>OX941088.1:62184126-63384126 GCA_954870635.1 Arctium minus | reverse complement strand
TGATCTTGAACTCACAATTGGTATCAGAGCCAACTGAATCTTGAGAGGATTGAGAGATTACATTTTCTGAATCTGAATTGTTCATTGAAATCGAAAATTTGATTGATTTTCTTGAGTTTTTCAAGAAAATCTCATTTTCTTGATTTCTCATCAAATTTGGAAGTTTTAGAGATCGAATTGTGTTGATTTTTGGTTCATTAGCCTCGTTTTTTATAATCGATCGTGTTTGCTTCATATTGTTTTGCATAAATCTCAAGTTTAGAACATCGATTTTGTGAAATTGATTTTTTTTCTAAACGAGTTCTCGTACTGTTTCATACATGATTTTTAGTTTTAGTGGATTTTATTCGAAATCTGTGTTTGATTTGTGTTAAAAAGATGTTTTCGATAATCAGTGTGTGTTTTTCATGCATAAATTTCTTGGTTTGAATTGATATTGCGAAAATTTGTGAGTTTTTAAAAGTTTGCGCTTCAATCAAACAAGTTTGCGCCTCATTCAAGTTGTTTGACGCATGTTCATAGTTGGTTGTGCATGATCTACTAATTTTGTTAAATTTGTTTTATGTTTGTGCATGTTCATATGTTTGAACCGGTCAAAGAAGCAAATCTGGAGAGCAAGGCGGACATCAAATGTTCCTATGACTGAGGGAGATAGATATGTAGACAATTGTTATAAAAGTGATTCATTTTCTTATTGTAATAAAATTTCAAAATACTCTATAAAGCAAATGTTTCAAATTTCCAAAAATGTCTCATATTCGTCTTTTGATTCTAGTTAAGATGATTATGCTTTATCTTCTGATAACTGTGCTTATTATTCTGATGATATTTTTCATGATTCTCGTTTCAAATCTGCTAATTATTTTCCCACAAGAACTGCAACTAACAAACAAGGGCCCAAATACAAGTGGGTACCCAAATCTTTATCTGATTTAAAGTTGCAGGCATCACATGTTAGGGAGTAATAGAATATTGGCTTCTGAGTACTTCAGCTCAGAACCCGTACTTCATAGACTACGACTTCTAAACAAATCAGTATAGAACTCGTTTTCAAAGCTTTTAAGCTTCTGACTATATGAGATACTGTGAGTACATCAATTTTAATTCCGCTGCATTTTATCTCTGATAATGATGTGTTCCAGTTTTTCTCTATATTCTTTTCTAGAATCTGAGCTTGGTTATCTTTCTTTTGAATTTGTATAACCCAATTTTTTTTAATTTGAGACACAAATTTTTTTATAATGTGAAAGATGAAATAACTGAATTTTATTTTGTTCCAACTAAATATCAATTTGCTGATTTCTTTACATTCTGTCTTTAATGAAAATTTTTAATATCGACATATTGAGTTTAAAAGTTTAAATCTTTACAAATTTTATTCTATCAAGTAAAGTTTTACATTTTTTTTTCTTTGGAATAAAATATGTGTCTAAGATAAATTTTCATGTTCTTTTGTTTATATTAAAGTTTTTATATGGTCAAATTTCATGTCTTACAAAAGTCGAAAAGTCAGCAACATGTTTGAAACGTTTATTACTGCTTTAAAGTTGTATGATTCGGAATTTTTATAGTTTACTTTGCTTAGACTTCCTAATTAATCAGAATTATAGATTGGAATGAAAATATGGGCTAAGCACTTAGATGTAGATCCTTGTGTTTGAGATGAATATTAATTTTATACAATACAGAAATTTCTAAGTTTAAAAGTTTGTAACTGTGACCTTTCTGGTTTGGGAAAGTAAGTTCCTCGGGATGCTTGTCATCTGGTTCCCTAAGGTCATTTGGTCTGGGAGTGATCGAACCCAAATCCTTCTATAGAACCAGATCGAAAGTCATGTTCTACTGGTATGAATGGGTTTAGGATATGTCGATGTAGCCTTTCTGATCCGGGAAATTAAGTTCCAAAGGGTGCTTGACACCTAGTCCCCTAAGGCCAACTGGTCTGGGAGCGGCTGACCCAAATCCTGCAATAGGGTCAGATAGAAAGTTACGTTTACGGCATGTTCTTTACTTAATAAAGTTTTTGAACAAAAGATGCCAAAGTGCACGCGCTTAAAAGATGCCAAAGAGCACACTCATGTCAAGATGCCAATGTGCACAATGCTAAAAGATGCCAATGAGCACACATCTCATGATACTTGGTGATATGTTTGAGTTGCGATAAATCTGTAAATTTATGAATATCTTAATTCTTGATGGCTTAGTTTGAGTACATGCAAAGTTCTCTATTATATTTTTAGAATTGCATTTTTCTTGAAGATAATCGTAGATTCGTATGTGAGCACACTGAATAGATTGATGGAAGTTTTTGAAACTGAACATGTTTTAACTTGATATGTAATGAAACTTGTTCTTGTATCCAACAACATATGTTTGATTTCAAATGATTGATAAATCTGTGATATTTTACTAATTAGACTTTTATTTGTTTAATGTTTAAAATTTTATATGTTTAGTTGTTTCAAAATTTTACATTCAGTATATTTTTCTTTCTACATTAATATTTGATCATTGTGTTCTCATAAATATATTTTAATGGGTTTATGCATTATTCAAGGGGGAGTGAACAAAGAGATTATTTTTCAAAGATTATATCTGTTTTTGAGGGGGAGTATCTGATTTTCTTTATATGAATTGCTTACTTGAATTGTCACATCTAGTGCATTTGTGTAGGGGGAGTTAAAGAGATTAAAAAGGTAACATTTTTCTGAGTTTAAGTCAGCTTTGCGCATTCCGTTGGTCACGCAAACCTTGTTTTGCGTATCCTTTGTGAAACGCAAACCTTGTTTTGCGTATCCTTCGTCAAACCCTCCTATTTTTCTCTGTTTCTTTGATTTTACAGATCTTATGTTGTCTCGTCTCCAACATTCACATGACCAAGTTGATCAAGATCATCTAGGTCATGAGGGGGAGAAGTCTAGGAGAAGTTTAAGAGACAAAGAGCTCAAAAGTTTATCTGCTGATCAAGATTCGCTCAAAGATTCTATTCTCAGTCATATCAATTCTTTTGCAGTTTCTGCTCCGAACACTACAGTTCATTCAAGATTATTCAAAAGAGGTGTATCGTCTAGAGTTCAAGCAACAAAGACAATCTCAATCTGAAAGATGCTAAGAAGAAATTTTTTCTTAAAAGTCAGAAAGCTTCTTAAAGTCGCTTTGTTGGTCCGTGCTGTTATAGAAGACAATTTTTGAAGACCAAAACGCCAATGATTACTAAGGGGGAGATTGTTAGGTCTGATTTTATAGTAATCATTGTATTTATAGGTCTTGATCTTATACAATGTTTAGAATGCTTATCAGTGTTGTATCTGATTAAGGGTATTTAAGTCCCTTTGGTCTTGTTTTGTGTAAGACTTTCACGCACACATATTGAATACATTGGTTTTGCGCATCCTTGTTCTCTCTCTACTTTCTCTCTCTACATATTCATTGATCTTGAACTCACAGAGAGAGTGTGAGAGGCGGGAAAACAAATGTTCATCATGACATGGACACGTCCCACGAAGTTGATTGGATGGAAGGGCAACAGACGAACGTGTCAGAAAAAGGCATGTCGTGGATTGTCAGTTCAAATGACGTCATAGAAGAGAGAGAGACTGTTCATTTGTCCGTTTTGAAATTATCGCTGAAAGAGAGAGAGACTGTTCATTTGTCCGTTTTGAAATTATCGATGAAGAAAAGTCAGCGAAAGATTTTTCTTTTTGAAAGTATGCCTGATGGTAAAGATAGGGATGGATTTTCTTTTAAGAAGGATCACTGACTAGAAATATCAGCGATAAATTTATTTTTCAAAAATCTTTTAATCAGTTGAAGAAAGTTCAGTGATTAAAGTTTATATTTTGAAAACATCTTAACTGAATGAAGATTCAGTTGTAGGGATGGAGAGAACACACCTGAGAGTCAGAATGTTTATCAGAGTGATAAAGGGGAACTTATGATTACTGACACAATGTATGAAAGCTGAAGAGTTACTCTTCAAGATTCAGCATTCCGAGCTCACTAATGAGAAAGTTGAATCTTGTCTCATCAAGAGGTTTGGTGAATAAATCAGCGAGCTGATAGTCAGTAGGGATGAAATGAAGTTCAATATCACCGTTCATCACATGATCTCTGATAAAATGTTATCTGATCTCTATGTGTTTCGTCTTTGAATGTAGCACTGAATTATTTGCTATAGCGATAGCACTAGTGCTGTCACAATAGATTGGAATCTTTGATAGCTGAAGGTCATAGTCTAATAGTTGATTTCTCATCCATAAGATCTGAGAACAATAGCTTCCAGCAGCTACGTATTCAGCTTCAGCTGTGGAAGTGGACACTGAATTTTGCTTCTTGCTTGTCCAACTTACCAGCTTTCCTCCTACGAGTTGACATCCACCAGTGGTACTCTTTCTGTCAAGTTTACAACCTGCAAAATCACTATCAGAATAACCAGTTAGATCGAACCCTGAGTCTTTGGGATACCAAAGACCGAGGTTAGGAGTTCCTTTCAGATATCTGAAAATTCGCTTGACAGCGATCAGATGGGATTCCTTGGGTTCAGATTGATAGCGTGCACATAAACAAGTAGAATACATGATGTCAGGTCGGCTCGCTGTAAGATACAACAGGGAGCCTATCATTCCTCTATAGGCAGTGACATTAACAGGTTTTTCAGATGGATCTTTGTTAAGTGTCAGGGGAGGTGCCATAGGAGTTTTCATCGCTGAAGTTCGTGTAAGATCAAACTTCTTCAGCATATCTTTAACATACTTACCTTGGCTGATAAAAGTACCTTTGTCAGATTGTTTAATCTGAAGACCAAGTGCTCACCCATCATACTCATTTTGTATTATTTCTTCATTCTGAACTTCGTCGTGTCTGAATACATGCATCAGGATCACCAAGAATTTGATCTATTGGGTGATCTTTGGTCCATCGCTGTGCAGGAGCATGATCGCTTAACTCAGATGTTGGATCAACAATTGGGATGTTTACTGATGAGGACGTTTGAGGTTCATCAGCAATTAACTGTTGAGTAGTGGACAGACTATTGTTATCAGAGAGGTTTTCAGACCAAGGTAGATCTGATGGTAACAGTGTGTTTAGAGGTTCAGCTGAAACCCATGAGTTGGATTCAGCATTAGGATGTATGATGTTTGGATCATCATCAGCATTAGGTGGATCTGTGTGCTGATGGTTTGAAAAGAAAGGTTATGTTTCTCTATAATGAGAAAACATCCATGCATTTAGCTCTTCATTGTCAGCGATTGGTTTAGATTTCGTTGAGCGAGTTTCATCAAAGGTGACATGAATTGTTTCTTCCACAGATTGTCTTCGCTTGTTGAAAACTCTGTAGGCTTTGGAGATGGAGGAATATCCTAGAAATATTCCATCATCAGCTTTTGGATCGAACTTTACAAGCTGATCTTTGTTGTTTAAGATAAAGCAATGACAACCAAAGATATGCAGAAAGCTGATAGAGGGCTTTCTTCCATGAAAAAGTTCATAAGCTGTCTTTCCAAATCGCTTTACTATCAACGATCTGTTTTGAGTAAAACATGCAGTATTTACAGCTTCAGCCCAAAATTGTGTAGGGAGATGAGAATCGCTGAGCATTGATCTAGCATCTTCAATGATTGTTCTGTTTCTTCTTTCAGCGACTCCGTTTTGCTGAGGTGTTCTTACTGAAGAGAAATTATGAGAAATTCCTTTGTTCTCAAAGAAGTTGTTCAGCGAACTGTTTTTAAATTCAGTTCCATGATCACTTCTTATTGAACGAACAATAAGATTATTCAGCACTTCCATCTTTTTAACAAAAGATATTAGTTCTTCTGGATTATCACTCTTGCAGCGAAAAAAGATAACCCAGGTATAGCGAGAGAATTCATCTAAAATGACAAGTGTATATTTCTTTCCAGCTATTGATTGGATATTGACAGGGCCAAACAGATCCATATGTAAGAGCTGAAGAGGACTTGTCACTGAGGAAACTTGTTTAGATTTGAAACTAGCTTTTGTTTGTTTTCCTTTTTCACATGCTGAGCAGAGAGATTCTTTAGCATATGAGTGCTGAGGAAGACCAGAAACCAGTTCCTTAGATGAGAGAGAATTCAGGGTTTTGAAGTTTAGATGAGAGAGCCTTTTGTGCCATAACCAGTTGACATCAGAAGAGTCTTTAGAGAGAAAACATAAGTTTTTAGTGGTAGTAGAGTCCATATCTATTACATAGACATTTTCTCTGCGATAACCACTGAGAGCAAGCTTTCCTTTCTCATTCACCACTAAACATGCTTTCTTAGAAAAACGAACTTCGTAGTCTTTGTCACATAGCTGGCTGATGCTCAGAAGATTGTGCTTCAGTCCATCTACATATGCGACTCTTCGAAAGGTAGTTGTTCCATTGCTGAGAACACCAAACCCTTGAGTATATCCTGGTCACAGAGGGACCTTTCTCTTCCTTGTATTTAGTGAGCAGGTCTTTTTGTCCAGTCATATGACGAGAACATCCACTATCGAGATACCAGATGCCATTTGATCCCTGCACACATAAGGAAGATTAAGCGTTGTTTGGTACCCACTTTTCAATGGGTCCATTTGGGTTAGTGGAGATGGAAGGTTCAGTAATCTTCACAACAGATGAAGATTCAGCTTCAGTGGTAATCTTCACTTTGGTTAAATTCTTAACCTTAGTGGTATTCTTCACCTTGGTCGATTTTCAGTTTTAGTGTCCTTTTCAGCCTTGGAGGCATTTATCTTCACTTTAGCTGATTTATCAGCTTTAGTGGCAGTTGGACATTTTCTTGCAATATGGTCAGTAAAACCACAGTGATAGCATTTTCTATATTTCAAAATGGTTTTAGGACCAGAAGTAGAAGGTTTTGCAAGTTTAAGATGAGCAGGTCCAGCTCCAAGAATACCTTCATCATGAGATCTGGGAGGAATTTTTATTTCTTCAGATCTCGTGGGTTTAAGGTCAATCTTTAGCTTTGGAGGACAGAGATCGAAGATTTCTATCACAGAGCTAGAGCATTGATTCACTGAAGGTTTAGAAGGAACTTTCAGCTTTGCTTTCTTGGTAGCCTTCTGAGGACGAAGAATGGATTTTCCTTTATCCACAGACTTAGAGCCTTTGGATTTTTATTCAGGGATAGAATTTGAAGAAGAAGGATAAAATTAATCATAAGAAGTGTTAGAGATAGGAGTGACAAACGTTCCAAACTTAAGCATGGAACTTTCTTCTTTAGGCTCATCCTGTGGTGTCCAGAAGCCAAGACCAATTTTATCATTTTCAGGAGTTTGAGCATTTATTATCTCAGAGATCTTTGTTGATGATTTGCACCATTTATCAACATGAGCCTTTTCTGCTTTTAGAGCAGCGATGGCTTGTTCGTGTTCAATGCTGATGATTTCATTTATAATGACTTGATATTTTAACTTCTCTTCTAAAAGAGTTAGTTCTCTGATCTTTTCATGACATTTCTATAGCTCTTGAGTTAAATGAACATTTTTGTTCTCAGCTTGAGTTTTTTCGTTTAGAGCATTATAAAGATCAATCGTCAGCACATCAACAATGTGACTTCTCTCGGCTTCAGGTAGAGAGGGATTAGTAGAGATAGATACCTGAGATGATATGTAGCTCATAGAAGGTTCAGATGGTTCTTCCACTCCTTCTTTAATCTCAGCCATGAGGCAGAGATTAACGACTTCTTCTTCATCAGAACTTGATTCTTCTGATTCATCACAGTCATGTTTTTCAGCGATGAGACCTTTACCTTTTCGCTTATAGCTTTTCAGCTTTTGATATTTGTTCTTCAGCTTTAGGTATTTGTCATCACTGGATCTTCTTGAGGTAGAAGGTTTGAGGACCTTTTTAGACCTGCACTCAATAGCAAAGTGTCCAATCTTTTCACAGTTATAGCAAGTGGCAGTAGCCTTATCAACAGGAGTTGATTTTGGCTTGTCAGTGAGAGAGAGAGAGGTTTATTTCTTCGAAAATTTCTCTTTCTTGCAAATCTCTTAAAAGAGTTTGGCAAGAGTGCTAAGGACTCATCGAACTCTGAAAGATCAGGGTCTGATAGATCCTCAGATTCAGAATCTAACTCAGTGATGGTGAGAGTAGATCGCTGAGATGGAATTATCTCTGAAAAGACTAAAGCAACAGGAGTGCTTTTGGAGTCTTTAGAATCTTTTACAAGATTCTTCTTTAAGAGATTCGATTGCTCATAGTTGAGAAATATTCCATACAGAGTGCTGAGAGAAAGAGAATTTAAGTCTTTTGTCAGCTTAAGACATATTGAATAACTGTCCCAGCTTTTAGGAAGACATTCTAAGAATTTTGTTAGGACCTCAGAATTAGAATAGGTCCTACCAACGGTTCTTATATCAATGATTAAGCAGTTAAACCGCTGATGAACGTCAGAGAGAGATTCATTCTTTCCAGCGATGAAACTTTCATACTGTCTTACCAAGTTAATCTTTCGAGTCTCTTGGATTTCAGTGGTGCCTTTGTATTGAACACAAATGGTTTCCCACATTTCTTTAGGAGTTTTAAGATGCATGATGGAATGGAAAACTCATCAGGCAGAGCCATTGAGATAATGGTCTTTGCTCTTGCATCTATACCTACCTTCTTTTTGTCTTCATCACTCCACTGTCTTATTTCCTTAACGACATAGCGTTCAGGGACAACTTCAGTGGTGGCAGTAGTGGGAACTACAACTATAATTCTAACAGGTTCATAGGGTCCATTTTCTATATACTCAGGTATAGTAGGATCAGCACCTTCAAGAAATAGCATCATTCGATTTTTCCATAGAGAAAAGTTATCTCTGCTAAATCGAGGAGGTTTAGAGAGTGAACCATTATCATAGTACTTAGTGTTTGTGTTAAGTCCCATTTAGAACAACAAAGAGGAGAATAAAGCAAGATCTTGTTTATCAGATTAAACAGTCAGCTCTGAAACCACTTGTTGGTCCCGGAGGTGCTTAACAAGTTTGTAGAAGGGGGGGGGGGGGTTGAATACAAACACAGAAATTTAATGTTTAATAAATTGTTTATTGATAAATCAAACACAATTTACAAGTTTGTTGCGGAATAAGATTAAGACAGATTCAATCTAAACAAACTTAAGAAACACTATGATGGTTGCACAAGAATTTTAGAGAATGGGGGATTAAGGAATATAGAAAACAAAGGTTTCTATTTGGAGTTCAAGGATTGAGCACTCCCTCAGATGGAGGGGGTGAACTTCCTATTTATAACCTATGCATTAAATGCATGGCAGGGCACTTTACACGTGGCATTCACTGATTGGCTTTGGAAGTCTGACTTTGGGAGACATGCGTTCGGCCAGATCATGAACAGTGTAGTTGACAGAGTTGTTGTACGAATTGTGGCAGAGGCATGTCCGTTCTGACACATCGTACTGAGTTGTGCAAGGTAAGACAAATGGAAACTTGAGGTATAAGATTTGTGATCATTCAATCGCTGAATATCTATTTCTTTAGAGATATCAAGAGTTCAGCGATCGCTGAAGCTTTCCTCATGTTCCTTCGCGTATAAGTAGAGTTGTCTTTGCTTCACTGATATCCGCATCAGGTCACTAGTAGACTTCTCTTTGTTCAGCAGCTTCGTCTTAGACTCAGCTATGAATATCTGTTGACGCGAGACTTGTCTTCAGGGATTACGTTACTGTTTACATAAGAACTATCAGCGATACTGAACATAATCAGTTTGATCACTGATAGTGAAACACAAATACATACTACATGTTTATAAGAAGACTATCAGCGATAACTGAACAGACTCAGTCTGATCGCTGATGGTGAAACACTAATACATATTAAACGTAATTTTCACTAAGTACAGAAAAGGGTCGCTATCAAATCACTGAGAGAGTTTGGATCAACAGCCTCACAAGAGAAAGGAAATTCAAGAGCTCAAGAGCAGATGAAGAAGGTTGAAAGAAAAAGAAATGATTTTGAAATGGAGAATGATAAGCTTCAGAATAAGATTTTTGATTTGGAAGCACAAATTGTCAAAGACAGGAAAGAATTTGAGAAGGAAAAGATTGACTTTGAGAAAGAAAGATATAACACCCTCAATTCTGGAAATAACAACTAATTTAAAATTTTCTGAATACATCGATAAATGATTCATCTACACTCACAATTTAAGATATAACCTCAATACACATATTTTATTCTATACATACTATCTATAATAAGGACGGTACTACTAAAACCCAATAACAGTTGCTATCTCCAAACTATGGAAGACTTCACCAACTACTTACACTTGCGTAAAGCTAAGGCTCAACTCTTCATAGACCTACTAGAACCAAACCCTCAACTGGAACTGATGTACATGCAGACAATGAAAAGGTTAGGCTTAACGCCTAGTGAGCTCAAGAATTTTCAACAATTATAATTGAATCGTTAAAAAGGAAGAATGCGAATTAAAATCATAATCTTTCAAGGTGATATGCTTCAAATATGAAAACCACTCGTTTACCGATAATATGCATTTTAAACAAAAGGGACACCAAAATATACGTTAACCAAACCAAACTGTTTAAAGAGCTAAAATCCCGATATAAGACGTTTTCCGTAAATTTAGATTAAACCCAAAACTTACTCAAAATAAGAATAGAGAGAGACTCCCAATTTATAAAAATTACGAAATAAGATTTTACTTCTTGAACATCCCAAATGTGGGCAGGGCATAATACACAACCCGTAAACCTTGAGTAAACAATTCCACATATGCAAAATGTCACCGAAAACATGGGTAATAAAATGACGCAGTTAAATACCCATTTAACACCTTCCGGTGACAGGGGAGACCCGATTCCATTGTACGTATCAGAACACAAAGTTAAGCCATATAACCATGTTTTCGAACTACACCACAGATTGTGACTGTATTGCCTGCTCTGCCGAGCTACACCTCTAGTCGGACTTTATTTCAAGTCCCAAACACCGTATCCCTTATTGCCTGCTCTTCCGAGCTACACCTCAAGGATACGCAATCTTATTGCATGTTCGGTCTCTAGCGGAGTTTCATCCTCAGGGTACCCACTTGACCCCTACTGCCTACTCCCTAGCATTCAAGATAGGAGTCTCAACTCCTTAATTGATAACTCTCGATGTCTAACCCTCGTCCACAAGAATTAGAACATCAAACACCAAACCCAAGGTCCCGGAGTACAACCTATAAAGGTTCCTCTCCGCAAAACAACCGGGATACAACGATGTCAATACGACATAAACCTCAAGGTGAGAAAATCAAGACTTCTCACCATCATATGACCGACTTACATGCTTATGGATCCAATGAATTATAGTCTAAATTATATGACTCCAAATGAATGACACACGCACACAAAATCGTGTATTCAGCAAAATAAAGTGCAATAAATGCAACTCACACCCAAGGCTCCACCTTAAGTTATTAAAACTGGAAAAATGTCTTCAAGACTCAATTTAGTCAAAACCGAGACAAAGGCCCAACAATTTACGTAATTCTCCAATGAAAACCGATATAGACATCGAAACACGTTTGACCGACAATTATGCAAACACCACAACCAAAAGGGTAATTAACCCAAAACTTCTCATTGGTTGAATCAAAACGTTTTCCAAATGAAATTGTAAGATGGTTTTCTACCCATCCAAAGTTCATATAGTGTTTCATCTTGTTTCTTGTGGGGTATCTTATTCAAAAGATAATTATCCGACAAAATAGCTTCCCCCCACATATTCTGACTTAAGCTAGACCTAATCAACATGGCATTAACCATCTCTTTCAAGGTGTGATTCTTTCTCTCAGCAATACCCTTTTGTTGAGGTGAGTAGGGTGTTGTGAATTCATGTCGAATTCCTTTGTTACAACAAAATTCAGCAAACGGTGAAACATATTCACCTCCCCTATCGCTTCTAACAACCTTGATTTTCTTGTTAAGTTGATTTTCAACTTCATTTTTATACAAGACAAACTTGTCTATTGCTTCATCTTTACTCTTAAGTAAATATACATAGCAATATTTCGTGCTATCATCGATAAACGTGATAAAATATTTATTCCCATCTCTAGTAGGAACCGATTTTAAATCACACACGTCAGTGTGAATTAAATCAAGGGGTTCGGTTTTCCTTTCAATCGATTGGAAAGATGTTTTAGTAAGTTTGGATTCTATACATGTGGGGCACTTGTGATTTGAGTCAATATCAAATTTTGGTATGCAGTTTAATTTAATTAAATGTCGAATGGAATTAAAATTTACATGTTCTAAACGACCATGCCAAACATTTTGAGATTTAAGCAAATAAACATAACTTGAAGTTGCTTTATCCATTCCATTGACAACAATTACATTCAACTTGAACATGCCATTCAAAGCATATCCTTCACCCACATGCATACCACTTTTGGACAAAACAAATTCGTCCGACTCAAACACTAGTTTGAAACCAAACTTGTTTAACAACCAATCCGAAACGTGGTTCTTTCGAAACTCCGGGACATACAAAACATCCTTAAGCTTGAGCTCTTTCCCGGAGGTCATCTTCAAAATGACGTCTCCAATACCCTTGACACCGGTGGTGGCGACATTTCCAATAAAGAGCTTTTGCCCATCATCAACATCCTTGTAGGTGTTGAAGTTTCTCTTGTCATGACACACATGACGGGTCGCTCCGGTATCAATCCACCATTATCTAGAGTTTGCACCAATTAAATTCAACTCCGAGACAATGACCGTGAGATCTGTGATCATTCCCACCACATACTCGTTCACCATCGTGGAAAACAAATTTCAAGTGAACAATTTAGTACCTCAATCTCAATCTGGTTACACAAAACAGAGAAGGGCTTAAATTAAAACAAACTCGTTTTAGAATTTGTTTACACAAAATCGAAACAAATTCGATTTAGAACCTTTTCCACAAAATCGAAACAAACTCGATTTTAGATTCCATTTCCACAAAATCGGAACAAAATCGAGACAAACTCGACTTAGAATCCCTTTTCCACAAAATCGAAACAAACTCAATTTGGATTCTATTTCCACAAAATCGATTTAGATTCTATTTCGACAGAATCCATACAAATCGATTTAGAATCTATCTCCACAAAATTGAAACAAGCTCGATTTTACAAACTGTTTACAAACAGTAATTATTTAAATCGACAAATACGATTTAAAATATGTTTACACAAAACATAAAAAGAATTAAATCGAACCAAAGTCGATAGAAGTTCTTTTTCACATAAAACAAATTAAATCGATAGAAAACTCGATTCGTATCAAATCGAAATAAATTCGATATAAAATATGTTTACACAAAACGGACAACCAATTGAATCGAGCTAAACTCGATTAGAATCTGTTTAAGATTGTTAGCTTTCAATATATGTATTTTAATACATATAATTTTACAACAAATGTAATAGACTACAAAACAACGAATTATTAGTAATAATAATATGAATACAAACGAAAACTTGACGAATCAACAGATAAAATATATAAACGACTAAACCGATGAATCAAACGAAGCTGAGGCTCGTGTGTAACACGATTCCCTCAAACATATTCGTTGTCTGTTCCTAAGGTACAACAACGAAAGCAGTTGAACTGCCGGAGATGACCACTTGCCTGAAAAATCGCCAGAATCTTTGTATGAAGAAGCTTTTAGAGAGATATCAGTTTTCGGTATTCGATGTGTATGTATCGAGTGCAACCAGTCCCTCCATTTTATATTGAAAACACTTAATATTTTAATTAAATGGTAATTAAAATATTAATTTTCGTATTCAATATATTTGATTCGGGAGTTACGGAATAAACTGAAACAGAACTCCACACTGTGCGAGCACAAGATTTCGTAGCTGCATTCGTGTCCGCAGGTCGCACCCATGCACAAGTAAGTCGATTTTAGCTTACGAAAGCCTCAATCAACACCCCCCTGTGCGCGGGTAGGTGTTGGACTAAAACCAAACAAGAGCTTGTAAGCCCCTCCAACCTTCATGGTTATAAACCACAAAAAATTTGTTCCTCCTTCCTATGTGGGACAGATTTCCACAACAACTTGATTTTTGCCAATTTCATCCCAAACACTCAACTTTGAGCATCAATAACTCATTTGCACATATTCCATTTTGGACATATAATATATCGATTTGAAGATATCATATAGGAGAACACAAACCCACGAAGAGTTAGATATATACAATACATATACATGTATTTAAATGTGTCCAAAGTTAGTAAACACCCATGTTTTACTAAATTTTCCCAACACATAGCATAAGTTAACAAGTTCTTATGCCATTTCACTATCCATATCAATATCTACATGTAATATATAGCTGACGTGGGTTGAGTTTCGGTGAGAAGTTGAGGTTAACTTGAGAAGTGGTTTCTAACCGTTAGATGAGAAATGGATGCACATTGGGATGAGATGCACCAATATAAGATGCACGGAGATGCACCGAATCAATTCTCTTCTAAGCCGCAATTCATGGGAGGGAATTTGATTAAAAGCGATCAACGGTTTTGATTCACTTCTCACGCTTCCCACGTTAACTTCAACTTCTCACACGATACCTCGCCTTACTGACGTCGCATAAATATTATATGTTTTAAAACCTTTCAAATGGAAAAAAATTACAATATTTTCTTCTTAGAAAGCAAAGATAATATTTTAATTAAATACAAAATAAGAAAAAACGAGTATCCATTATCGACCCTTTTCATATAAAACTCATGTTTATTTTGTTTGACAAATGGAAATAAAACTATTAACAAATTACTGTTTATTCCTTGCACAATTTCATGGATGTTTGATAACCAAAAAAAAGAAAAAGAATTAATGACTTGGTTTCCATTGCCAAAACTTAAGTGTATTAAGATAGAAACAATTAAAATCAATGATTCCACATAGATACAAATAACAACTGGGATTGGATTAACATTTCTTAGAAGTCTTCTCCTACCCCTTTGATATCGCAGCACAACTTGTTTTAAGTATTATAAAATTATAATCAATATTCTCTTCTCTTTGCTTCTACTTGTCAAACACCCCAAACCCATACATGCACTACTTCTACCCCCCTTTCTCGTACTCGTCAGGGAGAACCACTTGCACTGAATAAAATAAGACTAGTTTTTGCAAGAGCAAAATCAATGTGCAATATGAAAATCATTGAGGTTTCGAGAAGAAGTAAATAGCAAGTCAAAGTGAGGTTTCATGTTTCAACCGATACCTATAGGCTGTAAAACAAAGCAAAATGGAACTAGGATTTCTGGCTACAACGTGAGTGAAAGAGCATCAAGGTGTCAACTAATACAGATAAAGACTCTTTTACTGGTTCTTGGAGATAATGTACAACTGTAGGTTTCTAGCTTTATATGTTGTATATTCTAGCCTTCTCTTCCACATACGTAGGCTTAACATAAGAGATATTGTTAGCCTTTCTCTAGTATTTATTGTACGACATTTCCTTTATTGAATATAGAAATATACATTCTCACAATACTCTATTATGGTATCAGAGCATTGAACTTGATCCCTATTTTCTTACACCCATCTCTTTCTTTTTACGCAAATGCCTACCAACGTGAATCCCACCATACCTGCTACAACCAATGTTCAGAACACCAATATTCAGAACCCCAATGCCTTGGTTAGCATCAATGTTGATGCTCAAGCACCATTAAAGCTTACCTCCACCAATTATGTATCTTAGAAGCTTTAATTTTAGAGTCTTTTTTTCAGCTATGATCTCGTAAAATTTATTAATGGCTCTCATCCTTGTCCAACAACGGTTCTTCCAGGTGAAACAACACCAAATCCGGCCCACACTCTCTGGATCGGGCAAGATCAACTTCTTTTGAATGCTATCATTGGTTCTTTATAATTTTTTTTTTTTTTTTTTTATGATTTGTTTCATTCAAAAATTTACTAGAATTTAAAGAATAATGTTTGGTTTCCGTCCTTGACATTTACCCATTTTTTATTAGTTTTTGTTCCTACACTTGGTTTAATCGGTTTTGCAACTTTTGTTGGTCAATTTCTAGCTGATTTTGTCCCCCTGTTTAGCGATCGTTAACTTTTTTCTGTTAAATGTTGTTAAGTAAGAAGTTTTTTGGTCATGGTATCATGTTTTGTTGAAAAATTATATAGTAAAGGGGTAAATGCAAGAAATAGCAACCCACTTTCCAAAATTTTGTTATTATAGCATTGTACTTATATTTCTTTTTATTATAGCTTTCTACATTCAATTTATTTCTTATTATGACCTCGTACTTTGAAAAATCTACCAACTATAACAATATAACAACTTGATAATTAAAATCCTGGTGACATAGCATAGCTTAACAAGTTCTTTTGACATTTCACTATCGATGTCGATAACTACATGTAATATATTGGTGACGTGGGTTGGGTTCCGGTTAGAAGTTGAGGTTAACTTGAGAAGCGTGAGAAGTGGTTACCAACCGTAAGATGAGAAATGAATGCACATTGGGATGAGATCCACTAAGATAAGATGCATTCAGATGCACCGAATCAGGTTCTTATCAAAACAACAACACATATATTAACCAACCTGATTTGATTACAAACACAGAATACAGATTGATTAGATTTCTCCTTTTTAAGCTCTTTCTGTGAATTCTCTCTGATGAACAGTAAACTCAGATCTTAGATTGTGTGTTGTGTAAGATATATTTTTACCTAACAACTAACTAGATAATATCTAACAAATATATTATCTAAACTAATAAAATAATATCTAAACATAATATCTAGATTTTTAGGAACTAATAACTAAAACACCAAAATACAATAAACTAACTTTGACATTTTATTACAAACTAACATTAGACCTGTATCGAGAGTTGACTTTCCAGCGTTAGCTTCAGATTGAGATCTTCAGATTGGATGATCTTGAATCCAATAGATCTGTGTGCTAACAATCTGCCCCTTTGGATCAAGATCATTACTAAAAAGATTTTAGCAATTCAGTCTTCTTTTTCAGCTCAGAAGATGCAATCTCCCTCTTAGTCTTCAACAAGTAGCAATCTCCTCAAAAGACGTAGATAAACTCTCTTTCAGATGATGGGAAGAAATTATCTTCACATTTAGCTCAGAATACTGTAGCAAAGTATTTTCAAAGAAAATTTCTCTCAAATCAGCATGTCTTCAGAATACTTGCTCTAAACTTGTGTTGTTCCCCATTTCTTGTGTAGCTCTTCTCCCCCTTTTTGATGAAAAGTGCAACGACTTCATCAAAACTTTTAGGTCAAGAAATGTCTATCTTAAGGAGCTGCTGATCCGTCAATTCAAAGGATATTCATCCAAATATTTTCAAATCCAGACAAAATAATCGTGTAATACCTGCATCAACAAATGAATCAGTTAAAATGTCTGTCAGTAACACTAAGTCACTGTGTGTAACGAATACACATTGGAAAGGAGCTTTTTGATGTTCTCTCCCCCAGGGCTTCCATTCAATCATCGAAACACCACAAAGGTAATTTCTATAAACGTTATGACAAGGAAACAAATTCCTTGTGTGTTCGTGCAAGTGATAGAAAGAATTAAGCACTTGATGATTGCTTATAAGGCACAATATTGTGTAAACCACTGAGACAACAGTAAGTTAAACATAGACTCAATGTACATGAGTGAAGTGCGAAGGTGGGGCATACTTCCTTCTTTTCAATATTCAGATTTTCCAAATGAAAATCAGATAGTAAATGTGTTGTTTCCCCTTTTGAAAATGAAACATTTTCCTGTTAAGAAGAAAATGAGTAGCTGGTGGGGTTTGATCAAGAGTTGGCATGGGCTAGTTGCCTGTTTCAATAATGTTCACCAAAGAAATGTGAAACACTAGAAATGTGGCTGCCCGACTCAGAAAGTAGTTGGTGCAGAATTCTGATATTCTTTTAACTCTGTTCTCACGCCCTCTTTCTTTTAAACATTCAGTTTACTTCTAACCAAACTCTCTTTTTCTATATATCTCATCACACATCCCACACTCATTTCTTTTGATTTCTCACACTCAATCACTATGGATTAACCTCTTGGGTAGGAAACACTGGTTAACGTGTATCCATAGAAGTTGTGTTAAGTCCTAGCACAATGAAATCCGATGTTTTCCTACAAAACATATGATGCTCAAAATGGTTTAACTATCTCAGTTAAAGCAGAAAGTAGATCTTGAAAACATTTAAACACACACTTCCAATTCATGAAATCGGTTTGAGATTCGGGAAGAGGTTTGAACTTTTAAGAACAATGTTTTCTATGATTGAAAGTTATCCTTCTTTCAACCATATATGAGATTAAGATAAAGGATTATACCTTTGCGTGCGATCTTACATCTCATGAAGCTAAGCTTATAGTCATAAATATATGAACATGTAAGCGTCTCTCAAACTGCAAAAGTCTTATGTCATAGTCAAAGTAACGTTATTCACATTGCATTTAAAAGACAAAAAGCAGTAAAACAATGAAAGTACGAGTTTTGATCTTAAATAATCAGAAGTCATATCCTAACTCCTTTGACTTGTAAAACTCCCCCTAAAATCTTGCATCACAAAAATTTGACGTTAAAAAGGTAAATGCAGAAATTAGTGAGTCTTCTCCTCAAATTAATATTGACCATCTGTTAATTTCTTCTCATAATACCCCTTGGATCATGAACAGAATATTTGAAGTGCAAATATCATTCAGAAATAAGAATGAAGAAATGATGAAAAAGTATACAATTAGAAAACTTTGATAGGTAACTACTGATTATGTCTTAAGATTTAGCATACCAAGCTTAGAGACAAGAAAGGTGAACCTCTTTTCGTCTAAAGGTTTGGTAAACAAATCTGCAAGTTGATAATCAGTTTTTACAAAGAAAAGTTCAAGTGTTCCTTTTTCGACATTATCTTTGATAAAATGATACCTGACATCTATGTGTTTGGTATTGGTGTGCTGAACAGGATTTGTTGTTATCGCGATGGCGCTCTTTGAGTCACAGTAGATCGGGATTTTGTTGAAGTGAAAATCATAGTCGTGCAGTTGTGTCCTCATCCACAAGACCTGAGAACAGCAGCTAGCAGCAGCTACATATTCTGCTTCGGCCGTTGAAGTTGATACACAAAGTTGCTTCTTCGATGCCCAACTTTTATCACCGAGGAACTGTGTATGACCAGACGTGCTCTTCCTGTCTAGCATACAACCAACATGATCTGCATCTGTATATGTTGTTAGTTCAAAGCTAGTATCTTTAGGATACCACAAACTAGGATATGCAGTCCCCTTCAGATACCTAAAAATGCGCTTAACTGCAGACAAATAGGATTCTTTGGGATTGGCCTGATATCTAGCACATAAGCATGTAGAGAACATTATATCTGGCCTACTAGAAGTAAGATACATCAAAGAACCTATCATCCCTCTGTAAGTCCTAACATCAACAGCCCTTCCAGAAGGATCGGTGCCAATCTTAGTACCTGGTGCCATTGGGGTACCAATCCATTTAGAATTTTCCATTTTGAACTTCCGAAGAATATCAAGAATGTATGTTGATTAATTGATAAAAATCCCCGATGAAAATTGTTTGAATTATAATCCGAGAAAGAAATTCATCTCTCCCATCAAATTCATCTGAAATATTGACACCATAAGGTTTGAAAAATTCTTACAGTACTTAGGATTTGTAGAGACATAAATAATATCATCCATATAGATTTGAATAAGAATGATATCTGCTTTCTCCTTTTTAATAAACAAAGTGGTATCTACCATACCTTTTGTAAAACCAGACTTGACTTAAAAATAGAGATAGCATATCATACCAGGCGCGAGGAGCTTGTTTCAGTCTATAGAGTGCTTTATCGACAATGTAGACATGATTTCGGTTTCTCTTGATTGACAAAGCCTTATGGATACGAGACGTAGACTTCTTCCTTTAGAATGCCATTCAGAAAGGCGGTCTTCACGTCCATTTGAAAGACAGTGAAGTTCTCGTGAGCTGCGTAGGCCAAAAACATTCGAATTACCTCTAAACGTGCCACAGGAGCATAAGTCTCGTCATAGTCTATTACTTCCTCTTGCCTGTATCCTTTGTCAACAAGTCTTGCTTTGTTTCTGATAACGGTACCATCTTCATCTTTCTTGATTTTGAAAACCCATTTCGTACCTATAATGGTTTTACCTTGAGGTTTGGGTACAAGTCTCCAAACTTTAAGTGCGTCGAACTGATTCATCTCTTCTTGCATTGCAGTCACCCAGTCTGAATCGGCAAGAGCCTCGGATATGCGAGATGGCTCGATCTTTCTCAGAAAGGATTCATGCATACACATATTCATTGAAGTTGACCTAGTTTGCACCGCTTTGGTTGGATCGCCAATGATCTGGCTTATCGGGTGCTCTTTGGTCCATTTATGTTCATGAGGGAGTGGATTATATGAATATATATCAATATTATCATCTAAGAATCCACTGGTACCTTCTTCAGGTTGTTCAGGAGGAATGATGGTTGCAGTTGAAGTAATAATTGCAGAAGGCTCAGCAGGTACAGCTTGGTCCGTCTGTAGATCAATCTGCACAGAACATCATACTGATATAGCAACTTCTGTGTCTTCATTATTTGTCACAGTTTCAACTGTTGGAGTCGGCATTTGAACTGGAATGTCTTACTGAATCGGAGAGTTGGATTCAGTAGAGATATCTGAACTGGTTGGATGATTAGTCGTTGAGTCTTCCATCCTATCAACCACAATAGATTTCTTCACATTAGATCCAAGAAATTCATCATAAAATAGTTCAAATAATAAATCTAAATCAGATAAATGATTAGTAGACGTTGATGCTTCATCTGATTTGATCGCTTGAGACGCAGGTTCTGGACTAATTTACCCAGAAGCTAGTACTTCGATTATCATGGGTTCTGAACTGTGTTGTTCAGAAGCCATATATTCATCAAATGTGACGTTTATGCTTTCAACAAATGTTTTTGACTTCATCAAGTATACACAGAATGCAGTAGATGTAGATGAATAACCAATAAAGATGCCTTCGTCCGCTTTGGCACTGAACTTGTTCAGACTCTCTCTATCATTTAGAACATAACACTTACACCCAAATATATGGAAATATTTGATTGTCGGTGTTCGGTTGTTGATTAACGCATAAGGAGTCTTCTTGAATCTGCGGTGTATCATGGAACGATTCTGAGTGTAGCACGCAGTCGATACAACTTCAACTCACAAAAATAGAGGTAAGTCAAATTGACTTAGCATAGTACGAGCAGCCTCGACTAGCGTACGATTTCTTCTTTCGACCACTCCATTCTGTTGAGGTGTACGAGCAGCAGAGTATTGATGTGATATCCCGACCGATTCGAGATATTCTTGAATTGTTTTGTTCTTGAACTATGTGCCGTTGTCTGTTCTTAGAAGCTTGACCAGTTTCTGCAGATTTACTTGTGTCGTCTTCAGGAATGTAATGAGAACATCAGGTGTCTCATCTTTTGAACGTAGAAATTTGACCCAAGTGTATCGCGAGTAATCGTCCACGATAACTAATATGTACTTCTTTCCGCCTAGACTTTGCGTTCGCATCGAACCGTATAAGTCCATATGTAACAACTTTAACGGAGAGCTTGTAATCGGTTCAGGCTTTGGTTTATGTGAAGCTCTCTTCATCTTTCCCTTTTCACATGCTGCAAACAGGTGTTCTTTTTTATACTTCAGCTCCGGAAGTTCTTTAACTAGCTTTTCACTGACCAACTTGTGTATGTACCTAAAGTTGAGGCCAGAGAGCCGTCGATGCCATAGCCAACTTTGCTGCATCGAGGCTTTAGAGAGTATACATACCTGCTTGTCAGTCTGGACGTTTGACAAATTAATTGTGTAGAGGTCGAACTTTCGAGTGCCGACCAAGAGTTCCTTGCCATCTTCAGTGCGAACAAAACACCTCTTGGCCTTGAAATTTACCTCTA
Source organism: Arctium minus (assembly GCA_954870635.1). NCBI lineage: Eukaryota > Viridiplantae > Streptophyta > Magnoliopsida > Asterales > Asteraceae > Arctium > Arctium minus. The sequence goes on along the minus strand of OX941088.1, from coordinate 63,362,139 downwards.
AGCCTTTGTCACAGAACTGGCCTATACTGATCAGGTTGTGTCTTAAGCCTTCAACGTAGCTCACCTTCTTAATCGTGACGTTTTCGTGTACCATATCACCATATCCCAGAATTGGTGAAAACTGGTAGTTCCCAAATCTAACTGTCCCGCAATATTTATCTGTATAATTGGACATCATCCCTTTCTTCCCTGTCATATGCTTAGAACACCCGCTATCCAAGTACCACATATGACAGGTCTGCACAAAAGAAATTACGAAACAAGAGATTTAGGTACCCACTTGTAAATGGGTCCTACAGTGTTAGTACATGATTTTGGTACCCATTTGAAATAGGGTCCTCTTTGCTTTTGAGAATCAAATGAAGAATTAGTATGATAAGAGTGAACATGATATGTGCCAAACCAAACATCAGAATCTTGACAAGAAGTAGAAACATGCTTATCATAATATGAAGACTATCTAGCAGATAAAGATAACTAGAATAATTGCTTCATAGAGAATTTCTTGCGAGAAACGACAAGTTTTGGTTTCAAAATAGCAACATCAACAATCAAAACATCTTTACTAGTCGTAGTATTATTACAATCAACACTAGAAAGAACAGTCTCGTCAATCTCCTGTTTTGGTTTCCATTGAGATTTAACTCCTAGCCCTTTCTTGCTCAGATCTGAAACATTTGAAACTTTTGAGTCAAATTTTTGAGAAACAGACGAATGCTTCTTCTTTGGCTTACTAGTAGTGATCAGTTTCTGTGAATGCTAAGATTTCTTCTTACCTTTCGCATTCTTAGTTTTCACAGAAATTGTTTCATCAACTTTCGTTGATGATTTGCTTTTCACAAACTTACTGGATAATCCAAATGAATTCACAACAAAAGACGAATGGTTAGGAAGTTTGGCACTAAAATCAAATTGATTAAAACAATCATCTAAAACACCATCAGAGTTTAGAAAATCATACCCTCCATCAGTTGAACCAAACAAATCATCAGATTTTGAAGCCCTTGATGATTTAGAAACAACAGTATTTTTAAGCACAGTTGAAAACACGATTTGTTCAATATCAATCAAAAGTCTTTCATCTGCTAAAGATGTCTCAAGTTCAGAAATTTTACTTTCCAAAATGAGAGGAGGGGTGTAAAGTTATCTTTAATAGGCTTCACCTCCTTTTCTTTGACAGAATAACTCTGAAAGAAGTCATTTGAAAGAGATTTTGATTGAACAGAATCATAACTATTATTCAGCTTCGCATAATAAAATGGAAGGTGAACTTTAGATGAGTTCTTTCGTTTTTCAGTTTCCTTGGCTTCATCCTCTTTAGACAGTCTAGTCCAGAAAACTTTAAGGTCTGGGTATCGTCGAGAAAGTTTCATAAATGTAAGATCATAAAGTGCAAGCACATCAGATATACCATTTTTAAGGTAATGAGGATTCTTATAACCCAGTCCCCAATTCTCTCTATTCTCTTTGGGTTTGTTTAGATGAATGGTTTGTTCAGTTTGACCCAATGAGTATAACTTCTCTTCCAATGCTTTTAATTTTGCAAGTAAATAAATATTTTCTTTGGAACACGAAGAATACATTTTCGTAAGCTCTTTGAAATCAAACTCACTCTTTCTCAATTTAGAATTTGTTTCAGTTATATCTTTGAGAATTATAGTCTTTTCTTTAGCGCAATTATCAAAGTTTTTTATGCATTGTCTCAATCAATACTTTCTTCTCAGCAATATCCTCGCTAAGTTTCTGTATTGATTGTTTTTTGTCATTGATAACACCCTTTTCTCTCTTAAGTTTCGACTCTACCTCTTCGAGTTTAGTCAACATGGCATGCATTTGATTTAAGAAATCTGATTGAGTTAAATCACATACCTCATTTTCCTCATCATCGGAATCAGCTTCAGCTTCTATTTCCTGGTTGCCCATTAAGCACATATGAGTTGTCTCGTTCTTATCTTCATTCTCATCTTCCTGGTCTGAATGATCTAGCCAGTACTCATCTTTTTCCATCAATTCCTTTCCAGCCTCCTGTTGCTTGCCTAGAAGCATTTGATTCTTGTAGTAGTCTGAGTTTCTGACTTTGGGTCTTCGGCAGTCTCTGGCAAAATGTCCAAGTCTACCACAGTTGTAGCACTTTGGAGGTTCTGACTGACTAGATTCTTCAGCTTTATACCTTCTCTCTTCCGCCTTCCTTTCCTCTACTCTCTTACCTTGAATCCTCTCCTTGTGAACATAGTTGCTTGGACCAGAAGAATTCCTATAACTGTTTGAGCTTGGCTTTTTGAAGAACTTTCTTTGAAAAGCCTTAGACAACATAAGCATAGCCTGCTTCAGTTTTTCACAGTCATCCGAGTCAGAGTTTACTTCACTTTCAATTTCTTCTGATTCAGACGCAATCATCTTGTTTTTCTTCTTTTTCACAACAAGAGCAATTGAGTCAACACTTGTCTTTTCAGCCTGTTTCTTTTCATCCATGATTTCATCCACCTCTTCTTCATTTTGTTTGAGGGTTTCATACACCTCATGAAGTGGAATCTCGTTTAGATCCTTGATTTGCTTCATTTGTCTGACAAACCTCTTCCATTCAGGCTGGAGAATGCTTAGGAATTTGACATTCAGCTCTATTTGTGATTTGTGGACCTTGTTCTTACTTAATTCATTAAGCAAGGTCACAAACCTGTCGTATGTTACTTCTAGTGACTCTCCAACTCTGCCTTTGAATTCTTCATAGTTGTTTAGGCAGTTGGATATCTTCAGCTGCTTTCCAACTTTTGAACCTAGCATCATCTTCTCTAGCTGATCCCACATCTCTTTGCCAGAGGCCTTGTAACTGTCTATCTTCACATATATTTCATTTGGAATGCCTTGAAGAATGTAAGACTTTGCTAATCTATCAGCTCTTGCTCTCTTTAATTCATCACCTTCGAGTTCATCAAACTTTAGTTGATATTTTACCTCATCAGTCCCCTCTGTACGAGTCCTCATAACAGGTGCCATTATTCCTTCTTCCAAGGATTTCCTGATGAATACTCCCAAATCATGTCTTTTAATGAAGTCCATGAACCGATTGTTGGGTCTGAATATGCTAAGTATGGTTTATGTTGTTGATTAATGTTGCTAAGTAATTACTACTGCCAGACTATCAAGATTACTACTGCTAGTAGAATTAATACTGCTTGAAGAGTTAGTGCTGCTACTTGAATAGTTAGTACTGCTTGGAGAGTTAGTACTGCTAGTACTTAGTACTGCTGAACATTAACACTGCTGAACATGGTTAATACTTCTGAAGATAATTAGTGCTGCTTCTAAAGATAAAGATGATTTGGAGATAAAGACAAGCTGGAGATAAGACTGAAGATAATTATGGTATTGATGCTGAAGATCAATTGTATTTTGATAATTATCGTGTATTCAGTTTTGAATATATAGTATAGAAGTAGTTGATAGTAATGATATAATTTTCATTCATATGTTTTGTTTTAGAGAGAATTAACCTGAAGACTAGTTTAGATCCTTTCTATAGAGAAGTATAGAATGTCTGTTGAGTCTGTTCAATAGATTGAGGTTTTGTGTGTAATCATCAAGTTGAATCAATATAAACTTGTGATTTGAGTTTGATACACTGTTTCATTGATTGTTAGTGTTAAAGTGTTTTTCCGCAACTTCTTTAGCATTGTTTCTGAGTGTGTGTGAATTAAATTCTTGTTTGAATTTCGATCCTGACAGGTGGTATCAGAGCATTGTTAAACTCAGAAAAACAACAATCATCATGGACAGTTCAAGTGATAGTGTTCTGGTCTCAAAGGTTCCAATGCTCAGATCTAATGAGTTTGACATGTGGAAGATTAGGATCAGGCAATACATCCTTCTCACAGATTACTCTATGTGGGACATAATTGAGAATGGCCCATCTAATGAAGGAAAGATTGGAGCAGATGGAAAAAGAATCCCACCAAAGACAGATGGAGAGAGGAAGATAAGGCAGACAGAGATGAAAACCTTGAGCACACTGCTCTTGGCTATTCCTAATGAGTATCAACACCAATTCTGCAACTGCACTGATGCACAGATGCTTTGGAATGCTCTAGAGAAGAGATTCTCTGGTACCAAAAGTACCAAGAGAAATCAGAAGGCAATACTGAAGCAATAGTATGAAAACTTCATGTCAACTAAGAATGAGTCCATGACTCAAACTTTTGACAGGTTTAACAAGCTGATTGGTGACCTAGCTACTGTTGGAGTGCAGATTGATCATGATGATGTAAACAGAAAGTTCTTAAGGTCCCATGGAGATGAATGGACCATGTATACTGTCTCCTTCAGACAGGATGACAAGTTGGAGGACAAAGAACTAGACGATCTTTATAATGACTTAAGGGTGTTTGAGGCTGAAGTTGAAGCCAAGAAAAGACCATCTGGATACACTCATAATGCTGCCCTTTTATCATCTTCTTCTTCTACTGTTTCTGCTGCTAATACGGAATCAGTTAGTACTGCTTATGTATCTAAGCAGGATGTATCTAATGACTCTGTATTAGAAGCTTTTCTTGCTAGTCATGCTAATTCTGGTTTAATTAATGATGATCTTGAACAAATTAATGCAGATGATCTTGAGGAGATGGATATAAAGTGACAGATGGCCATGCTAACTATGAGGATAAAGAGATTCATAAAAAGGACTGGAAGGAACAACTTTTCTCAGAGGAGAGAAGATAGTGCTGGGTTTGACAAGTCAAAGGTGGAGTGCTACAAGTGTCATAAGATGGGACACTTTGCAAAAGAATGCAGAGGAGAAACTCCTCAACAATATGACAGCAACCACCAGCAAGCACATTCCTCAAGCTTCCAAAACAACAGAAACTCCACTCAAGCTCTTGTTTCTCAAGAAGGAATGGGATTTGATTGGAGTGATTAAGCAAAAGAAGTTGTTCAGAATCAAGCCCTGATGGCAGAAGTATCATAATCTTCAAGCACAGATATTCCAACAGAGGTAAAAACTAAACTGTGCACTAAAGAGTGTCTTCAGACTGTTCAAAAGTACAGGGATCATAACCAAAGCATGTGTGATGACCTTAAAAGGTTAGAGAGAGATATTAGAGAGTATAAAGTGATTGTGGAGAAGTTTGAAGATCAAATCAAGGCTTACAAGGTCAATGAACTTCAGCATTACTATGACACAAATTACTGGAAGTGGGAGAAAGATCAATTAGAGATCCAAATAGAAAAATCTAAAGAGGAGTGTGAGAAGATAAAGAGTGAGTATGAGAAAGCTAAGCTTGACATTGAGAAGTTCTCTTATGCTTCCAAAGCAATGGACTCTTTGCTTAAAGCTCAAGTTCATGATAAGATCAAGAGTGGTATAGGATACAGAGCAACACCTCCAGCTTATAACAATAATTATATCCCTGCCTCTTCAAATCTCTTAGAAAACCAAAATAAGAAGGACTTACCTATAGGAGCAACAAAAGTAGATCCTATAGATAGTGTGGTGGTTGAAGAAGAGAATGAGAAAGAGAATTCTGAGAATAAGAATGCAGAATAGATTCCTGTAGAAAATCATATTCTTACCAATGAAGGGGGAGGTAAACCATTCATCAAGAGTGAAAAGGTGGATAGCTCAAAGAGTGAAAAGGTGGAAAGCTCAAAGAGAGAAAAGGGAAAGGTACAGGGAGTCTACTATATGCAGACCACAGTTGTGAATCCCTGTACATGTAAATAACATCAGCCCCAAAAACATGATAAAACAAGGGGTAATCAAAGAAACTGGAATAACCAGTGGGCACAAAAACAAGGGGTTGATCTGAGTAAAATCAATAGACCAAAACCTTGTTTTACTTGTGGAAAGCTTAACCATATTGCCAAATACTGTTATTTCAATCCTATGAACCAAAGGATAAACTTTCAACATATACAAAATGATGTTGGTTATAGGAATCAAAGAAGAAATCATATGGCTGCAAATGTAAAAAGAGCACCTTTAAAAGCTCATGCTCAAAACAAGTTTGCAAAATCAAAGAAAAATACTCCAAATAAGTCAAGGAGTAACTTAAAGAAAAATAAAGCAAACAATTTTGTTCAGGTTTGGGTTCCAATAGTAAAGAAGTCTGTTAGTACCGCTACTTCAAATAGTACTGCTGACAGAAATAATGCTGCTGCAAGCAATACTACTGCTAATGAAGTTAATACTGCTAACAAAATTAGTACTGCTAATCCAATTAGTACTGCTAATGATGTTAGTACTACTAACAAAGTTAGTACTTCCAATCAAGTTAGTACTGCTTCCAGTAACAAACCCATTATTGTGACAAAGTATTCAAGCCATAAGATTTCCCAGTTTGAAAAGCTCATCAAAACTGATTGTGAATATGTTGCTGAGAATGGGAAACCAAAGACCACTTTCGCTTGGGTTCCTACTAAAAACTAACTGTTCCACTTTATGTGCAGGGCAACCAACAGCAAAAAGGGAAGAGCATTTGGCATATTGATAGTGGTTGCTCTAGGCACATGACAGGCAACAAGTCCTGCCTACAAAACTTCAAAAAAATAGATGGAAGACATGTTGCATTTGGTGATAATCCATCTGGAGGAAAGATTAGTGGAAAAGGTAATGTGTCAAAGGGTAAGATGACCTTTGAGGATGTCTACTATGTTGAGCAATTGAGATACAACCTGTTAAGTGTATCGCAGGTTTGTGATAAGAAACATGGTATATTGTGTACTGATACTGAATGTATTATCCTTGCTAAAGGGTTCAAGGTAGTTGATGAAAGTATGATACTACTGAGAACACTAAGAAAGGACAATGTTTATTGCTTGGATTTAGAGAATGTATCTAATGATTCATCATTTAATTGTCTATTTTCAAAAGCTTCTGTTGATGAATCATCTCTATGGCACAGAAGGATGTGTCACATGAACTTTAAAACAATGAATAATCTTGTGAAAAACAACCTTGTAAGAGGTTTACCACAAAAGGTATTTTCATGTGATGATCATTGTGTTGCATGTCTTAAAGGCAAACAGCACAAAATTTCTCATAAGTCCAAAGAGATAAATACAATCTCTTCACCTCTTATCTTACTACATATGGATCTGTTTGGCCCTACAAATGTGATGAGTATTGGCAAGAAATCTTACTGCTTAGTTATTGTTGATGATTTATCTAGATTCACTTGGGTCTATTTTCTGAGGATAAAGGATGAGACAAATGGACTGATGAAATCCTTTATTCTCAGAGTTGAAAACCAAACAAATCAAAGAGTTAAAATCATCAGATCTTATAATGGAACTGAATTAAAAAACCATGATCTAAACAACTTCTGTGAGGAAAAAGGTATTGAGAGACAATACAGTGCTCCTAGGACCCCTCAACAGCATGGAGTTGCTGAGAGGAGAAATAGGACACTGATTGAAGCTGAAAGATCCCTGTTGGCAGATTCAAAACTGCCAGTTACATTTTGGGCAGAAGCAGTTAATACTGCTTGTTATGTTCAAAACAAGGTTGTAATAGTTAAATCTCAAGGCAAGACACCATATGAACTTTTTGACAAAAAGAAACCTTTTATTGGGTTTTTCAAACCATTTGGGTGTCCTTGTACAATTCTTAATACCAAAACTCACTTAGGCAAGTTTGATAGCAAAGTAGATGATGGATTTCTGGTTGGTTACTTATCCCATAGTAAGGCTTACAGAGTATTTAATACCTCTTCTAGAATAATTGAGGAAAGTGACAATGTCAAATGCAATGAGAGCACACCAAAGAAACTTGGTACAAGCCCTGATTGGCTTTTTCACATTGATTCACTAACTAATTCTTTGGGTTTCAGTTATGAGAATAATGCAGGAACAGGGACAGAATCAGTACAAAACAAAAGACAAGAGTTTGTGCTATTCCCAATTCCTACAGCAGATTCTACTGAACTCTTTGTTCAAGAGAAGAAAGATGCTTCAGATTCAAAGGATACTGAAACTGCTCAGAATGAAGAGGAGAGAGGTGAAAAGGAGGATCAACTTTTGTCTTCAGAACAGCTAGAACCTGAGATGCCTGCATTGGCAGAAGATGAAAGTGATGATGAGAACTCCTCAGTGTTTGGTGACAGCTCTCCTGAAAAGAATGACTCTAATCTGGATGCAGACATTAATGAAGAGGCTATTCATCAAACAAAAGTGCATAAAGATCATCCTCCTCAGTTGGTGATTGGTGACATCAATTCTCCAATCATCACAAGGAATCAGAGTAAGTTGGGAGGATTAAAAGACATATAGTCAGGCTTACTATCTTGCTTTCTATCTCAGGTTGAGCCCAAAAAGGCACATGATGCAATGAAAGATCCAAGTTATATAGAAGCAATGCAAGAAGAGCTGCTGCAGTTTGTATTGCAAAATGTATGGGATTTGGTAGAACTGCCTAAAGGACACAGAGCTATAGGGACAAAATGGATTTTCAGAAACAAGATGGATGAGAGAGGGATAGTGATTAAGAACAAGGCTAGATTGGTAGGACAGGGGTCACTCAAGAAGAAGGAATTGATTATGAAGAGGTTTTTGCACCAGTAGCTATGATTGAGGCAATTAGGCTATTTTTAGCCTATGTTTCCTTCATGAACTTCAAAGTCTACCAAATGGATGTGAAAAGTGCTTTTCTATATGGCAAAATTGAAGAAGAAGTATATGTCTGTCAGCCCCCAGGGTTTGAAAATCCCAAGTACCCTGACAGAGTATACAAATTGAAGAAAGCATTGTATGGACTACATCAAGCACCAATAGCTTGGTATGACACTTTGTCTACCTATCCCTTGGAAAATGGTTTTGAGAGAGGAATCATTGACAAGACTCTGTTCATTCAAAGGAAGAAGAAGGACATCCTGTTAGTGCAAATCTATGTGGATGACATCATCTTTGGATCCACAAAAGATCAATTGTGTAGAGATTTTGAAGAGTTAATGCATAAGAGATTCAAGATGAGTTCTATGGGTGAACTTACTTTCTTCCTTGGGATACAGGTTAAGCAGAAACAAGATGGAATCTTCATAAGCCAAACCAAGTATGTGCAGGACATTTTAACCAAGTTTGGGTTCTCAGATTCCACGCCTGCAAGCACACCCATGGAGACACATAAACAGATTACTGCAGATCTTGAGGGGGAGGATGTGGATGTTCATTATTACAGATCCATGATTGGTTCTCTCATGTATCTCACAGCTTCTAGACCAAATATCATGTTCCCTGTTTGTGTATGTGCAAGATTTCAAGTTAGGCCAAAGCAATCACATTTTCAAGCAGTCAAGAGGATATTCAGATATCTCAAAGGTCACCCAGATTAGGACTTTGGTATCCTCATGACTCACCATTTGACCTACTTGCATATTCAGATAGTGATTTGGGTGGAGCTAACTTGGACAGAAAGTCTACAACTGGAGAATGTCAGTTTTTGGGTGCAAGACTCGTATCATGGAAGTGTAAGAAGCAAACCACAGTGTCCACATCAACAACAGAAGCAGAATACATAGCTGCTGCAAGCTGCCGCTCACAAGTGCTATGGATTCAAAATTAAATGTTGGACTATGGTATGACATTTCTTCACACTCCTATTTTCATAGACAACAGCAATGTTATTAGCATTGTTAATAATCCTGTCAAGCATTCAAAAACAAAACATATAGAAATAAGGTACCATTTTATCAGAGACTGTAATCAGAAGAAGCTAATTCAGGTTCAGAAAGTACACACAAGTAACCAGTTTGCTGATCTATTCACAAAAGCTTTTGATGTGGGTAGATTCACATTCTTGGTCACAAGTGTGGGCATTATGATCAATGAATAAGTATATTCTCATTCTATTTATGTACCTATATAGATTCCTCCTTAGTTACTTTCATTAAATTAGTGATATTAACCCTGTGTGTTTAAGTGTTTCAGATTGTTTGGAGTGGATACTTGGTACTTCTCGTTCAGTTAATACGGCTCACTGCATTACTCATAATAATAGTTCAAAAATGGTTAAGTATGGTTACTACTGCTAGGTGGTTTATACTGCCAATGCAAAGTTACTACTGCTTGCCTTATTTATACTGCTAATCATTGTTACTACTGCTGGTACATGTTAATACTGCTAGTCTGTGTTAATACTGCTAGTCTGTGTTAGTACTTCCAGTATGTGTTACTATTGCTATGAGTTAATACTGCGAGTTCGTTAATACTGCTAAGGTAATTAGTATTGCTTCTAACGTACTCCCTTCACCTATAAATACCCTGTGTGACCGCCAAAATCAGAAACGCTCTTTGAATTTCCTACTAGTGTACTCTCTCTCTTGTTCTCTTGAATTCTCTCTTACCAGTGCATAACCCTAACTTCGACCAATCGCTCAAGAAGATGGTTGAACTGATGTTTGTCTATGAACACAATGAATTGGCAATGCTACTCAAACCAAAGCAAGAAGAGGGATTTCATCACATTGTGGATTTCCTAAGATCCTCACACATAGCCCACGCATTAACTGTCAATCCCACAATCTGTGTGGAACACCAAAGGCAGTTCTGGGCCAATGCTGCTATTCATACTGAAGATGGCAATCAGGTCATCCAAACAAGGGTGTGTGATAAACCCTTGACAATCACAGAAGGAGCTATTCGCAGTCATCTACGACTAGATGATGCCTCAGGTATAACCTCTTTACCCAAGGAATATCTCTTCCAAGCTCTCAGCAATATGGGGTATGAAGGTCCCACTAATGTCTTCAAATTTTTCAAGAACAGATTATCACCACAGTGGAGATTCTTTGTTCATACCCTTCAGCACTGTATTTCAAAGAAAACAACTGGCTGGAGTGAGTTCAGCAGTACCATTGCTTATGCTATGGTCTGCTTAGCAACCTCCAGGAAGTTAAATTTTTCACAAATGATCTTCAATGACTTACTGTCAAACCTGGACACCAAAACAAAATCCTTTTATATGTATCCCAGGTTTGTGCAAGCTTTTCTGAATAAAGAATTGACGAATTTACCTCAGTTTAATGAGGTATATGTACCAAAGGTCCCGAAAGGGAAAGTGTTTTCTAATATGAGGAGGCCTAGTAAGGATTTCTCAGGTATTAATACACCATTGTTTTCTACAATGATGGGTGTGTCTCCTTCCCATGGTGAGGCATCAGTGTCAAAGCCCTCATCTGACAACCAAATTGATGACCTACCCACACCACTCATTTCTATTAACATCCCTCAGTCCCTTCTTCAAAAGCCAACATCACCCATCACTCACACTTATATAAGGAAAAAGGTAAAGAAGGTTCCTTCCCTTCTTGTACCTTCACCCCCACAACCTTCAAGCCCTCTAATGGAGCATTCTCCATTAGAGAATATCCAAAGGGAAACCACTGGGGTGTCTCCCAACCCCAAGAAGGTGCTCAATAAGGAGAGGGAAGAGCATATGGGCTGTAAGGCTCACAGTACTGACTTTGCACAAAGTGCAGGGCAGGACAGTGTGAACATATCTAAGACCTTCCCCATGGAAACTTTGGGTGAGCAATCATCCAAAGGTCCCAGGTGTCAAGAAACAAAGGGGGTAGAGGATGCTTCTGCTAGGCAGAAGACCTCTACTACTAAAAGATCCAAGGGTCCTTCAAGGGTGGTAAACACACCCAAAGGAGGTGAGGACAGATATAACTACCAGGAATTGTTGGATACTATGGGAAACATTAATCTTGATGTCATCAAGCAAGGCTCAGATATAGAGGAGATGAAATTGGTAATTCTGTCTCAATAAGTGCAGCTTACCAAATTGAAGAAGATGGTGATGAAGTTGGTACAGAAAAAGAAAAGAAAGCATTATGTCTTGAAGAAGAGGAGAGATGCTTGCAACAAGGGGGAGAAAAAAGATGAAGGGGAGAAACACAGTCCTACCGGTATGGAAGCTCAGTTTGAGGGGGAGCTGAATAAGGAAACAGAAAATAGCAAAGCAGTAGAAACTGAATCAGCAGCAGTAACAGAGAAAGAAGTAGAAACAGAACCAGCAGCAGAAACATCATTATCCAGAGAGGAATTGGAGATTGCAGAAACCTTGGTCAAAGCTAAGAATGACACTTCCAAAGCCACTCAAAAGGCTAAGGGAGTAATAATCAAAGAAGGAGGTTTAGAAAAGAAAGAAAAAGAGGTCAGTATGGAAGATGCAAAGAGGAAGGGAAAGGAGAAGATGGTTGAAACTGATCAACCTTTAAAGAAAAAGAATCAGATAGAGTTAGATGAAGAAGTGGCCAAACAGCTTCAAGCAGAGTTGGCAAAGGAAGAAGAAATACAATCTGCCAAAGACAGAGAGCTTGCACTGGATATGGCTAAAAAGCTCAATGAAGAATATGAAAAGAGTTTGAAGGATGCAGCTGCTGCCAAGATAGTTACAAAGAAGGCTTCAAGGCAAAGGTTGGAATTAAAGCAAACACAGAGACAACCCTCAAAGACCTTCCTGGCTAATCAAGATAGGAGGAAAATGATAAACTTTCTGAAAGGAGCTCTTGGAGTTCCTGAAGGAATGTTTACTAACATAGCCTATGGTAGGATAAAGGAGTTGTATACAAAGGAGATGTCAAATCTGAAAGGGGACTCCACTCAAAGAGAAGAAGCTGAAAGGAGGATGAAAGAGAGGCATGATCTCAACATACAACAACCCTTCCCTGAAAGTGAAGAAGGCACTCCTATCAAGGAAAAGAAAGAAGAAAAGAAAGAAGAGACTTTGGCTCAGCAAATTGGAGTCATCAAAAGAAAGAAATCCATTGCCACCAAGCCAAAGGCAAAAAGGGCAAGAATTGAAGAAGAAAGAGCAGAAACAGAAGCATAACCTAATGTTACACCTTCAGTAGAACCAGAGCAGACTCCAGAGCAGTTAAATCAGAAAAAAAATGAGCAGTTTGACTTGTATATGACTGTAACAGATGAAGATCCTGTACAAGCTGATCCAATTTCTGTTCAAGCCCCTGTGATTATCTTTTGGGACATCCTGGAAGATCAAAGGAAGAAATATTTTAGGATTAAAAGGATTGGAGATCAGTATGAGGTTTACTCTACTTGGGGAAAAATCATCAGAAGCTTTTCCAGATCAGATTTAGAAGAAATGTTCAAAGTTGTAATGAGCCTGTATGAAATGGTTTTGACAGGAGAAGAAAGGAGCTTAATCAGATTAGCCTTGGAGTACTTATGCATGATGTTTGATCCTAGCAAAGTTTAACATGTGATCAGAGATTCGCATCTGAAGAATAAATTCCAAAGAATAGAAAATTGGATGCTATTTGAAAGGTGTGGAGTCTATGTCATTACTGTAGACAGAGCCTATCATGAGTACTACCTGGTGGATAAGATCTATGATCACAGCAAAGCTAAACTTCAAGCAATGTTGAATGCTAAGTTGACATGTTCAAAGGATTCAAAAATGGCCAGGATAGTAGTCAGAAGAATCATCAATCAAAGTCTGGGACTGGATCCAAATTTGGGTAACTAAACTGAAGTGTTGAAAGCACCATGAAGACCATATCATGAAGAGCTTAACTTCTCTTTCTGAAAAGTTAAGTTAGGGGGAGATTGTTGGGTCTGAATATGCTAAGTATGGTTTATGCTGCTGATTAATGTTGCTAAGTAATTACTACTGCCAGACTATCAAGATTACTACTGCTAGTAGAATTAATACTTCTTGAAGAGTTAGTGCTGCTACTTGAATAGTTAGTACTACTGAACATTAATACTGCTGAAGATCGTTAATACTTCTGAATATAATTGTGCTGCTTCTAAAGATAAAGATGATTTGGAGATAAAGACAAGCTGGAGATAAGCCTGAAGATAATTATGGTATTGATGCTGAAGATCAATTGTATTTTGATAATTATCGTGTATTCAGTTTTGTATATATAGTATAGAAGTAGTTGATAGTAATGATATAATTTTCATTCATATGTTTTGTTTTAGAGAGAATTAACCTCGAGACTAGTTTAGATCCTTTCTATAGAGAAGTATAGAATGTCTGTTGAGTCTGTTCAACAGATTGAGGTTTTGTGTGTAATCATCAAGTTGAATCAATATAAACTTGTGATTTGAGTTTGATATACTATTTCATTGATTGTTAGTATTAAAGTGTTTTCCGCAACTTCTTTGGCATTGATTCTGAGTGTGTGTAAATTAAATTCTTGTTTGAATTTCGATCCTGACACCGATCTTTCCACTGCTCATACTCTCCCCTGAAGAGTACTTGTGGCTTTGTGTCAGCTCCGATAGCTAGAGCTACTCTTGAAGTCATCCTTTGAAAAAGACTAAGTCTGGTACTGGCGCAAAAGACAAACTTTACGCTAAAGGTGGCTGGCGCAAAAGTGTTTTGCGCGAGGTGAAGGTGGCGTGAAGTAATACTTTGCGCTAGAAGACGCTGGCGCAAAAGTCATGTTACGCTATAAGGAGTTGGCGCAAAAGGCAACTTTGCGCGAGATGAGGGTCGCGCGAAACAGAACTTTGCGCGAAGTGAAGGTAGCACAAAATTTAGTTAGTCTGGAGATGGGGTTTTGCGCTAGACGTTGGTGGCGCAAACTTGAACTTTGCGCGATAAGCTGATGGCGCAAACTTTGAAGGTAGAGATTTCCGTGAGATGTTGATGTAAAACCTGAACTTTGCGCGAGTAACTGATAGCGCAAAAGTAACTTTGCGTGAGAAACTTTGAAGTACTGAATCTGGCGCAAACCTTGCTATGAACTGGCGCAAACTTGAACTTTGCGCGAGTTCGTCCCTGTTACTTCGAAAAACGGCTGATTTAACAGTTATACCTATCTAGATTTCGATTTAGCAGTCCCAAGTTTGACAAATCGACCACTAACACTTCTAGAATAGATTACAAGCCTTTGATCTAAACAAAAATCACTTTTTGAAGAAATGATCAATGGCACAGTGAGTTGAACTCGTGAAAAGTTTGGCACTAAAATCACAAAATTGAAATCGATTGTTGCTCTATAATGAAATTAAACACTACCCAAATAATCTAGCACACTAATCGATCACAACCTTATCGATTTCAACACCTAAAACACTTTAAATCTCGAAAATGATTTTGCAAAATGAAGAACACAGAGTCGTTGTTTTAAAACTTGATTTGAATCTGTTTTCAGGCTCTGATACGAATTGTCGGTCCACAATATTATCAAGTTCTTATCAAAACAACAACACATATATTAACCAACCTGATTTGATTACAAACACGAAATACAGATTGATTAATTTCTCTCTTTGAAGCTCTTTCTGTGAATTCTCTCTGATGAATAGTAAACTCAGAGCTTAGATTGTGTGTTGCGTAAGATATATTTTTACCCAACAACTAACTAGATAATATCTAACAAAGATATTATCTAAACTAATAAAATAATATCTAAACATAATATCTAGATATTTAGGAACTAATAACTAAAACACTAAAATACAATAAACTAACTTTGACATTTTATTACAAACTAACATTAGACCTATATCGAGAGTTGACTTTCCAGCGTTAGCTTCAGATTGCGATCTTCAGATTGGATGATCTTGAATACAATAGATCTGTGCGCTAACACTCTTCTAAGCCTCAATTCATGGGATGGCATTTGATTAAAAGCGATCAACGGTTCTGATCCACTAATCACGCTTCTCACGTTAACTTCAACTTCTCACACGATCCTTCGCCTTACTGACGTCGCATAAATATTATATTTTTTAAAACCTTTCAAACTGAACAACATTACAATATTTTCTTCTTAGAAAACAAAGATAAAATTTTAATCAAATAAAAAATAAGAAAAAACGAGTATCCATTATCAACCCTTTTTGTATAAAACTCATGTTTATTTTGTTTGACAAATGGAAATAAAAGTATTAATAAATTACTGTTTATTCCTTACACAATTTCATGGATGTTTGATAACGAAAAAAGAAAAAGAAAAAGAAAAAGAACTAATGAGTTGGTTTTCATTGCCCAAACTTAAGTGTATTAAGATAGAAACAATTAAAATCAATGATTCCGCATAGATACAAGTAACAACTGGGATTGGATTGACATTTCTTAGAAGTCTTCTCCTATCCCTTTGATATCTCATCACAACTTGTTTTAAGTATAAAACAATTATAATCAATATTCTCTTCTCCTTGCTTCTACTTGTCAAACACCCCAACCCCACACATGCACTACTTCTACCCCCCCTCTTTTCTCGTTCTCGTCAGTGAGAACCACTCACACTGAGTACTCTAAGAATAGTTTTTGCAAGAGCAAAATCAATGGGCAATATAAAAATCAGCGAGGTTTCGAGAAGAAGTAAATAGCAAGTAAAAGTGAGGTTTCATGTTTCAACTTGACCTATAAGGCTATAAAACAAAGCAAAATGGAACTAGGATTTCTGGCTACAACGTGAGTGAAAGAGCATCAAGGTGTCAGCTACTGCAAATAAAGACTCATTGACTGTTTCTTGGAGATAATGTACAGCCGTAGATTTCTAGCTTTATCTGTTGTATACTCTAGCCTTCTCTTCAACATATGTAGGCTTAACTTTAGATAGATTGTTAGCCTTTCTCTAGTATTTATTTTACGACAGTTCCTTTATTGAATATAGAAAAATACATTCTCACAATACTCTATTATGGTATTAGAGCAATGAACTTGGTCCCTTTTTTTACACCCATCTTTTTCTTCTTTCTTTATACCCAAATGGCTACCAACGTGAACCTTACCATATCTGCTAAAACCAATGTTCAGAACACCAATATTCAGAACCCAAATGCCTTGGTTAGCATCAATGTTGCAACTCAAGAACCATTAAAGTTTACCTCCACCAATTATGTATCCTAGAAGCTACAATTTCAGACTCTTTTTATCGGCTATGTTGTCTTAAAGTTTATTCATGGCTCTCATCCTTGTCCAACAACGATTCTTCCAGGAGAAACAAGACCAAATCCGGCCTACACTCTCTGGATCAGGCAAGATCAACTTTTTCTTGAATTCTATCATTGGTTCTTTATCTCCCACAATAGTTTCGGTCGTTGCTCGAGCAAAAACATCGAAGGAAACCTGGACAATATTGGCTAATACTTATGCCAAACCTTCTCGCGGAAAAATCAGGCAGGTAAAGACTCAGTTAAAACAGATCACTAAGGGATCCATGGGTATCTCTGAGTTACTTCAAACGATCAAGGCTAGGGCTGATAGACTTACGCTCCTGGAGCAACTGTTGATGATGAAGATTTTTCGGACAAGATTCTTGAGGGACTTGGTGACGAATACAAAGAATTGGCCCGAGCGGTTTAAGCCAGGGATACTTCAATTTTCTTTTATTGAACTTCTTAAGAAGCTTCTTAGTTATGAAGCCTCTCTTCAAACCTCCACAAAAAATGACCAATCCTTTTTCCCGCCTCTGCCAATCCTACAGGTTGGTTCCCATCATCCACCTCTCGTACTCGATTTCCTACACCACCCATTGTTTCAGATCGTAGATCTTCGAAGCCATATCTTGGTTACTGCAAAATCTACAGAATTCAAGGATATACTGCAAAACAGTGTCCCTCCTACTGATTCGTACAAATTTACTCATCTTCTAGCCAACCTAAGTCTCATTTTGCTGCAAATAACCCAACACCCCAACATGGTTATTAGAAAGTGGAGCTTCTCACCATGTTACGTCTGATTTGAGCAATTTATCTCTTCATTCACCATACAATGGAACTAATGATATCATGATTGGTGATATGAAACAACGGTATCCTCACCCGTACTAGGCTTTTCAAGTATCAAAACCAGTTCATCAGAATGGCATCACCGATTTGGTCACCATACAGTTCCAATTTTAAAACATGTCATCTCTATAAATAAACATGATGTATCATCATTTAGTGTTCTCAATTTTTCGTGTAACGTGTGTCATTTCAATAAGAGTCACAAACTTTCATTTTCGAATTCCACCATTACTTCTAATCGTCCTCTTCAGATACTATTCAGATGTATGGACATCACCAATTATTTCTTATGATGGCTTTAAATATTATGTCATATTCTTTGATCATTTCACTAAATATGTCTGCTTTTATCCACTAAAACAAAAATCTCAAGTAAAAGACGTATTCATTAGATTTAAAGCCATTGTGGAAAAGCACTTCAATCAAAATATCCATACACTGTATTCTGACAATGGGGGTCAATATATAGCATTGTCCAATTTTCTTTATTTTCAAGACATATCACACCTCACTACACCCCCCCCCCCTTCACACACCTGAACACAATGGTCTTTCAGAGCGTCGTCATTTTCACATTGTTGAAACTGGTGTCACAATTCTCACACATGCCTCTACTCCCGTAACATATTGGTCACACGCTTTTGCCACAGTAGTATACCTAATTAATCGAATGCCAACCCCAACCTTAAATTTCTTGTCTCCTTAAATTTTAGGTGTTTGTGCCAGAAAGGAGGGAGCAGGATATTGTTCTAGTTGCCTTTCTTGTACACTTCCAATAGTTTGTTATGTTTTCCAATAGTTTGTTTTGTTTTATTATTATCATTCATACACATAAATATAAAGGTTTTACACATGTTCAACCAAGTAGCCTTTTCTAGTGGCAAGTAGATAAAGGTAATAATGGGACAACCTGTATAAAAGGTAGCGGTCATCCATTGCTATAATAGGTAGATTTTTCAAAGTACAATGCTTTAACAAGAAATAATTTAAATGTATAATGCTATAATAAGAAAAAGTAGAAGTACAATATATATATATATATATAATAAGAAAATTATGGAAAGTAGATTATTATTTGTTGCATTTAAACCTATAAAAAAATATTAATGAGTAAACTATGTTTTTGTTCTTGTGGTTTGTAAAAAGTTTTTATTTTCATCTTTTCAGTATTGAAATTACGGCTTTTGTCCTTGTAGTGTGTAATTTGTTGCTATTTCTCCTTCCTGGGATTAACTTTGTTAAATATTCACCTTTAAATATATGTGTGTGTGTGTGTGTTGTGTTTGCTTTGTGTGCGTATGTTTATATATGTATGTATGTAACCAGAACTTTTGTTATGATTGTAACCTAATTTTGAAATCATTGTATGTTGATCATATTCTTTGTGTCTGAAATTGAGTATTACTGTGGAGGGGTTGCAGGACTCGATTCTAAGTCATTCTCATCCTCTGAGTCATCGAACTTCCCCTTATTTGATGCTTCCCCTTTGCATGAAGTCTCAGGCTACTTCCTTTTCCTTGAAGCTTCCTTGCCATCCCTGAATGGAAAAGCTGGTTTTTTGGGTTCAGTTTGGACACAACTTTCTTAATTATCTCCTTGGCATCATTGGCATCCATTCTGAGGTCCTCTATTGTTTCCTCAACCTTGTAGTTGAGAACCTCAAAAATATCCTTGACTGCCTTGGTAGGTTCACCAGCTTTAATTATGAATTTGGAGGACATTGTCAGTATTCGGCTCAGAATGTTCTTACTGAATTCTGTTAGAACATAAATATGTTCTAGTAAGAAAGTTTAGTAAAGTAATCAACTTTATATTGTATTTGGCCTTGTAATGGGTTTGGGCTTAAATGTAAGAAGGGTATTGGGCTTGTATAAATAGAATCTTGTAGCGTACTTTGTAGGTAACTTTCACTTTTACAATGTAGATCCTGTACGATTTCTCTCTGTAGTTAGATTTACTTTCAGTATTGAATAAAACTACAGATTCTCCCAAATTATCCTTGTTAATCTTTATCATTCAATCAATGATGATCTCAGGGACTTAACAAGTGGTATCAGAGCCGAACGCAAATTTTTCTACGACGATCGAGATCAGATTGAGTTGGAATAGAACAGTCACTGTTGATTTTTCGATTTTTTGGAATTTGTTGTGAAATTGGATGTTCTTTGATGTTAATTTGGTTCTGTGGTTATAGTCGATCTTCATTAAATCAATTGCATGTTCCAATTTCAATTCAGAAAGTTAAATTGATCGATTTTTGAGTTTTTATGTTCGAAAACAAGTTTATCACTGTGGTTGGATCAAAATATGCTTTAGAGTCATTTTTAGATCAAATCATCAACTACGATTATGCTCCATTGATGTTTTCGAACCTGCTCTCAAAAGCTCAACTCAAAATTCGAAGTTTTGAAGTTTAATTTTGAAGAAAAGTTAGAAAAATGTTCGCGATCCACGGAATTCACATGATCAGAATGAAGAACTCGCATGAAATTGAAAAGAATTTGCAGAATGAAGGATTTTAGAAGAATTAGCATCATAGATTTCGTATGTCAGAATTCGCATGAACCTTGATGATGACATTTTTGCCTAAGTACAGAATTCGCAGAAGAGTCATAAGCGAAATGTTTAAGAATTCGCATGAATTAATTCTTTGAAGATTGAAATTCTGTTAAGTGTGGAATTCGTACGAGTGTGTGATGCGAAAAGTCAGGGATTCACATGTGAGAGTGATGCGAGAAGTTAAGTTTTCGCAGATGCGTGTCATGCTAAATGAAGGAATTCGTAGATGTGAGTTATGCGAGATGCGAGGAATTCGCACATAGGCACGTGCGAGAAGTAAGAATTCGCATGTATTCCTATGCGAATTCTGGAGTTTTCGGCTATGTCCATCATGCGAATTGTGCTTAAAAGTGAATAGTGATCTGCGAATTGTGATTGATATGCGAAAAGTTTGTGACTTTTTGAGAATTTTGACTGTTCTGAACCTTTTTACTACAAGTTTGCCCTGTTCCCGAGCTTTTTACGCGAAATGCATATGTGACATCACTCTTATCATATGTTGGTCACATATCCTTAGCAACTGATCTATGTTTCACGAGTGCTCATGTTTTTCAAGATTTTTAGATTCTGGATTTTCAAAGTTAGTCTTTGATTGGATTCAGTTAGCTGACTGAGCATCTACAATCATCAGTCTGGAAAGCTTCTTTTGTGGTTAGACCGTTGAGAGCACTTTATCATTCTTCTAAATTGATCACTCAATAGTATGAGCGACTGCAATCATTGTTCTGATGCTTGAGTTGTAATTCAGAATCATGAGTACTTATAATCATCCAGCTGATTCGTGAAGAAAGGAGTTCTGGGTTTGATTGTTCAGTATTCTGGAAAGCAGTAAAAAAATGAGCGTCTTCTATCAGTTGTTGAACAGTGCTTGCCTTCTAACCCTTGCCTTGTAGTGTTGCTACCAGATGCTACCGCCCGTAAGCTGATCAGATGAAGTTCTTAAGCTGAATTCTTATTTCAACTCGTGGTTAAAAGAAAGATCAGATATTATACACTGAAGATGTACTTGGTTGTCATTCCAATATTCAACACATATCATTCTTGTAGGCATACGGAATGTGTTGGGTTTACAAGAGTCAAAAGTTATCTTTATGTGCACTCAGTCGAGGTTATGGTCTACATCAGATATGGTATTTTAGTTGAAACTCCAAGGATAAGAGCTATTTTCAAGGGGGAGCTAGTGGTTGTTGATCCAAGCTCTCTCAGTGATTTGATAACGACCCTTTTCTATACTTAGTGAATATTACGTTTAATATGTATTAGTGTTTCACCATCAGCGATCAGATTGAGTCTGTTCAGTTATCGCTGATAGTCTTTCTCAAACATTTAATATGTATTAGTGTTTCACTATCAGTGATCAAACTGAGTCTGTTCAGTTATCACTGATAGTTCTGATCTAAACAGTAACGTAATCACTGAAGACAAGTCTCGCGTCAACAGATGTTCATAGTTGAATCGAAGATGAAGCTGCTGAACAAAGAGAAGTATACTAGTGACCTGATGCGGATATCAGTGAAGCAAAGACAACTCTACTTATACACGAAGGAACATGAGTAAAGCTTTTGAACTCTTGATATCTTTGCTGAAAGAGATATTCAGCGATTGAATGATCACTTAGCTTATACCTCAAGTTTCTTTTTGTCTAACCTTGCACAACTCAGTACGATGTGTCAGAACGGACATGCCTCTGCCACAATTCGTACAACAACTCTGTCAACTACAATGTTCATGATCCGACCGAAAGCATGTCTCCCAAATTCAGACATTCAAAGCCAATCAATAAATGCCACGTGTAATGTGCCCTGCCATGCATTTAATGCATAGGGTATAAATAGGAAGTTCACCCCTCCATCTGAGGGTGTGCTCAATCCTTGAACTCCAAATAGAAACCTTTGTTTTCTATATCTCTTAATCCTCCTTTCTCTGAATTTCTTGTGCAACCATCTTAGTGTTTCTTAAGTTTGTTTAGATTGAGTCTGTCTTAATCTTATTCCGCAACAAACTTGTAAATTGTATTTGATTTATCAATAAACAATTTATTAAACTTTAAATTCTGTGTTTGTATTCAACCCCCCCCCCTTTCTACAAACTTGTTAAGCACCTTCGGGACCAACAAGTGGTATTAGAGCAGTCTTTTAATCTGATAAACAAGATCTTACTTTATTCTCTTCTTTGCTATTCTAAATGGCACTTAACACAAACACAAACAACTATGATAATGGTTCACTTTCTAAACCTCCTCGATTTAGCAGAGATAACTTTTCTCTATGGAAAAATCGAATGATGCTATTTCTTCAAGGTGCTGATCCTACTATACCTGAATATATAGAAAATGGACCCTATGAACCTGTTAGAATTATAGTTGCAGTTCCCGCTACTGCCACCAATTAAGTTGTCCCTGAACGCTATGTCGTTAAGGAAATAAGACAGTGGAGTGATGAAGACAAAAATAAGGTAGGTATAGATTCAAGAGCAAAGACCATTATCTCAATGGCTCTGCCTGATGGAGTTTTCCTCTCAATCATGCATCTGAAAACTTCTAAAGAAATGTGGGAAACCATATGTGTTCAATATGAGGGCACCACTGAAATCCAAGAGACTCGAAAGATTAACTTGGCAAGACAGTATGAAAGTTTCATCGCTGGTAAGAATGAATCTCTTTCTGACCTTCATCAGCGATTTAACTGCTTAATCATTGATCTAAGAACTGTTGGTAGGACCTATTCTAATTCTGAGGTCTTAACAAAATTCTTAGAATGTCTTCCTGAAAGCTGGGACAGTTATTCAATATGTCTTAAGCTGACAAAAGACTTAAATTCTCTCTCTCTAAGCACTTTGTATGGAATATTGCTCAACTATGAGCAATCGAATCTCCTGAAAAAGAATCTTGTTAAAGATTCTAAGGACTCTAAAATCACTCCTGTTGCTTTAGTCTCTTCAGAGATAATTCCATCTCAGTGATCTACTCTCACCATCACTTAGTTAGATTCTGAATCTGAGGTTCTATCAGACCCTGATCTTTCAGAGTCTGATGAGTCCTTAGCACTCTTGACAAACTCTTTTAAGAGATTTGCAAGAAAGAGCAACTTCCGAAGAAGTAAGCCTCTCTCTCTTACTGAAAAGCCAAAATCAACGCCTGTTGATAAGGCTACTGCCACTTGCTATAACTGTGAAAAGATAGAACACTTTGCTAGGGAGTGCAAATCGAAAAAGGTGTTCAAACCTTCTACCTCAAGAAGATCCAGTGATGACAAATACCTAAAGCTGAAGAACAAATATCAAAAGCTGAAAAGCTATAAGCGAAAAGGTAAAGGTCACATCGCTGAAGAACATGACTGGGCTGAATCAGAAGAATCAAGTTCTGATGAAGAAGAAGTCGCTAATCTTTGCCTCATGGCCGAGATTAAAGAAGAAGTGGAAGAACCATCTGAACCTTCTATGAGCTACATATCATCTCAGGTATCTATCATTACAAATCCCTCTCTGCCTGAAGCTGAGAGAAGTCGCGTTATTGATGTGCTGACGATTGACCTTTATAATGCTCTAAACGACAAAACTCAAGCTGAGAATAAAAATGTTCGTTTAACTCAAGAGCTAGAGAAATGTCATGAAAAGATCAGAGAATTAAATCTTTTAGAAGAAAAGTTGAAAGATCAAGTCATTATAAATGAAATCATCAGCATTGAACGCGAACAAGCCATCGCTGCTCTAAAAACAGAAAAGGCTCATGTTGAAAAATGGTGCAAATCATCAACAAAGATCTCTGAGATAATAAATGCTCAAACTTCTGAAAGTGATAAAACTGGTCTTGGCTTTTGGACACCACAGGATGAGCCTAAAGAAGAAAGTTCCATGCTTAAGTTTGGAATGTTTGTCACTCCTATCTCTGACACTTCGTATGATCAATTTTATCCTTCTTCTTCTAATTCTATCCCTGAGGAAAAATCCAAAGACACTATGTCTGAGGATAAAGAAAAGTCCATTCTTCGTCCCCAGAAGGCTACCAAGAAAGCAAAACTGAAAGTTTCTTCTAAACCTTCAGTAAATCAATCTTCTAGCTCTGTGATAGAAATCTTCCATCTCTGTCCTCTAATGCTAAAGATTGATCTAAGACCCATGAAATCTGAAGAAATGAAAATTCCTCCCAGATCTCATGAGAAAAGCATTCTTGGACCTGGCCCTGCTCATCTTAAACTTGCAAAACCTTCTACTTCTGGTCCTAAAACCATTTTCAAATATAGAAAATGCTATCACTGTGGTTTTACTGACCATATTGCAAGCAAATGTCCAACTACCACTAAAGCTGATAAATCAGTTAAAGTGAAGATGAATGCCTCCAAGGCTGAAAAGGTCACTAGAGCTGAAAAATCAACCAAAGTAAAGAAAACCACTAAGGTTAAGAAATTAACCAAAGTAAAGATCACCACTGAAGCTGAATCTTCATCTGCTGTGAAGACTGTTGAAGCTTCCACATCCACTAACTCTAAAGGACCCATTGAAAAGTGGGTACCAAACAATGCTTAATCTTCCTTATGTGTGCAGGGATCAAAGGGAATCTGGTATCTCGATAGTGGATGTTCTCGTCATATGACTGGACAAAAAGACCTGCTCACTTAATACAAGGAAGAGAAAGGTCCCTCTGTGACCTTCGGTGGAAATAGAAAAGGATATACCCGAGGGTTTGGTATCCTCAGCAATGGGACAACTACCTTTCGAAGAGTCGCTTATGTAGATGGATTGAAGCACAACCTTCTAAGCATCAGTCAACTATGTGATAAAGACTACGAAGTTCGCTTTTCTAAAAAAGCATGTTCAGTAGTGGATGAGAAAGGAAAACTTGCTCTCAGTGGTTATCGCAGAGAAAATGTCTACGTAATAGATATGGACTCTACTACCACTGAAAACTTATGTTTTCTCTCTAAGGCCTCTTCTGATGTCAACTGGCTATGGCACAAAAGGCTCTCTCATCTAAACTTCAAAACCTTGAATTCTCTCTCATCTAAGGAACTGGTTTCTGGTCTTCCTCAGCACTCATATGCTAAAGAATCTCTCTGCTCAACATGTGAAAAAGGAAAACAAACAAAAGCTAGTTTCAAGTGTAAACAAGTTTCCTCAGTGACAAGTCCTCTTCATCTCTTGCATATGGATCTGTTTGGCCCTGTCAATATCCAATCAATAGCTGGAAAGAAATATACGCTTGTCATTGTAGATGAATTCTCTCGCTATACCTGGGTTATCTTTCTTCGATGTAAGAGTGATACTCTCAGTGATTTGATAACGACCCTTTTCTATACTTAGTCAAAATTACGTTTAATATGTATTAGTGTTTCACCATCAGCGATCAGACTGAGTCTGTTCAGTTATCGCTGATAGTCTTTCTCAAACATTTAATATGTATTAGTGTTTCACTATCAGTGATCAAACTGGGTCTGTTCAGTTATCGCTGATAGTTCTGATGTAAACAGTAACGTAATCCCTGAAGACAAGTCTCGCGTCAACAGATGTTCATAGCTGAATCGAAGTCGAAGCTGCTGAACAAAGAAAAGTCTACTAGTGACCTGATGCGGATATCAGTGAATCAAAGACAACTCTACTTATACGCGAAAGAACATGAGTAAAGCTTCAGTGATCGCTGAACTCTTGATATCTCTGCTGAAAGAGATATTCAGCGATTGAATGATCACTTAGCTTATACCTCAAGTTTCTTTTTGTCTAACCTTGCACAACTCAGTACGATGTGTCAGAACGGACATGCCTCTGCCATAATTCGTACAACAACTCTGTCAACTACACTGTTCATGATCCGGCCGAAAACATGTCTCCCAAAGTCAGACATTCAAAGCCAATCAGTAAACGCCACGTGTAAAGTGCCCTACCATGCATTTAATGCATAGGGTATAAATATAAAGTTCACCCCTCCATCTGAGGGTGTGCTCAATCCTTGAACTCCAAATAGAAACCTTTGTTTTCTATATCTCTTAATCCTCCTTTCTCTGAATTTCTTGTGCAACCATCTTAGTGTTTCTTAAGTTTGTTTAGATTGAGTCTGTCTTAATCTTATTCCGCAACAAACTTGTATATTGTATTTGATTTATCAATAAACAATTTATTAAACTTTAAATTCTGTGTTTGTATTCAACCCCCCCTTTCTACAAACTTGTTAAGCACCTTCGGGACCAACAGTGGTGCTTTGAAGTTTATGCAACGCTGAGTTTTATAAAGAAATCAAGGGGGAGAGGAGCTGAAGCTGGAGCTGAAAAGATAATGATTACTTTACAAAACTTAGGGGGAGAATGTTAGAAAGTTTAGTAAAGTAATCAACTTTATATTGTATTAGGCCTTGTAATGGGTTTGGGCTTAAATGTAACAAGGGTATTGGGCTTGTATAAATAGAATATTGTAGTGTAGTTTGTAGGTAACTTTCACTTTTACAATGTAGCTCCTGTACGAATTCTCTCTGTAGTTAGATTTTCTTTCAGTATTGAATAAAACTACAGATTCTCCCAAATTATCCTTGTTAATCTTTATCATTCAATCAATAATGATCTCAGAGGCTTAACAAATTCAGTAAGGTCAGCTTTGGTGAACATGTCTTCTGCTGTTCTCGGTGGTGGAGGAGGTGGAGCTTGAAGTACTGGGTTGTAGGTGTCTGAGATGTTGAAGGAATGGACTAAGAAACTGTCTTCTTTATCTCCTTAGAAAGAGTCTTCAGAAACTCTAGAGTGAGACCATAGAGGGATTTGGTTCAGAGGTTGGAACCTTCTCGCTTTGAGTTTTTGTAGTCTATTCTCTGGGTGCTTTGAGCTCATCTAGAATTGATTTAGAGTTGTCCTCTAGTTTTCTTTCCAACTCACCAACCTTATGAGTGGAATCTTCCAACTTCAGCTTTTGATATGTGAATTCTGCTTTTAATTATGAATCTTCAATAGTAGAGGTAGAGGGATTTGAGACACTTGCATTTGTAAGCTTAAAATCCATCAAGGTGCATTCTTTAAGAGATTGTTGAATGATGTTTCTGGAAGGAATTCCACTCAGTCCTGGATGGTCCTTCTGAGAAGTTCCATCTCCGAGTGTTCTGTCTACTAGTACCTCCTTGTGATCCCAATTACTAGCATATATCAATTAATACGCAGATTAAGAACACAACTTTATTGATCTAATAACGAAATTTACAATGAAGTCATAGATCAAACATTGTGCCACAAGTCTCACATTGTGTGTGTGTTCAAGGGTGTGCGAGTCTTACCAATTCTGTGTATGATCGTATCTCTAACTAAATCACAAAGAACCTTGCTATTTATACATTGTCAAAATGACCTATAGCAAGTCAACCCTTTTAACACAATTACAATACACACCATACACTTTCTAACAATTACATTTTAGACCCTCTATTTAATCTTGAATACAATTCTAGTCTAACAATCTCCCCCTTTGGATTCAAGATTAATTTTTTTTTGACAATTATCTTCAGGTCTTCTTATATTCAGAAATGATCTTCAGCAAAAAACTTTTTCAACTTTAAACCTTGAAAACTTTGACATCTTCAACAAACTTTGTCACTTTGATCAAACTTCAATATCCCCTTTTTCTTCACCAAAATTGCATATTTTTCAGAAAACTATTCTTTAGAAAGCTTTTCTTCAAACTAAGACTTTGATGTTGCTTTCAAAATTATCTTTGAAACTTTGTATGAACTTTGACATCTGGAACACTTGAAGTAAATTTCTCCCTTTCCCTTTTTCAATCAACTTTAACACTTTTTTCACAATCATTGAAGTCTTCAAAACTCTGACTTTGAAATTCTGAAATTCTCCCCCTTTTTGATGAATTTGAGAATCAGAATCATCAATACTTTTTCAATGTCAGCACAGTCTTTGAATGATCTCCCCCAAATCATTTGATAAGCACAGTCTTCATGAGTAACAATCTCCCCTGTTGTTAGAATATGAGCATTTTCCCTAACTGATCTGATAATGAGCTGTCAATTCATGAAATGTATTTATCCAAATCTTTTCAAATTCAGACAAATATGAAAGAGTTAGGAATGTCTGTCAGTAACACAAAGTTACTATGTACAACGAATGTACAATGTAAGGAGCTTGAGTAATGTTCACTCCCTAGGACTTCCATTCAATCATTGAAAAACACAAGGTATTTTCTATGAATGTTCTGACAGAAAAACAAATTTTCTATGTGCTTGTGCTTGTGTTATGAAAGAATTAGCACAATGATTGCTTTTCAGGCTCAAAATAATGCAAATCATTGAGACAACAATGATTTTACATAGACTCAACGTGCATGATAAAGGGTCGAAGGTGGGGCAACTTTCCTTCTTTTTCAATATCAGTATCTTCCGAGTGAAGAACCAATAGAGTATGTGTTGCTTCCCTAGAAAATGTGAAACATTCTATTTTTAAGAAAAGAATGAGTAGATGGTGTGGTGTTTGCAAGAGTTGGCATGGGCTCACTTAGGGGTGTAAACGAGTCGAGCTTTTAACGAGCTACTCGAGCTCGAACTCGTTTATCTCGAGCTCGAGCTTAATTATACTCGACCTCGAGTCAATCTCGAACACAAAATAGAACTCGTTTAACTTATCGAGCAGAGATTTTATAACACCAAATATTGAATCGGCTCGTTCGAAAAATCGATTCAACTTTTCGAGTCGAGTCGAGCCTAGTTGACCCATTCAAACAAATCCTTTTTCGAGCCAAACATGCTCATATATTTATTAATCATATAATAAAAATATAAAATTTATCAAGCTCAAGCCGATAAACGAGTTAATCGATCGCGAGTTCGAACTTATAAACGAGCATTGTGCTCGATCTCGACAACTCAAAAAAATATTCGAGCTCGAGCTCGAGCCCCATATTGAAAATTTAATCGAGCTCGAGTCGAGCTCGAGCCCAGTATTGATTTTTTGAGCCCTACTCGATTAACCTACTACTCGACTCGACTCGGCTCATTTACATCCCTAGGCTCACTGTCTTTTTCAATGATGGTCACCAAAGAATGTGAACCAATCAGTAGATGTGGCTGCCCGACTCAGAAACAATTTGGTACAGAGTTTGATATTTTTTTACTCTGTTCTCTCACCCTCTTTCTTTTAATCTTTTAAGCTCATTTCTAACCAATCTCTTTTTTCCATTTTTCCTCTTCACATACCAACACTCTATTTTTTTGACCCCTCTCCCCTCAATCACTCGTAGGATTACTTCTGGGTTAGGAAACACTGATTATCGTGAAACCATGGAAGTTCTGTTAAGCTCTCACATCGAATCCCATGATATTTGTCATTTGTCAGTATATGTATGCTCATTGAAAATCAGAATGAAATTTGAGCATTTTAAGCATTTAAGATTTCTCAAAACTTTGTATGAATGAATAATCATGAAAGAATAGAAATGTTTCGAGAATCTGACAATGATTTAAACAGATCAAATATGTCATGAGGAATTATAAATTGGGATATCAAAGACGTAAGATGTTTATATGAAAACGATATAAGCATTTTTAACAATGAAAGCACATGTATAGAAAGAAATGATACTTGATCTCAATCAATTAAGAATAACAAATGGGAGTATTACCATAGAAAGATTTATCATTTGATACATGGTAATAATAAAGTCAACAAATGTACTGAACCAATGTGTGTAAGAATACTTGACAGTATATAGACATGACAATTACACAAGTATTTGTCATTGGAAACACACGGTCAGATAATCATGAAAGTATCCAGGTAAAAATCATTTAAAATCGCACTTCTCAATTCATGAAAACATTTTAAGAATGTGAAGTGGTTTCAACATTTAAGAAAAATATTTGTCACAAGTGAAAGTTGTCCTTCTTTCAACAAGTGATAGAGTGTAAGGTTCAGAAAAATATACTTTCTGTATAAAGCCTTAACTCCCTCTAAAATGAATATCATCATTTAAGCACCTTGACAAAACTTCAGATATTCCCTTCCTCAATATCTGTAAAAATTCAAGATATCAGAAAAATATAACAATTAAAGTATAAACGTCTATCTACCCCCCTAAAAGATATGACATTTAAGATCTCAGTAACTCCCCCTCAAATGAAAAAACTTATTGAAAAGACTTAATCTTGTAAGTATCCTTCAGAAGAAAAACATTTATGATCGGGTTCTGAACTGAAATATTCAGAAACCATTATTATGTATTCTTCGTTGAGAATAGTAATTTTCAAAGTAACCAATGAAGAATGGGTCCTGATCTGATGTAACCAGAAACCATAGATCTGAAACATTTAGGAACGGGTCTTGAACTGTTTTATCCAAGAGCCATAGTTCTTTCTCTGAGGTACGAGTCCTAGACTACTTTGTCTAGAAGTCAAACTCTTTATCTTTGAAGAACGGATCTTGAACTGAAAAATTCAAGAGCCATAGTTCTTTCTCCCGTTAAACCTTGGGTGCCTGCAACACAGATTTAGCTATTGGTATGCACTGGTATTTGGATCCTGATTGATTAGTTACAGTTCTAATAGGAGAGATATAGTAAGAACCATACCAATTATTTTCATAATTTTTATTAACAAAATCATTTGAACCACAATAGGAACAACTAATTTTCTTTTGAGCTAACCTGATTAATTGATTGATAGTTGAAAGTCCAAGATCAATGAATCTTTAGAGAGAGAAAGTAGAGAGAGAGAGACAAAGATGCGCAAACCAGTGAGTGAGATTAATGTGCGTGAAGTTCTTACAACAAACCAAGACCAAAGGGACTTAAATACCCTTGGACAGATACAACACAGTAAAGCATTCTAAACACTGTATAAGACCAAGACCTATAAATACAATGATTACTATAAAATCAGACCTAACAATCTCCCCCTTAGTAATCATTGGCGCTTTGGTCTTCAAAAATCATCTTCTATAACAACACGGACCAACAAAGCGACTTTATGAAGCTTTCTGACTTTTTAAAGAAAAAAAAATTCTTCTCAGCATCTTTCAGATTGAAATGTCTTTGTTGCTTGAGCTCTAGACGATACACCTCTTTTGAATGATCTTGAATGAACTGTGATGTTGGGAGCAGAAACAGCAAAAGAATTGATATGACCGAGAGAATAGAATCTTTGAGCGAATCTTGATCAGCAAATAAACTTTTGAGCTCTTTGTCTCTTTATCGTCTCCTTGACTTCTCTTAATTCTCCCCCTCATGACCTTGATGATTTGGATCAACTTGGTCATGCAAATGTTGGAGACAAGACAGCATAAGATCTGCAAAATCAAAGAAACAGAGAAAACAAGGAGGTTTGCGCTTCATGTTGGATGCGCAAACCAAGGTTTGCGTTTCATGAAGGGTACGCAAAACAAGGTTTGCGTTTCAAGAAGGATACGCAAAACTAGGTTTGCGTTTCATGAAGAATACGCAAAACAAGGTTTGCATTTCAAGAAGGTTTGCGTTTCAATTGCTCTGATACCAATTGCAAGTCCAAGATCAATGAATCTTTAGAGAGAGAAAGTAGAGAGAGAGAGACAAAGATGCGCAAACTAGTAAGTGAGATTAATGTGCGTGAAGTTCTTACAACAAACCAAGACCAAAGGGACTTAAATACCCTAGGACAGATACAACACAGTAAAGCATTCTAAACACTGTATAAGACCAAGACCTATAAATTCAATGATTACTATAAAATCAGACCTAACAATAGTGTAAACCAGATCAGATTTGCCAAAAATTTTACAGTTATGAGAACTGTTCCTTTTACCATTAGATACATGATCAAATGATTTATGTTCCTTCCTCTCCTCCGAGGAACCTTTCACCATCCACATCCATTTTTCTTTATCTTTTTCATCTTTCCTTCTCCAAAATCTTTCCTTCTGAGATTTTTCCTTCTTGATGTTACCTGAATCATCAACCTGTTTATCATAGAAAAGATTAGAAGGACGAATTTGTTCTTTAAGTTTAGAAGCATGATTATGATTTACATCAAACAAAGGATTATTTGAAACATTTGTAAAAATTGAACTTGTTGCTGATTTGAATGAGCATTCGGATGCAGCTAGTTCATCTCTCAGTGATTGAGCAATTGATTCTGGCATTTTGTGCTCAGTCAGCTTCACCTTAAACATGATCTCTTCAAGTTCTTTAATCTCTGTACACAAACTATTTCTTTCTTTTGACATCAGATCAAACTTCTTTTGCAGTTCAGACTTCGTCTTCTTTTCTTTCAGAATAGTTGATGACAATTTAGATAGTTTCTTATTCAACTTCTCTATCTTAGTCTCAAATACTTTCCTTTCTTCTTCAAAGTCTTTTTCAACATTCTTTCCCTTATCAGAAATCTCCTTGAAAACACCAACATTCTTCTGTTCAGTTTTCTTCTTCTCTGTCTCAAACTTATCTCTCTCCATGATGATTACTTTCTCAAAGCTTGAAACTTGTTGAGAAAGCTTCATGCATTTAAGCTCCATGATGATTACTTTCTCAAAGCTCTTCATGTCTTCAAATGATTTTCTTGAAATTTCTGAGAACTTATGAGCATAAGCATTTCTTTCTTTCTCAAAATCAACTCTTTCTTTCTTCTCCTTATTCATTTGCTCTTCCAATTCAGAAATTTTCTTTTTCAGCTCAGTATTATCTTTCTCCAATTCTTTTCTTCTCAACCTTCTTCATCTCATCTTTATCTTTTGAAATTCCCTTCTCTTAGAATGCTTTCTCTTTCAGCATGTTTATTTCAACTTCCAAACTGAACACTTTGTCTTTCAACTTATCTCTTTCAACAAATATTTGAGAATTTATCTTTCTAAGTCCATCAGATGTCTCACTAGCAATGTTTGTTGTTCTTCTGTGATCATCTAACTCTCTTTGCATTGATTCCTTCTTGGACCAGCTTGAGCTAGAATTAAGACTTTCAGATCTTTTCAGTTTTGCTTGTAGATTTGAAATCTCTTTTTCCTTTGATTCAATGATTCCTGCAAAATTAATTTTGTAGTTAGCTACACAGTCTGAGCAAATGAAATATTTCTTTAAATCTTTATCATCTTTCAATTTATTGATCTATTCTAGAAGAGATGACTTCTGAATCTTCAAATTCTTATTCTCAGCTTCCAGTGCTGGAATCTCTGGCATGTACGCTAAAGCATAATCTCTGTTTGTTAGCACCAGATTTCCTTTCTCATCTGTGTATGACATCTTGATACCAATAAAAGTATAAGCTAGTAATCATCTTTAATCAGAAAATCAGAAAAATCATTATTGAAAATACAGAAAAATCACTTAAAAATGATTACAAGTCAATAATTCGTATGTTACTAACAGAATTCGTATAATACTCACAACAAACACAATTCGCATGCAAGAATTCGTATAAAGAATACAATTCGCAGGCACAATTCGTATAACACACACAAGCAAAAATTCACAAGTATAGAATTCGTATAGGTTCAATTCGCATAAAAGGATATGTAAAGGATACGAAATCTAAGCTTTTCGCATATAAGTATGTGCGAGTTTTGAGCTTTTCGCATGAAGACTTATGCGAATTCTTTGAAATTTTTATGTATCTCAAATGCGAATTCCAGACATTTCATACATGTGTCTTGTGCGAATTCTATACTTCTCGTATATGTCCTTGTGCGAATTCCTTCCTTAACTTTTGGGATGTGTGAATTATTTCCTTAAGAACACTAGAAACAACTATTCTGCGAGTTCTTCATTTGATGTGCGAATTCTTTCCTTAACTTTTGTGATGTGTGAATTATTTCCTTAAGAACACTAGAAACAACTATTCTGCGAGTCTTCATTTGATTTGCAAATTCTTTGGATCTTGAAAATATTTTCCAACTTTTCACTTGAAATCCACTAAAATCTTGATGTTTAACTCTGAAAATTTGTAGGAATAATCTTTATGCCATCGAACAAAACCCTACGGAGTGAATTTTATCAAGAACAACTATAGATATGGAAATTGAATCTTGACAGTTCACGACTTGAAACTTTCAGAAAATTTAAAAATTGATCAAATTTTCCCAATCTGTTGATCAAATTGATTTCCAACCAGAACAAGAAATGTTTCACTTCACTAATCGATCACTATGAATTCAAAATATCATTCAATCCATCACTATTTCACAGATTCGATCGATGAAAGTGCAAGCACGATGAACAGTGACTTTTTCAAAAACAAATTGATTTTTCTTCTTTTCTGATCTAGCTCTGATACCAAATATGATCCCAATTACTAGCATATATCAATTAATACGCAGATTAAGAACACAACTTTATTGATCTAATAACAAGATTTACAATGAAGTCATAGATCTAACTTTGTTCCACAAGTCTCACGTTGTGTGTGTGTTCAAAGGTGTGCGAGTCTTACCAATTCTGTGTATGATCGTATCTCTAACTAAATCACAAAGAACCTTGCTATTTATACATGGTCAACATGACCTATAGCAAGTCAACCCTTTTAACACAATTACAATACACACCTTACACTTTCTAACAATTACATTTTAGACCCTCTATTTAATCTTGAATACAATTCAAGTCTAACAATCCTCCTCAGAATCAGAGTGGGTATAGTAGATTTGGGAGTTGGTATTGCGATCCAACAATCCAATCCAAGTGCGACTAAGTTGTTCCATTGTCTCTGACTCAGACAGTCCCTACGGGATAACCTGAAGTTACCCATGGTTCTATCGGGTTGGTTCTTGTCCTGATGAGCCATAGAGGCATCGTTTTTTGTGGATAGATCTATCATACCCAGGGGTGATAGGCACTTATATTTTCAATGAAAATGTCCTTTTGGAGGCAATGTTTAGAGGTAAGGCTTCCCCTGGTTTATGCACCTCAAATGTAGAAAGAGGAACCTCTGAGTGGATAGGTGGTTTAAGTTCGAGGTGTGCACCTCTATTTCAATTTTCAATGATGTTGGATCATGCTGGTTAGTTAATTTGTTTGCACTGGGAGAGGGGTTGGGAATCCTACAATAAATATATGTGTTCTTCTAAACAACTTCTTCGATCCTCTTTGGACTCTCGGCTCTAAGGGGCTTAGAAGACTCGAGGGTCTCTTTCTTTGGTTCACTTCCACCAGATCTAGAAGAGCTACTCTCTTTTCTAGCTTATGGGGCACCCTTTGTTTTTTCCTCTCTGAAGGGGCATCCTCTGATTTACCACCTTCTGATTGTGCCACCTCTGAATCAGTTCCCTCTAGTCCAACTGATTCAGAGTAAGCACTAGATTCCCTCTCTGGTTCTGAACCTAGGTATTATGGAGTTCCCACCTCTTGTTCTAGAGATTGGGAAAATTTAATATTAGAGAGAAGAATAGGTGAGTTCTGAGGTACAAACTGGAGCATTTTATGATGTATCCTCTAAAGATGGGGTATCTATGTGCCAGAATGGTTGATTTGGAGTTTTTATTATGAAGAATGGGTTTTTGAGCAAATCATTTTTAATGGGTATCTTGAACTTGATCATTTGTTTTCTGATAATGATGGCGATAAACACAGGGAATACTACAATTACAATGCTTTCACGCTTTCCTTTGGCTATGAGCTTGTTCTTCTTCTCCATTGGAGGTAGAAGCTCATCATATAGCAGTTGGGCTATATCACTGTTCTTGGTGAAGAATATAGCATACATGATAGTCAGGCTTTCAGGAGTGGCTTGA
Organism: Arctium minus; assembly: GCA_954870635.1. Classification (NCBI taxonomy): domain Eukaryota; kingdom Viridiplantae; phylum Streptophyta; class Magnoliopsida; order Asterales; family Asteraceae; genus Arctium; species Arctium minus. The sequence goes on along the minus strand of OX941088.1, from coordinate 63,326,212 downwards.
TCCATGCTTCCAATCTTTACAGTAAGTGTTTGGTTAAGAACACTGAACATGAACTTCTAGATTAGGGTAGGCATTGGCGTTTGAACTAGCTCAGAAGGGAGAGGTATTTATTGTACTTAAAAACTTAACAAATTTGAGAAGAGTTGAGGTAGAGAGACGTTGTTCATAGTGGTTTATTTGAAGTTCCTCTGTAGAGTACAAGTAAAGTATTCGTTTCTACATGTCAGGGGAAATGCGAATACGACCTCCTTTGTCATTTCCTCCATCGATGTAGCCTATGACTCCCTTGTGATTCTCACTAAACTCGCTTGTATACCACCATTGTTGCACATAGTGAAGGGGAACGTCTTTCTTTACTACAGATAGGACATGTCAGGGGAAATGCGAATACGACCTCCTTTGTCATTTCCTCCATCAATGTAGCCTATGATTCCCTTGTGATTCTCACTAAACTCTCTTGTATACCACCATTGTTGCACATAGTGAAGGGGAACGTCTTTCTCTACTACAGATAGGACATGTGAGAGTTCACAGTTTGGGAAATAAACACAGATGATCTGGTATGTTGGTTCAAAAATTATGGAGTCAAGATTCACCACGAAGTTCTTGTCTTTGATAGGGACATAGACAATGGCGTCTGTCTCAGCTCTGTCAGATACGATTTTGCTTGATTCAACTTCGTTCTCAGGTTGTGCCATTGTTGCAGGTTTATGGTTTTGAAAGAAAGATAATGTTCAAAAGGGGAAATACAAAGAATGCTTGAGAGAATTTTGAATGCGTGAAAAATAAATTCAGGGGGTAAAACTGATATTTATATGGACTTTGGAATTTGTACTTGAGTGTCAGGGTAGTGGAAGATGAAAAGACAAATTAGTGAACCTTTTATCCTGACAGCCACTATTTGGATGCTAGGTGGCCTGGGGAAACAACAAATTACTCAAGTCAAACCGTCAAGGTTATATTTGATTGGGTGACATGACTGTCGCTTTTGAAAAGAACTCGAACTCGGAGTCAACAAAGATCAAAAGAGGATGTTGACAATTTGTGCTTAAGTATCCTCACATTTCACATTTTATGCCTAAACATTAAAAATCCTAGTTCTAATTGAGAAATGATTCAGAACTCATTTCCATGATAAATTAGAAGCTTTGAGGAGTATAGTAAGAGGCTCTGAGTTCTTGAAAGTTAAGTTCAAGAATATATATTCAGAGTTTTTTGAATCAGAATAGGCTTTCCCTTCTCAAAAACATTTTATCTTACAACAACAATTACCTCTTCACTTGTTTACCTTTGAGAGCATCAGAAGCTCTGAGTATGAAGGTCAGAGGCTATGGAGTGTAGATCAGATGCTCTGGTTACCATACTTAGAGATTCTGAATTTTGCATTTGCTCCCCCTTGAGTGATGAACTTTTATTTGCTCCCCGTTAGGTGATGAACTTTTATTTGCTCAGATCAAAAAGAATGTAAGATTTGCATAAAATAGTATTAGGAAGCACAGAGGCTCTGATGGACAGATCAGAGGCTCTAAGAGACAAGAATTGAGATATGTTCATGTAGAAGAACATAATCTCTGATTGGATTAATCATAGGCTCTAAGAAGTCAAAGAACAAGAATATGCTACCTTTTTAATATTCAGATGCTCTGAGTAGTATACTCAGAGGCTCTTGTCTCATTTTCAAAAATTAGGTTGACATATTGAACATACCCAACTTGCTAACTAGAAAATTAAATCTCCTTTTATCAAAGGATTTTGTAAGATGCTCAGCAAGCTGGTAGTTTCTTCAGACAAAGTACATCTCAATTGTACTTTTCTCAACATGGTCCTTGATAAAGTGGTACATGATATCAATGTGCTTGGTTTTAGTATGTTGCACTAGATTTGCAATGATAGCAATTGCGCTCTTTGAGTCATAAACGATAGGAACTTTGTCAAACTAAAGACCATAGTCACTTAGTTGAGTTTTCATCCATATGACTTGTGAACAACAACTACAACAACCACATATTCTTCTTCTGCTATAGAGATGGACACATAGTTCTTCTTCTTGGATGTCTAACTCACTAACTTGTGACTAAGTAGTTGTCAACTTCCAGATATGCTCTTTCTGTCATTTCTGCATCCTCCATAATATGCTTTTGTGTCTACAATTAGCTCAAAACCAGAATTCAGAGGATACGAGAGACCTAAGAATTGAGTCCCCTTAAGGTATCTAAAGATTATTTTCCCTGCAGATAACTGAGATTCCTTTGGATTTGCTTGGAATCTAGCACAGCGGCAGGATGCAAATATTATGTCTGTTCTAGTAGCTATTAAATACAGAAGAGACACTATCATGCCTCTGTAGGTATTGACATCAACTGTTTTACCAGAAGGATCAGAGTCAAGTTTAACTCTAGTGGCAATACGTTTTTTTCATAGGAGTGGAGTTGTTCAGACTTATAATATCATAAACATATTTTGGTTAACTTATAAAGGTTCTTGTTTGAGTTTTCTTAACTTGCAATCCTAAGAAGAATGATAATTCTCCCATCATGGTCATTTTGAACTCACTTTTCATCAGCTCTGAATACTTGTCACAGTATTTTTGGTTAGTAGAACCAAAGATATTGTCATCAACATATATATGTAACAAAGAAGATAATTTTTATATCTTTTGATAAACAGAGTTGTATCCACAATACCTTTTTCAAAGTTGATATTTATCAGAAAGGTTGAGAGAGTTTCATACCAGGCTCTGGGTGCCTGTTTAAGACCATACAGAGCTTTGTCTAAGAAGTAAACATGGTCTGGACACTCTAAACTCTCAAAGACATGGGGTTGTTGCATATAAACTTTTTCATTTAGCTTACCATTTAGAAAAGAATATTTTACATCCATCTGATATACTCTGAAACTTTTGTAAGAAGATTCTGATAGCCTCAATCCTAGCAACTGGAGAAAATATTTCTTCATAATCAATTCCTTCCTCTTGGCAGTATCCTTTAGAAACTAATATGTCCTTGTTTCTAATAATAATGCCATCCTCGTCCTTCTTGTTCCTGAAAACATACTTAGTTCCAATAGCAATTTTATCTTTTGGAAGTGGAACTAGAGACCAAACATTGTTCTTTCAAACTTTGTAAGATCTTCTTGTATTGCTTTAATACAAGTTGGGTCTGCTAGGGCTTGAGAGATTTTCTTAGGTTCTACCACACATAGAAAGTTTACAAAGAAACACTCATTGGCAGTTGCAGATGTTGGTCCCGAAGGTGCTTAACAAGTTTGTAGAAGGGGCGGTTGAATACAAACACATAATTTTAAAGTTTAATAAATTGTTTATTGATAAATCAAACACAATTTACATGTCTGTTGCAGAATAAGATTAAGTAGAACCTAATCTAAACACACTTAAGAAACACTATCATGGTTGCTCTAAAAGATAGAGAATGGGGATTGGGAGAATATAGAAAACAAGGGTTTCTATATATGTAGAAAGATGAAGTCTTCTCTCTAGATGGAGTGTTGATCTTTCTATTTATACCCTATGCATTAAATGCATGGCAGAGTACTTTACACATGTCCTTCATTCATTGGCTGCATGGGTCTGACTTTGGGAGACATGCTTTCGGCCGTATGATGAACAGTGTAGTTGACAGAGTTGTTGTACAAATTATAGCATAGGTATGTCCGTTCTGACAGATCGTACAGGTGTGTAAGGGCAAGACAAAAGAGACTTGAGGCATAAGCTAAGTGATCATCGATCGCTGAATATCTCTTCCTTCAGAGATACAAAGAAGTTCAGCTATCGCTGAAGCTTTTCCTTAGGTTTCTTCGCGTGTGTAGATTCGTCTTTGCTTCACTGATATCTGCATCAGGTCATGAGTAGACTTGTCTTTGTTCAGCAGCTTCGTCTTCGATTCAGCTATGGACATCTTTTGACACGAAACTTGTCTTCAGGAATTACGTCAAACTGTTTACATTAGAAATCATCAGTGATATTGAACATACTCAGTATTTGATCGCTGATAGTGAAACACTTTTACATATGAATATTTACAAGAGAGATCATCAGTGATAGCTAAACAGACTTAGCATGATCGCTGATGATGAAACACTAATACATAAAATTAAACGTAATTTTCACTATGTATAGAAAAGGGTTGTTATCAAATCACTGAGAGAGTATGGATCAACAATTTACCCCTATTTGATAATGACAAAGTAACTGAAGAAAATTAATTTTAAGTCAAAATGAGGAATAATCAGGACTCATAACATACTTGTCCCAATTACTATTTTGAGGGATCTTTTATAGTATTGATAGGGTTAAGTACTTCACTGAATTTTCATTAATTCAAAGAAAGAATTACAAGAGAGATGAAAATATAAAGTACAAGTGAAGAACTAACTACTGTAGTCTAACTAATAGATTACAAGAATTAAGAGATTAATCTATCAGCTATCAAGATAAGACTTTAAAACCTTGATCATATAGTCAGGTACTTCTTCTCCTCTTTGCTTTCAATCTGATGATTATTGACGAATGATTGTCTTGATCGGTTCAGCTGATGGAGAGAAGGCACACCATAGGCACAAAAGATCTTTGAGATGATTCAGAGGACAGATGGGAATCTTAAAGACTCTTTGAAATTTGAGTACCCTTTCATCATCTCTAAAGAAGATTCCATGAGGATCATTAAGTACTTGCCCGGGAATAAATGGTACACCAGAATAAATAACCTTTGTAGGTTGACTTTGATTTCTTCAGTGCATCCTTGAACTCTAGCCAGTCCATATAGCCAAGACTCTCGAGCTTTGAGACGAACATTGCCTTTGAGGTTGCATCCTTTCTGGTTATCTCCATGGTTACAGAAGTTCGATCCTTCTTCTTTCTTCCAGAGATGACAACGACTATTATTTTCATTGGGTCGGAGCGATAGTCGACTTTTTGCTTACACCATTCGACTGAGTTATCGTTGAATTCTTGTTCTCTTGAGCGCTCCTCTTCAATTTCCATTAGTTGAGCAACTTGAACTACCACTTAATTTTTCTTTAATCATTTATCTTTGACCTGAGAAGATTGAACCTTGAGAGCAAGAGATGCATCTTGTTGGCATTTAGGAATTAGCGTCTCAGCTCTGATGGATTCTTCTATCTCAGCTTCAGTTAGGAAGTCAATTTCTTTGGACGTAGATTGAAGAAGGATTTTCAGCCGTTGACTATCCAGATGAGAGATCATATCTGTTCTTTTATTTAGTTCTTCCTCTGACCAATGAGCTGGTCTAGCAGGCCTTCTTGGGTGGCGCAGGGCTTCTTCTTCTTCTTCTTCTTCTTGATCATCAATCTCACTGAATGAGATTGGTATTATTTGGTCTTTAGCTGTAGCAGCTGGGATTATTTGTAGTTCGGTTCCCTTAAGCATGGGAGAGAACTGAGAAGGATTCTCCCCCTCAAATTGTGAGACAATTTTCAGGTTTCCCGTGGCAGCTATACCCTTCTGCTTGCCCTGGGAAGGAGTACCTGAAGTTGTTTCACTTCTATCCCCTGCTTATTTTGTGACAACTTCCTTCGAAGCTGTCGCTGAAGTGACATTAACAGCTGAGATCCAAAGAGATTGATCCTCCTGATCGTCGTCATCATCAACAACAGCTGGTTGATCCTTCTCTTGATCATGAAGATCAAGATCTTTATCATCTTCTTCCTTGTCCTCCTCCTCTTCTTCTTCTTCATTTAGAGTCTGAGCAAGTGAAGAAGAGGTAGGGGCTTGATAAGAAACCTTCTCCCCCTCAACATGAGATGAGGTTCTTCCGCCTGGACCTCAGCAGCAGCTTCCTTGGCGTTAGCTTCCCCAACGTTTTCTTCTTCAAGTACTTTCTCCCCCTCTTTGTCATTATCATCAGAGGGGAGCTCAGCAGTCTGAGAAGCAGCTTTAGCAGTGGACAGAGACCGGACTTCAGCCTCCAAGCTTTCCAAACGTCCTTCAATGACAGGAATATCTGAAGTAGCTTGATTACTAAATTCAACCGCTATGTTCAGTGAGGTGCGGTCATTTTCAGTGAAGGAAGGTGTTGATGCTGGAGTTGGTTCATTCAGCTTTGTGAGGACCTTCTGAAGTAAAGAAGTGCAGGAGTCTACGTTGGAGGAAAGACCCTATACTTTAGTTGTGATGGAGCCAAGACGTCCCTGAAGGAGTTGAGTCTGTTGGTGGTTGACAACCAAGTCCTCCTTTATTTTGACGAGCTCTGCTTGAAGAATCGTGTTTTGAGAGGTGGAGGCACCAGTTAACTTCTTCAGCTCCTCACCATCTTGATTGACAGTGCTGGTGGTTTCGTTCAGGGAAGTGGAGAGAGTGTCCACTTTGTCCGCAAGTTTGTTGACATAAGTGTCAACAGTTGCCAAATTTGGACCTACAAGAAAAGTTAGTGGTTGAGCACAACGTTGCTCATGCTTATATGGAGATATGGGAGAGGTGTATGTGGGTTGAGGAGTACCTGATACGTCAAACATGTTGAAGAAATGCATATATCCTTATAATGGTTGGTTTATTGACCAAATAAATAGTAGGAGGAGTAATGGGGATAGAAGAAGTTGGGAGTTTGGAAATTACCTCAGTTTATTGTTGTTGAAGAACTGAGGAAATAGGGGTCGTTACTGGTATAGTGTCAGCGATTGTCATCACTGGCACGGTTGATGTTGTAGCTGCAGATGTTGTGGAGGAGATACCCACGAACGCATCTAAAGTAGTTTGTTGAGAAACTACTTCAGGAATAGAACCCGAAGAGGTGGTCTCCTTGGTCGTTCTGGCCTTCTTAGAGGGACCAGAGAGAGCAGTCGATGGTCATTTTGAAGCGTTAGTAGCGGCAGGGATAGCAGGAGAAGGAACCTCCTGCGTGGCCATAGAGGATGAAGAATGGAGAGAGAGGAGAGAGCAGAGGGTTGAAAGACATACCTCGTTGGCGATCGACTTGATCCCGTGCGTTCGCTGACCCACCTTTGAAAAAGTACCATCACTGGAAGTAGGGTACTTCGCAGGGTATAGAAAATCTATGTAGGCACAGATGAAACGTACATATGGGATCTTGGGATCCCTCTCCGTCTTCTCAATCTTTGACTTTTGATCATCAAAGATTGCACCAGCGTAGTCAAAGTGTTTACCATCTATGACCGAGTAGCCCATCTGGAGTTGTATCTTGCTCGCTTGATCCAGGGAGACTATCTTCCTACTCATACTTTGAATTATGTGGGAGAAGATGTAGTTGAGTTGGTAAGGTATATTTGCCTTTTGAATCTTTGTCAGTCGTTTGTTGGGGATCGTGGAGCGAGTCTTGTTGTCCCAACGAAATTCCATGTCATCCAAGAATTCCATGAACTCAGCGTCAGTAGGGAGTACGTAAAAACCAGCTTTGGTATTTTCAGGGAAACGCAAAGCTTTGAGAAGACCATAAGCAATTAGCAGGCTAGAACCCCATTTAGTGGTGAAGAAGATGGCAGAGACGACTTCACCCTTTTTGTTTTTGATGGTGGTCTCATCAATGGTGAACCAAAATTGTTGAAGAAGTGTTTTGGATGGTTTTGGGTCCACAGTGAGAGCGTAAGCAAGGCAAGACTGCTTCAGAAAGGCAGTTGCATCCACCAAATGTAGGTACGTCTCAACATCAAAGTCCAACCAAGCAAGGTGGTTGTTCTTTGGTACTTCAGATTCAGAGAGAGAGAATTTTACGTTCTTGGACGCAACGAGAGCAGCTTGAGCCATATCTAAATATGAAAAGAAGTAGATTGGAGGGAAAGGTTTAGTGTAAAACAGTGTTCTTTGTGAAGAAGAAAAGAACATGTAGAAAAAAACAAATGGTCTTAGATTTTAAGATAAAATCAAAAGAAATGATCTTAGAGTTAAAGGATATTTTAAAATCTAAGATATAAGAATATTAAGGATTAAAAATATGATGAAGATGAGAAGAACAAGAACCAGTTAATATTCGAAGATATGAAGATTTGAAGATTAAGATGGTTTTTTTCCACTTGAATGCCTTGAGAGCTTTTTACTTGCTTGGGAAGTTTCAGTAAGCGTAAAAACATAAGAATGAAAAAGGCATTCTTTTTATATGAGGAGAGAGAGAGTAAGAATGAATGAGGCGGGAAAACAAATGTTCATCATGACATGGACACGTCCTACGAAGTTGATTGGATAGAAGGGAAACGGACGAACGTGTCAAAGAGAAAGGCATGTCGTGGATTGTCGGTTCAAATGACGTCATAGGAGAGAGAAAAAAAAGTTTCATTTGTCCTTTTTGAAAGTATCTCTGAAGAAAGGTCAGAGATAGGTTTTCTTTTTCAAAGGATCACTGAAGAAAAATATCAGTGATAAGAGTTATTTATCAAATAGCTTTTAATCATTTGAAGAATATCAGTGATTAAAGTTTTGATTTTGAAAATCGTCTTACTGAATGAATATTTAGTGATTGAGAGTGAGAGAACATACCTGAGAGTCAGAGATATTTGTTCAGAGAGTACGTGATGAAGGGAACTCAGTATTACTGACATAATCCATGAAAGATGAAGAGTCACTCTACAAGATTCACCATTCATCACATGATCTCTATTTGTTTTGTCTTTGAATGTGGCACTGGATTATTTGCTGTAGCGATAGTACTACTGCTGTCGCAATAGCTTGGAATCTTTGATAGATGAAGATCATAGTCTAATAGTTGATTTCTCATCCATAAGACTTGAGCACAACAACTTCCAGCGGCTACATATTCAGTTTCAGTTGTGGAAGTGGACACTAAGTTTTGCTTTTTACTCGTCCAACTTACCAGCTTTCCTCCTAGAAGTTGACATCCACAAGTGGTGCTCTTTCTATCGAGTTTACAACCTCCAAAATCACTATATGAATATCTAATTAGATCAAACCCTAAGTCCTTGGGATACCAAAGACCGAGGTTAGGGGTTCCTATCAGATATCTGAGGAGTCTCTTGACAACGATCAGATGAGATTCCTTGGGTTCAGATTGATAGCGTGCACACAGACATGTAGAGTACATGATGTCAGGTCGGCTCACTGTATGATACAGAAGGGAGCCTATCATTCCTTTATAGGCAGTGACATTAACAAGTTTTCCAGCTGGATCCTTGTTTAATGTCAGAGGAGGTGCCATGAAGTTTGAGTTAGATCAAACTTCTTCAAAATATCTTTAACAGACTTACCTTGGTTGATAAAAGTACCTTTTTCAATTTGTTTAATCTGAAGACCAAGAAAGTACGTTAGTTCGCCCATCATACTCATTTTGTATTATTTCTTCATTCTTTCAGCGAAGCGAGTACACAGAGATGGATTAGTACAACCAAATATTATGTCATCGACATATATTTGCACAAGATTATTGTGACCTTTTATCTTTCTGAATAAAACAAGGTATTATCAATTTTAACGCGTTTAAAATTTTCAGAAATAAGAAAAGATGAGTGAGTGTCATACCAAGCTGAAGGGGCTTGTTTTATAACATAAAGAGCCTTATCCAATTTATAAACATAATTTGGATGCTTAGGGTTAGAGAACCCTGGTGGTTGTTCTACATAGACTTCTTCATTCAGCTTTCCATTTAGGAACGTTGATTTTACATCCATTTGATATACAATGAAGTCTTTGTAAACTACATAAGCTAAGAAGAGTTGAATTGCTTCAAGCCTAGCCACAGGGGCAAAGGTTTCATCATAGTCTATGCCTTCCTCTTGTCTGTATCCCTGAGAAACAAGTCTAGCCTTGTTGCGGGTTACAGTTCCATGTTCATCTAACTTGTTTCTAAACACCCATTTGGTGCTTATAACAGTTTTATAATATGGTCTAGGAACGAGATTCCAAACTTTGTTTTGAGTAAACTTAGTCAGCTCTTCTTGCATAACGCTGACCCAGTTTGGATCTCTGAGGGCATCATCAGTCTTCTTTGGCTCTATTAAAGAAATAAAGTTGACAAAGAGACAGATACTACCTGAACTTCGTCGAGTCTGAATACCTGCATCGGGATCACCAAGAATTTGATCTATGGGGTGATCCTTGGTCCATCGCTGAGGAGGAGCATGATCGCTCACTTCAAGAGTTGGATCAACAATAGGAATGTTCTGTGATGAAGAAGCTTGAGGTTCTTCAGCAATTAACTGTTGAGTGTCAGACAGACCATTGTTTTCAGATATGTTTTCAGAGGAAGGAAGATATGATGAAGGGAGTGTATTTAGAGGCTCAGCTGAAACCCATGAGGTGGATTCAGCATTAGGTGGGATGATGGTTGGATCATCATCAGCAGCTGGATGATTTGTGTGCTGAACGTTTGAGAAGAAAGGTTATGTTTCTCTGTAATGAGAAAACATCCAAGCATTTAGTTTTTCATTTTCAGTGATGGGTTTAGAGTTTGCTGAACGAGTTTCGTCAAAGGTGACATGAATTGTTTCTTCTACTGTTTGTCTTCTCTTGTTGAAAACTCTGTAGGCTTTGGAGATGGAAGAATATCCAAGAAATATTCCATCATCAGCTTTTAGATCGAACTTTCCAAGCGAATCTTTGTTGTTTAGAATGAAGCACTGACAACCAAAGATATGAAGAAAACTGATAGAGGGTCTTCTTCAATGAAATAGTTTATAAGTTGTCTTTCCAAATCGCTTTTCTATCAGCGATCTGTTTTGAGTGAAGCATGCAGTGTTAACAGCTTCAGCCCAAAATTGAGTAGGAAGATGAGAATCGCTGAGCATTGATCTAGCAGTTTCAATGATTGTTCTGTTTCTTCTTTCAGCGACTCCGTTCTGCTGAGGCGTTCTTACGAAGGAAAAGTTTTGAGAAATTCCCTTGTTTTCAAAGAAATTGTTAAGAGAACTGTTTTTGAATTCAATACTATGAACATTTCTTATTGAACGAACAGTAAGATTATTCAGCACTTCCATCTTTTTATCAAAAGATATTAGTTCTTCTGGAGTATCACTATTGTAGCGAAGAAAGATAACCCAGGTGTAGCGAGAGTATTCATCTACAATGACAAGTGTATATTTCTTTCCAACTATGGATAGGATATTAACACGGCCAAACAAATCCACATGCAAGAGTTGAAGAGGACTTGTCACTGAGGAAACTTGTTTCGATTTGAATCTACCCTTTGTCTGTTTTCCTTTTTCACATGCTGAACATAGAGATTCCTTAGCATATGAGTGTTGAGGAGGACCAGAGACCATTTCCTTAGAAGAGAGAGAATTCAGGGTTTTGAAGTTTAGATAAGAAAGCCTTTTATGCCACAACCAGTTGACATCAGAAGAGGCTTTAGAAAGAAAACATACATTTTCAGTGGTAGTAGAGTCCATATCTATTACATAGCCATTTTCCTTACGATAACGACTGAGAGCAAGATTTCCATTCTCATTTACCACTGAACATGCTTTCTTAGTAAAGTGAACTTCATAGTCTTTGTCACATAGCTGACTGATGCTTAGAAGATTGTGCTTCAGTCCCTCTACGTAAGCGACTATTCTGAAGGTAGTTGTCCCATTGTTGAGGACACCAAACCCTCGGGTATATCCTTTTTCATTTCCACCGAAGGTCACTGAGAGACCTTTCTCTTCCTTGTATTCAGTGAGCAGGTATTGTTGTCCTGTCATGTGACGAGAGCATCCACTATCAAGATTCCAGATGCCCTTTGATCCCTTCAAACATAAGGAAAATTAAGTTTTGTTTGATACCCACTTTTTAATGGGTCCTTTAGGGTTAATGGAGATGGAAGATTGAACAATCTTCACAACAGATGAAGATTCAGCTTCTGTGGTAACCTTCACTTTGGTTAATTTCTTAACCTTAGTGGTATTTTTCACCTTCGTCGATTTCTCAACTTTGGTGACCTTCTCAGCCTTAGAGGCATTCATCTTCACTGTAGCTGTTTTATCAGCTTTTGTGGCAGTTGGACATTTACTAGCAATATGGTCAGTAAATCCACAGTGATAGCATTTTCTATATTTAAAGGTTGTTTTAGGACCATGAGTAGTAGGTTTAGAAAATTTGAGGTGAGAAGGGCCAACTCCAAGAATGCCTTTAGCATGAGATCTGGGAGGAACTTTCAGTTCTTCAGATTTCTTAGGCTTAAGATCACTCTTAAGCTTTGGAGGACAAATATCAAAGATTTCTGTCACAGAGCTAGAAGATCGATTTACTGAAGGTTTAGAAGGAACCTTCAGTTTTGCATTATTGGTAACCTTCTGAGGATGGAAAATGGATTTTCCTTTATCTGCAGGCTTAGAGCCTTTTGATAATTCCTCAGGGATGGCATTAGAAGAAAAAGAAGAAGAAGGGCACTGAGCATAAGAGGTGCCAGGGATAGAGGAGACAAACATTCCAAACTTAAGCATGTAATTGTCTTCCTTAGGTTCATCCTGTTGTTTCCGAAAACCAAGACCAGTTCTATCACTGGTAGGGATTTGAGCACTTATAATCTTAGTGATCTTTGTTGAGGATTTGCACCATCCTTCAATAGTTGCCTTTTCTGCTTTTAAAGCACCGATGGCTTGTTCGCGTTCAATGCTGATGATTTTGTTGACAATAACTTGATCTTCCAAACTTTCCTCTAAAAGAGTCAGTTCTCTAATCTTTTCATGACATTTTTCTAGCTGTTCAGTTAAATCAATATTTTTGTTTTCAGCTAGCGTTTTGCCATTTAGTGCATTGTATAGATCGATTGTCAGAACATCAACAGCGCGACTTCTCTCAGCTTCAGATATAGAGGGATTGGTAGAGATTGATACCTGAGAGGAGATATAGCTCATGGAAGTTTCTGGAGATTCTTCCACTTCTTCTTTAATCTGGGCCATAAGGCAGAGATTAGTGACTTCTTCTTCATCAGAACTTGATTATTCTGATTCAGCCCAGTCGTGCTCTTCAGTGATAAGTCCTTTACCTTTTCTTTTATAGTTTTTCAACTTTTGATATTTTTCATTCAACTTAAGGTATTTGCTATCGCTGGACTTTCTGGAGGTAGAAGGTTTGAAGACTTTCTTTGACTTGCACTCACTTGCAAAATGTCCAATCTTTTCACAGTTATAGCAAGTAGCAGTAGCCTTATCAACAGGGGTTGATTTTGGCTTGTTAGTAAGAGATAGAGGCTTATTTCTTTTGAAATTTCTTTTTCTTGCAAATCTCATAAAAGAGTTTGTCAAGACTGCTAAGAACTCATCAAACTTTGAAAGATCAGTGTCTGATAATTCTCAGTGTCGGAATCTAACTCAGTGATAGTGAGAGTAGATCGTTGAGATGGAATGATCTATGAGGAGACTAAAGCAACATGAGTGCTTTTGGAGTCTTTAGAATCTTTTACAAGATTCTTCTTCAAGAGATTTGATTGCTCATAATTGAGCAATATTCCGTACAAGGTGCTAAGGGAGAGAGAATTTAAGTCTTTTGTTAGCTTACGACACATTGAATAATTGTCCTAACTTTCAGGAAGACATTCTAAGAATTTGGTTAAGACCTCATAATTAGAATAGGTCCTACCAACAGTTCTTAGATCAATGATTAAGCAGTTAAACCTTTGGTGAACATCAGAGAGAGATTCGTTCTTACCAGAGATAAAACTTTCATACTGTCATACCAAGTTAATCTTTCGTGTTTCTTGGACTTCAGTGGTACCGTCATATTAAACACATATAGTGTCCCACATTTCCTTGGAAGTTTTAAGATGCATGATGGAATGGAAAGCTTCATCAGGCAGAGCCATAGAGATTATGGTTTTTTCCTTTGCATCTAGACCAACCTTCTTTTTGTCTTCTTCACTCCACTCTCTTATTTCCTTAAGAGCATAACGTTCAGGAACAGCAGGAGTGGTGGCAGTAGCTGGAACGACATCAATGATTGAGAAAGGTTCATAGGGGCCATTTGCTATGTTATCAGGTATGGTTGGATCTACACCTTCTAGAAATAGCATCATTCGATTTTTCCAGAGAGCAAAGTTATCTCTGCTAAATCAAGGAGGTTTAGAGAGTGAACCATTATCATAGTAGTTTGTGTTTGCATTAAGTGCCATTTTTAGAATAGCAAGGAAGAGACTAAAGAAAGATGTTGTTTATTAGATTAAACAGTCTTCTCTGATACCACTTGTTGGTCCCGAAGGTGCTTAACAAGTTTGTAGAAGGGGGGGGGGGAGGGGGAGTTTGAATACAAACATAGAATTTTAAAGTTTAATAAATTGTTTATTGATAAATCAAACACAATTTACAAGTCGGTTGCGGAATAAGATTAAGTAGAACCTAATCTAAACAAACTTAAGAAACACTAAGATGGTTGCACAAGAAGATAGAGAATGGGGATTGGGAGAATATAGAAAACAAGGGTTTTTATATATTTAGAAAGATGAAGGCTTCTCTCCAGATGAAGTGTTGATCTTTCTATTTATACCCTATGCATTAAATGCATGGCAGAGTACTTTACATGTGTCCTTCATTGATTGGCTTCATGGGTCTGACTTTGGGAGACATGCTTTCGGCCGTATGATGAATAGTGTAGTTGACAGAGTTGTTGTACGAATTATAGCAGAGGTATGTCCGTTCTGATAGATCGTACAGGTGTGCAAGGGCAAGACAAAAAAGACTTGAGGCATAAGCTAAGTGATCATCTTTCGCTGAATATCTCTTCCGTCAAAAATACAATAAATTTCAGCTATCGCTGAAGCTTTTCCTCAGGTTTCTTCGCGTGTGTAGATTCGTTTTTGCTTCACTGATATCCGCATCAGGTCATGAGTAGACTTGTCTTTGTTCAGCAGCTTCGTCTTCGATCCAGGTATGAACATCTTTTGACGTGAAACTTGTCTTCAGGGATTACGTCAAACTGTTTACATTAGAATTCATCAGCGATACTGAACATACTCAGTTTTTGATCGCTGATAGTGAAACACTTTTACATATGAATGTTTACAAGAGAGATCATCAGTGATAGCTAAATAGACTTAGCATGATCGCTAATGATGAAACACTAATACATAAAATTAAACGTAATTTTCACTAAGTATAGAAAAGGATCATCCTGATCATCATGTTTTCTTTTGTTCTGGCCAGCCTAAGTCTTGAAAGTATCCTCTAGGGATGAAACCCTTTCAGATAGAGTTGATAAGGTCTTTGTTATATTATCCAATCTAGCAAAAATTATGTCCTAGAACTGAAGGAGATATGTTCTAGTGAAAATTTAACTAAGAACTCCAACATCCCTTATCAATAAACCAATCAAATCAATGTCATCTTGCACTACCGCACTGCCTTTTGATAACAGTTTGGCAAATAAGAGACTCTTCAGCTCATCTATGCTCAAGTCTTGTGCTAGTTGACTTGGTGGAGGTGGTGGAGTTAGAATAGAAGTTGGCTCATCAGTAACTATACTCTTTCCTTTCAGGAGTCTCTGAACATGAACAAATAATTTCTCAATGACAGCATCTCTCTAACTGAACCGATTCCTGATAGTAGTGTTCATATCCATGAAACCAATCTTCAGAAGATCAGAAGTGATAAAGTGGTGTGAACTAACCGAACCTGGGCCACTTAGGTTACCAGTTGTAACAATAGTTTAGTCAACCATTGTGCATGTGTTCATGGTTGGCATTGATGTGCCCATGACAACACTTCCACCCGATCTTCATGAAATACCTAAATTAGGTACCACTACAGGTGTTCCGGCTGGGCCATGGAGGCTCCCAACTTGTGAATTAATATCAAGTCTGCTAGAATGTGTTGGATCTATACTATATGCATCCAAAAAAGTCGACGGCGAGGGCTGTTGCTGTCTGTTTCAATACATGTAGTCTCCAAGTGAGAGACTGGTAGAACTTGTGCTTTATCCCCGTGTTTATCTGAAACAGAAGCCTGTTTTGAGGCAACTGAGTGGATAGCGAGTGTTATGCTCTGCATAGATGGGACCACTACGTCTTATTCAATACTAAGTGGCAACAAATGCACACTGTTAGTAGATTTGGCTTCTAAGATAGAAATGGTGTGGGTAAGACAAATTATTTATGTTTATTTCTCAGGTCTTGTCTGACACTCACCATTTTTTTCCGTCCTTTTTACTCAGTCTCACATATGCAATTTCAACTAAAGCTCCCTCAACCATCCTTGTACCACCAGAAATATTGAATACAAGATTATGCAATTTTATGGATTCAACACCATGAACTGACTCTTCTCATCATCTGCATCCTCTATGTATCTAACACTTGGTAAAGAACCCATGTGTTTTGGAATTAGGTGCAACATGGCATCATGTGACCTATCTTGGTCATCATGATCATCAGGATCATCAGCTGAAGAAGTAACCTGTAAACCTATCTCATTTTCAGTGTATGTCTCAAACAAGTCATCATCAGTCTCAAATAGTTCATCTTCTTCATCAACAGTCTCAAGCACAAAATTAATATTAGTAGCATCAGTAGTAGTAGCAGCATGATCAACAACGACATCCCCACCATCACCCCTCAGTTCATCATTTTCTCTCAATACACACTGATTAGGAACCCATTATTCCTGACCCTGCTCAATCCTAGACTGACCCTCTCAGATAACTAAGGTATGGGTGGAACTGTGGGTAGGTCCTTTCTGTTCCGGATGGACTGTTTGTGCATTTTCACAAAAGTAACTAACTACACACTCTCCTCGCTGATCAACATATGCTATGAGAGCTACTGGTAGAGTCATCACAAATAGAAAGTGTGTTGCAGAGAGCTTCAAGCACATCATGTTGTTTGCTGACTCTTTCTCTATTGAATCTCTTCTAGGAACCTCTTTGTTGCTAGCCATCATAATGTGAATGAATAGTTGCAATAATCTCTGAAAAGGTACAAACTTCCTTAATTTTTGGCCTTTGCTTTGTATGACACTACTTCTAGGAGTTCATTCGAGATAAGAACTGCATAGTCATAGTGTTTGTTGAATACAACACCATGAAAGATGCTCAAGACTGATATGTTGCCCTTTTCCAACCCGATATGCTTGTTGGTCAAGCATATGTTGATGATAGAGAATATGGTGTACCAAGTATGGGATAAGAACTGCCTTTTGAAATTTTCTGCTTTCTCTAATACATTAATGTACCCTAGTGAAATGATATATGCACAAAGTTCTTCATCAGTAGCAACATAATCAAATTGTTGTTAATTTCCCTGGGAATGAATCTGGCTTTGGCAACTCAAGAACTCTCATTAGTCTGTTGATAGTGTCCACGGTTCGGTTCGACTCGGTTAGTAAGAAAAATGTGAATTGAACCGCATGAGGCGGATACCTGGTTACCTGAACAGAAACCAAACCGCGGGATGAACCAAACTGAACCGAACCGACATTAGTCGGTTACCTGCGGTTTGGTTCATGGTTACCCGAATTTTAGAAAAATAGTATTTTCAAAATAAAAATAATATCAAAATAGAAATTTTAAACCAATTCCATAACAAATACATAAAAATAATCCAAAAAAAAATTGAAATAAGTTTTATTGTTTAAAAATATCCACTATTTAGTTGATGACTATTTAAAAATTAAATAGCTAATTAAATATAATATTATTAAGTGTTCTATATATAGCAGTTCGGATCGGTTACCCGCAGATACCTACAATTTAAAACCGAAACCGAACTGTGAATACTGGTTTTTTGGTTTTTGGTTTTTGTTTTTTTCGGTTTCGGATCAAAAAGTTTGGCTCGGTTTCTCGGTTTTTTTAACACCCCTAGATTTGTCTCAATGTGATCCACCGAGCTGTGAAAAAGTTCTCTGGCATGGGGTGGTATGTAACAGTTCTCCAGAACTAACTATTGTTGGTAAATCATTGGTACTTGCACTGTCTTGTTCAATGCTAAAGATAGTGGATGGCGTTTTAAGATCTCTGAAATGATTTCATGATCCATCTTTGTGTGAAAATCAAAAGTATGGTTGTTGGGCCGGATTTTCAGATATTGGATTCTGGTGATGAGCTGGTCATCTGGGTTTTTTCCATTCACAAAAGGCATTGATGACCTTCTGGAAGGCATAGGAGTGTCATCATCGGAAGCATCATGTTGTTGATGATGAGTCATTTGAACACCTGAAACACAATCTGGTAGCATAAAATGAAAAGCCATTTAAAAAAAAAAATTGAATTTTTTTTTTGAATAATTTGACATTTAAAAAAATTGGCTAATTGTTGGGAACTTATCGTGGAACACTTCAAGGATGTTGTCATGCGAAACAAAGAAGGAAGGCTAGTTGCACGATATTCACGCGATAACCTTAGGTTGTGGTGCAAGGCATGCGTGACAAGTTTGAAGATCTTAAGCCCGTGATAACTTCGCAACTCAAGAATAATGTGTCACGCGACAAGTTTGAATGTCCGTGTTAGTGTATTCGTTGTATCCAAGATTTAAAGTAGAAAAGTCAAAATCTGTAAAGTCAAAGTCAAGTCAAGTCTTAGTTTAGTTAATGTAGTTGTTTTGTAAGTCTTGTGGTCTTTGACCATATATATAAGGCTTATGAGTGTTTGTTGTAATATGTGGTGGTCAAGCATTGTAATTGTTACATCTAAGAGATATATGACTGGATCACTTTCTTTCTCTACATACTCTCTCTCTCTCTCTCTAGAAATTCAATGTCAAATCTTGAATCTTGTTTGATCATGGATTGAATTTGGACTTACAATTGGTATCAGAGTCGAACCCAATCATATTCAGACGAATTACTTCATTTGATTTTGATCGAATTCTTGATTTTTTCAAAAACGCGCAGAAAGTTTTCTGAGTTTTCATCTTTTGAACAAATTAGTATTTGTTATTTGATTTTTGTATTATAAAATGGTGTAGTAGTGATTGTTTGTTGATTTAGGACATTTTCTATTCACACTGTTTCACGAAATTCTTACAAAATCAGATCGAATTTTGGCTTTTTTTAGTTTTTCATAAAACGAAGTTGAACACTGTGTTGTTATCAATTTGGTCAAATCTTGTTGCTTTTAATCAAATCATGCATTTTGAAAGTCCAAGATCAATGAATCTTAGAGAGAGAAAGTAGAGAGAGAGAGACTTGGTGCGCAAAGTAAGTGTGCATAGATATGAGCGTGTGAATACTTATAAAGAACAAAGACCAAAGGGACTTAAATACCCTTGGTCAATACAACACAGAAAAGGACACTAAACACAGTATTTGACCAAACTCCTATAAATACAATGATTACTATAAAATCAGACCTAACAATCTCCCCCTTAGTAATCATTGGCGCTTTGGTCTTAAAAAATCATCTTCTATAACAGCACGGACCAACAAAGCGACTTTAAGAAGCTTTCTGACTTTTAAGAAAAAATTTATACTCAACATCTTTCAGATTGAGATTGTCTTTGTTGCTTGAGCTCTAGACGATACACCTCTTTTGAATTATCTTGAATGAACTGTGGTGTTCGGAGCAGAAACAGCAAAAGAATTTGTTGAAGCTGAGAGAATAGAATCTTTGAGCGAATCTTGATTAGCAGGTAAACATTTGAGCTCTTTGTCTCGTTAACTTCTCCTTGACTTCTCCCCCTCATGACCTTGATGATCTTGATCAACTTGGTCATGCGAATGTTGGAGACGAGACGACTTAAGATCTGCAAAATCAAAGAAACAGAGAAAATAGACGAGGTTTGCGCATCATATTGGTTGCGCAAACCGAGATTTGCGTTTCATGAAGGATACGCAAAACAAGGTTAGCGTTTCACGAAGGATACGCAAAGCAAGGTTTACGTGTCAAGCTGGATGCGCAAAACAAGGTTTGCGTATCATGCTTGATGCGCAAAACAAGATTTGCGTTTCACGCTGGATGCGCAAAATGAGGTTTGCGCATGACGCTAGATGCGCAAAGCTGACTTAGAGTCTGAAAATTTTACCTGATTAACTCTTTGACTCCCCCTACACAAATGCACTAAATTTGACAATTCAATATAGCATTTATATAGAAAGTCAAACACTTCCCCTCAAAAACAAATATAAACTTTGAAAAATATTCTCTTTGTTTACTCCCCCTTGAATAATGCATAAACCCATTAAAATATATTTATGAGAACACAATGATCAAATATTAATGTAGAAAGAAAAATATACTGAATGTAAATTTTGAAACAACTAAACATATAAAATTTTAAACACTAAACAAATAAAAGTCTAATTAGTAAAATATCACAGATTTATCAATCATTTGAAATCAAACATATGTTGTTGGATACAAGAACAAGTTTCATTGCATATCAAGTTAAAACATGTTCAGATTCAAAAACTTCCATCAATCTATTCAGTGTGCTCACATGCGAATCTTCGATTATCTTCAAGAAAATGAAATTCTAAAAATATAATAGAGAACTTTGCATGTACTCAAACTAATCCATCAAAAATTAAGATTTTCACAAATTTATAGGTTTATCGCAACTCAAACATATCACCAAGTATCATGAGATGTGTGCTCATTGGCATCTTTTAGCATTGTGCACATTGGCATCTTGACATGAGTGTGCTCTTTGGCATCTTTTAAGCTTGTGCACTTTGGCATCTTTTGATCAAAAAGTTTATTAAGTAAAGAACATGTCGTAAATGTAACTTTCTATCTGACCCTATTGCAGGATTTGGGTCAGCCGCTCCCAGACCAGTTGGCCTTAGGGGACTAGGTGTCAAGCACCCCTTGGAACTTTAAAGCAGCTTTATATCCCGAATCACACAGCTTTAAAGCAATAATAAAAGTTTCAAACATGTTGCTGACTTTTCGACTTTTGTAAGACTTGAAATTTGATCATATAAAAACTTTAATATAAACAAAAGAACTTGAAAATTTATCGTAGAGACATATTTTATTCAAAAGAAAGAAAAAATGTAAAACTTTACTTTATAGAATAAAATTTGTAAAGATTTAAACTTTTAATTGATATTTTGTCAGAACAAAATAAAATTCAACTATTTCATCTTTTACATTTTATAAAATAAATTTGTGACTCATATTAAAAAAATTGGGTTATACACATTCATTAGATAGATAAACAAGCTCAGATTCTTAAAACATTGAGAAAAACTGGAATAACATCATATACAGAGATATATGCAGCGGAATTAAATTGATGTACTCACAGTATCTCATTTAGTTAGATGCTTAAATAATTGAAGAACGAGTTCTAAACTGATTTGTTTAGAAATCGTAGTCTATGAAGTACGGGTCCTGAGCTGAAGTACTCAGAATCCATCTTTTTCTTACTCCCCCTTAACATGTGATGCCTGCAACTTTAAATCAGATTGAGATTTGGGAACCCACTTAAATTTGGGCCCGTGTTTGTTATTTGCAGTTCTTGTGGGGAAATATTTGTCAGACTTAACATTTAAAGCAAGAGGAATATGATCAGAAAAATAATCACAACCATCATGAGAACTAGAATCTGAGGAAGAACATGAGACATGTTTTGAAATTTGATTACATAAAGCAAATAAATCACTGTTGTAAAGTTTGTCTACACATTTATCCCCATCAAAAGTATGTTCATCAGATTTTCGCTTCGCTCTCCAGATCTGCTTCTTTGACTGAGCGCTCAAAGTCCTATCTGTAGGAATTGAATCGGAAGAATTAGAACAGTCAGAAATAATTTTATCTCGTTTCTTTGACTTCTTTGACCGTCTTCTTTTACGCTTAGGTTTATAATATTGATCATTTAGCGTAAAAGAATCATCAAGAATTTTAGAGGAAATATTTAAATCAGAAGAAATAAATTTATCTAAGCAACCAATCTGATCAACTAATAAATCTGAATGAGCCTCGGAGTCTGAAGTAATTTGAGAAAAGATTTTAAAACTTGAAACTTCCTTTTTATTTTCCTTAGAATCAGAAGAGAGGCTATAAATAGAATCTGATTTTCGAGAAATTAAATTTTCTTCAAGACTAGACGTCATGAAAGAAAGAATAATATCAGATTCAATTTTTCTTAAAATATTTTGATCTTCTATCTTGTCTTCAAGATCGATGATTTTGCCTTCTAAAACTAAAGGAGGAGTATATTTCGTCGAATCATAAATGATAGGAGAAATATTTTCCTTATCAGAATCAAGGGCATAAGAAGAAACAAAATCATCAAATACTGAAGATTTAATAGAAGATATATCATTTAAAATTCTTCTTCCTCTTCTTGATTTTTCAGGAACATATTTTGCATTTTCATATGTATAAACAAAAGGAATTTCATTTTTCTTGTTATTCATCCTTTTCTCATTTTCGATTTCTAACACTTGCTTCTCATTCATCCAATCAATCTTAAATTGAGGAGCATAATGAGCAAGAGTCAGATAATCGTATTTATATAAAGTTGGGGATTTTTCAATTGCATTGTTTAAACAATGAGGATTTTCAAAACCATGTCCCCACCTTTGTTTTAAAGCTTCTTCACTCCTTGGCTTGTTCATAAAAATTGTTTGTTCAGATTGGTTTCTTCGATAAAGTTTTTCTTCTAACTTATTTATTTTATCTGAAAATTCATCTTTAAATTAGTCGTAGACGTCAAAGATTCAAGATAAGTTTTATTTGAATTTTCCAAATCATCCAATTTCTTTTGAAAGATTTCTTTAGTATTTTCTAAAATAGATTTTTCATCTTTCAAAGAAATTTTCAGTTTGTTAATCAAATTTGACTTTTCAGAATTTAAATTCTTTTCAGATAATAACTTTAAAGATAAATCAGATAAAGTAGTTATCATGATATTCATCTGAGAGGTAATGAAATTATAATCAAATTCAGAATATACTCATCAGGATCAGTGTCAGAATCATCTGACTGATCAATTCCAACTAAGCACATATGAGCAACCTCGACGTTTGAAGCTTCATCATCAGAATGATCCAGCCAGAATTCTTCTTCGGCCAGCAGAGCAGTTTCGTTCTCTCTCTTTTCTGCTAGTTCCATTTTCTTCCTGTAGTAAGAGGAGTCCCTTACCTTCTTAGCTCGACACTCCTTTGAGTAGTGACCCAGCTTTCCACAGTTATAACAAGAAGCAGTCTTAGGCTCGGGCACTTTGACTGTAGAAGCAGAAGTGAAGCGAGAAGTGTTGGAACCCGATCGTGGTTGAAACTTCTTCTGGTAATGTTGAGAGAGAAGAATCATAGCTTTTTGTAAAGCTTCACCATCATCTTCAGTTGACCCGGTGTAAGCGTTATCAGACAACGCTTGTTCAGTTAGTTGCTTCGTGCTAAGAGCAATCGGATCAACTGTCTTCTTGTTCTTCTTGTCCACTTTGGCCTTCTTTTCAAGCACCAGGCTCTCATCAGTCATCAGAATCTCATACAGTTCTTGAATCTGCATTGTTTGGATTCGAACATCGTTCCTCAGTCTATGACATGATTTGTTCCATTTAGCTCTGTCTTGATCACATTTATCTTTCGGAGATCATTCAGCACTGCGCAGAATCTGTCGAAAACACTCTTTATAGACTCGCTGTCTTTGGCCTTAAACTCCTCAAAGTTATTCATGAATCGAGTATGTCGGAGCTGAGTTGCGACCGAAGAACCAAGCATTATCTTTTCCAATTGTGCCCACAACAGATTTGGATAATCCTTACAGTGATCAACCCGGTTGTAGACAGAGTTTGGTAAAGCCAGCATCAAATTAGCTTTCAGCTCTCGATCAGCTTTCATTCGTGAAGCCTCTTCAGTTGTTGGAGGAGTCTCTTTATTAGGCTTTACGAAAGGTCCTTCAGTGAGAGACTTCATCATGTTGTCTCCATTAGATTGACACTCAATGAAGTTCAGGAACCTATCTTGCCATTGAGTGAATTTGTTTTCATCAACTAGGACCGGAGGACGAGTTTCTGTGCCCAATGACATCATGAGGTCACTCGTGTAGAACTTAGCTTGAAAAGCAAATTTTGTAGAATCCATAGATGACAAAAAAAAATTCCCAGACTTTTTTTTTTTAAATCTAAGTCTGGAACACACGCAAACAAAAGTTTTGCGTTCCAAGAGTGATACGTAAATTGAAACTTTGCGTTGACAACTAGAAACTCAAGATAACACTTTGCGTTTGAGTAGAGAAGCGAAAACTAAAACTTTGCGGGTTGAACTTGAAGCGCGAAGAAGACTTTGCGTATGTAGGCAGATACGCAAACCAGGATATCTGAACTAGACTTTGCGTGAGAAGGAGGGTGTGCAAAGTTAGCTTTGCGTATGTAGAGGGATGCGCAAAGCAGACTTTGCGTTTGTAGAGGGATGCGCAAACCAAGCCTTTCGGATTGCACTTGATACGCAAGATAAGCTTTGCGTATCTAACTTGATATGCACAATGAGACTTTGCGTATGAGGCTAGATGCGAAACCCTGAAAAACAAAATCAAGATTAGTAGAACACGCAATTCAAAAGATGAACATGCGCAAATGATGATGAATGTTGCGCAAAGTGGAAGAACATGCGCAAAGTGTAAAAAAAACATGAAATTTTCGCAAGAACGAATGAAACTAAGAAATTGAATCAAGAATTTTATACACTGAGTATCGAAAACATCTTTTTAACACATTCTTAACAACAAATTCGATTAAAATCCACTAAAACATAAAAACATGAATGTAACAGTTCTTGAACTCGTGTTTTCCAGAAAACACAAAATCAAAAAATTGGAGATTAAAAACTGAATTTTATGCAAAACTATATGAAGCAAACGTGATCGAATATCAAGAACAAAGCTAATGAGATCAAATTCAAACAATAACGATCACAAACACATCCAAATTTGATGAGAAATCAAGAAAACGAGATTTTCTTGACAAATTCAAGAAAATCGATCAAATTTTCGATTTCAATCAACAATTCAGATTCAGAAAATGCAATCTCTCAATTCTCTCAAGATTCAGTTGGCTCTGATACCAATTGTGAGTCCAAGATCAATGAATTTTAGAGAGAGAAAGTAAAGAGAGAGAGAGACTTGGTGCGCAAAGTAAGTGTGTATAGATATGAGCGTGAGAATCCTTATAAAGAACAAAGACCAAAGGGACTTGTGAGGATATAAAATGTCCAAGTTTGGAAAGTTTTGTAAAGGGTTCTACTTTGTATTTGGGCTTTAAATGTAAATGGGCTTTAAATGTAAATGGGCTTGGGCTTTAGGTTAAAACAAGGGAGTTGGGAGATTATATATAGTTTATGTGTTTAGGGTTTTTCAACTAATTCATTCATTCACAATGTAGTCGATATTGAGAGAGTGCGTGTTCTAGAGAGAGAAACACTTTCTCTCTCTAGGTTTTGTTCGTGTTCTTCGTTTTCAATGTGAATAAAAGGTATTCTCTCCCAACCTCATCTTGTTATCATTATTGATCATGAATTGTTGAACCTGGAATCTACATGTGGTATCAGAGCCGGATCGAAGAATTTTTTTTCTTTGATTCGATCGATTTTCAACAGTTCATGATGCTACCGCCCAAATTTTTTGAAAAACTGTGCTTTAGTGATTTTTGGATTTGATTTGTTGAGTTTGGAGCTAATTTGTGATTTGACTGCACAAAAATCGATTTGATGTTGCTTGATAAACATATTAGAGTCGATTACAATTTTTTATTTCAACAATTTTGGATTAGATCTGGGATTGTGAAAATTGTTATTGGATTGGTGGATGACAATTGTGATCGACAACATTTTTTTATTATTAATGATCGGTGGAATCACTTGTGACCGACGACGCTGTTGATTATTTTTGTGGATGTTGGTTCTTTGATTCCCGGTGACTGCTACTTCGGTGGAAACATTGAAGAATGGAGGCTATTGCTATGTTCTTAAATATGATTGGATGCTAATTCATCATGTATGGGTGGATGCAATTTGCAATTGGCGGCTGTTGATGATAATTGTTGAAAACGGCAGCACCCAATATAAGAGTTCAAATGTGATTAGTATTTTTTATTTTGTGGGTGCTAACATGTTAGTGGATAGGTTGGAGTAAATTGTTAATGGCAGCTGTGAACATATGGGAGTTTGGAATAATGGGACGGTGGAGACATAAGGTTTTGATATGTTCATCCGGGAAGCGAGTAATAGTCCCTTGGGGTCCGGGTTTGTCATAAATAGGATCTGGGTGTGCCGCTTGTGACCCGGGTGACAAATCCTCTAATATGGGAACTTAATCTGACATGCCTAGGTTGAGATTCGGATCTCTAACCCTTATCATCCAGGTTTGATGATTTTTTTTGGACCGTATGTGTACCGGATTTGGGCTTAATTTGTTCAAATTTTTATTAGGCCGAATGCCAATTGGGTTTATTAATGAACACCAAGTTTTTGTTGGGCTTAATAGTATACATTCGTACTTTGAGCTTAAGTGACAAATATTTTTATGATCATGTCGTCGAATTTTTGAAG
Source organism: Arctium minus (assembly GCA_954870635.1). NCBI lineage: Eukaryota > Viridiplantae > Streptophyta > Magnoliopsida > Asterales > Asteraceae > Arctium > Arctium minus. Next base: position 63,299,884 of record OX941088.1, on the reverse strand, counting down.
ATTGGTACCGGAGATTAAATTGAAGATTTTATTTTTGCAATTCTTGAGAACCGATTATTGTTCCGAAGAGCGTATATTCCAGATTTATTTCCGCTTTGACCATGTTAACCGGGATACAGAATTTTCAAGAAATATTTTTGTATCTGTTCCGGGATTTTCTCGTTCTCTTTTTCTCGACGGTTGGTTATCCGAGTGATCCGGTTTATTTTTCAACAGTTTGTTCATGAGATTTTCGCTGAACGCATATGTGGCATCATTCTGACTTTTAAGACTGTCACATATTTCTACGCAACTGACACATATTCCAGAGCTCATGTTAGTCAAGATTTTCAGACATTGCGTGTTTGGATTCAGTCTTCGATTGGATTGGATTAGCAGCTTGAGTATCTGCACTCATTATTCTGGAGTTTTCTTAACGATGCTAGACCTCTGAGTGCTCTTAATCATTTTTCTGACCTGATCAATCAGAATTGTGAGTGCCTGCAATCCTTGTTCTGGTGCTTTGGTTGTGATCCAGACTTTTGAGTGCCTATAATCATCCAACTGATTTGTGAATATTGGAGGTCCGGGTTTATTCATTCGGTGCTCTGTAGAGTGTTATGAAAATGAGCATATTTCTTCAGTTGTTGAACAGTTGTTGATTGCTTCTTCTAACCCTTGCCGATGAGTGTTTGCTACAAGATGCTTCGTCTACGAGCTAATCAGTACAAGTTCTTGAGCTGAATTCTTATTCAACTCGCGGTTCAAAGACGGGTTTGTTGTTATAAACTGAAGATGCACTGTGGTTGTCACGCAAAACTCATGCATTTCTTTCTTGTGGGCGTAACGAATGTGTTGAGTTTCTAGAGATAAAAGTTGTCTTTAGTGCACTCAGTCGAGGTTATTGCACACATCGAATCTGGTTTTAAAGTTGAAACTTTGAAGGATAAGAGCTTAATTCAAGGGGGAGCCTGAGCTATTTTGAAGATGTGCAACACTAAAGTTTTTCAAAGAAATCAAGTGGGAGAAGAGTTGGTGCTTCAAAGACGATGATTCCTTTACAAAACTTTAGGGGGAGATTGTTAGGACATGAAATGTCCAAGTTTGGAAAGTTTTGTAAAGGGTTCTACTTTGTATTTGGGCTTTAGGTTAAAACAAGGGAGTTGGGAGATTATATATAGTTTATGTGTTTAGGGTTTTTCAACTAATTCATTCATTCACAATGTAGTCGATATTGAGAGAGTGCGTGTTCTAGAGAGAGAAACACTTTCTCTCTCTAGGTTTTGTTCGTGTTCTTCGTTTTCAATGTGAATAAAAGGTATTCTCTCCCAATCTCATCTTGTTATCATTATTGATCATGAATTGTTGAATCTGGGATCTACAGGACTTAAATACCCTTGGTCAATACAACACAGAAAAGGACACTAAACACAGTATTTGACCAAAGTCCTATAAATACAATGATTACTATAAAATCAGACCTAACACATTTCGAAAGTGTTTAGTTTCAATATTTGATCGTACTTGTGCATTTTCAATTCTTGATTGCAGGTATTAAGAGTTGTGATCGAAATCAGAGTGTAAGAACGAAGAACACGCAAGATTTGAAAAACGCACAAGATTCAAACTGAAGAACACGCACGACGAAGAACGCGTAAGCTAGAAAGAACGCGCAAAAAGTGATATACGCGAAGTGGAAACGTGCATGAGCCTACTTGCGTGAAGTGATAGCAACAGTAATCTACGAGTTCTATCGGTTTGCGAGAATGCATTTTACGCGAAGTAATATTTCGAAAAGTTTCTAAGTATAGAACGCACAAAGGCATCAAAACACGTACGACTTAGCTTGTGAGAAGCTCAAAACGCACACATCGTTGTCTGCGTGAACATGAAACGCACACGTAGTGTTCTGCGCGAATTTGAAACACGCATAAGCCTGCTTACGAGAAGTAGCGGGACCCCCGTGCTAAGTCTCCGGAGGGGGACATATTTCTGATAGTGATCAAAATTTTCTGATTTTTGTTAACGATCATTTTCAAATAATTTTTTTAAGATATCAAGATGTCTATTGTTTTATCAGGGAGAGATTGTGCTATCATGTATATGCCTGAGATACCTGCCATAGAAGTTGAACGGGATAAATTGAGGAATCAGAATTCAGTTCTTCTAAATCAGATTCAGGAGTTGAAAGCTAAATTTGTTAATTCTGATAAAACTTCTGAATGGGCAAAATGTATTAATCATTTTATATCTGATTTTTCCGGTATCAACAAGGCAAAAGAGAAAGAGATTATATTGAAGGAGAGAGAGATAACCAAACTTCAAAGCCAATTGAAGTCAACTGAACATAAATCATCAGAGCTGAAAGTTGTATCAGTTGATCTATGTAGCAAGTTAAAGACTTTTGAAGAGAAGATATCTGGATTGGAAACAAAGAATGTTGATCTGATGAAAAATCTCAATGTAGATACAATTAAAGCTGATCTGGAGAAAATCTATGCTCAAAAGCTATCTAATCTTTCTAAGAAAGCTATCCAAGAGAAAAAGGATTTGGAGTTAAGATGTATTAAACTCTCCAAGCAAGTATCACAGTTTGAAAAGATTGTTGTTACTGAAAGACATACTTTTCCAAAGGAGAGAAAAGTTCTTGAAGAAAAAGTTATTGAATCTCCCAAACAAATCTTTGTGTTACAAGACTTACTTGAAAAAGAAAGGAAAGTCTTTCAAGAAATGAAAAAGTCTTTTGAGATTGAAAAGAAAAATACTGAAAAGAGAAATGTTGGAATTTTCACAGAAATTTCTGAAGAGAACAAGAACATCGAAAAAGATTTTGAGCAAGAACGTTTAAACTTTGAATCTGAAATATCTAAGATCACATGCAAGATATTTGTTCTATCCTCAGACATTCAGAAAGAATAGATGGCTACAACTGATTTGAAGAAGAAGTTTGGCACACTTTCTAATGAAATAAACATTTTATCTAAAAAGATAAAGGACTTGGAAGCTGCAAATGTTGAATTGTCTGAAAAGATTTCTGTTGATGTGATTACTCAATCACCTTATGACAATTCAACCGAATTTGTTTGTTCTTTTAAAACAACTTCAAGTTTTATTCATGAAAATGTTTTCAAAAAGAATAATGTCAAACCAAACATCGTCAAATCAAATCAGATTCGTTCATCTAATCTGTTTTATGATAAATCTGTTGATAGTCCAACAAGTTTTTACGTCAAATCTCTTGGAAAGAATTCTAAGAAAGGACAAATGGTTTGGAGAGTTAAAGTTTCTTCGGATGAAAAGAAGAATGACAAAGCATCTACATCCACATCCAATGCCAAAAAGAAAAGAGCTCATAAAGGTAAATCTTTTGGTAAACCTGATACAATTTACTCTACTAATCATCTTATCAGGTTGGCTAAAAAGAAAATATGTTGTTCTTACTGTGGAGCAAATGACTTTGTAAGTAATAATTTTGTAATTACTGGTATGGTTCATATTATGTTACCCCCAAAAGAACTACAACTAACACAACAGGACCCAAATACCAGTGGGTACCAAAAGCTAAATCTGTGTTGCAGGCACCCAAGGTTTAAGTGGGAGAAAGAACAAAGACTTCTGATTACAACAGATCAGAACTCAGACTTTAATGTCAAAGATATTAACTTCTAAGTACTACAACTTAGAACTCAAACTACAATGTTAAAGGACTTAGACTTCTAAACACATCAGTTTAGGACTCGGTCATCAATGTTTAAACACAAGGATATTTTGCAAATATCCAGGGGGAGCTTAACTGAATCTTAATCATTTTATCTTGGTTTGAAGGGAGATTAAAGGTAAGTATCTTATGATCTTAATCTCTGATTGTTTGAAAGAAGAACAACTTTCAACATGAAAAATGTTTTAATAAATGTTCAAACCACTTCTGGTTCTCAAAAGTTTTCATGAATTTAGAAGTGTGATTTTTAAATGTTTTTCATAATTGAGCGTTAATGTTTATCTGATCGTGTGTTTACAAATATCAATAATATGTTTTATCTTGTCTATATACTGTCAAGTATTCACGCACACCAGTTCAGTACTTCATTTGAATTTGTTATTACCATGTCTCTAAACGAAACAATTTTTTGATGGTAATACTCCCGTTTGCTTTCGAATTTGTTGAGCATCAATCATCATTTCAATCTTTGTTCGTTCATTGCTAAATTGTTTATATTCGTTTATATAAACAAACTATCAAGTTCTTTGATACCCTAACCATTTTTCGTTCATATTTCATAAAATTTGATCTGATTGATATATTGTCAGATTCTCAAAACAATTTTCTTGATTTCATTTCATTCATTCAATTCCCTTGTTTTGAGAGATCTTCATTGTTCAAATGCTCAAATTTCATTCATATTTTTAATGAACATTCATTTTGACAATGTTATCATGTGTTTAACTGTTCAAGCTATATTGTTGAGCAACACATTCTTTTTAGGACAATTACATGGGATTCGTGTGAGAGCTTAAACATAACTTCCATGGAATCACGTTAACCAGTGTTTCCTACCCAGGAAGTAATCCTAGAATGATTGAGGGGTGAGGGGTTAAAATCAAAGAGTGGGGGAGATAACTCATCCGGTTGAGTTTTTCTCATTGTGCTGAGCGGTAAAATGTAAATGAGAGTTTGGTTAGAAGTGAGCTTTAATGATGAAAAGAAAGAGGGTGTGAGAACAGAGTTAAAAAAATATGGAAACTCTACACCAACTACTTTCTGAGCCGGGCAGCCATATCTAATGATTGGTTCACATTCTTTGGTGACCATCATTGAAATAGGCAGTGAGCCCATGCCAACTCTTTCAATTGCCCCACCAGCCACTCGTTTCTTTCCCGAAAATAAATGTTTCCTTTTCTTGAGGACGCAACATGTTGGATCCCATATTTAATCTTATAACAATAATGATATAAACAACAAGAGTATAAACAGCAGAAGCAATATAGTTTAATATCAAAAGCAGATTCAAATATCATAGTTCATATATAAAGCAAGTAGAAAGAACAAGATCTTCGTGAGATATATTCAGTTGAATCTTTTAATACAAGATATCAAAAAGCACACTTTTGTCAAAGGAGTGATGGTCCTATTTATAGGACCATAAAGTAAACAGTGTACTTTTCTGACAAATAGAAGCATGCTTGAACAGTGTCTTACCCAAAAGGTAAGCTCAAGACATGCTTGAATAGTAACCTACTCTATAAAGTAAATCTTATCACTAAGTGATTGGTTATCTGTTCTGATACTTATGGAAAAATGTCTTCAGCGCCTTCTTTAGAGAGAATGTCTTCAGAGCTCTGATGTAGTCTTCAGATCCTCTGATGAAGCCATCTCTGATGTCTTTTGCTGAGTGTTCCTCTAATGTCTTTTGCTGAGTGTTCCTCTGATGTGTACTTCAGAGGCAGGTATATCCTCTGAAGTCTTCGTCCTCTGAAATATTTGTTCTCTGAAGATTGTCTCTGGAAGTCCTCTAAAGTAGGACTTAGATATGTTCAACACTTTAAAAAAATGATGATCTGGAGCTAACAATCTCCCCCTAAGTGTTGAAAATAGAAAATGCAAGAGTTGCAGAGAACAGAAAAACTTAAACTAGAAAGCATAGAGGAGAAAATCATCCTCTTAAACATTACTAATAAGTCTGAAATTCATTACAGAGAAAGTAATTATCAAAAATAAGGAAACACACTAAAATTTGTCCCTTGAACAAATTCCATGGAACTTCATGATCAGAGCTCTGAAGTTGATCATCGACCCAATCTCCAAGTCAAGTTTCGCCAGCAGATCTGCTCTATGCCTTTCTTCCTTCACATGGATCATTTTTTGTATTCCTCTCAAAGTTTCATCAGAGTACTTTGAAACTTCCGAAGCTAGAAAGATCTTCTTTATTTTGTTTACTCTGAATACGAAACCCAGAGGTTCTGCTATGATTGATTCAGTCTTCTTTTTGTCAAGATTTTCGATTGACTCCACAGGTTCAGTCACGTCCAGCTTCTCTTCTCCTAGGTTCAGAGCAATCTGGAAGTCACATTTTACTCTGTGTTTGACATAGGCCTCCATTGCCTTTCTGACTTCAACCATTCCCATCCTAATTTCTCTTCTTCCCTGATCGTATCTGGCAGAGCAATAGGCATATAAATGTGGTAAATCATATGGATTTAGATTTACGAGATCATTGTCATTGAACTCGTAAATCTTCTGATCAGAGCGAGTTACCACATAGTGCCTATAGATTATCTTGTTGTAAGCAAAAGTCTTCTCCGAGATTTTGTTTATTTTGATGATTGGATCATCAGAGAGGACCTGTGCTCTGGGTGTGGTTTTATCTTTAATAAATCTTCGCTCATAGTCAGGCATGTTCTCTCTGATTCTTGGATTCTGATTCTGATTCTGCTTTTTCAGCCTCTGATTCGTAAGCATCTCTCATCACATAAGTTTGCCTTTCTGGTGATGAGAATGCCTCTTCTGATGTAGAAAAGTCAATTAGCTGCTCGTCTTCATCTTCTTCCAGAGCTCCAATAGTTTCTGGAGATGCATCTATTATTGAAATTATTGGAGCACCTGAAGTAGATGATGCTAGGAAGATAACAGGTACTGGAGACTTTAGAGTGGCCTGGTTATCTTCAGCAGCGGTTGAGGTTGAGCATCTTTCTGTTTCTTTCTCTTTGCCTTGGTTTGTTTCAGAGGGAGTGGACTTCTTTTGTGTTTCAACAGTTCTTGGTGTTGGAGTCTTCTCCCCCTTATGAAGATCTGATGACCCTTGAGGTTGGTCATCAGAGTCTTCATACCTTGCTTTCTTCCGGGCTTCCTCAGAGCATGTGACCTCTGGTTCCTTCCTTTTCAGTGAACCCTCTGAAGATTAGACATTTTTCAGAAGGTCTTCAATCTTCTTGTTTTGATGAGTGGCCTTTGAAAAGAACTTTCTCGAGATGTTCATTATACTGTTGGTGATCTTCTTGGAGAAGTTGTTGACGTCAGCCTTTGTAACGAACTTTGTTGTTGTAGGAGCAGTAGCAGAGGAGGTAGGGATCTCTGCAATCACTTCTGCCAAAGACAACAAGATTTCCTCTTTGAATTGAGAAAGGTTTGCATGTGTTGGATTTGGGGCAGAGGGAGTTGGAATCGCCTTGAGGAGCTCTGTTTTGGAGTTCTGAATTTCCCTGGATAGAACCAAGTCATTTTTTATGACCAGGCTTTCCATAGCATCCAGTTTATCATTCTGAGAGATATTGGTCGTCCGCAGCGCAGAGACCTCTGAAGTGAGCTTTGCAACTTCAGAGTGAGAGACAGAGGCCTCTGAGGTCTTCTCCATTTGAAGTTTAATCCCCTTCAGAGATTCTCTGATTTCATCCCCAAAGATTCTAAACTCCTCTTTGGTAACGTAATCAGAGGGGGTGACCTTAGGATCAACACATGATTCTAAGTTTCCCTCGAGTTCAGAGGGGCCTACTTTCGGAGTTGTCTTGATATTGACTCCGGAAGGACTTCCCATTAATCCTTGGGGACCCTTTTTCAAGGATTTCCCTATAATGGTTCTGATTGGGCTCTGATCAATAGAGTCAGAATCTGATGATGATGAGAACCGAATATGGGTGGAAACCTTGTTGTCCAGACTAAGGAGTCCATGTGCAAGAAGGTCGTGCCATTCTTTTTCTGGCAGGCAGTCCTTACGAGAGAGCTTAGGTCTCTCCTGGTCTAAGGGACGGTCCAACATTTTATGATCCACAAAGGCATCATGTGTGTGAGGTGGTGGCATACTCTACGGTGAATGAGTATTTTTATCTTGGTCTAAGTCCTGTTGGGAGGACTTAGTCGTATCAGAGGTTGCCCCTTTGGTGCGTGCTTCAGAGGCAGAAGAAGATGCCTCTGAGCGGCTAGGATGGGAAGGGTTTGAGGTGTGCACCTCTGTTTCAATGTCCACTGATGCTGGACCACCTTGGATGGTAAATTTGGTTGCACGGGGATTTTGGCTTGGAAATCGCTCAGATGTGCCATCAATGGCATCTTTTCCTACCTCGCCACACTCGGATTCTAAGTTCAGAAACTCACCCTCTGGAATTTTCTCTTCCTCACCTTCCTCTGCTTTGACAGAGTTATTCTCTTCGTCAGAGGGAGGGTTCTCTCGTCTTCTCTCCCTTACTCTTACAGAGCCACCCTCTGGTTGTGCTTTGTTAGCGTTTTGAGCAGAATTAGAGATGTCACTCTCTGATTCAGGATCAGGCACAGAACCTAAGTGTGTTAGGGATCCCATCATCGGTTCTGATGATTGGGCAACACTATTAAATATGAGATGGGTATTAGAGTCAACAGGAATTACATCAAGCATGGTGTGTGGGAAACGTCGCTCATTTGGATAAGGAGGAACCTCTGTTGCTTTGAATGAGTTCATAATAAACAGAGGCATCCTTGGACCCTCCTCAGTGATGGAGAATTTCTCCATTGCTCGTTGAATTACCACAGAGATGAATCTTGGAAACAATACCGAAATTGGTTGTTTCCCTTTGGCCAAGTATTTGTTCTTCTTGTCCACCGCCGTCAGCATTTCACAGAAGAGAATGTGAGCCATATTTATGCTTCTGTTGTAGAAGAGAGCATACAATATGGCAAGAATCGTTGGATGGGTCTGATCCTGACTTCCAATTTTGCAGATAATTGTTCGATTCAGAACACTAAACATAAAGTTCCACTTGGGAGGCAGGTACTGACCTCTGAATTGACTTAGGCGTGTGATATCCTTGTTGTAGCCTAAGTGGTGGAGGAACTGAAGAAGAACTTCTTGAGTTGGTGGTTTCTCAAAGTTTTCTATTTGAAGATTTGTTGTCGTGAGTAAGTTAAATCTGCGACTTAGGGTTTGTGGGGTGATTCTTATGTTCATGCTTTGGTCGCCTAGGTCAATGTACCCAACCAGTCCTTCCTTTTCATCATCGTATTCACTTGAATACCACCATTATTGGACAAATCATAAAGGAACATCTGAAGCATATTTGGTGAGGACATCGTTGAGTTCGCAGTTGGTCAAAAAATCTAGTATGGGGCGAAACTGCTCATCGTATTTGGTAGGGGTGACATCCAGAATGTAGTTGTTGCCTTTCACTGGAACGTGTCAAACTATGCCATATTCAAGCTTGGAACAAGTTTGCTTGAGTTTTCTGAGGTTTGGGAATGAGCCGCCATTGTTGCAGGTTTTGAGAAAGATGAGAGATTAGAAAGAGAGGGAGATTTGGGATTTTGGATTCTGAGAGCGTAAATGATATTGTAATTTCCCAATCAATTCAAGCAAATCTAAACAATTAATCTCAATCTAACAATATTTGACAATGTTAACTTCTAGAGAGAGAGTAGAGAGAGAAACGTTCATGTCATATATCTAACAATTATAAAGCATACAATGAACTCAGCTAACTACATGATTACAAAGACAAAAGGTATTTATACCAAAGTATAAAACCACAAGCTTAATGACTAAGTAATCTCATATTGACTAAACATACATTGACTTTGTTGACTTTACTTGACTTGACTTTTCCTATTAAATCTTGTATACAATAATACACTAACAATCTCCCCCTTTGTATTCAAGATTTAATAAAAAAATTTGACATAAGTCTTCAGCACTTGATTCTTCAATCTTTTGTCTCTGACAGCTTTAAAAACTTTGAAGCTCTAGCACTCTTCAGTCTTTAATTCTTTTGAAGAATCTTGAAAAGTCTTTTGCACTTTGCAGCTTTGGAAAGTCAACAAGTCTTGAAAACTTTGAAATCCTTGAAAACTTCTTTGAAACATTTTGGAACTTTGAAACATTTGAAACTTCGAGGGATCTTTTAAAAACTTGTATCTTCATCTCTTTGATCTCTTGACCGTCTTTGAAAAAACAAACTTTCTCGAATCATTCTTAATTTGGACTTGTCTTCAGAAATCTTTGAGAATCTTTTCATCTGATTTGAACTTTCAGAAACTCTCCACAAGTCTTGACTTTGAACATTCTTCGGAACTTTGAAATTTATTTGAAATTGAACTCTGTAGATTTCTCTTGCGCTTTTATCAAACTCGCTTGTCTCTATCTGCGCGTTTTACCCAAACTCGCACGTGTTGCTTGCGCGTTCTTCAGCTTGCGCGTTTTGCAGATGAATCTTGCGCGTTTGTTGATGAACTTGCGCGTTCTTCAGCTTGAAGCTTGCGCGTTCTACGAAGAACTTGCGCGTTTTCTGGATCTTGCGCGTTTTGACAGATATGTTCACGAAATCACTCCAAATCGTTCTAAAACCTGCAATTGATTCTCAAAATGCATCAGTGTGTTCGAAAAACATATTATAACACTTTTCTATCACAAGATTTCCATTAAAACCATAAAAATCAACGAATTGATTCAAGAAACAGTGCTCATTTTCAATTTTTCAAAATATCAACAATTTAATCAAAATGATCGATTTAGAATTGGAATTTGATAGAGTGATCTGAACGAAAAATGATTCAATTGATAAAATGTATACAATCAAATCAATTTCTTGATTTAATTGTACAAAAACATGAAAATTACGAATCAAACAGTAACTTTTTCGAAAACAACCATTTTCTTGAATTTTTCAAGAATTTGATTCAAAGTGATCTTTCTGAATTTGTTTGGTGTGATCTGATACCAAATGATATTGTAATTTCCCAATCAATTCAAGCAAATCTAAACAATTAATCTCAATCTAACAATATTTGACAATGTTAACTTCTAGAGAGAGAGTAGAGAGAGAAATGTTCATGTCATATATCTAACAATTATAAAGCATACAATGAACTCAGCTAACTACATGATTACAAAGACAAAAGGTATTTATACCAAAGTATAAAACCACAAGCTTAATGACTAAGTAATCTCATATTGACTAAACATACATTGACTTTGTTGACTTTACTTGACTTGACTTTTCCTATTAAATCTTGTATACAATAATACACTAACAGTAAAGAATAATGAGAAGAGAAAAAAGGGTTTTTATGGACAAAAAGGTAGAGGGAGAGGTTATGAAAAACGGCGATTGAGAGTTCCAATGTCAGAAAGGACGTTCCATCATCCCCTAATTATTAGGTGACACGTTGAGGGGTGTAGGGGAGAGCCGCTTGATGTCAGAAAACCGCCAGCAGGGTTTTTGAAAAGAAACGAATGGTTATCCAAAAGATTTATTATTAAAATAATTTCGTGGAATATTCGTTTAATGAGAAAAGATCAGAGGCTCTGATATGAGTATTAGAGACAATATCAGAGGCTCTGATACAAATATCAGATACAAGATCAGAGGCTCTGACATAGAAATATCAGAGAAGATCAGAGACTCTGATATGAGTACCAGAGAAGCTCATTTGCTCCCCTTGAATAAGGGTCTTTGTCTCCCCCTTGAAAGATGAAAGGGTCTTTGTCTCCCCCTTGACATATGCTTAGAGATACAAAAGAATGATTTTTACCATTTGTGAAAAGTCCAGAAGCTCTGAAATTAGATTCAGAAGCTCTGGTTGAACGTGCTACGCATGCCAGAGGCTCTGATGAATAGATCAGAGACTCTGATGTTTTCCTGTTTTAGGGACACATGTTCAAAATTCCCCACTTGCTGATCAAAAAATTGAACCTTCGTTCATCTAAAGCTTTTGTGAAAATATCAGCAAGTTGAAGTTCAGTTGGTATAAAATACATCTCTATTGTTCCCTTTTCAACATGATCTTTCAGAAAGTGGTACCTTACATCAATGTGCTTTGTTTTGGAATGTTGTACTGGATTGGCAGAGATGGCTATGGCACTTTTTGAATCACACAATATTGGAATTCTATAATATTGTAAGCCATAATCTCTGAGCTGAGTTTGAATCCATATGACTTGAGAACAACAACTAGCAGCAACAACAACATATTCTGCTTCGGCTGTGGAAGTTGAAACATAGTTCTGCTTCTTGGATGTCCAACTTACCATCTTATTTCCCTGCTGCAGTTGCACGAGCCCTTCCTGCGTGCCACAAATGCCCTACAACCTGACTTCCTAAGCTCAGTTGATTGTTGAAGCAGTAGCTCTGGATCGAGAGCAATTGACAGCATCCTGATGTACTCTTTCTGTCTACTTTGCATCCTGCATGATCAGCATCAGTGTATGCTGTTAAATAAAAGCTAGACAGTTTTGGATACCAGAGACCTAAATAAGGTGTGCCTCTGAGGTATCTAAAAATTCTTTTGACTGCTGACAAATGAGATTCTTTTGAATTTGCTTGATATCTAAGTGATTGGTTATCTGTTCTGATACTTATGCAAAAATGTCTTCAGCGCCTTCTTTAGAGAGAATGTCTTCAGAGCTCTGATGTAGTCTTCAGAGCCTCCGATGAAGCCATCTATTATGTCTTTCTCTGAGTGTTCCTCTGATGTGTACTTCAGAGGCAGGTATATCCTCTAAAGTCTTCGTCCTATGAAATCTTTGTTCTCTAAAGATTGTCTCTGGGAGTCCTCTGAAGTAGGACTTAGATATTTTCAGCACTTTAAACAAATGAAGATCTGGAGCTAACACAACACATATGCTATCTGGTCTTCACTTGGAAGATTTAGATATTGAAAAAGAAGGAAGTTTGCCCCACCTTCGAACCTCTTTCATGCACATTGAGTCCGTGTAATACTTGTTTTTGTCTCAACAATTTATACAATTTGAGCCTGAAAAAGCTTGAGTAACTTCAATCATTCATACACTTTCACGTACACACAAGGAATAAGTTTTCTTGTCATAACATTCAAAGAAAATTCTTTTGTGGTTTTTCGATGATTGAATGGAAGCCCTGGGGCAGTGAACATCACAAAAACTCCTTTCCAATGTACATCCGTTGTACAAAGTGGATCCGTGCTACTTACAGGTAATTCTAACTATTTCATTCATTGAATCAGGGTTACAAAGTTCATTATATCTGAATTTGAAAATAGATAGTGGAAGACTTTTCAAGTTTATCTGAAGATTATTCAAGAGCCAAATGATTGAAAATTTGCTAAAGCTTCAAAGTTTAAAGCTATCAGAGTTAAAGTTTTGAAGAATCAAGAGCTGAAGACTATTGTAATTTTTTTTTTTTAAATCTTGAATACAAAGGGGGAGATTGTTAGTGTATTTGTTGTATCCAAGATTTAATGTAGAAAATTCAAAGTCTGTAAAGTCAAAGTGAAGTCAAGTCTTAGTTTAGTTAATGTAGTTGTTTTGTAAGTCTTGTGGTCTTTGACCATATATATAAGGCTTATGAGTGTTTGTTGTAAAAAGTGGTGGTCAAGCATTGTAATTGTTACATCTAAGAGATATATGACTGGATCACTTTCTTTCTCTACATACTCTCTCTCTCTCTAGAAATTCAATGCTAAATCTTGAATCTTGTTTGATCATGGCTTGAATTTGGACTTACAGTCTGAACACTTAGAAAAAAAAATTAAGCCCAAAAAATTTGGAAGTGAAAAATCTTATAAAAATATTATATCACTGAGTCTGTTTCAAGCTTGTGAACATGAATATTATATTCAAACACTCAAAAATCGTATAAAAATACCATCTTTGATGTTGAATACGAAGGTTCAGTTTATAGTCGAAGTAAAGTTTAGTTCAAATCAAGTTTGGGTTCGATTAATGTTCAGTTCATGGCTCAAATTCAAGATTAGAACAAGATTATGATACCTTAGAACAAATAAGATATCTGAAATAAAAGATTAGTCCACCAATACCAGTTTCAAGAAATCTTGGTCACAAAGCAAAGGAATACTCTCTGAATATGAACAGTTGATAAAAAAAAACTCTTCGACCCATGTTATATTTATAGTGTAGAACACATGAGACACATGGCTGAAATTGATTGGTCGAACAATAAATTTGAATTGAGTTGAACAAGTCAACTTATCATGCAGAAGAGACGCGTTAAGGACCAACGTTTGTCGTGCAACACATGCACTATAAACACTGTTCATGGGTCACGTGCGATAACCTAATCTTGTCATGAAGCATGCGTGAAGGCCTTATCTTGTTGTGCAAGGCATGCACGATAAGATTTAGTAACCACATATGCTTGTGCGATAAGATTTTTTTAGATGTAGACATTTTTTCATGAATTTTCTAATAATTCCAAAAATTAATCAATTTAAAAGATGTTCAACTTTTAAATTGTATAAGCACATAAACTTCTTTTTAAATTCACCTTGCTTCCCCTACAATGATGCTGAGATTTTCAAAATTATTTTACATCATTTCAAGTTATCATAAAAAACTTTTCAGATCGGAAGTTCATACCTATAACTCCCCCTCAAAACGTGCACAACTTTACCTAACTAACACAGAAAAATATGTCAGTATACAATAATTGCACTCCCCATCAAATAATGGTCACTTCACTTTGCACATACTCCCCTGAAACATTCAACAAACATTAAGTGCAAATATCATTCAACTACATTATAAAGATATATAGAAAACAGTACATTAAATTATACTTTGAAAATACAAGCTTTATGAAGATTGAGACTTGAGATTCAACATGCCTAATTTTGATACAATAAAATTAAAACACTTTTCATCTAATGATTTAGTGAAAAGGTCAGCAAGCTGATAATCTGTATTAAAAAAGTAGAATTCAATTGTACCATTCTCAACATGATCTTTGATAAAATGATACCACATCGACATGCTTCGTCTTAGTATGCTGAACTAGATTTACCGAGATAGCAATCGCACATTTTGAATCACGAGAAATTGGTATTTGATCATATTTAAATCCATAATCTTGTTGTTGTGTTCGCATCCACAATACTTGTGAACAGCAGCAGCTACATAATCCGCCTCTGATGTTGATGTAGAAACACACAACTGTTTCTTGGATGCCCAGCTCACGAGCTTATCTCCCAGAAATTGTATGTGACCTGAAGTGCTTTTCCTATCTAGCGTGCAACCTACATGATCTGCGTCTGAGTACACGGTTAGCTCAAAACAAGTATCTTTCGGATACCACAAACCAAGGTTTGTAGTGCCCTTAAGATATCTAAAGATAGGCTTGACCGCCGAAACATGGGACTATTTGAGATTGGCTTGATATATAGCACACAAACATGATGAAAACATAATGTCAGGTCTACTAGAAGTTAAATACATCAATGAGCCTATCATGCCTCAGTAGGTCTTAAGAATCTACATCTTTTTCGTTAGGATGAACTCCGATCTTAGTTCCTGGTGCCATCGATGTGTTTATTGATGTACAATTTTCCATTTTAAATTTCTTTAAAATGTCATAAATGTACTTTGATTGATTAATAAAAATCCCTGTTGAAAATTGTTTAACTTGTAATCCGAGAAAGAAATTCATCCCTCTCATCATACTTGTCAGAAAACGTGACACTATCAAAGCAGAAAAACTCTTGAAATACTTAGGATTTGTAGAACAAAAAATTATGTCATCTACTCATATTTTTATGAGTATGATATCCCCTTTTTCCTTTTTAATGAATAGGGTAGTGTCAATTTTACCTTTCGAGAACCCTAACTTGACCAAAAATTTGGATAATACCTCGTACCAGGCTCGGGGTGCTTGCTTTAGTCCCGGGGTGCTTGCTTTAGTCTGTAACCTGCTTTATCGAGTATGTAAACAAGATCTAATTTATCTTGACTGATTAAACCTTCAAGTTGAGAAACATATACCTCCTCTTTTAGAATGTCGTTCAGAAAGGTTGTTTTTATGTCTATTTGAAAGACAGTGAAATTTTTGTGTGTCGTTGCCAAGAACATTCTAATCGGCTCAATGTGAGCAACTAGAGCATATGTTTCATCGTAGTCTATTCCCTCTTCCAACCGGTAAACATTGGCTACAAGTCTGGTCTTGTTTCTGACAACTATCCCGTTTTCATCTTTTTTGTTCTTCAATACCCATTTCGTGCCAATAATCGTTTTACCTTGAGGATGTGGCAAAAGCCTCCAAACTTTAAATGCTTCGAACTGGATCAATTCTTCCCCCATGGCTGCTATCCAATCAGGATTTTCAAAGGCTTCAGATACGCATGTAGGCTTTATCTTGCTCACGTAAGAGTCAAACAAGCATTCATTTGTTGTTGTTGATCTAGTTTGCATTGGTCGGGTAAGATCTCTTATAATATGATTCACTGGATGCTTCCTAGTCCACTTGTGAGTATGGGGAAGTGTAGTGTTGGATGACTGATCATTTTATTAATCTAAATGTCCATCATGAGGACTTGCATTGCAACTTCAGATGTAGACACAGCCACAGGAGTTTCAACTAGTTAAACAATAGATGTAGGCATTGTATCAACTTCAACCGTCTGATTTGATGTTTGTATAATTGGTATTTCAAAGACTAGATTCAGATTATGAATCTTCTGGTTGATCAACAATTTGTGTGTCTACAACTAAATGATTTTCTCTTTGAACTGGAGGAGTTGACTAAGTAGAAATATCTGAAGAAACTGTTGTTCTTCTCTTGAATCTTCATCACTGTTAATCATAAAAGTTCTAGACACTTTAGTACCTAGAAATTCATCATAGAAATTTTCAAATAATAAGTCTAAATCTGTAACATGTGAAGTAGAAGTCAATGTGTGATCAGAATTGTTGACATTCTTCACAGGTTTTAGACTGATACGCCCAAAAGCTAACACTCCGGTAATCACGAGTTCTGAATTGATTTGATCAGAAGCTATATCTACCGTCTCGTCAAATGTAACATTTACGCTTTCAACAACAACTTTTGATGTCTTCAAATAACTTCTGCATCCAAGTATATGGAAATGTTTAAGGCTAGGTATCCTATTATTAATAATGGCATAAGGAGTTTTACCAAACCGACAATGAATAATCTAACGATTCTGTGTATAACAAGCAGTTGAGACAGCTTCTGCCCAAAGAAATAGATGTAATTCAGTCTGACATAGCATCGTTCATGTAGCTTCCACAAGAGTCATGTTCCGTCTTTCAACTACCCCATTCTGTTCAAGCGTTCTAGCAGCAGAAAATTGATGAGATTTACCAATAGATTCTAGATAATCTCCAACAACTTTGTTCTTGAATTATGTGCCATTGTCTGTTCAAATGAAGTTCATTGTCTTCTACATATTCATTCACTCTTAATGAATGAGATAATCGAATCACGAGTCACGTTCTTTGACCGAAGGAATTTTACCCAAGTTTATGTCGAGTAATCATCGACTATCACCAACACGTATTTTTTGGCATTGATATTTTGTGTCCTCATGGGTCCACAAAGATCCATGTGTAACAACTTCAAAGGTTTTTTAGTATTAGGTTCAGGCTTTGGCTTGTGAGGAGCTCGTTTCATTTTCCATTTTTCTCATGCATCACATAGAGGTTCTTTTTTGCACTTCAGTTCTGGCAAACCTTTAACTAATCACCCATTTACCAATTTGTTGATATACTTGAAATTCAAGTGAGAGCCTTCTATACCATAGCCAATTTTGCTGCATAGAGGCTTTGGATTGGAGACACCCAACATTATATGGTTTGACATTAGATAGATTGATCAGGTAGGGGTTTGACTTTCTTGTGCCGACTAAGAGTTCCTTGCCTTCTTCCGTTCTCACGCGACATCTCTTAGCCTTTGGATTTTGGCATCCATTTCAAATTTACACCACAAACAAAGCAACGAATTTGATTATGAGCTAATTGAATCAATTACTTTATTGAATAAACTTGGGCATGATATACAAGGTTTTGTTGACGAGTAGCAACATCATCAATTACATCACAACATAAATTGTTTGTGCTATCTCTATGTAAAGCAGTAAATGACTTTGTTGACACCACATCCTTTGTGGACTTCTTCACTCTCCAATCATGCTTAACTTCATTCTTTCTCAAACTCTTATCTGAAACAATAGAAGGATAATGATTAGGATTATGAAAAGTCCGAGTTTCCCTTTTTTGAGATGTGCCAGTTTTTCTATGAATGCTTCTTTGTCATACCTTTTGAATAGTAAGCATTCACAAGAACTGGTTCATCAACTTTTATTGATGATTCACCTTTTTCAAATTTACTTGGTATCTCATCTTAATTTACAAGAAAATCTTTTTGATCGGGAAGTTTTGCTGAAAAGTCAAGCTTACAAATATCTGCATCCAAAAACTCCGTAGAGTTCAAGAAATCAACATCAGAATAAGATAAAACTGAATCATCTATGGATGATGATTGACATGAAGATTTAGGAAACAAGAAATCTTTATACTCATTATCACACTTCTTTTGAAAATATGTCTTGTCAAAATCTGAAGGTTTAACTTTAAAAAATATATTTCCCACAAAAGCTTTTCAAGAAGATGCATCGGAATCAGTCGAATTGTTTTCACAATCTCTCTCTGACTCAAATTTATCTTCTACATTAGTCTCAGACTTTGACTCAACATTTTGAAAAATAGTTAATAACGCAGCTTTTTCCGAATCAAACATGATTCTTTCGTCTTCAACATCATTCTCAAGCTGAGTGATTTCACTTTCCAAAACAAGGGGTGAAACATTAATTTTACTTTCAACTGGTTTAGACTCCATCTCAGCATCAGAATTACTTTTGAAGTAATCATGTGATAAAAAATTTGGTTTAGTTAATGAATAACTGTCATTCCAGTTTTCATAAAAAAAGGAAGTTGCATCATAACTTTGTTTTTCCTTTTTGAATCCTCCAGAGCCTCAACATCTTCAGATGAATTAGTCTATCTAATGTTATACTTGGGGTTTTTCTTGACAAGATTTAGCAAATCAAACTCATTAATAGTTGGTCTTTTAGAAATACCTTTTGCCAAGTAGTGTGGATTATCATATCCAATACCCCATTTGAAATAAGTGAACCCATTTGCTTTACAAAGATGAATGGTTTGTTTGGGTTGTCCTCTCGTAGAAATTTTTTCTTTCTAAACCGTTGATCTTATCAACTAAAGTCTTGTTCATAGATTTGATAGATTTGAACTTTTGAGAAAACTCTCTCTTTTCTAGTTCAGAATTATAAAACTTCGCAGTTGCTTCAGATATTTGTTTGTTCAAAGCAATTCTTTCCTTTTCAAAACTTTCTTTTTCTTTATTCAAATAATCAACCAATTCACACTTCTCAACAACTTCTTTGTTGAGTTTGTAAATTGTTTGACGTTTCTTTTCAGTAACAACTTTTTTTCTTTTCAATTTAGACTACAATTCTTGAAGTTCAGGCAACATGGATTACACCTGTTTTAGAAAATCATCTTCAGTAAAAGCATTTACCTCAAAACCTGCATTAGAAGTATCATCATCAGAACCATCAACTTCAAGATATTTACCTAGCAAACACATATGGGCTTACTCCTCTTTTTCACCTTCTGATTCTGTCAAATCAAGCCAATGATCATCCTCTGCCATTATAGCCTTGCATGCTTCTTTCTATTTTTCTAGAAGAATCTTTTTCTTATAATACTCAGAATTCCTGACAACTGACTTCCTGCAATCCTTGGCAAAGTGACCATGCTTACCACAGTTATAACACTTCACTGACTCATCTGACTTTCTTTCTTCATACTTCTTCACAAACTTCTTTTCATCAGACTTTTTGTCCTCAAACCTCTTTCCTTCATATCTTTTCTTTCCTTCCACTCTATCCATATGTTCATAGTTTCTAGACCCTGAAGAGTACCTTTAACAGTTAGAAACATGCTTCTTATAGAACTTCTTCTAGAATGCACTGATTAGTAAAATCATAGCCTGTTTCAGGTTATCTCCATCATCAGAGTCATTGTCATCAATCTCTTCCACATCACAATCACTGATCTCTTTCTTTCTTCTTGAACTCACTGACCTGCCCTTGACAGAGTGTTTCTCTTTCTTCTTATCAACCACAAGAGTTAAAGGATTTGCAATTGGTTTATCAGTATTCTTCTTTTCTGCTCTTATCTCTTCAACATCCTCTTAATTCTGCCTAAGTGTCTCATACACATCATGCAACTGAATCTCACCCATATCCTTATGTTGTTTCATATGTCTAGTGAATTTCTTCCACTCTGGTTGTAGAATGCTCAAAAACTTCACATTGTTCTCAATCAGCTGTTTCTTTACCTTGTTATTGTTGAGCTCATTTGACAGTGTAACAAACCTATCATATGTTTTCTCCAAGCTTTCACCTTCCTTCGCTTTGAACTCTTCATAACTGTTGATAAATTTTGCCACTTTCATCTAGTTATCAACTTTTGATCCCATCATCATTTTCTCTAACTAATCCCACATCATATTTCCTGTATCTTTGTAACTTTCAATCTTGATGTAGATCTCATTACGAATGCTCTGTAATAACAATGATTTGTCCTGATGATCTGCTTTATACCTCTTTTTTTCTTTCTCATTGTAGTTTTCTAGATCATTGTACTCAAACCTATCATGGTCTTCCTCATCATCAGAACCAGTTGGCACAACAATCCTTATTTTCTTCATTATTCCCTTTTTCAAAAGATTGTTTAATGTTCTCACTAGTATCATGCATTTCCAGGATATCCATAAATCTATCCCTTCACTGTTCATACTCTCTTTTGAACAAAACAAGAGATTTTGTATTTGTTCCAATACCTAAGGCATCTCTAGAAGTCATTTTGAATAACACTTGTAAAGATCTTAGATTACTGAATCTGAACTTGTTCATTTCCGGAAGTCAACAAAAGTCAAACTTGTCACCAACCAAAAAAATGACTAAGTATGGAACTTATCGCACGAACCTGTCACACACTGAATCTTGCGTACACTGAATAAAAGCCCACGCGATAATAATTCTTGTCCCACACTGTATCACACGATAAGTTCACATCATTTTGCATTAGGCCTTCTATTATTGATGAGTTCATAAGCAATTTTCTTGAATCTTTTAACAATGATAACTCTATATTGGGTAAAACAGGTTGTTGATACTGTTTCTGCCCAGAAATTTGTTGAAAGTTCTGAGCCTGCTAGCATGGTTCTTGCAGCCTCTACTAAGGTTCTGTTTTTTCTTCCACGATCCCAATTTGTTGAGGGGTTCTTATTGCTAATAAGTTTTGATAGATGCCTTCATTGACAATCTATGTTTCAAGAGTAGCATTCCTGAATTCAGTACCATTGTCACTCTTTAACATCTGAACCTTGCAATTTGGCAGTACCTGAATTCTTTTCAACAAATTTATTAGTATATCTGGGACATCAGATTTAGCTCTGCTAAACTCAATTTGAGTAAATCATGATTATTCATTTATTAATACAAGAATATATTTCTTACGAGAAAGACTCTACATAGAGATAGAACCACAGAGGTTTACATGTAGCATGTGCAAGGGTCTTGGGCAATTGTGATCACTCTTAGTCTTGTGAGAAGATCTTTGGGGCTTACCTATCTCATAGGTTGAGCAGAGATGGTCTTTGTTAAACTTTAGAGATGGTAGACCTTTTACCAAATTTATCTATATCAATTTGTCAAAAGTTGAAAAGTTGAGATGAGAGACATTTTTGTGCCATAGCCTTTCATCTTCATTTTTCTGAGAGACCAAGAAAAGATTCACTGAGTCTATGTGTGAGTTTAAGTTCATGCAACAAAGATTACCTTTCATATCAGCTCTGAGTAACTCTTGACCAGCATTAGTAACTAATGAACAATATTTCTTTTGAAACTTGACATCAAAACCATGATCACATAGTTGACTTATGATGAGCATATTATGCTTTAGCCCATCTACATATGCAACTTTAAAAACGGAGATGTCTCCCTTGGATAATACACCATATCCTCTTATTTGTCTTTTCCTATTACAACTCCTCCTAACTTGTCTTTCCAGTCATGTGCCATGAACATCGAGAGTCCAGATACCAGATTGGCATACGTTGTTTTTGCAAGACATATTTAGAGTTTCTTAGGTACCTATTTCATAATGGGTCCTTTCTTGTTAGGCATGGGTATTTTCTTTTGGTCCCCTGGTTTGCTATTCTAGGATGGTTTACATTACCAGGTGCTTTCTTCTGTTTGTTATGCGTTTTGGTCTTTGGATTTTTCCTTTTTAGTGACCCATTCAGAATAAATTAAGGACCATTAAAATAATTCTTTAACTTGAGCAATAAATTATGACAATTGCAGTTAATAGAACACTGAGATGGTTGCTTAAAGCTTCTGTTTTAATTCTTAAACTTTGAAATAATGGCTCTTTGAAACTTGTCTATCCTAGTGTTGGAATTTTACAATGGCTCCTATCTATTTCAGACTTGTTTGATTGAAAATTGGCCTTCTTCTGAGGTTGGTTCTTTCCTCTATTCCAAAGTCTCTCTTTCCCTCTTGCATTCACTACATTATAAGGAAAAGAATTGTCATTTACCTTCCACTTTCCTTTCTATTCAGGAGTGAATTTGATTGGCTTAAATCCATAGGGTTTGGAAGGTAAAGAGATATTGTCTTTGAGACACACCTGTTGGATCATAAATTGTATTCAAGATTAAAGTTAAAGTTAAGGGTTTAAATTGCAATTGTGTTAAAGTTAGTTAGAAGGTCTAATTTTGTAATAAGTTAATAGTTGTTAGTTATTGGGCCTCAAGCCCATAAGCCCATTAGGCATTAGGCCTAAGTATTTATAGTTTTTAGTTATTAGGTTTTAGGATTAATCCTCATAATTACAATTATTAGCATATTTGTGAGGTAGACGTTTTCTCTGTAATTGCATTCAAGGTATCAAGAACACACACAAGGTTTTTATTGATTAATAAAGTGATTGTGGTATGTTATTCTAATCTGTTTATCTCTTTATCTATATTGTGTGGTGTGTTTAATTATCAACTAGAAATCTGGGTTTAACAAGTGGTATCAGAGCCTAAACAATCAAGTTTTGTTTTTGGATTAAATCTGTGTTCTTCATGTTCATCGATAACTAACTGTGTGCTTAATTGATTTCATAAATTAATGAGTTTTTATGCATAAAGTTGATTCAATTAGGTGTGTTTTATGTTATTAAATAGCATCTGATAGTTTAATTGTGCTTTAATTCATTAATCGATTGGATTTTTATGAGTTTTCAAATCTGGGTTCGTATATCTATCGTTCACTGTGTTCATCAAATTGAATTTTGAAAGTTGATTTCAATCATTGGTTTTGATTGCATACTGATCGTTGTATGTTTGTGGGTTCAAAAGTCAAATTTTCTCATTCAATTTCTGTGTTTGTGGTGTATTCTGGGTCGATAATTGGTTTATGGGTCGAATGCGTTAAGATCATATCGGTCGTCATTCATCGAGTCCGGTCCCGGTCGTAGTAACACACCAGTCAGCACAATCCCGGTCGACATCGGTTCACTCCGGTCGCCCGGTCAACACACAGTCCATCCCGGTCACAGCATCCCGGTCAATACCGGTCGCTATAGTTCGATCGTAGCAACATACCGGTCCATATATTTGTCCGGTCAACATCTTACCGGTCAAAACACCTTACCGGTCAACCTCTCAGGTCGCATCATACCGGTCGTATTTGCTAGTCTATACCGGTCGAAGAAGTTTACCGGTCGACTCTCTGTCCAGCCGACTCATTACCGGTCAAGGCACATTATCGGTCGAATTCCCAATACCGGTCCACATCTATCCGGTCCCGGTTGCATTATATTACCGATCAAAGCCTCCAGTCCAAGCAAGTCGTCGGTCGAGCAACACCCCGGTCGAAGCAAGATCTCGGTCGACACCTCTTTTGCGCCAGTGCTTGTTCGCGTAATCCTCACTTTGCGCAACCCACCTCTCGAACGAACCTCTCCTTTGCGCCATCCACTTGTCATGCAAAACCTTTTTTTGCGCGACCTGTCTCTCGCGCAAACCGTACTTTTTGCACCATATTCTCTGATTATTTTATTTGTGTATTTTTACTGTGCGTGCACTACATTTAATTATTTTTTGAAAGTTTTTTAGTGTAGTCTTTATCCTACTCTTGATTCTAACGATCTCATCTAGTTGCTTATCTTGATACAGATTAGTTTGATTACTAACCATACAGCTAAGATGTCGAATCAGCTTCTCTCAATGGGCTCTCAGTCCAAACCTCCTGTCCTCATGGCTGATGAATATCAGCAATGGAAGAAGAGAATGATCCAATATCTGAATCACAAGAACAGAGAATACATTGAATCAATCATCAATGGTCCAGTAAATCCAATGATCAGAGTAGCTAGTCAAGCAGAAATTGAAACCTCTCCAGAGATCCCTGATAGGTTTGTCCCAAAACCATACCGTGTAGACAGTCGGAGCTCTGCTAAAGAAGTCTGGGATGAACTATCAAGACAGTTTGAAGGAAGTGAAGCCTCCATCCAAGCCAAGCAGGATCTATGCATAAATGCCTATGAGGGGTTTTGTCAGGATCGAAACTCAAACAAGAATTTAAATAACACACTCAGAAACTTATGTTAAAGATGTTGCGGAAAAACACTTTAACAGAAAATCAATGGAACAATATATATAACTCAAATCACAAGTTATATTAATTCAACTTGATGATTACACACAAAAACCTCAATCTGTTTAACAGGCTAAACAGACGTTCTATACTTCTCTATAGAAAGGATCTAAACTATTCTTGAGGTTAATTCTCTCTAAACAAAAATGTATGAATAAATGTTCTTTTTAACAAAGACTTCTATACTATATATATAAAGTTGATTATAACATAATTATCAAAGTAAAATTGATCTTCAGTATCAATATCATAATTATCTTCAACCTTATCTCCAGCTCTTCTTTATCTTCAAGTCTTCTTTATCTTTAGAAACGGCACTAAACTTCTTTTAGCAGTATTAATCATCTTGCAGCATTAACTTCCTCAGCAGTATTAATCCTTGAGCAGAATTAACCATGCTTGCAGTAGTAATCTTCAACAGTACTAACTACTAGCAGTACTAATTTTTCAAGCAATATTAATTCTACTAGCAGTATTAAAATTACAAGCAGTAGTAATACCTCTCAACTAGCAGTAGTATCCATCCTTACCATATTCAGACCCAACAATCTCCCCCTAACTTAACTTTTCAGAATGAGAAGTTAAGATCTTCAGTATAGGTCTTCATGATGCTTTCAACACTTCTTCTCAGTTGCCCAGATTTGGATCCAGTCCCAGACTTTGATTGATAATTCTTCTGACTACTATCCTGGCCATTTCTGAATCCTTTGAACATATAAGCTTTGCATTCAACATACCTTGCAACTTGACTTTGCTGTGATCATATATTTTATCCACCAGGTAGTACTCATGATAAGCTCTGTCTACAGTGATGACATAGACTCCACATCTTTCAAACAACATCCAATTTTCTATTGCTTGGAATTTATTCTCCAGATGCAGATCTCTGACCACATGTTGAACTCTGCTAGGATCAAACATCATGCATAAGTACTCCATGGCTAGTCTTATTAAGCTCCTTCCTGCTTTTGTCAATTCTTCTTCATACAAGCTAATTCCAACCTTAAACATTTCTTCTAGGTCTAATCTGGAACAGCTTCTGATGATTTTGCCCCAAGTAGAGTAAACCTCATACTTGTCTCCCATTATTTTAATCCCGAAGTATTTCTTCCTTTGATCTTCCAGGATATCCCAATGGATGATTTCAGGAGTTGGGACTGATATTGGGTTAGCTTGTACTGGATCTTCATCTGTCACTGTCATGTACAAGTCAAACTGCTCATTTGATTGCAGATTGGACTGCTCTGGATTCTGCTCTGGCTCTGCTAAAGATTCATCAATAGGTTCTGCTTCTGCTCTTTCTTCTTCAATTCTTGCCCTTTTTGCCTTTGGCTTGGTGGCAATAGTTTTCTTTCTTTTGATTACTCCAATTTGATGAGCCAATGTCTCTTCTTTCTTTTCTTCTTTCTTTTCCTTGACAGGAGTTCCTTCTTCACTTTCTGGGAAGGGTTGTTGTATATTGAGATCATGCCTCTCTTTCAGCTTCCTTTCAGCTTCTTCCCTTTGAGTGGAGTCCCCTTTTAGTTTGGTCATCTCCTTCTGGTAAAGATCTTCAAGCTTTCCAAAAGACATACTTATAAACATTCCCTCAGGAACTCCAATAGCTCCTTTCAGGAAGTTTATCATTTTCCTTCTTTCTTGATTTGCTAAGTATGTCTTGGAAGGTTGTCTTTGCCTTTGCACAACAGTTTTCTTTATTACTTTCTTAACAACAGCAGGCTTTAAACTCCTTTGATATTCTTCATTCAACTTTTTGTCCATATCCAATGCAAGCTCTCTGTCTTTGACAGATTGGATTTGTTCCTCCTTTTCCAACTCTTCTTGAAGCTTTTTGGCCAATTCTTCATCTAACTCGATCTGTTTCTGTTTCTTCACTGGTAGCTCAGACTCAACCATCTTTTCCTTTCCCTTCTTCTTTGCATCCTCCACACTGACTTCTTTTAGTTTCTTCTCTAATCCTCCTTCTTTGATCATTACTCCCTTAGCCTTTTGAGTGTCTTTGGGAGTGTCATTCTTAGCTTTTACAAGGGTTTCTGCAATTTCAATTTCTTCTCTGGACAATGCTGTTTCTGCTGCAGTTTTCTCTTATTCTACTTTTTTTGCAGTTACTCTTGTTGGCTCAGTTACTGCTTCTTTTGTATTTTCTGCAGCATTTGCTTTTTCTGTTTCCCTATTCAACTCCCCCTCAAAATGAGCTTCCATGCTACCAGGGCTTTGTTTCTCCCCTTCAGCTTGTCTCTCCCCCTTGTTGAAAGCATCTCCCCATTTCTTTAAAACATATTGCTTTCTTCTCTTTTTCTGCACCAACCTCTGAACCATCTTCTTTAGTTTAGTAATCTGCACTTGTTGAGACAGAATCACCAGTTTCAATTCCTCTATATCAGCACCCTGTTTGATGACATCAAGATTGATATTTCCCATAGTTTCCATCAATTCAGCATAGTTATATCTGTCCTCACCTCCTTTGGGTGTGTTGACCACCCTTGAAGGATCCTTGGATCTTTTAGTAGAGGTCTTCTGCCTAGTAGAAGCAACCTCTACCCCCTTGGTTTCTTGGCACCTGGGACCTTTGGATGATTGCTCACCCAAAGTTGCCGTGGGGAAGGTCTTAGGGATGTTCACACTGTCCTGCTATGCACTTTGTGCAAAGTCAGTAGTGTGAGCCTCACTGCCCACATGCTCAACCTGCTCCTTAGTGAGCACCTTCTTGGGGTTGGGAGACACCCCTGTGGTTTCCCTATCGATATTCTCTAATGGAGAATGCTCCATTAGAGGGCTTGAAGGCTGTGAGGGTGAAGGTACAAGAAGGGAAGAAACCTTCTTTACCTTTTTCCTTATATAGATTTTGGTGATGGGGGATGTAGGCTTTTCAATAGGAATCTGAGGAGGATTACTATAAATGAGTGGTGTGGTTAGGTCATCAGTTTGGTTGTCAGATGAGGGCTTTGACACTGATGCCTCACCATGGGAATGTGACACACCCATCATTGTAGAGAACAATGGGGTATCTTGGCTAGAAAAGTCCTTGGAGGGCCTTTTCATGTTTGAGAATACCTTCCCTTTGGGAGGTTTTGGTACATACACCTCTTGAAAAGAGGGTAGATCCGTCAATTCCTGTAGTATAATCTCTTGTACAAACCTGGGATACATATAAAAGCTTTTGGATTTGGTATCCAGGTTTGACATAAAATCATTGAAAATCATTTGTGAGAAATTAAACCTCTAGAGGTAGCTAAGCAAACCAAAGCATAAGCTAAGGTACTGCTAAACTCACTCCATCCAGTTGTGTTTCGTGAAATGCAATGTTGTAGGGTATGAACAAAAAATCTCCACTGTGGTGAAAATTTGTTCTTGAAAAACTTGAATACATCAGTGGGACCTTCATACCCCATATTACTATGAGTTTGGAAGTAAAGAGGTTATACCTGAGGCATCATCTAAGCGTAGATGGATGCGAATACACTCCTCTGTGATGGTTAGGGGTTTATCACATACCCTTGTTTTGATGACCTGATTGCCCTCTTCAGATTGAATAGCAGCATTGGCCCAGAACTGCCGTTGATATTCCACATAGATTGTGGGATTAACACTTAGAGCGTGGGCGATGTCTGAGGATTTGAGGAAATCCACTATGGCATGGAAACCTTCAGCTTGCTTTGGTTTCTGTAACATGGCGAGCTCGTTGTGTTCATCAAAGAATGCTCTTCCTGCCATCGTTTTGGTTAATTCTAGCGTTCGAATCGTGAATGGGGTTGACACTGGTAAGCAAGAAATCGAGAGAGAGAAAAAGAAACAATGGAAATTCAAAGAGCCGTTTGTATTTTGGCGGTCACAAGGGGTATTTATAGGTGGAGGATTTCAGTTAGAAGCAATACTAAGTACCCTAGTAGTATTAACTAACTCGCAGTATTAACTCATATTAGCAGTAGTAACACATACTGGCAGTACTAACACGGACTAGCAGTATTAACACAGACTAGCAGTATTAACACATACCAGCAGTAGTAACACTGATTAGCAGTATAAATAAGGCAAGCAGTAGTAACTTTGCACTGGCAGTATAAACCACCTAGCAGTAGTAACCATACTTGACCATTTTTGAAAAGTTATTATGAGTAATATAGCGAGCAGTATTAACTGATTTAGAAGTACCATGTACCATTTGAAGCAATCTGAAACACTGAAACACACAAAGTTAGTAGCACCATGCACAATACAATATGAGAAAGTAGACAGGAAGAAATCTATACAGGTACATGAGATAAAAGATAATAGGCTTATTCAGAGTTTATCATGCCCACACTTGTGACCAAAAATGTGAAGCTACCCACATCAAAAGGTTTAGTGAATAGATCAGCAAATTGGTTACTTGTATGAACTTTCACAACCTGAATTAGCTTCTTTTCATTACAGTCTCTGATAAAATGATACCTGATTTCTATATGCTTTGTTTTGGAGTGCTTAACTGGATTATTAACAATGCTAATAGCACTGTTGTTATATATGAAGATTGGAGTGTGAAGAAAGGTCATACCATAGTCCAACATTTGATTCTGAATCCAGAGTACTTGAGAACAACAGCTCGCAGCAGCTATGTACTCTGCTTCTGTTGTAGATGTGGAAACTGTGGTTTGTTTCTTGCACTGCCATGATACTAGTCTTGCACCAAAAAACTGACATCCTTCTGAAGTTGACTTTCTATCCAAATTTGCACCACCCAAGTCACTGTCTGAATAAGCAAGTAGGTCAAATGGTGAGTCATAAGGATACCAAAGACCTAATCTAGGTTGGCCTTTGAGATACCTGAATATCCTCTTGACTGCTTGAAAGTGTGACTGCTTAGGCCTTACTTGAAATCTTGCACACACACAAACAGGAAACATGATATCTGGTCTTGAAGCAGTGAGATACAAGAGGGAGCCAACCATGTATCTGTAGTGATGAACATCCACATCCTCCCCCTCAAGATCTGCAGTGATCTGTTTGTGTGTCTCCATGGGTGTGCTTGCAGGCTTTGAGTCTGAGAATCCAAACTTATTAAGAATGTCCTGCACATATTTGGATTGGCTTATAAATATCCCATCTTTCTTCTGCTTAACTTGTATCCCTAGGAAGAAGGTAAGTTCATCCATAGAACTCATCTTGAATCTCTTGTGCATCAAATCTTCAAAATCTCTGTACATTTGATCTTTTGTGGATCCAAAGATAATATCATCCACATAGATTTGCACTATTAGGATGTCCTTCTTCTTCCTCTGAATGAACAGAGTCTTGTCTATGATTCCTCTTTGAAAGTCATTTTCCAAGAGATAGGTAGACAGAGTGTCATACCATGCCCTTGGTGCTTGATGTAGCCCATAGAGTGGCTTCTTCAATTTGTATACTCTGTCAAGATAATTTGGATTCTCAAATCCTGCAGGCTGACAGACATACACTTCTTCTTCAATTTTTCCATACAGAAAAAGCACTCTTTATATCCATCTGGTAGACTTTGAATTTCATGAAAGAAGCATAGGCTAAAAATAGCCTGATTGCCTCGATCCTAGCCACTGGTGCAAATACTTCTTCATAATCAATACCCTCTTCTTGAGTGTACCCTTGTGCCACTAGTCTGGATTTGTTCTTTATTACTATTCCTCTCTCATCTTTCTTGTTTCTGAAGATCCAACTTGTGCCAATTGCTCCTTGTCCTTTTGGAAGATCCACCAGATCCCATACATCTTGCAGTATAAACTGCAGTAGCTCCTCTTGCATTTCTTCTATCCAGCTTGGATCCTTCATTGCATCAAATGCCTTTTTAGGTTCAACCTGTGATAGAAAGCAAGATAATAAACCTGATTGTAGATCTTTCAATCCCTCTATCTTGCTTTGTTGCCTTTTGATCATTGGAGAATTGATGTCACCAATCACTAATTGAGGAGGATGATTCTTCTGAGTTCTTGTAGCATTGACAGCCTCCTCATTAAGATTTACTTCAAGATTGGTGTCATTCTTTTCTGGAGAGCTTCCACCATACACTGAAGAATCATCATCTGTGTTTTCCTCTTCCAAAACTGGCATCTCAATACCTTTGATTCCTGAATCTGAGGGTTGATCTTCCTTTTCACCTCTGTCCTCTTCTTTCTGAGTTGGTTCAGTGTCCTTTGAATCTGAAGTATCTTTCTTATCTTGGTCACAGAATTCAACAGGATCAGCAGTAGGTGTTAGGAATAACACAAACTCTTGTCTTTGAACTTGTGCCTGTTCTATCCCTGTTCCTGCATTATGCTAATTACTGAAACCCAAATAATTAGTCACTGAATCAATGTCAAATAGCCAATCAGGACCTGAACCAAGTTGATTTGGTGTGTTCTCATTGCATTTGACATTGTCACTTTCCTCAATAATCCTAGAAGAGGTGTTAAAAACTTTGTAGGCCTTACTTTGAGATGAATAACCAACAAGAAACCCATCCTCAACTTTGCTATCAAACTTGCCTAGGTGAGTTTTGGTATTGAGAATTGTGCAAGGACACCCAAAAGGTTTGAAAAATCCAATAAAAGGTTTCTTCTTTTTAAAAAGCTCATAGGGTGTCTTGTCTTGAGATTTTACTACTAGAACTCTGTTTTGAACATAGCAGGCAGTATTAATTGCTTCTGCCCAGAAAGTAATTGGAAGTTTTGAATCTGCCAACAGAGATCTAGCAGCTTCTATCAGAGTCCTATTTCTCCTTTCAGCAACACCATTCTGTTGAGGAGTCATAGGAGCATTGTATTATTTCTCAATGCCTTTTTCCTCACAAAAGCTGTTTAGGTCATTATTTTTAAATTCAGTTCCATTATCAGACCTAATGACTTAAACTCTTAGATTTGTTTGGTTTTCAATTCTAAGAACAAAGGATTTGATCAGTCCACTTGTCTCATCCTTAGCCCTCAGAAAATAGACCCAAGTGAATCTAGAGAAATCATCAACAATAACCAAGCAGTAGGATTTCTTGCCAATACTCATCACATTTGTAGGTCCAAACAGATCCATATGCAGTAAATTCAGAGGTGAAGACACTATATTTATCTCTTTGGACTTATGAGAAGTTTTGTGTTGTTTGCCTTTAAGACATGCAACACAATGATCATCACATGAAAATACCTTTTGTGGCAAACCTCTTACAAGGTTGTTTTTCACAAGTTGGTTCATTGTTTTAAAGTTCATGTGACACATCCTTTTGTGCCAAAGAGATGATTCATCTACTAAAGCTTTTGAAAATAAACAATTTAGAGATGAATCAGAAACTAAACTCTCCAAGTCTAAGCAATAAACATTGTCCTTTCTAGGAGTTCTAAGTAGTATCATACTTTCATCAACTACCTTAAACCCTGGAGCAAGGATAATACATTCAGTATCAGTGAATAATATGCTATGTTTCTTGTCACAGACCTGTGATACACTTAATAGGTTGTATCTCAATTGCTCAACATAATATACATCCTCAAAGATCATCTTACCTTTTGACACATTACCTTTTCCACTTATCTTACCACCTGCTGGATTATCACAAAAAGCAACATGTCCTCCATCAATTCTTTTGAAGTTTTGAAGGCAGGCCATGTTACCTGTCATGTGTCTGGAACAACCACTATCAACATGCCAAATGCTCCTTCCCTTGAGCTGTTGGTTGCCCTGCACATTTAATAAAGCAGTTAGTTTTTAATAGGAACCCAAGCCAAAGTGGTCTTGGGTTTCCCATTCTCATCAATATATTCATATTCAGACTGGATGAGATTATCACACTGAGAAATCTTATTGTTTGAATACTTTGTCACAATAATGGGTCTATTACTGGAAGCAGTACTAACTTGATTGGCAGTACTAACATCATTAGAAGAACTAATTGAGTTAGCAGTACTAACTTTGTTAGCAGTACTAACTGGGTTAGCAGTAGTATTGCTTGCAGCAGCATTATTTCTGTCAGCAGTACTATTTGAAGTAGCAGTACTAACAGATTTCTTTACTTTTGGAACCCAAACCTGGACAAAGTTGTTTGTGTCTTTTTCTTTAAGTTACTCCTTGGCTTATTTGGAGTATTTTTCTATGAATTAGCAAACTTATTCTGAACATGAGATTTTATAGGTGTCCTTCTCACATTCTCATCCATATGATATTTCTTTGAAAACTGATCCTTTGGTTAATAGGATTGAAATAACAGTGTTTGGCTAGATGATTTAGCTTGCTATAGATAAAACAAGGCTTTGGTGTGTTAATTTTTCTCAGATCAATTCCTTGTTTTAATGCCCACTGATTATTTCTATTTCTTTGATTTCCCCTTGTTTTATCATGTTTTTGGGGTTGATTCTGTTTACAAGTACACGGATTAACAACAGTTGTTTGCATGTAATGAACTCCCTATGCCTTTCCCTTCCCTCTCTCAGAGGTCTCAGCCTTTTCATTCTTAACAATCTCTTCCCCAGACTTTACTTTCTCACTCTTGACAAAAGGTTTGCCCCCTCCTTCATTTGTCAGTATGTGGTTTTCTAGGGGAATATCTTTTTGGTCTTTCTCCTTCTTACTCTCAGAGTCCTCTTCTTCAGAATCTGCCTCAACCACTACTTTGTCTAAAGGATCTACTTCAGTGGCTCCTTCAGATAATTCCTTCTCGTCCTGTCTTTCTAAGAGATCTGAGGTGGGAGGAATATATTTATTATTGTATGGTGGAGGTGTGGTGTTGTAGCCTATTCCTCTTCTAAGTTTGTCATGGACTTAAGTTTTTAAAAGTGAGTCCATTGCTTTAGAAGCATTGCAATATTTCTCATTGTCCATCTTTGCTTTCTCAAAATCACTCCTTTTTAATCTTAACCTCTAACTGATTTTTCTCCCACTTCCAGTAGTTTGTATTAGCCTGGTAATACTTAATTTGTTCTTCAAACCTCTCAACAATCAGAACATACTCTCTTCTATCTTTCTCTAACCTTTTAAGGTCATCACACATACTCTGATTGTGATCCCTGTAATTTTTAACAGTTTCAATACAGGTTTTAGAGCAAAGATTAGAAGTTACCTCTATGGGATTATCAGTGCTTGCTGACTCTGAAACTTTAGCCATTAACGCTTGATTCTGAACCGCTTATTCTACTTGGTCACTCCAATCAAATCCCACTCCTTCTTGGGAAACAAGAGCTTGAGAAGAGTTCCTACTGTTGAAGTTAGTGGACTGTGATGATTGATGGTTGCTCGTATGCTGTTGATGCATTCCACTTCTTCATTCTCTTGCAAAGTGCCCCAGCTTGTGACACTTGTAACATTCAACCTTGACTTTATCAAATCCAACCCCATCTTCTCTTTTCTAAGCAAAGTTGTTCCTTCCAGTCCTTTTAATGAATCTTTTTACCCTCATAGTCAGCATAGCCATCTGCCACTTGATGTCCATCTCTTCCAGATCATCAACATTTATCTGTTCTAAGTCATCATTAATTAGAGAGGAATTAGCATGACTGGCTAGAAAAGCTTCTAAAACTGAGTCATTGGATCCATCTTGCTTTGATCCATGGGCAGCACTAACTGATTCTGTATTCGCAGCAGAATCAGCAGAGGATGATAAAAGAGCAGTATTGTATGAGTATCCAGAGGGCCTCTTCTTTGCTTCTACCTCTGCTTCAAACACCCTATGGTTATTATAGAGGTCATCCAATTCCTTGTTCTCCAATTGGTCATTCTGTCTGAAGGAGACAGTGTACATAGTCCATTCATCACCAATAGATCTTAGAAATTTTCTGTTAACATCATCTTGATCTATCTGGACACCAACAGTAGCCAATTCACCAATTATCTTATTAAATCTATCAAAAGTTTGAGTCATGGACTCATTCTTTGTAGACATGAAGTTTACATACTGCTGCTTTAGTATGGCCTTCTGATTTCTCTTGGTACTTTTGGTACCAGAAAATCTTTTCTCCAGAGAATTCCAAAGAATTTGTGCATCAGAACAGTTGCATAATTGATGTTGATACTCATTAGGTATAACCAAAAGCAGAGTGCTCAAAGCTTTCATCTCTGTCTGCCTCAACATTCTCTCTCCATATGTTTTTGGTGGAGGTCTCTTTCCTTCTGCATCCATCTTTCCTCCATCAGAAGGACCATTCTCAATGATGTCCCACATTGAGAAGTCTGTGACAAGAATGTAATGCTTGATTCTAATCTTCCACATGTCAAACTCATTGGGTTTGAGCATGGGAACCTTTGATACCAAGACACTGTCGCTTGAACTGTCCATGACTAAAGGTTTCTGAATTTTCTTGCTCTGATACCACTTGTTAGGATCGAGACTCAAACAAGAATTTAAATAACACACTCAGAAACTTATGTTAAAGAAGTTGCGGAAAAACACTTTAACAGAAAATCAATGGAACGGTATATAATATTAATTCAACTTGATGATTACACACAAAAACATCAATCTGTTTAACAGGCTAAACAGACGTTCTATACTTCTCTATAGAAAGGATCTAAACTATTCTTGAGGTTAATTCTCTCTAGACAAAAACGCATGAATAATTGTTCTTTTTAACAAAGACTTCTATACTATATATATAAAGTTGATTACAAGATAATTATCAAAGTAAAATTGATCTTCAGTATCAATACCATAATTATCTTCAACCTTATCTCCAGCTCTTCTTTATCTTCAAGTCTTCTTTATCTTTAGAAACAACACTAACCTTATTTTAGCAGTATTAATCATCTTGCAGCATTAACTTCCTCAGCATTATTAATCCTTGAGCAGTATTAACCATGCTTGCAGTAGTAATCTTCAACAGTACACTAACTACTAGCAGTACTAACTTTTCAAGCAGTATTAATTCTACTAGCAGTATTAAAATTACAAGCAGTAGTAATACCTCTCAACTAGCAGTAGTATCCATCCTTAGCATATTCAGACACAACAGGTTTCACGCAAAGGAAGGAGAGACGCTACTGAAGACCTACAACAGATACAACATTATTCTCAATGACTTGCGGAGGAACAATATCTCTAAATCAGCTTCAGAGATAAATTATAAGTTCATCAAGAATCTGAATCCTGAATGGAAGAACTTTGCCATCAACCTTCAGATGTCAAAGAATATGGCTCAAGAAAACGTCACTGATATCTTCTCTACTCATTCACAGTATGAGGATGAGGTGAGAACCATCAATAATGAGTCCAATGAACTGAAGGATTCAGTGGCTCTCATAGCTGGCAAAGGTCCTGTATCCTCTGCAAGGACAAAGAAAAAGGTGTCTAAAGCTCTTGTTATGGATCTTACTGAGTCTGATTCTGCTTCGAGTGATGAAGAACTGGAGATTGATTCTGATCCCGATATACAGATGTTCTCTGAGGACTTGGCTCTAATTACTCATCGATTCAAGAAGAGCTTTGGCAAGAAAAAGTACTACTCAAAGCCAAAGTATGAAGGACACAAGAAAGAGAAGTCTGAAATGAGATACAAGCCGAGGTATGGAAGGAAAGAGGAAAGACGAGAAGACAGAAAGGAAGACCGGAAGGAAGACAGAAGAGAAGATAAGAGATAGGCAAAGAAGGAAGAAAGAAATAAGAAAGAAAGGATGAACCAAGCAGATGCTACAACTGCGGCAAATTTGGGCACTTCTCCAGAGATTGCAAGTTCAAGAAAGTCAAGAACTCAGAATACTATGCTAGGAAGTCACTCATTGCCAAGAAAGCTGAAGAAGGAAAGGTGCTTATGGATGAATAAGAAAACTGGTTGTTCCAAAGTTCTGATGACGAGGAGCAGACACACTTCACCCAAGTTTCCTACATGGAAAAACTGGATGGTGACGATGAAGCTTCTGAGGCATATTCCGAAGATGCAAACTCTGATGTAAGTGATAATTCTGACCTTATTGAATCTCTAATGGCCCAAATACATAGTATGAAAGATGAATTTTCTTTATTGAAAGGTAAACTTAGCTCTGCACATCAATCAGTTTTAAGTTTTCGTGATGAAAATGCATTGTTAAAAGTTGTTGTGGAAGACAAAGAAAAAGAAAAGGATGGTTTAAAAGCTGAAAAAGAATCTTTAAAAAGAAAAATATCTGGCTTAGAAAAGGATCTTGTAAATCTTAATGCTGAAAAGGGTGAGTTTAAAATCAAATTCGAAGTCTGTTTTCAAGAAATAAATGAAGCTTACACCAAAATCAAGCAATTGGAGGATATTAACATGAAACGAGGTCAGATTGAGCAGACATTAAATCTGCTGACCAATAAACTCTAAGATGAAAGGTTTTATAAACTTAAACCAGGTTTAGGTGTGTCAACTAACGATGTTTTGAAAAAGGCACCGGAGCACTTATATAATTTTGATAAATTTGGCTCCGCAATTAGACCCATTCCTAACATTCGCGCAACCTTTATTGAAGCAAGTACTTCTAAACCTTTTATAGAGACCAAAGGTCGAGAAGAAATAGGGAAGGACAAGTCTTGTGAAACTGATTCTCAAAATTCTTTTAAATCAGTTGGTTTTAAAATATAGTGATTTGAACAAAAGCTATGAAACTCGAAAGATCGAATTAACTGAGTTTGATTCACTCTTTACCACATCTTCAAAAGAATCAGTCAACAATGACACTGTTCCACCTGAGACTGGATGCAAATATGATGAGTATGACTCGGATGTTGATCCATCTACTATACCATCAGTCTCAAATCCTATTGCTTCTAAACCTTTACTTGTTGAAGAGGTTGAAGAAGAAAATGTCATCACGAATGGATCTTGTTCTAACAATGATAAAATGGAGTTTATTGAAAACAAGACTGAAGAAAGGTTTTCTGAAATGATGAATGCTTCTGACTTTGATCCTGTTTCTATTTTAAAGGAGTCAAATTATGTGAATGATCATACATCTGAATTGATGAAGCAAATTGATCTATTGCAACAGTCTCTTGACGAGGTTGAAGATAAAAACTTTGATCTCAAATTTAAACTTGAAAAATCTTTGAAAGAAAATCAAGAGCTTTGCACAGAGATCAATGATTTGAAAATTACTTTGTTTAAAAATGCTTCAAATGATAAACAGATGTTCAATGATCCAAGCTGGAAGGTAAGAACTAATCCAGAATTTGATGCTCCTGCAAAACCCTCAGTTGTTTACTCTGATTGTCCTGAATATTCACCTAGTATTTTTGAGAAGGGTGAGACTTCAAATAACTCTAGAAAAGAACCACCCTCTAAGATAGAGACTAACAAGGTTCCTTTTTCTGTTTCAGATATAAAAGGAAATGGATTTGGGAGGAGTAAGAAGAATAAAGATACTAGTTTGAATAAAAATGATAGTTTGACTTCTAGTGAATCTTTTGTTACGAATAGTTGTATTCCAGACAGTGTTATTCTGAAAAGTAATTCATTTGCTGGACATGAATGTAAGATTTATTCCGATAAATCTAAGTTTATGAATTTTGCTCGAAAGAATCTATATTGCAAATACTGTTGGGATAATTCTTTCAAATACTACTCCCCTCCTAAGTCCAAAAAGAGTAACAGAAAAGCTAAAATGAACCTTAACTCCAATTCTACTTCTAATTCTTCCACACAACCTAAAGTGTTTCGAGCTAAGGTTTCCAATCCTAAATCTAAGAATCATTTTCAGGAATTAAATGTTAAAATGGTTTGGAAATGGGTTCCAAAACCCAGATATGAATGGAGAGTGAAAGTTAAACCTGCTGATATTCCTGAATTGCTTAAAGCGAACAGCGAAGGACCCATTCTGATATGGGTACCTAAGCAAAACTAATTGTTTTTGTGCAGGCCTGTCGATTGTGGGTGATAGATTACGAATGTTCATGCCACATGACAGGATTCAAGCACCTCTTGCATAACTGTGTGGAGGAGCCTGCCGAAGCAGTTCGTTTTGCAAATTCTGAAGTAGAAGGACACGTCAGAGGATATGGAATGCTGGATAATGGAGTTGTGAAGATTCAAAGAGTGTTATATGTAGAAGGGTTTGATCATAACTTGTTTAGCACCAGTCACTTCTGTGACATGAAATATCAAGTCCGCTTCACAACAACTCATTGCTTTCTTGAGGATCCCGATGGTTATGAAGTCTTCAAAGTTGAGCGTCATGGAAATCTATACTATGTCGATTTTCCTATACTGTCTGCCACACGTCCAGTATGCCTACTAGCCAAAGCTTCTAAAGCACAATCATGGACGTAGCATCACCGCTTATCTCATCAAAATTTCCGATCCATAGCTAAACTATAGAGACAAGGTCTGGTCAAAGGTCTACCAGAAATGAGGTTTGAGAAAGACTCATTATGCTCTGCATGTGAGATGGGCAAAATGAAGTGAAGCTCATTCAAGTCCAAAACTGATTCGTCGACCTCA
The DNA here is from genome assembly GCA_954870635.1 of Arctium minus. Classification (NCBI taxonomy): domain Eukaryota; kingdom Viridiplantae; phylum Streptophyta; class Magnoliopsida; order Asterales; family Asteraceae; genus Arctium; species Arctium minus. The sequence continues at coordinate 63,261,070 of OX941088.1, read as the reverse complement.
TCTGCATTGGAACTTCTTCATATGGACCTTTGTGGCCCAATGCGAACGGCGTCTATCAATGGCAAGAAGTACGTTTTAGTAATGATAGATGACTATTCAAGATATACATGGCTCGAGTTTCTTTGCAACAAGTCAGATGCGCCAAAGTTGCTCATCGCTTTTATCAAGCGCATTCATGTACGTATTCAATTGCCAGTTAGAACTATTCGCAGTGACAATGGCACGGAGTTCAAGAATGAAACCTTACAGAGTTATCTTACTTCTGTGGGGATTTCACATAATTTCTCCGCAACCTACACTCCATAGCAAAATGGCATTCTTGAACGGAAGAACCACACTCTTGTTGAAGTTGCTCGTACGATGCTTGCATATTCTGATCTACCCATGTATCTTTGGGCCGAGGCAGTCGCGACAGTCTGTTTCACACAGAATCGTACCATTGTGGTCAAGCGCTTTAATAAAACAACATATGAGTTAATCAACAATCGGAAACCTAACATCAAATTCCTTCGTGTTTTTGGTTGCAGGTGTTACATTCTGTGAGAGCGTCAAGGTTTATCAAAGTTTGATAAGAAAGCGGATGAAAGATATCTCGTTGGATACTCTATGACATCCAAAGCATATCGAATTTACATTATTTGAACCAGGACGGTTGTTGAGAGCATGAATGTCTCCTTTGATGATAATTCTACTTGGACTTCTGGACACAACAGTTCAGAACTCGGACTTAAGAACAAAGCTTCTATTCACCACGTTATAGAACCAGTGTCTAAAGGATCTACTACTTCTAACTCTAACTCTACTTCATCTGAGTTAGATTTACTGTTTATTGATGCCTTCTATGATATTTGTGCAGATTTTGACAAAGGCATATCTACATCAACAACAATCTCGGAGGTCCCTGCTATTTCTGAAGATATGTCTGGACCTTCCGAATATGTCACTGCTACTGCATCTCCATTAGGTACAACTAAACCGTTAGTTTCTGACTCTACTAATACTGAATCTGTCTCTGCAGATAATTCTTCTGGAAATGAAGTCACGAGTACTTCAGCTGTTATTCGAGAAGTCTCAGTATCAGAAACTCCTGTACAAGATGTCCCGAGTACATCTGTGGATCTACCTGTCGTGCATGATGAAAATGATGCATCAAATACGCAACAAACAGTTGAATCCTTACCAAGCACACATCGTTGGACTAAGGCTTATTCCCTACGTAACTTGATAGGTGACGTACAATCTGGTGTCACGACACGGTCTGCCTCAGAAAATTTCTGCATGTTTTCAAGCTTCCTTAGTTCCCTAGAACCGAAGAAAGCATCTGAAGCTCTATGTGATCCCTTCTGGATTTCTGCTATGCAAGACGAGCTTCTGCAATTCGAACGAAACAAAGTATGGCGCTTGATCCCACTACCTAAAGGTAAAATTGTTATTGGAACGAAGTGGGTATTCAGAAACAAGAAAGACGAAGCTGGAGTAGTTGTGAGAAACAAAGCTCGTTTGGTTGCGAAAGGGTACTGACAACAGGAGGGTATTGACTACGACGAAACATTCGCCCCTGTTGCAAGGATCGAAGCCATCAAAATCTTCTTGGCATATGCAGCGCACAAGAACTTTACAGTCTATCAAATGGACGTAAAATCAGATTTTCTGAATGGCGTTCTGCATGAGGAGGTCTACGTGGCACAACCTGAAGGTTTCATTGATCCTCATTACCCTGATCATGTCTACGTTCTAGACAAAGATTTGTACGGTCTTAAACAAGCACCAAGAGCCTGGTATGAAACTCTAACTAAATTTCTCCTAGCTTCTGGTTTCAAGAAAGGTACAGTTTATACTACCTTATTTCTTAAAAGGCAAGGTGAGGACTTGATTCTCATTCGGATTTATGTTGACGACATATTATTTGGGTCGACAAACCAGAAATTTTGCAAGAACTTTTCTAAAATCATGGAAACAAAGTTTGAAATGTCGATGATGGGTGAATTAAATTTCTTTCTTGGTTTACAAGTAAAGCAACTACCCGAAGGAATTTTCATTAATCAAGCTAAATATATAAACGACATATTAAGAAAGTTCAATCATGAAAACACCAATGGCTACTGGTACACTCTTAGATACAGATACCTGAGGTAAACCTGTTGATCAAAAGGTGTATCGTAGCATGATTGGTTCCTTACTTTATCTGACTGCTAGTCGCCCAGATATAATGTTTGCCACATGTTTTTGTGCGAGGTATCAGTCTAATCATAAAGAGTCGCACTATAACGCTGTTAAGCGAATCCTTAGATATCTTAAAGGCACTCCTAATTTAGGCCTTTGATATCCAAAGGATTCTCGTTTTCAACTAACTGCCTTTACAGATGCTGATCATGCAGGATGTAAGCTAGACCGGAAAAGCACCTCTGGATCATGTCAATTTATAGGTGATAAACTTGTGAGTTGGACCTCAAAGAAACAAAACTGTGTTTCAACATCCACTGCCGAGGCTGAATATGTACCTGCTGCTAGCTGTTGTTCACAAGTCCTCTGGATGGAGAGACAGTTAAGGGACTTTGGGTACAACTACATGCGTATTCCTATTTATTGTGATTACAAGAGCGCAATCGCCATAACTACTAACCCGGTTCAGCATTCGAAGACCAAGCATATAGATGTACGCTATCACTTCATCAAAGATCATGTTGAAAAAGGTGATATCGAAATGCACTTTGTTCAAACTAACTTCCAGTTAGCTGATCTTTTAACTAAGTCGTTGGATGAAAAGAGGTTCCATTTTCTAATCAGCAAACTTGGTATGTTAAACATGTCTTCTTGACCTTACTCATGATTCTAGGGTGAGTATTCTAAGTTTTGATCTTGTGTTTTATTCTACAACTGTTGTTGACAATAGAGGAATCATTTTCACAAATGACTACCATGATTTCTTCTATGTGCATGTTTGTTCATTTGACTTTGGCTTCTAATCACATCTGATTAGAACCCGCACTTCAATGTTTTATTTTTCTGTCTTATTCCAAAAAATAAAAATAAAATAAAATAAAATAAATGCTTAAGTTAAGGGGGAGCTTAATTTCTCAAGGAGCTTAACTGTCAATGAGCTTAATTGTCAAACTTCTTTTAGTTTGAGAGGGAGAATAGCATCGTCCAACACAAATGTTTTTGACTTCTCCAACATTTTATTCTTCATGTTTATTTGTATTCCTTTGTGCTTACTTGTACAAAAGAATGTTGAACAACACATTCTTTTAGGAAAATACATAGGATTCAGTGTGTGAGCTTAACAGAACTTCCATGGATTCACGATAACCAGTGTTTCCTACCCAGGAAGTATTCCCTGAGTGATTGAGGGGAGAGGGGTCAAAAGATTGAGTGTTGGTGTGTGAAGAGGTAAAATGGAAAAGAAAGATTGGTTAGAAGTGAGCATTAAAAGAAAGAGGTTAAGCGAACAGAGTAAAAGAATATCAAACTCTGCACCAGATTCTTTATGAGCCGGGCAACCACATAATCTGATTGGTTCACATTATTTGGTGACCATCATTGAAAAAGGCACCTAGCCCATGCCATCTCTTTCATACAACCCCACTAGTTACTCATTCTTTTCTCAAAAAGAGAATGTTTCACATTTTCTGGGGACGCAACATATAAGCTATTAGTTCTTCATTTGGAAGATACTAATATTGAAAAAGAAGGAAAGTTTCCCCACCTTCGAACCCTTTCTCATGCACATTGAGTCTTTGTATAATTTGTTGTTGTCTCAACAAGTTTACATACTTTGAGCCTAAATTGAAAAGCAATCATCGGTGCTTAAATCTTTCATACACATGCACGAGCACACAAAAATTTGTTTTCTGTCAGAACGTTCATAGATAACCATGTGTTATTCGATGATTGAATGGAAGTTCTGGGGAGCCAACATCAAACCAGCTCCTTATATAGTAACTTTGTGTTACTCAGTGACTTTTTTTCACTGACAGGCATTTCAAACTGAGTCATTTGTTGATTCAGGGTTACCATTTTCATTTTATTTGAATCTGAAAAGATTGAAATAATCACTTTCTCCATATGGAGAGACTGCTCTTATTTCCACACAGGGATCTGTACATGAAAACAGTGCTTAATTGAATTATATAAAGACAAGGGGGAGATTGTTTTGATATGTTTTGATGATAATGATCCTCACCACTCATCAAAAAGGGGGAGAATGTTCATAAGGGAGAATATACAAAGGGGGAGAATATAATTTGAAGACTGTTGAAGAATTTCAAAGATATCAAAGTGTCTTAACTTATTTGAATGTCAAAAGTCTGACTGAAGATGATCGTCAGAAGGACACTTCATTTGAAGATAGAGGAAGATGAAGACTAAAAGCTAAAAGTTTTGGAGATATCTGAAGTTTTCAAGAAAAGTGAAGACCCGAAGACTATTGCCAAATTTTTTTAATCTTGAATCCAAAGGGGGAGATTGTTGGATCATAAATTGTATTCAAGATTAAAGTTAAAGTTAAGGGCTTAAATTGCAATTGTGTTAAAGTTAGTTAGAAGGTCTAATTTTGTAATAAGTTAATTGTTGTTAGTTATTGGGCCTCAAGCCCATAAGACCATTAGGCATTAGGCCTAAGTATTTATAGTTTTTGGTTATTAGGTTTTAGGATTAATCCTCATAATTACAATTATTATCATATTAGTGAGGTAGCCATTTTCTCTGTAATTGCATTCAAGGTATCAAGAACACACACAAGGTTTTCATTGATTAATCAAGGGATTGTGGTATGTTATTCTAATCTGTTTATCTCTTGATCTATATTGTGTGGTGTGTTTAATTATCAACTAGAAATCTGGGTCTAACAACACATCCATAAAATCAAGACAGATTGGAACTCTGGATTTATTCTTTGGCAAAGGAATAGAGTTATTTAAAATTCCAGGTCCAACTTTTGTCTGTTTAGCTTTATGCACAACTATCTTTGGAGCAAAGAAAATTTGCTCATCTACTTCAGAGTCAGAGTCAAACTCTAGAAAGTCCCTTTTGACTTTGTCAGAGATAGTTACTTTGGAGATGCATTGCTCTTGCCAATGATGTTGGAGTTAGAAAGTTTTAAATCTTTGATTGTGCATGGTTTAACATGAGAATCAGAGAGTGAATTTTGTTCCAATACTTTTCTTATATCTTTTTCATAACTTGATCTGACATTTTCTTTAGAGTTAGGGGTGATATATGGTGCCTCTAGATTGAGTATATTCGGAGCCTGAGATTGAGAGGTACTTTCTTCAGAGATGTCAGATTTATGAACCATGAAAGAATCAAACTTTAAAATTTCTTTTGGGTCCATGCTCTGAACAATTTATGAAGCCTTGATTGAGGATTCAGATCTACCTTGACCTTTGGTTTTTGAAAGTTCCTTTAGATCAGAGGCAGTGTTGTAACGGTTGTTTTTGAAATCAAGTTTAATAGGTCCTTGATCCTTCAGAGGCCTTCACTTTTTTGAAACCGTTTGAACGGTTCAGAGATGGAAAATCAGGCCTCTGAGTTTTCCCAATACAGAAGGTAGAGGACATTGATGTCTATTCTTTCAAGTAAAAGGATCTAGGTCACTGAAACCTAAGCCCTTAGTGTACAAATGGGAATTTATCTTTACATGCACATCTTGTGCATCTTTGTATTTCTTTAACAAAAGTTATTTTCCTTGATGAAATTGATGCCAATTCTCTCTTTCCTTTTGAAAATAGTTTGTTAGAGCAACAGAGTTGAGCCTTTCATACTTTGATTTCTTTACTTCTTCCTCCTTGGATTTTATAACTTTCTAAAATTCTTTAACCTTATCAGAAATAGAATTTTCTTTTAGCACTTGTCTTTTCTCAAGCTCAGATTTTTCTATGAAAATCTCCTTCTTTTATTCTTCCAAAATGTCTTTTTCCTTTTGTAAAAATTGAGACTTTTCTAAGCTTGCTTTCTCATTTCCTTTCATTAGAAAGTTTTTGTTTAAGCTTCTAAAGTTCTTCAGTCAATTTTAGAACATCAATCTCAAGTCCATTTTCAGTTTCAGAGATAGGTGAGGAACATACCTCAGTATTGGGTTAAGAAACATCCAATGAGTCTTCAGTTCTGATAGTCTCCTCTGAGCCAACATCAACAGTAACAGTCGTACAAGAGAAGTGGCCATGCTTTGATTCTTCATCAGAAGATGAATCAGAGGCCTAGTTCTTTATTTCTGCTACCAAACTTCTTTCCTTGAAGTTATACTTGTACTTGTTTTTATATTACTCATGATCTTTAGTCAGTTTACCTATGCATTTTTGTAGAGAATTCCATCGTTGTGATTGATGATTGCGGTCGCTTATGGCTTCTAAGGAGCTTGTTGAATGAATTTTGACTGGTACTGTGCAGTTTTCTGATCTTGGAAGTGTACAGTTCTCTGATCATGATAAGGAGTTAGTCTTTTTTGATGGTGTTCCTCCCTCTAATATCCTCTCTTCTATTCATCCCTTCCTCTTTTATCAAATACTTTCTTGCAAAATCTCTTATTGAACTGGTGAGTTATAAGAGCAAGGGACTTGGAAAAAGCGTTGATGTCTTCATCTTCATCTTCCTCCGACTCAGATAGTCTGATATCATCGTCACTGCCAGCAGTCTTGGCTTTATTTCCTTTCCTTTTTGGATCTTTGGATTGACCTCTGTCCTTGGTTGACTTATCTCTGAACTCACTCTCTCTGAGTGCCTTTTCATCAAAGGTACATTTGGACAACATGAGAGCCAGAGGTCCTCCTAACGAGATCTTCCCTTTCTACTTGATCACATATTTTTCTTGTGCAGCTAGGGTGCCTTGGACATTAGAAAGATTCCATCCATCATGATCCTGATTGCTTGTACAAACATGGAGAGTTGTAGCCATTCACCATTTAAGCTTTTCAAGAATAGAACATTGTTGTCTTCCCTAGATTTGACAACCCCACATTTTTTGCATTTATTAATGAGCACATTAAAATGATTGTAGTTTTCTGGCGAAGATTCTTCATGAAGAGCAGAAAAGTCATTGTATTCTTTAATGCATTGAGTTCTTCTGTTTTTCTGGGTATTGATACCACCTTCAAGTTGGTTTAATAGTTGATCCGAGATTTCATTAATGCATTGAATTGTTTTTGCAAAGTTCATCTTCAGTGATACCAGATATTTTTGGTTCAAGATGAGCAGGTATTTCAGTTGTGGTTGCTATAGCAGGGACACGACGAAATGTAACCATTGGTTGCAAAGGTCCTTATGTTACTGATCTCATGAGATATTTGTCAATCCCATCCATGAAGTTAACCATCCTTGTCCTCCATTACGGATATTCTTCCCGTAGAAGATTTGGAGGTTTGGTTAAAGAATTAGTAGTACATATAGCATTAATGCCTTGGTTTGCGATTTTTGAAAAAGTAGAAAGATGAACAACATAACTATTCTAAAAGGAAATAGTAAACTGAGATGATTAAAGGTTAATAAACTAAAGATTAATATGAACTTAGAATATCTAACCCTGAGATAGAGTACTATATTCTAATCTGGAATAAGATTTGCTTGTTTATTACAGAAATATGATGAATGCCACAAGGTCTATAATAAACAATAAATATAATGATAATCTCATAAAATAATCAAATGATCAACAAGTAAGAATCAACCTGGAAAAGATTGAATCGATTTGATTTTAGCAAATCAATCTGGTCTGATACCAATTGTTGGATCCCATATTCCACTTGTGATATATGCGAACAAGAGTAATAAGCGGAAGCAATAAAGTTTACAAGTACCTTGATCATACACAAATAAATAGAGAAGAGATTTCTGGAATGTAAGCTATAAAACAGGTTGTAAAGCTCGAATATATTTCTAGTGTAATTCGAAGAACACCAAGAATGTCGTAAGGTGTCTGTAATCTCAAAAAATCTCTCTCACCACCATGCTAGTATAATTATAGTTTGTGTTAGTGTAATTGCAAATTCGCAATATTGTGAGCACTACAATCATGTCCTATTTATAGGCGGATCAGGAGGATCTTTTGTACTACTAAATCCTGTTGCAACACTTTTAAAGTGTAAAGTAGCTTTTCAGTGCTGACGTGGCATGGCTAGATAGGAGTTCCATACTTGGTGAGAAATCGCATTGTTGAACTTCATAGTTGATCTTCAGAGGGGTCACCCTTGCTTTGATGTCTTCTGATGGTACCTCTAAGGTGGTCTCTAAGTTGAGACTATCTATGAAGTTATCTTCTGGGCTTGTCTAAGTTATCTCTGAGGTCTTCTAACTTAGAATACTTTCAATACTTTTACAACAGGATGGCACCGTTTGAGGCATTGTATGTTCGAAACTGTAGAACCTCGTATGTTGGCTGGAAGCGGGTGAGAAGCACTATGCCGGTCAGAAAATCATGCAATAAACAACCAATAAAGTAAATGGCATTCGTGAATGGTTAAAGGAAGCCCAAGACCATCAGAAGAGCTACGAGGAATTCCAAGTGGGAGAACGGGTGATGTTGAAAGTGTCTCCTTGGAAGGGCATTATTCGGTTTGGGAAGCATGGGAAGCTAAGTCACCGATTTCTAGGGTCGTTCACCGTGATAAAGCGTGTTGGACTCCATGCTAATCAGTTAGAGCTACCACTTGAAATGAATGGGGTTCATAACACTTTCCACGTATGCTACCTACAGAAGTGTTCGACGGAAGAAGAAAGCATTATCCCTCTCTCAGAGATTTGGATAGATAATAGTAACCATTGCATAGAAGTACCCGACGCCATTATCGAAAAGAAATCAAAGAAACTTCATCATGATGAAAGTGCAATGGAAGCATCATCGAGGAGCCAACGTGATTTAGGAAGCCAAAGAGGATATAAAGCAGATATACCCCCATTTATTTGCATAGCTAAGTTTTCATTGATGAAATGATTTCCATGTTGTGGAGGATTGTAACACCCCTAACTTTTTCTTAGTATTTTCATATCGTGTCATTTGCATTGATTAATCGTACATTTTGTGTAAGGGTCATTTACTTATTTGTTGATCCAAACTCTCTCAGTGATTTGATAACGACCCTTTTCTGTACTTAGTGAAAATTACGTTTAAATATGTATTAGTATTTCACCATCAGCGATCAGACTGAGTATGTTCAGTTATCGCTGATAGTCTTTCTTATAAACATTTAATATGTATTAGTGTTTCACTATCAGTGATCAAACTGAGTCTGTTCAGTTATCGATGATAGTTCTGATGTAAACAGTAACGTATTCCCTGAAGACAAGTCTCGCGTCAACAGATGTTCATAGCTGAATCGAAGACGAAGCTGCTGAACAAAGAGAAGTCTACTAGTGACCTAATGCGGATATCAGTGAATCAAAGACAACTGTACTTATACGCGAAGGAACATGAGGAAAGCTTCAGCGATCGCTGAACTCTTGATGTCTCTGAAGAAAGAGATATTCAGCGATCAAAAGATCACAAAGCTTATACCTCAAGTTTTCTTTTGTCTTACCTTGCACAACTCAGTACGATGTGTCAGAACGGACATGCCTCTATCATAATTCGTACAAAAACTTTGTCAACTACACTGTTCATGATTCGGCCGAAAGCATGTCTACCAAAGTCAGACTTACAAAGCCAATCAGTGAATGCCACGTGTAAAATGCCCTGCCATGTATTTAATGCATAGGGTATAAATAGGAAGATCTCCCTTCCATATGAGGGAGTGCTCAATCCTTGAACTCCAAATAGAAACCTTTGTTTTCTATATTCCTTAATCCCCCATTCTCTGAAATTCTTGTGCAACCATCTTAGTGTTTCTTAAGTTTGTTTAGATTGAGTCTGTCTTAATCTTATTCCGCAACAAACTTGTAAATTGTGTTTGATTTATCAATAAACAATTTATTAAATTTTAAATTTATGTGTTTGTATTCAACCCGCCCCCCCTTCTACAAACTTGTTAAGCACCTCCGGGACCAACAAGTGGTATCAGAGCAGACTGTTTAAACTGATAAACAAGATCTTGCTTTATTCTCTTCCTTGTTGTTCTAAATGGCACTTAACACAAACACAAACTACTATGATAATGGTTCACTTTCTAAACCTCCTCGATTTAGCAGAGATAACTTTTCTCTATGGAAAAATTGAATGATGCTATTTCTTGAAGGTGCAGATCCTACTATACCTGAGTATATAGAAAATGGACCCTATGAACCTGTTAGAATTATAGCTACAGTTCCCGCTACTGCCACCACTAAAGTTGTCCCTGAACGCTATGTCGTTAATGAAATAAGACAGTGGAGTGATGAAGACAAAAAGAAGGTAGGCATAGATGCAAGAGCAAAGACCATTATCTCAATGGCGCTGCCTGATGAAGTTTTCCATTCCATCATGCATCTTAAAACTTCTAAAGAAATGTGGGAACCATATGTGTTCAATATGAGGGCACCACTGAAATCCAAGAGACTCGAAAGATTAACTTAGTAAGACAATATGAAAGTTTCATCGCTGGTAAGAATGAATCTCTCTCTGATGTTCATCAGCGGTTTAACTGCTTAATCATTGATCTAAGAACTGTTGGTAGGACCTATTCTAATTCTGAGGTCCTAACAAAATTCTTAGAATGTCTTCCTGAAAGCTGGGACAGTTATTCAATATGTCTTAAGCTGACAAAAGACTTAAATTCTCTTTCTCTCAGCACTCTGTATGGAATATTGCTCAACTATGAGCAATCGAATCTCTTAAAGAAGAATCTTGTAAAAGATTCTAAAGACTCCAAAAGCACTCCTGTTGCTTTTGTCTCTTCAGAGATAATTCCATCTCAGCGATCTACTCTCACCATCACTGAGTTAGATTCTGAATCTGAGGATCTATCAGACCCTGATCTTTCAGAGTTCGATGAGTCCTTAGCACTCTTGACAAACTCTTTTAAGAGATTTACAAGAAAGAGCAATTTCCGAAGAAATAAGCCTCTCTCTCTTACTGAAAAGCCAAAATCAACTCCTGTTGATAAGGCTACTGCCACTTGCTATAACTGTGAAAAGATTGAACACTTTGCTAGTGAGTGCAGGTCTAGAAAGGTCTTCAAGCCTTATACCTCAAGAAGATCCAGTGATGACAAATACCTAAAGCTGAAGAACAAATATCAAAAGCTGAAAAGCTACAAGCGAAAAGGTAAAGGTCTCATCGCTGAAGAACATGACTGGGATGAATCAGAAGAATCAAGTTCTGATGAAGAAGAAGTCGCTAATCTCTGCCTCATTGCTGAGATTAAAGAAGAAGTGGAAGAACCATCTGAACCTTCTATGAGCTACATATCATCTCAGGTATCTATCTCTACTAATCCCTCTCTGCCTGAAGCTGAGAGAAGTCGCGTTGTTGATGTGCTGACGATTGATCTTTATAATACTCTAAACGACAAAACTCAAGCTGAAAATAAAAATGTTCATTTAACTCAAGAGCTAAAGAAATGTCATGAAAAGATCAGAGAACTAACTCTTTTAGAAGAGAAGTTGAAAGATCAAGTCATTATAAATGAAATCATCAGCATTGAACGCGAAAAAGCCATCGCTGCTCTAAAAGCAGAAAAGGCTCATGTTGAAAAATAGTGAAAATCATCAACAAAGATCTTTGAGATAATAAATGCTCAAACTCCTGAAAGTGATAAAACTGGTCTTGGCTTTTGGACACCACAAGATGAGCGTAAAGAAGAAAGTTCCATGCTTAAGTTTGGAACGTTTGTCACTCCTATCTCTGACACTTCTTATGATCAATTTTATCCTTCTTCTTCTAATTTTATCCCTGAGGAAAAATCCAAAGGCTCTAAGTCTGCGGATAAAGGAAAATCCATTCTTCGTCCTCAGAAAGCTACCAAGAAAGCAAATATGAAAGTTCCTTCTAAACCTTCAGTAAATCAATCCTGTAGCTCTGTGATAGAAATCTTCGATCTCTGTCCTCTAAAGCTAAAGATTGACCTTAAACCCACGAGATCTGAAGAAATGAAAATTTCTCCCAGATCTCATAAGAAAAGCATTCTTGGACCTAGCCCTGCTCATCTTAAACTTGCAAAACCTTCTACTTCTGGTCCTAAAACCATTTTCAAATATAGAAAATGCTATCACTATGGTTTTACTGACCATATTGCAAGCAAATGCCCAACTGCCACTAAAGCTGACATATCAGCTAAAGTGAAGATGAATGCCTCCAAGGATAAAAAGGTCACTAAAGCTGAAATGTCGACCAAGGTGAAAAATAACACTAAGGTTAAGAAATTAACCAAAGTGAAGATCACCACTGAAGCTGAATCTTCATCTACTGTGAAGATTACTGAACCTTCCATCTCCACTAACCCAAAAGGACCTATTGAAAAGTGGGTACCAAACAACGCTTAATCTTCCTTATGTGTCCAGGGATCAAAGGGCATCTGGTATCTTGATAGTGGATGTTCTTGTCATATGACTGGACAAAAAGACCTACTCACTGAATACAAGGAAGAGAAAGGTCCCTCTGTGACCTTTGGTGGAAATGGAAAAGGATATACCCGAGGGTTTGGTGTTCTCAGAAATGAAACAACTACCTTTCGAAGAGTCTCTTATGTAGATGGACTGAATCACAATCTTCTAAGCATCAGTCAGCTATGTGACAAAGACTACGAAGTTCACTTTTCTAAGAAAGCATGTTCAGTGGTAAATGAGAAAGGAAAACTTGCTCTCAGTGGTTATCGCAGAGAAAATGTCTACTACCACTGAAAACTCTACTACCACTGAAAACTTATGTTTTCTCTCTAAAGCCTCTTCTGATGTCAACTGGCTATGGCACAAAAGGCTCTCTCATCTAAACTTCAAAACCCTGAATTCTCTCTCATCTAAGGAACTGGTTTCTGGTCTTCCTCAACACTCATATGCTAAAGAATCTCCCTGCTCAGCATGTGAAAAAGGAAAACAAACAAAAGCTAGTTTCAAATCTAAACATGTCTCCTCAGTGACAAGTCCTCTTCAGCTCTTACATATGGATCTGTTTGGCCCTGTCAATATCCAATCAATAGCTGGAAAGAAATATACACTTGTCATTGTAGATGAATTCTCTCGCTATACCTGGGTTATCTTTCTTCGCTGCAAGAGTGATACTCCAGAAGAACTAATATCTTTTGTTAAAAAGATGGAAGTGTTGAATAATCCTACTGTTCGTTCAATAAGAAGTGATCATGGAACTGAATTCAAAAACAGCTCTCTGAAAAATTTCTTTGAAAACTAGGGAATTTCTCATAACTTCTCTTCAGTAAGAACACCTCAGCAAAGCGGAGTCGCTGAAAGAAGAAACAGAACGATCATTGAAGGTGCTAGATCAATGCTCAGCGATTCTCACCTCCCTACTCAATTTTGGGCAGAAGCTGTAAACACTGCATGTTTTACTCAAAACAAATCGCTGATAGTAAAGCGATTTGGAAAGACAGCTTATGAACTCTTTCATGGAAGAAAACCTTCTATCAGCTTTCTTCATATCTTTGGTTGTCAATGCTTTATCTTAAACAACAAAGATCTGCTTGGAAAGTTCGACCCAAAAGTTGATGATGGAATATTTCTTGGATATTCCTCAATTTCCAAAGCCTACAGAGTTTTCAACAAGCGAAGACAATCTGTGGAAGAAACAATTCATGTCACGTTTGATGAAACTCGCTCAGCGAACTCTAAACCAATCGCTGACAATGAAGAGTTAAATGCTTGGATGTTTTCTCATTACAGAGAAACAGAACCCTTCTTTTCAAACAATCAGCACAAAGATCCACCTACTGTTGATGATGATCCAAACATCATACATCCTAACGCTGAATCCAACTCATGGGTTTCAGCTGACCCTCTTAACACACTGCTACCATCAGATCTACCTTCGTCTGAAAACCTCTCTAATAACAATAGTCTATCCAATACTCAACAATTAATTTCTGATGAACCTCAAACGTCCTCATCAGTAAACATCCCAAATGTTGATCCAACCTCTGAGTTAAGCGATCATGCTCCTGCTCAGCGATAGACCAAAGATCACCCAATAGATCAAATTCTTGGTGATCCAGATGCAGGTATTCAGACACGACGAAGCTCAGGTAATATCTGTCTCTTTGTTAACTTTCTCTCTTTATTAGAACCAAAGAAGACTGATGATACCCTCAGAGATCCAAATTGGGTCAGCGCTATGCAAGAAGAGCTGACTGAGTTTACTCGTAACAAAGTTTGGAGTCTCGTTCCTAGACCATCTGATAAAAATGTTATAGGCACCAAATGGGTGTTTAGAAACAAGTTAGATGAACATGGACCTATTGCTCAGGGATACAGACAAGAGGAAGGCATAGACTATGATGAAACGTTTGCCCCTATGGCTAGGCTCGAAGCAATTCGACTATTCTTAGCTTATGCAGTCTATAAAGACTTCATCGTTTATCAAATAGATGTAAAATCAGCGTTTCTAAATGGAAAGCTGAATGAAGAAGTCTATGTAGAACAATCACAAGGGTTCTATGACCCTAAGTATCCAAAAGAAGCGCCTCGTGTTTGGTATGACACTCTCTCATCTTTTCTTATCTCTGAAAAATTTGAACGTGGCAAAATTGATAATACATTGTTTTTCAGAAAGATAAAAGGTCATATTATTCTTGTACAAATATATGTCGATGACATCATATTTGGTTCTACTAACCCATCTCTGTGTACTCTCTTCGCTGAAAGAATGAAGAAAAGAATACAAAATGAGTATGATGGGTGAGCTGACATATTTTCTTGGTCTTTAGATTAAATAATCTGACAAAGGTACTTTTATTAGCCAAGGTAAGTATATTAAAGATATACTAAAGAAGTTTGATCTTACACAAACTTCAACGATGAAAACTCCTATGGCACCTCCCATGACACTTAACAAAGATCCATCTGGAAAATCTGTTAATGTCACTGCCTATAGAGGAATGATAGGCTCCCTGCTGTATCTCACAGCGAGCCGACCTGATATCATGTACTCTACTTGTTTATGTGCACGCTATCAATCTGAACCCAAGGAATCCCATCTGATCGCTGTCAAGCGAATTTTCAGATACCTGAAAGGAACTCCTAAACTCGGTCTTTGGTATCCCAGAGACTCAGGGTTCGATTTAATTGGTTATTCTGATAGTGATTTTGCAGGTTGTAAACTTGACAGAAAGAGTACCACTGGTGGATGTCAATTCCTGGGAGGAAAGTTGGTAAGCTGGACAAGCAAAAAACAAAATTCAGTTTCCACTTCCACAGCCGAAGCTGAATACGTAGCCGCTGGAAGCAGTTGTTCTCAGATCTTATGGATGAGAAATCAACTATTAGACTATGACCTTCAGCTATCAAAGATTCCAATCTATTGCGACAGCACTAGTGCTATCGCTATAGGAAATAATCCAGTGCTACATTCAAAGACGAAACACATAGAGATCAGATATCATTTTATCAGAGATCATGTGATGAACGGTGATATTGAACTTCATTTCATCCCTACTGACTATCAACTTGCTGGTTTATTCACCAAACCTCTTTATGAGACAAGGTTCAACTTTCTCGTCAGTGAGCTTGGAATGCTGAATTTCGAAGAATAATTCTTCAACGTTCATGCATTGTGTCAGTAATCATAAGTTCCCCTTTTATCACTCTGATAAACATTCTGACTCTCAGGTATGTTCTCTTCATCCCTACAACTGAATCTTCATTCAGTTAATATGTTTTTCAAAATATAAACTTTAATCACTGAACTTTCTTCAAATGATTAAAAGCTTTTTGAAAAATAAATTTATCACTGATATTTCTAGTTAGTGATCCTTCTTAAAAGAAAATTCATCCCTAACTTTACCATCAGGGATACTTTCAAAAAGAAAAAAAAATAATCGCTGACCTTTCTTCAGCGATAATTTCAAAACGGACAAATGAATAGTCTCTCTCTTCTTTGACGTCATTTGAACCGACAATCCACGACATGCCTTTTTCTGACACGTTTATCCATTTCCCTTCCATCCAATCAACTTCGTGGGACGTGTCCAAGTCATGATGAACATTTGTTTTCCCGCCTCTCACACTCTCTCTCCTTCTCTCACACGTATAAAAAGAATGTTTTTCCATTCTTATCATTTTACGATTTCTGGAAATACTTTCAAGGGAAGAAAACTCTCTCAAACGAATTTTAGCATTCTCAAGCATTTGCATCATCTCCTTCAAGATCGACAGGTTATTCTTGATCTTCTTCTGATTCTACTTCTAAATCTTTTACATAATACTCCATTTATGGTCTTCCATTATGGGTTTATAAGATTCTTTTTCATAAAATCATCTTTCTTTTTGATGTTATTCATTTAAAACCATTTTCTTTTGATTATCTTCATTCAAAATCTTTGGTTTTTCTTCTTGTTCTTATATCTTATATTAAGAACACCTTTTTAATCTTCAAATATGTTAATTTTTCTATGTTTCTTTCTCAAAATAGAAACTGGACACATTTTCTTTATTTTTAGACTAAAACCTTTCTTCTATTCTTCTATCTGTTCATATTCAGAATGTCTCAATCTGCACTTGTCGCCTCTAAGAACGTCAAGTTCGCCATCGCTGACTCTGAGCTTCCTAAAAACAATCATCTTGCTCGTCTTGACTTTGATGGTGTCAAATACCCACATTTGGTGGAAGCCGCAAAATTTCTGAAGCAATCCTGCATTGCTTATGCTATCTCTGTGGATCCCACACCTTCCAAAGCTCTTCTCCAAGAATTCTGGTTTACCGTTGAAGAAACCTCTCTTACCAACAAAAAGGGTGAACTAGTTCCTGCTATTTCCTTCAGCACTGAACTTGGAACAGGGATGATCACGGCCTTAAGCCTGAGGAAAGCTCTGCGATTTCCCGACAAACCCAGGAATGGATTCGATGCCTTACCCATGGATGTTGAACTCATCCAATTCCTAGATGCTATGGAATACTCTTGGAAACCCAAACCAAGGACGACAATACCAAACAAGAAGTTGACTCTAGTAAAGAAGGTGCTCATGCCTTCTCAGCTTAACTACATCTTCTCTCACTTCATTTAGTGTATGAGTGGGAAGAGTGGGTTACTGGACCAGGCCAGCAAGATTCAGGTCCAAATGACTTACTCAGTGATCGCCGGAATAAATTTCGACTACGCAACAGCTATCTTTGACGATCTAAGGTCAAAGATAGAGAAGACCGAGAGGGATCCAAAGATTCCTTATGTATGCTTCATCTGTGCGTACCTGAAGTTCCTCTACCCTGCTACTTACCCCACCAATGCTGATGTATTTTTTCCAAAAGTGGGTCAGCGCTCCCTGGAGGTCAAGCCGCTCCCCAACGAGGTAAGTATCTCTGAACTTTGCTCCCGACTCTCTCTCCTCACTTCTTCGTCTTTAGCGGCCACGCAGGAGGTTCCTTTTTCTGCTATCCCTACCGCTACCCCTTCCAAACGACCATCAACTGGCTCCCTTGGTCCTTCGAAGAAGGCCAAGGTGACCAAGGAGAAAGCTACCTCTAGCTCAATACCTAAGGATGTTTATCAACAAACTTCCTTGGATGCATTTGTGGGTCTCTCCTCCACATCCTCAGCGATATCCACTTCAACCGTGCCAGCGATCTCGGTTGCTGTCACAACAACAGTAACGCAACCTATGATCTCAGTTCAGCAACAAACTGAGGTAACTACCCCTCTTCCTACATCTTCTATCCCCATCTCTAGTCCTTCTATTTCTTTGATCTCTAACCCTCCATCTACTTTCTCACAACCATAGTTTGGACCCATAGGACCTGAACATCAATCTTTTGAGGAATCTTTGCAATTCTACAAAATTTTTGATAATTCAGGTACCCCTATAACCTTAAACACTTCTCCCAACTCACCATATAAGCCTGTTTCTCAAAAACTAACTTATATTTCAGGTCCTAGTTTGGCGACTGTTGACACCAATGTCAACAGTTTAAGTGCAAAGGTGGAGTCCCTGACTACCTCTCTCAACACCACCACCAACGCTGTTCATACAAGAAGCAATTGTCAAAGTCAGGGCGACTAAAGACGCTAACAGATCAATGCGCCTCTAAAGCTGACGTTTCTCAAATCGCTACTCTCCAAGAAGCGATTGTCAAAGTCAGGGAGGACTCACAGCAACAGTTTGCAGCCTTGGCTACAAAGGTTGATTCCTGTGAAGTTCTTCTTCAGCAAATTCTGACTCACCTGAAGGCACCAGCTCCGACTCCTACTCCCTCATTCACAGAGAACGATCGTACCTCTCTCAACATTGCCGTGGAGTTCATTCATCAGGCTACGTCAGATCTTCTTGCGTTTGAAGGTCGTCTAGACAGTTTGGAGGCTGAAGTTCAGGTGTTGGCTGCTGCAAAAGCTTCATCTCCTTCCATAGATCTCACCCTCAATGATAATGACAAATAGGAGCAGAAGGTAGCTGAAGAAAATATGGAGTTAGAAGTTGTTGTTGAGGTCCAATAGAAGGAAACTCCCTCTCAGGTTGAGGGGGAGATAGCTGCTGAAAAAGACCTTCCTACCATTGATGAGTTAATCGATGAAGAGGAAGAGGAGGACGATGAAGATGAAGCCCTTGATCTTGAAGATCACGAGGAAGAACCTCATCAAGATGATGATGATGACGATGAAGAAGATCCATCGCTATGGTGTTCTACAGCCGTCACTTCATCAGCGATAGCTTCGAAAGAAGTTATCAAAGCAGGAGGGAGCCATGGAACTTCTTCAGGAACCCCTTCCCAAAGCAAAGGTGCTACTGCTGAGGGAAGCCTGAAGATGACTTTACTATCTGAGGAGAATCCTTCTCATGTATGCCTTTCCCTCGTTCCCGTATCCTTCTATAAAAATCCCCCCCTGTTTCTTTCTAAGCCTTTTAAAAATAAACTAACCTTTTTCATTTTTTCTGACCAGACAGTTCTCTCCCCTGCTTAAGGGTAAAGAGCTCCAAATAATCCCAGCTGCTGAAGCTGATGACAAGATAATCCCAATCTCTGTAAGAGAGATTGATGAAGAGGATGAAGAAGATGAGTCCCAGCAACACCCTCGGAGGCCCTCTAGACCACTTTATTGGTCAGAGGAATAGATGAAGAAAAGAACAGAGATGATCTCTCATCTGGAGAGTCAACGACTGAGGATCCCCTCTCAATCAACAGATCTAGAGTTCCTGACTGAAGCTGAAATTGAAGAATCCATCAGGGCTGAGAAGCTGATCGCTGACTGTCAAAGAGATGCCACTCTGGCTCTCAAAATTCAGTCTTCTCAAGTCAAAGACAAGAAACAGAAGAAGAAACCAGTTGAAGTCCAGGCTGCTCTTTTGAAAGAGATTGAAGAGGAACGCTCAAAAGCTCTAGTGGTCAGTGATAGCTCAGTCGATTGGTGCAAACATAAACTCGACTATCGCTCTGACCCAATGAAGATTGTTTCAGTCGCTATCTCTGGAAGAAAGAAGAAGGACAAAGTTTTTGTCACTATGGAGATTACTAGAGAGGATGGAAGTTGCAAGGCAATGTTTGTTTCAAAGCTGGAAAGCCTCGGCTATATGGAATGGCTTGAGTTCAAAGACGCACTGAAGAAATCAAAGTCAATCTACAGAGGCTATGTTGAAGGGATAAATGATGCTCTCATCAATAGAGTCGCTGCAATATTAAAGGTGTCGTCTGCTCTTCCTTCTAAGTCAAAGCAGATCAGAAGAAATCCTGTCTCCTCCTCCTCTGAAAATGTCGCGGTGATCAGGAATGAAACCTCCATCAAATTTTCAAGAGAAGCTTTGTTCGGTCCTCCTCCTGATCTTTCAGTTCTGGATCTATCTCTGCCTCCTGGTGGACCATATGTTGCGGGACAAGTACTTGAAGAACCTTTTGGAATCTTCTTCAGAGATGACGAGGAACATCTCAGATTTCAAAGAATCTCTGAAATCCCTATATGTCCCCTCGACCTTCTCAAGGATCTCATGTGCTTATGGTGTGATCTTTCTCCTGCTGCTGAGAAAATCAAAGTGATAATTAGCAAAGAATCTTTAGAGCGAAAGCAAAAAGGAGAAGATATACCTGATTATTTGATCAATCCTCCTAAACCCTCTTTAGATAGCTGATAGATTAGTTTTCTTCTTGTAATCTATTAGTTTAAACTTACAGTAGTTAGTACATCACTTGTACTTGTAATTTTCATACCGTGTAATTCTTCTCTTGAATTAATGAAAATTTCAGTGAAGTACTTAACTCTATCAGTACTGTAAAAGATCCCTCAAAATAGTAATTGGGACATGTATGTTATGAGTCTTGATTATTCCATCATTTTGAATTATAAAGTAATTTTCTTCAGTTACTTTGTCATTATCAAATAGGGGGAGATTGTTGATCCAAACTCTCTCAGTGGTTTGATAACGACCATTTTCTGTACTTAGTGAAAATTACGTTTAAATATGTATTAGTGTTTCACCATCAGCGATCAGACTGAGTATGTTCAGTTATCGCTGATAGTGTTTCTTATAAACATTTAATATGTATTAGTGTTTCACTATCAGTGATCAAACTGAGTCTGTTCAGTTATCGCTGATAGTTCTGATGTAAACAGTAACGTAATCCCTGAAGACAAGTCTCGCGTCAACAGATGTTCATAGCTGAATCGAAGACGAAGCTGCTGAACAAAGAGAAGTCTACTAGTGACCTGATGCGGATATCAGTGAAGCAAAGACAACTCTACTTATACGCGAAGGAACATGAGGAAAGCTTCAGCGATCGATGAACTCTTGATGTCTCTGAAGAAAGAGATATTCAGCGATCAAATGATCACAAAGCTTATACCTCAAGTTTCCTTTTGTCTTACTTTTATTCCATATTCTAGTTTCTAATAAAAGATTAATCAAACAAACAAGAATAATAATCAAATACCTGTTTGATTAACTTCTCAATTTCAAGATTACAATATCTCTCTCTCTAGAACTCTCTCTAATGACCTCTCTTTCTCTCTCTAACTTTCTCTCTCTAGATGCAACTGAATATTCACTAATTAATTTCGTACTTACAAATTACAAAGACAAAAACTATTTATAATAAAACCTAATACAAGGAAAATACAAAATACAAAATACATTGATTTATTACAAATAGACTTTGACTTTTAATGAGATTTGACTTTAGCAGCTTTGACTTTCTCAACTTTGACCTTCAGTATTCTTGATCTTGTATCCAACAGATTTATGCTTTAACAATCTCCCCCTTTGGATTCAAGATCACTGTTGAAAGATCTAGCAATTCAGTTCTTCACTTTAAGCTCTGTCAAAATAATCTCCTCTTTTTCATTGATAGTCTTCTTTCCAAAAATGTCTTCAAATGATGAACAATCTCCCCAAAGCTTGCATAGAACACTTTCAGACTTTTGCAAAGAAATTATCTTCAGAATCAGCTCGAATGCTTTAGAAAATAATCTTCAAAGAAAATTTCCTCAAAAACTTCAGAAATTCTTTGATCATCTTCAAATCTTCAAATCTTTATCATTTCTTTGAAACCATCTCCCTTTAACTTCAAAAACTTTAACATTTCTTCATACCATCTCCCCCTTTTTGATGAATGGAGCATCTAGATCATCAAAACTTTGATTCCAAGAAATGTCTTTGACCATTCTAATCTGATAACGAGCCTCTGATTCTGTGATCCACAACCAGTATTCATCCAGATCTTTTCAAATCCGAACAAAATAAGAACATGTAACTCCTGAATCAACAGATGAATCAGTTAATATGCCTGCCAGTAACACAAAGTCACTGTGTGTAACGAATACACAATATAAAGGAGCTTTTTAATGTTCACTCCCCCAGGGCTTCCATCCAATCATCGAAATACCACAAAGGCAATTTCTATGAATGTTATGACAAAGAAACGAATTCCTTGTGTGCTCGTGCAAGTGTAGAAAGAATTAAGCACGAAAATTGCTTTTATAAGGCTCAACATAGTGTAAACCATTGAGACAACAGTAGATAAACACAGACTCTAAGTGCATGATTGAAGTGCGAAGGTGGGGCAGACTTCCTTCTGTTTCAATATCCAGATTTTCCAAATGAAAACCACATAGATAATATGTTGCGTCCCCTTGAAAATGTGAAACATTTTCTTGTTGAGAAGAAAATGAGTGGTTGGTGGGGTTTAAACAAGAGTTGGCATGGGCTATTTGCCTGTTTCAATAACATTCACCAAAGAATTGTGAAATGCTAGTAATGTGGTTGCCCGACTCAGAAAGTAGTTGGTGCATAGTTTGATATTCTTTTACTCTGATCTCACACCCTCTTTCTTTTTATCAATAATCTCACATCTAACCAAACTCTCTTTTCCATTTTACCTCATCACACCCACACTCATTTCTTTTAGACTCCTCACACTCAATTACTAAAGGATTAACTTCTTGGGTAGGAAACACTGGTTAACGTGAATCCATAGAAGTTCAGTTAATTCCTAGCACAAAGAACCCATGTAATCCTATAAAGCATGAGTTGCTCAAATGGTTTAACGATAGCAGTTAAAACTCATATACAAATGTCAGATGAATGTATGCTCATAAAATATACTCATGAATATTTGAGCATTTTTAAACATTGAAGTATTTTCAAACAAGTATATTGAATGAATGAATATGAACGCAAAAGACTTGTTTGAAAATCTAACATTGTATGAAAAATGATCAGAAATGAATGATATATCATCTAAGGCTTATGGTCAAGAATAACAGATATTTGTCTATACGAAACAAAATATAGACATTCTTGAAAAACCGTTTCAAAATGAAATATCACTCAAAATTCTTTGAATACAAACGGAGTGTCTTACCATCGAAGAAAAATTGTTTCAATTTAGAGACATGGTAAAAACATTTTGAACAAAAATTCAAACCGGTGTGTGTGAATACTTGAAAGTATATAGAAAAGACAATACGCAAGTAATTATCTTTGGAAACACACGGTTTGTATATCGATTAAGCACAAAAATAAAATGAAAACATTTAAAATCACACTTCCAAATTATAAAATCTGTTTAAGAATCGGGAAGTGGTTTGAACATTTAAGAACATGTTTTCTGTACCTGAAAGTTGTCCTTCTTTCAGATATATTTGAGATTAAGATAAGAAATTTACCTTTTCGCGCAATCTTAATTCTCAGAAAGTCAAGTTGTAGTCATTTAGATATGATCTTGTCAGCTTCTCTCATCCTGCAAGTCTCAAAGTCTAGTAAAAAATTTATTCACAAAATTTATTCTAAAAGAAAAATGACATAAAGCAATAAAACGATTAATATACGAGTTCTGATTTGAAGTAATCAGAAATCATAGTCTTACTCCTTTTGACTTATAGGCTCCCCCTAAAATCATGCATCACAAAAATTTTGTCAGTTAAAATGTATAATGCAGAAATTAGTTTTGCTCCCCCTCAAATGAATGTAGATCATCTAAAATCTTCTCTAACTCCCCCTGAGATCATGAGCAAACAAATAAAGTGCAGATATCCTTCAGACATAAAGATAAAGAAAATGATGAAAAATAACAATACATAACTTTAGTAAGTAACAACCGATTACGTCTTAAGATTTAACATACCAAGCTTAGAGACAAGAAAATTAAATCTCTTTTCATTTAAGGGTTTGGTAAATAAATCTGCATGTTGATAATCTGTTTTTACAAAATAATGTTCAATTGTTCCTTTTTCAACATTATCTTTAATAAAATGATACCTTACATCAATGTGTTTGGTTTTCGTATGCTGGACAGGATTAGCAGATATGGCAATCGCACTCTTCGAGTCACAGTAGATTGGAATTTTGTCATACTTGAATCCATAGTCTCGTAGTTGTGTTCTCATCCACAAGACTTGAGAGCAGCAACTGGCAGCAGCTACGTACTCTGCTTCAGCAGTCAATGTGGAAACGCATAACTGTTTCTTTGAAGTCCAGCTAACGAGCTTGTCTCCAAGAAATTGTACGTGACCAGAAGTACTCTTTCTGTCCAACATGCAACCTGCATGATCTGCATCTGAATATGCAGTCAGTTGAAACCCTGTATCCTTAGGATACCACAGACCAAGGTCTGCAGTCCCCTTCAGATATCTAAAGATCCGTTTGACAGCGGCCAAATGAGATTCTTTGGGAGCAGCTTGATATCTAGAACAAAGACATGTTGAGAACATAATATCTGGTCTACTCGAAGTAAGATACATCAACGATCCTATCATACCTCTGTAAGTTCTAACATCTACACTTTTACCCGAAGGATCAGTGTGAATCTTAGTACCAGGTGCCATCGGGCTTCCAATTGATTTACAATTTTCCATTTTGTACTTCCGTAAAATGTCCAAAATGTACTTAGATTGATTTATAAAAATCCCCGTAGAAAGTTGTTTAACTTGTAATCCGAGAAAGAAATTCATCTCTCCCATCATACTCATTTGAAAACGTGACACCATGAGGTTAGAAAAGTTTTTGCAAAATTTTGGATTAGTAGAACCAAATATTATATCATCAACATATATCTAGATAAGTATAATATCAGCTTTTTCCTTTTTTATGAATAAAGTGGTATCGATCTTACCTTTAGAGAAACCAGACTTGACCAAGAATTTGGATAATACGTCATACCAGGCTCGAGGGGCTTGTTTTAATCCATAAAGGGCTTTGTCCAAGATATATACATGATCTGGCTTATCTTGATTAACGAACCCTTCAGGTTGAGACACGTACACTTCTTCTTTAAGAATGCCGTTCAGAAAGGCTGTTTTCACATCCATCTGAAAGACTGTGAAGTTCTTATGAGCGGCGTAGGCGAGAAACATTCTGATTGCCTCTATGCGCGCTACTGGAGCATACGTCTCATCATAATCGATGCCTTCCTCTTGCTGGTATCCTTTGGCAACAAGTCTAGCTTTGTTTCTGATGACGACACCATCTTCATCCTTTTTGTTCTTGAATACCCACTTAGTGCCGATCACGGTTTTGCCTTCTGGTTTAGGAACCAGTCTCCAAACATTTAGGGCTTCAAACTGATTGATCTCTTCTTGCATTGCAGATACCCAGTCCGAATCAGCAAGAGCCTCAGATACTCGTGTTGGCTCAATCTTGCTGAGGAAGGAATCATGCATACACTGATTAAGAGTCGCTGACCTAGTCTGAACAGGCTTATTGAGATCTCCAATTACTTGGTGTAATGGATGCTCTTTGGTCCAGTGATGCTCATGAGGGAGTGGAGTAGATGAATTTTGAATATGATCATCATCTAGAAATCCACTTTCAGAATCTTCAGTTTGAATATCAAGAGGGGGTTTTGCAGTTGAAGACTCAGGTGCAGAAGTATCAGCTGGAACAGCAGATTTTGGCTGTTGAGTAGACAAAGTAGTACACCTAACTGAAACAATTACTTCTGGCTCAACATTAATTTGTGTATCCTCAACTGTAGGAGTAACAATAGGAATATGAGTTTCTGTCTGAACTGGGGAAGTTTGTTCAGTAATAATATCTGAAGTGACTGGATGATGACAGCTTGTATCTTCAGACCTGTCAGTCACAGCAGATTTAGGTATATTAGACCCAAGAAACTCATCATAAAAGAATTCAAATAACAAATCTAAATCAGTTAAATGAGAAGTAGATGTAGAAGCGTTATCCGAATTTTTCGCTGTAGAAACAGGTTCTGGACTGATCTGCCCAGAAGCTAATACACCAGTAATAACGGGTTCTGAACTAGTTTGATCAGAAGCCATTTCTTCATCAAATGTAACATTGACACTCTCCACAACTGTCTTTGACTTCTTTATATAAACACGATATGCAGCAGAAGTTGAAGAATAACCGATAAAGATGCCTTTATTCGCCTTAGCACTGAATTTATTCAGACTCTCTCTATCGTTAAGCACAAAACATTTACACCC
The DNA here is from genome assembly GCA_954870635.1 of Arctium minus. Classification (NCBI taxonomy): domain Eukaryota; kingdom Viridiplantae; phylum Streptophyta; class Magnoliopsida; order Asterales; family Asteraceae; genus Arctium; species Arctium minus. Next base: position 63,235,146 of record OX941088.1, on the reverse strand, counting down.
AAATACATGAAAGTATTTGATGGTAGGTGTTCTGTTGTTGATCAGCTCATATGGAGTCTTTTGAAATCGACGGTGAATTATGGATCGATTTTGTGTATGGCATGCAGTCGACACAACTTCCGCCCACAAGAATAGAGGTAGATCCGATTGACTAAGCATAGTCTGAGCGGCCTCGACTAGCGTCCGATTACGTCTTTCTACTACTCCATTTTGTTGAGGCGTTCTAGCAGCAGAATACTGATGTGAAATCCCAACTGATTCGAGATATTCATCAACAATCTTGTTTTTGAATTCTGTGCCATTGTCAGTTCGAAGGAACTTGACTTGTCGCTACAATTTCACCTGGGTCGTCTTTAAGAATGAAATGAGAACTTCAGGTGTCTCATCTTTTGATCGAAGAAATTTGACCCACGTGTATCTTGAGTAATCGTCCACAATGACCAACACGTATTTCTTACCACCCAAACTCTGAGTTCTCATTGGACCACACAAATCCATATGTAACAGTTCTAACGGAGAACTAGTGCTTGGTTCAGGCTTCGGTTTGTGAGTTGCTCTCTTCATCTTACCCTTCTCACAAGTTGCGCATAAGTGTTCTTTTTCGTATTTCAACTCAGGAAGTCCCTTTACCAATTTCCCACGAACCAGCTTGTTGATATAACGAAAGTTCAAATGAGATAAACGTCTATGCCAGAGCCAACTTTGCTGCAGTGAAGCTTTTGTCATCAAGCATACCTGATTGTCAATCTGAACTTTGGACAAGTTGATGGTGTAGAGGTTTGTCTTTCGATGTCCACCCAAGAGTTCTGTGTCGTCTTCAGTACGAACTGAGCAACTCTTAGACTTGAAGTTGACCTCTAACCCTTTATCGCAGAATTGACCTATGCTGAATAAGTTGTGCCCCAAACCTTCGACATAACTCACCTTACTTATTGTTATGTTATCTTGAATGATGTCACCATATCCTAAGATAGGTGAAAGATGATCGTTTCCAAATCTGACATTTCCACTGAATTTCTATGTATAGTTAGACAATAAAGCTTTTTTGCCCAGTCATATGCTTGGAACATCCACTATCCAAGTACCACATATGTCGGGTCTGCAAGAGAAATCAGGAAACAATAACTTTAGGTACCCATTTAAAAACGGGTCCTAACAGATTAGCACAGGATTTTGGTATCCACTTGAAAATGGACCCTCTGTTCTTTTGAAAACTTTGAAAAACATTTGATCTTGAAGAATTAACATGATAAGATCCATACCAATCAGAAGAATTATGAGAATAAGCAAAATCATTTCTCTGATAAGAATAAGATGTAGTAGTAATAGGAGACAATTGAATCAATTGCTGTATTGAATATCTCTTGTAAGAAGTTACAAGGTTTTGATTAAAAGCAATTTGATCAATCACATCAGTATCACTACTAACTGTTCTATTACAATTATTATCAGAAACTGATTCTACTATCTCATCATCCCTCCATTTTGGTCTCCATTCAGATTGAGCTTTCAACTTTTTCTTCCTTAAATCTGAAACATAAGAGATAGATGAATTAGGAAAAGCAGATTTCAAAGATTGAGTTTTATTTTGTGTACCAGGGTTTTTCTGTTTCTGTAATCGCTGTTTCTTATGTTTCTTACCATGGGCATAGTAATCAGCAGTTACAGAAACTGATTTACCAACCTTAGTTGAAGATTCAACAGTATTTACACCACTTGGTAACACTTTGTCATTTTCAAGACAAGTAGAATGATCAGGAAGTTTAGAATGAATGTCAAACATATCAGATTCTTCCATGCTCCCATCATCAGAATTTAGAAAATCATTTGCAGACTCAAATAAGTCATCAGAATTATCAGATGAAGATTGAGATGCCTTAGAAACTGTAGAACACTTTGTAGATTTAGTTTGAAAAATAGTGTTCTTTATAACTGTAGAAAATACATTTTGTTGAATATCAGCCAAAAGTTTTTCATCAAATAAAACATTTTCAAGCTCGACTATTTTGCTTTCAAGAATAGATGTAGGAACATAAACCTTTGCAATCACAGGTTTTGCCTTCATCTCAGAAGCGGAATAACTAACAAAATAGTCAGTTGAAATAACTCTTGGTGTTTTGGAAAGATAACTATCATTTAACTTTTCATAGTTAAACGGTAGTTGCATTATCTTTTTATTCTTTCTATTTTCAGTTTCTTGGTCCTCAACTTCTTCTGGCAATTTGGTAACAAATTTGGGTTTTAAATGAGTATATTTACCAGCACAAGCAAGAAAATCATAGTTATAAAGTGCCGGCTATTTTCTGATGGCTTTCTTAAGATAATGGGGGTTTTCAAAACCAAGTCCCCATTTCTCTTTGACATCAGCCTCTTCATTAGGTGCATTGAGAAAAATGGTTTGATCTATTTGACCTCTTGCATAAAGTTTTGCTTCCAGACCATTTACCTTCTTATTCAAATTCTTGTTTTCAACCTGCAGTTTATAAACAGTTAGTGCAGATTCATTTTTCTCAAACTCATATTTAGACACTTTACCTTCAAACTCAGAAATCTTCTTTTCAAAACAATCTACTTTAGATTTAGAATCAAAATCAGATTTGCGTAAAGAATCAATCAGATCTTTGTTTGAAATAACAGACGTATTAAGCTCAAAGATCTTCTTGTTCTTTTTAACAACTCTTTCTTTTTCCTTTTTTAGATTATTTTGTAAATTTTGAAGCTCAACCATTATGGTTTCCATTTTGGTAATAAAATCTTTTTCAGTTAAATTTAATACCTCATCAACTGCCTCATCATCTGACTCGTCATCCTTTACTTCTTTGCCCATGAGACAGATATGAGCATTTTCTTCTTTCTCTTCACCTTCATCCTCAGAATGATCAAGCCAAAGTTCATCCTCGGCCATTAAAGCAACACCCGCTTCTTTTTGTCTTGCCAAAAGCAACTTGTTCTGATAATACTGAGAGTTGCGAACTTTCGGCTTTCGACAATCTTTTGCAAAATGACCCATCTTGCCGCAATTGTAGCACTTGATTGATTCAGTTGCTGGCTTTTCAGCTGTTGTGTAATCATTCATAAATTTCTTCTTCTCAATTGGTTGCTTCTCAACATATCTATCCTCTTCATGTCTCTTTCCTTCCACTCTCACTCGGTGCTCATGGTTCTTTGAACTTGAAGACGAATACCTTTGAGAATTTGATCCCGGCTTCTTGTAGAATTTCTTCTGAAAGGCACGGGTCAGCAACAACATAGTTTGTTTCAGACTTTCACCATCATCACTATCTGAAACAGAATCTGACTCAGAAGATGTAATAACTTTCTTCTTTTTCTTCTCTTTCTTTTCTTTCTTCTTTTCTCCAGCTACTAAAGCAATCGGATCAGGAACTTTTTCTGCCTTCTTCTTCTCAGCTCTTTTCTCTTCAACCTCTTCCTCATTCTGCTTCAAGGTCTCAAATATCTCATGTAGTGGTATTTCATTCAAATCCTTCATCTGTTTCATCCTTCTTGTATGCTTTTTCCATTCCGGACGTAGGATACTCAGAAATTTGACATTGTTTTCCAACTGCTTCTTTTTGACTTTATTCTTTGTCAACTCATTCAGAAGCAATAGAAACCTCTCATATGTATCTTCCAGAATCTCATTCTCCTTAGCTTTGAATTCCTTATAACTATTGATGCAATTTGCCAATTTCATTTGATTTCCAACCTTGGGTCCCATCATCATCTTTTGCAACTGATCCCACATCTTCTTAGCATTGGCTTTATAGCTATCAATCTTGATGTAGATCTCGTTTGGAATGCTTTGAAGAAGTAATGATCTCGCTTGTTTATCTGCTTTGTATCGGCTTTTCTGATCTTCAGAATATTGAGAAATATCCACTGTCACTGTTTTCATCTTTTGCTCTCTTTCCTTAGTTCCATCTTCACTATCAGAAGAGTCAACATCAGGTACTTCAACTGTCATTGGAACCATTGGACCTTCGGTGATAGACAGTAAAATATTCTCTCCATTTGAATGTCGATCTATGAAATCCAGGAATCTGTCTTTTCATTGCTCATATTCACCTTTGAATAAAACTGGAGGTTTCACATCAGTTCCAATTGAAAGTGCATCTTTGGAAGTCATCTTGTTTAACCTGTTTGAGAAATATATCAATAAGAAACTAGAACTGATCGTTAGTCCAAATGAAACAATCAAGAAAATACAGAAAACTTGAAATATAAAATCAGAAATTTTAATCACAAAAAGAACTATGTCCCCCTAGGCAGACTTAGCACGGGGGTCCCGCATTTCACAACTATGCGTGTTACACTGGAAACGCATTTCACAATTATGCGTGTCATACAGGAAACGCATTTCTCATCAATGTGTGTCTCACTTGACCCGAATTTCACACTATGCGTGTCGCACTTGACCCGAATTTCACACTATGCGTGTCGCACTTGACCCGAATTTCTCCAAAATGCGTGTCAGGTAGGAACCGCATTCTTTGCTTTGAGTTTAACAAAGGAACCGCATTCCTTTACTTTGCGTGTATGAATGTTGATGAGTGACCCTCATTCTTCGATGATAGACCCGCATTACTCAAGAACAACCCGCATTCCTCTAAAAACGTCCAAATTCACCAAAAACTTATTTCTGGCTAGAATTCCAACTTGAAACTTCGACAATTTGACCTTCTAAACAACTCGAACACAAAACTAACACTGATTTTTCGATCAAAAACACAAAAATTACAATTCTGAATAAGAACAGTGTCAAGAACTCGTGTAAACTCAAAACCACAAAATTCGAAAATTCGAATTCAATACAGTGCAACTCTCAAATCTATCTATACAAACTCGATCGATTTTACATTCCTAACAAAACCTAATCGATTACAACTCTAAAAACTCACTCAAACTCAGAATCAAATCTGGACACGATGAACAGTAAAAACGAACTTTCTTGAATTTCTTGATTTTTTTTTTATTTGGATCTGCTCTGATACCAATTGTTATTCCAGATTCTAGTTTCTAATAAAAGATTAATCAAACAAACAAGAATAATAATCAAATACCTATTTGATTAACTTCTCAATTTGAAGATTACAATATCTCTCTCTTTAGAACTCTCTCTAATGACCTCTCTTTCTCTCTCTAACTTTCTCTCTCTAGATGCAACTGAATATTCACTAATTAAGTTCGTACTTACAAATTACAAAGACAAAAACTATTTATACTAAAACCTAATACAAGGAAAATACAAAATACATTGATTTATTACAAATAGACTTTGACTTTTAATGAGATTTGACTTTAGCAACTTTGACTTTCTCAACTTTGACCTTCAGTATTCTTGATCTTGTATCCAACAGATTTATGCTTTAACACTTACCTTGCACAACTCAGTACGATGTGTCAGAACGGACATGCCTCTGCCACAATTCGTACAACAACTCTGTCAACTACACTGTTCATGATTCGGCTGAAAGCATGTCTCCCAAAGTCAGACTTACAAAGCCAATCAGTGAATGCCACGTGTAAAGTACCCTGCCATGCATTTAATGCATAGGGTATAAATAGGAAGATCTCCCTTCCATCTGAGGGAGTGCTCAATCCTTGAACTCCAAATAGAAACCTTTGTTTTCTATATTCCTTAATCCCCCATTCTCTGATATTCTTGTTCAACCATCTTAGTGTTTCTTAAGTTTGTTTAGATTGAGTCTGTCTTAATCTTATTCCGCAACAAACTTGTAAATTGTGTTTGATTTATCAATAAACAATTTATTAAACTTTAAACTTCTGTGTTTGTATTCAACCCCCCCCCCCCTTCTACAAACTTGTTAAGCACCTCCGGGACCAACATTATTCTTCCTAAGCACGTCGTGAGAGTTTTGTGTGAGAAATCTGGAAATTCGGGACTCGATACATGTGGGGAGACTATGCCCGACGACTGTGACATTCACTGTCTCCAGGGGAAAGTTCATGACGGAGGGTCACCTTCCTGTAAACATTGGGCGACAGTGCTCAGCGCTATTGCCAGGGTCACTGTCGTGGTGTCATTGTCGCGCAAGATCTATTGCCCTCGGTACCATGCGAGCGACTCTTGCGACTGTGCCAAGGGAACAGTCATCACGTCAAGGTCGTCGAGCCCCATATGGGTATAAAAACTCACCACGGGTCGATTCTTATGCAGAAAACCACTTTGTAGCCAGACTTTTGGGCGATTTTATCTACATTTTGAGGTGAGACTCCCATTCCTACATCCCTTCACATTAAATTCATCTTAGAAATCTTCAAGAACATTTATTATTCTTTTCCTTAGGTTGTTGGGCAATAAGTGTGACAACCTCAAGCTTTGATGAAGTACCAAGAGTTATTACCTCTTCTAGGGTTTCATCATTTATCTAGGTTTTGTATAAAATCTAGAAAGGTGAGTTCATCCTTCTTTTAAAAATCTTTATATGTGCCAAAATATGTTCATTACAACTTCCTAAATACTTCTTTATGTATTTTATGAACATGGAAATATTTGGACCAATTAGGTCAAAACTTTGATTTTGTATTTGAGTTCATTTAGAAGGAAAGCATAAATTTCTTATGGCTTTATACAAATGATTGTCAAAGTTTATATTATGTACTTGTAAAACTTAAAACTAAGGGTCTTGAGAAATATTGATATTTGAGAGACAATTATGGTGACATCTTATTAAGGTTGCACCTTAGATATAAATGTTATGGGTTTTGATATGCCTAGTCTAACTAGACTAAATGCGATGGATCAATAGGCATTGGATTCGGTTTTATGTGTGGAATGAATATTCTCGTATTGTAACAAGAAATAGCCATGAGGTCAAAATGGGTAATAGTTGTGGGCTCATTGAGTCGGGCAACGACCAAATACCGATAATTGTTATTTCTTGTGAACATGTTAAAATTTGGATCATTGGGGTGTATTTGGCCATGAACCCAAATAGGTAAATGGGATAACCAATGATCCGTAGTGGGACTCTCAAACATGGTTATGTGGCTTACTTTCGTGTTCCGTTACTAGCATGGTAAATCGAGTCCCCCACGTCATCGTAAGATGTGTATGTGGTTTTATTATCTTGAAAACGGAAGGTGTATTTACCTACATTAAATCATGTTATGTTTCCGGATTTATTTTCGTATTCATTGATTATAAACTGTTTGATCTCACTAGGTGTTAGCCTAACACTTCTTCTTCAAATGGCGTGGATATCAGGTCTTCAAGGTAGCGGGTCGGCAATTGTTTGAGCAGAGAGCCTAGCTAATGCCATTAGAAGCAACTTTTGGGATGCGTCAATTCTTTTATGACAATACATTGAGACAAATTTCATATTAATCTTTTGGTGATCGTAGCGACACTCGTTTATAATCTAGACTTAGAATGTGGTTTAGATTAGTAAATTGTTGGCTATCAATCATTGTAAACTGTTAACTCCATTACTATTTCCCCATTTTGGGTGATTATATTTCATGTTAAGTTCATTATGGCTTATTTTAATTACTTTAATTTAGCACCTATTTTTGGGATATTACATATATAACTAAAAACTTATTAGCATTGATATATATCAATATGTATAAAACAAAACAATAGAAGCAATACATATAAACATTAACTATGACTGGGAGAGAGAGGGAGGATGTGACTTCTTTTGTTAACCAGGAAAAATAGTAGTAAACTTACAAACTAATCTCAACCTTCATTTAAGTAATCAAGGGTAGAAGATGAAGTAGTGGCATGATGGTAATTAGGTGAACAGTCTAAATGGTTCTTTTAGAGTGAAACCAGTGAAGAAAGGACATAAATGTAATGTCGTCTTTTATCCGAAATTTGGTAATGTTTTTGAATCCCAGTAATCTCTCATCAACATCGAGGAACCATATGTGTTGAAAACACCATTGATTCTTCTGTTGAGTTGGACGCAAGTGAAAAAGTTATGATAGAAGACAGACTAGGGAAGAAGGCGGTGTGCGGTAGCTCAAAGAAAACAAAGGGTAACAAGTAAAAAATGGTTCATAGATGAAATGGTTCACTAGTGAAGTATGGTTCATAGATGAAATGGTTCACTAGTGAAGTATGGTTCACATATTTTATCTGGTTCACTAATGAAATACAGATGACATGGTTCATTACTGAAATATTATTCAAATATTATATATGGTTCGTAAGTAAATATGGTTCAAAAAATGAAACATGGTTCACTAGTGAAATATAGATGAAATCGTTCATTATGTGAAATATATTGTAATATTGTTCATGTATGAAACATGGTTCATAAATTAAAATTACGAGGATATGTGAAAAGACATATTATTACAGTTTGATGTGTTCATCAATGATGAAGTTAAGATAGATTATAACCGTATAAAAATAGAGATTAAATGGCATAAAAATATGGATTAGATTTTGTAACTGTCTTAGAGATAAAATATTAAAAACTCAATATTATAAAGCATCTAAAAATACAAAATTATCCAATCCATAATGATATAAAATTCACATGAAAGAAATATGGTTGCAAACAAGATGAATGACTAATATTGGTTGGCAAAATTAATACTAATTAGTTGGTTAGCAAATGAAGGTTACTTCATATACATATATCTATATATAAATTATTTCACTTTAATTTTTTAATTTTTTAATTTGAATTAAAATCAAACTCTATTAGACATGAAGCTATAATCGGTATAATACCTTTTATTTTACATAAAATGGTAAAAACCACAATTTTAATGATTCTTTACAGCGAAATCAAATAATGAAGGAAGAATTTCAAGCATATCGAAAAAACTAGAACATGTCAAATATTGAAAAATTAGTAATTCAATAGGACTCGCCTATAGCCGAAATGGTCACAATATTGGTGACTATTATTACTCTTCGTGCAACCGTAGGTTGGGAAAAGAGGTTTTTCGAGGAGGATTTTGGTGATGGTTGCAAAACTAGTTAATGATTTTGCGTCTGTGTGTTGAACATAAATATTGTATGGGAAGATATATGTAGATGGTAAATCAATATACTATGACAAAACAATCATCAGTATTATAATAAATAGCCTCACGCATTTTTTTTATCGGTTTGAGTCAATTACAAAATTTGATATAAAAAATATTGATATATATAACTTATTAATTATATACATATATAGGGTTAAATCAAATGAGAATCACGAATATGTTACAAACATGTGAGAACCGACATAAAAATATTTTTTTACATGATACATTTTCACCAAATACTTGAATTTAAGATATTGTTTCATATATATTTGTTTCATAATATGATAGTTTCACATGTATTTGTTTCACCACATTAATATTTTTGACCTGTATTTTTCATTCATTAGGTATATAAAAAAAAAAAAATCACGTGTAATCTTTTCACAAGATGAACAAAAATATATATGAAACAATATCTTAAATCATAGGTTTTGATGAAAAAAAATCATGTAAATAAATATTTTTATATCGGTTCTCAAAGGTTTGTAACATATTTGTGGTTCTCATTTGATTATCGGCATATATATAGCCATAAGTTCAAATATTCAAATGAGAAATGCTAAATATATGAGAAGTAGATAGATAATCTTAGCCTTCATACGGTCAAGATCAAATTTGGTCAAAAGTTACGGCTATGCCAAAAATAGACGGGTAGTTTCGTATATTTTTCAAATAGGTGGCAAACGGTTTGTGTGATTCACATTTGAACTATATGTTTATATGTAATACACATATGAACTATTTTATTGATTCACATATGAACTAATTAACTGATTCGCATATGAATTAGTTCACATGTGAAGTAATCTACGAGTTCACATATGAACTAGTTCATATGTAAATCACATGGGTTCACATATGAAGTTGTTTGTCGTCTATTTGTAAAAGTTATGAAACTATCCCTCTATCTTCTGTAGATCATGCGAGGAATTATCATATGTTTCACAATCAAATCCGCAAATGTTGACGAGATGAAGCGCTATAATCACTTCTCTACTTCTCATATATTTAACACTTATATATGTATGTATATGTATATATATATATATGAAGGTTCAAATGAGAACGCTAACCATTTAAGAAAACAAGAAAATATCAAATTATGTACAAAATCATATGTGATTTTACATTAAATGGAAAAAAAACGGACGAAGGTGACTTTGGCCGCGACTTAAGTCGCGAGGAAAGTCGCGTGAATCATATATGATTTTGTACGTGAATCATATATGATTTAGTATTGATTCGGTCTTTCTCGTGTTTTCTTAAATACATATTGTTTTTGTATGAGTTCACATGTCTCTCTCCCTCTCTCTCTCTCTTTATATATATATATATATATATATATATATATATATATATATATATATTAAAAGAACAACTAAGAATGATGATGTAGTTTTATATCAACTGTAATGTTAATTCCTATTTATCGTTAAAGGAATAATAAAATTTAGGGAATTTAATTAAAATGCCCTAAGTTGAAAAATCAGTACCCAATATGCCCCAAATCTTGTTATTTTTGCCAAAATACCCCCTAGGTCCGCGTTTTTCACTGTTACACGCGGACCTGGTACGCGTTTTGTCCGCGTTCACTATTACACGCGGACTTGGGCCGCGTTTTGGCCGCGTTTCGAGAGTTACACGCGGACATGGTACGCGTTTGGCTTCGATGCGCGTTTGGTCCGCGTTTGGTCCGCGTTTAGTCCGCGTTTGGTCCGCGTTTTCTACTGTGAAACGCGTATCTGGGCCGCGTTTTTTACTGTGGAACGCGTACTTGGGGGCCGGCCCATAGCATTGTTTAGGGTTTAGAGATCAACGGTGTGGATTGTTTCATTTGTTAGGGTTTGGCTCCTATAAATAAGTGAGGTCCCCCACCCATAACCCCACCACCATCACTCTCAAAGGGATCCCATCTATTTCACTCTCTCAAATATATCGTGTATTACACACGCTCGGATCTCGGCTCGGTTGGTTAGCATTTATAAAAGTCGGATATGGGTCGACCACTTTCTTCGGTAAGTTTTCTTTAACCGCGTTTTAATTTTATATTTATTTTAGTGATTATGTGTTAATTTTAGAGTGTTGCGTTTATGTTGATAATATGTTAGAGGTTGCGTTAATTTTAGTTTTACATATTACGTTGATTTTAGAGATTGCGTTTTTTTTAGGATTGCGCTAATTTCATAAAATAATTGTAGAGATTGCGTTAATCTTAGAGATTGCGTTTTTTTTTGTATAAAAAAAGTGTAGAGATTGGGCTTGTTTTAGGGATTGCGCTCATTTTATAAAATAATTGTAGAGATTGCGTTAATTTTAGAGATTGCGTTTTTTTTTTTTTTGTATAAAAAAACTGTAGAGATTGGGCTTGTTTTAGGGATTGCGCTAATTTCATAAAATAATTGTAGAGATTGCGTTAATCTTAGAGATTGCGTTTTTTTTTTTTGTATAAAAAAACTGTAGAGATTGGGCTTGTTTTAGGGATTGCGCTACTTTCATAAAATAATTGTAGAGATTGCGTTAATCTTAGAGATTGCGTTTTTTTTTTTTTTGTATAAAAAAAGTGTAGAGATTGGGCTTGTTTTAGGGATTGCGCTCATTTTATAAAATAATTGTAGAGATTGCGTTAATTTTAGAGATTGCGTTTTTTTTTTTTTGTATAAAAAAACTGTAGAGATTGGGCTTGTTTTAGGGATTGCGCTAATTTCATAAAATAATTGTAGAGATTGCGTTAATCTTAGAGATTGCGTTTTTTTTTTGTATAAAAAAGTGTAGAGATTGGGCTTGTTTTAGGGATTGCGCTAATTTCATAAAATAATTGTAGAGATTGCGTTAATCTTAGAGATTGCGTTTTTTTTTTTTTGTATAAAAAAACTGTAGAGATTGGGCTTGTTTTAGGGATTTCGCTACTTTCATAAAATAATTGTAGATATTGCGTTTTTTTTTTTTTTTTGTATAAAAAAAGTGTAGAGATTGGGCTTGTTTTAGAGATTGCGCTCATTTTATAAAATAATTGTAGAGATTGCGTTAATTTTAGAGATTGCGTTTTTTTTTTTTTTGTATAAAAAAACTGTAGAGATTGGGCTTGTTTTAGGGATTGCGCTAATTTCATAAAATAATTGTAGAGATTGCGTTAATCTTAGAGATTGCGTTTTTTTTTTTTTTGTATAAAAAAGTGTAGAGATTGGGCTTGTTTTAGGGATTGCGCTAATTTCATAAAATAATTGTAGAGATTGCGTTAATCTTAGAGATTGCGTTTTTTTTTTTTTGTATAAAAAAACTGTAGAGATTGGGCTTGTTTTAGGGATTGCGCTACTTTCATAAAATAATTGTAGAGATTGCGTTAATCTTAGAGATTGCGTTTTTTTTTTTTTTTGTATAAAAAAAGTGTAGAGATTGGGCTAGTTATAAGTTAGGTGCGTTGACAACATCCTTGCATTACTATGTAGGACGATTTTGATAACGTCGATCTTTCGTTCAAATGTCGCATCTCCATGGTAAAGGAAATTAGAGATGCTTTTGAAGCGTGTCCACCTGAATGGGCACAACGTTTACACGAAATGTTTAGCCGCACATCTTTCGGGCCATGGCTCGAGCTTACCAATATTGTACAGGACCCCCTTCTAGTACACATGTTTTTACAGATGGAGGTCGAGGTTGCGAGACCACAGCCGGAGGAATTGTATTTTCACGTGTGTGGGACTCGCATGCACTTTGGTCGTCGTGAGTTCTGTATTGTAACAGGACTCCTTTTCGGACAAATACCCGACCTTCCTACCTTGACAGATGAGTCCTTCGTTAGTAGGGTTTGGCCCGGCCTTGCACCAGGTATCTTGACGCTGAGAACCGTCCTCGAGACGATGAGAACTGGTCTGGGTGCGATATCCGATGAGGATGTTGTGCGTGTTTGCTTGGTGGTGATGGCGGATTTGATGTTCATGGGTCGTGATCCAAGGTTGCCGGTTTCCTCTACTGTACTTATCGCTGTCGATGACTTGGAGAGGTTTAACCGCTATCCGTGGGGTAGCTACATCTGGAGTCACTCATACAAAGGACTCCACGGTGCCATCGCCAGACGCAAGCAGAAGAAGCAGCAAAACAACAAGATGACGTTGAACGGGTTTGCACAAGCCCTAAAGGTTAGATAAGTACAATAACATAAATATCAATTCATTAACTAAATTTGCTAATTTTGGATTTATTCTAACGTACTTGTTCAATTTATGTAATTCCATATATGGATCTTGGAGATGTTTCCTGCCTGCCGGCAAAATTTCACCAAGCGCTCCGACAGGTTGATTAGGGGAACCAAATGGGATCGAGATGCTGTCCTTAGTAAGTCTGCATGCATTGGGATCTTCAACTCAGCTTTGAGCGTACGCCCTCTTACTATATTTTTAATTGAAGTAATTAAAAAACTATTTGTGATTTATATGTCTTATAATTTTTTAGGTTGTTAATGCGCCATATGCGGAACTGAGGCCTACTCAGGATGAGCAGCAGTCGAGTTGGTTTCGACGGAGCGTTGCCTTTTTTGAAAGTTCGGCGGGCAGGCGACCGACAAAGAGGTCCCGACGTAGAGGTCCTGATCCCGATGACAATGATGACGATGATGACGATGATGATGAAGATGACGATGATGGCACGCGACGTCAGGCTCCCTCTAGCTCTAGCTATCAAGCTCCCCCTAGCTCTAGCTATCAGGCTCCTCCTAGCCCCACCTATCAAGCTCCCCCTAGCCCCACCCATCATAGGATGCCTGATATAGACCCATACCAAGATAAGTGGGAGTACATGACCTCCGTGGACAGACGCGTAAGAGACCTCGAGGCCCTCGATATGGCCAGACGCATAAGAGAGCTCGAGGCCCTCACCGCACACCTTCGCCACACTCACGTTAGTGTTTAACTTAATTTGGGGATATTACGCCCAATACTTTAATATTGGTTTGTGTATTGATATTACGTTCCATGATTGTATTAGGTGTCAACGAACATGGCTCCCACTTACACGTCGCCTGGGCAAATGCATGGGTACACGGGTGCGGCATATGCGACCACATCATCCCAGCGAAATGTAGGTTATTTTTTTATTACGTTTGAAAGTAATTATTAAGAGTGCTCATTATAATCCATGTCATCAGGTTGGGATGACAAGTACGACGCCAGCCTACACGTCGCCGGGGTACACACAGGCAGCAACCGGAGGAAACTACCCTTTCTCGACCCCATCATTCCAGCAAAATGTAAGTTACGACGAGTGCTCATTGTTGTCCTTTTTTTGTTATTACGTTTGAAGATTCTTATAATGACCTACGTCACCAGTTTGGGATGCAGGCGGGGGACTATTACAGACCCCAGATGATGGAGCCGGGGCCGGGGCTGTCCGTCCTAAGCGGGTTGGTGGAAGATTTTTTGGGAACTTCCATCCCTTATTCGATGGGGTCGGAGTCGGGGGTTGACACCACCCAGGCGCGGGTGAGTACTCCGATGGCTGATGATATCATCGATCACCACTTTGAGGATGCTGACATGCCCATACATGAGCCAGATCAGGCAGCACATGAGAGGGCGAGACGGGTCGCTGTTGTGGGGCCAGCCCTTTGTTCCCCATATGTCCAACAAGCTTCGACCACAACAGTACCTAAGAAAAAAACCAAGGCAAGGGTGAAGGCAGAGGGCAAGGGAAAGGTTGGGGGAGACACTACGATGACTGACGCGGGGCAATCGGTGTTTGTTTCGGCGGCACAGATCAGGGAATTATGTATCAGTGATCATCTCCCCCACCTGATATGTCCATTTTACGGCGGCCTTCAAATGAATGCCGGTTTTTTCATGCTACTGTTGGGTGTAGGTGGTAGTGGGGATTTCGAGGATCTGGTTAGTATTTAAATATAGTCATATAAACAACTACATTTCTAATGACAGGTCTAACAATCTATGTTTTGTGTATAGCAAATCGACGCTTGGGTTAGAATGATCCAAGAATCCCGCTCTCCACATGCCAGATGGACGGTCATGGACTCCAACTTCTTTGAGTGGCTTACACGGCCGGGCCAAGGATACAGGTCTGTGTTTGAAACATGCAATGGACTGGGCCATAGAACTCATCCAGCTTGGATGGACATCGACGAGGTATGGAAATCGATTTACATAATTTTTGTTCAACTTGTTTGTTACTAACTATTATTGTGTTATTGTAAAATCTCAGGTATACATCCCCATATGCGTCGTGGACAAACATTGGGTGCTCGGTGTTCTGTACCTCCGTGAAATGAGGCTGGTCTTATTTGACAGTTTACGAGCAAGAAGGTACACTTTGCCCTTGGAAGAACTCCTTGGGATCTTCAAAAAACAATTGCCGAAGTTGTTAAAAAAGATACACGACACGCCGGATCGTATCAAGGCCAGCAAGAAATTAGAGGTTATCTAGGATCCTGATGCACCTCAACAGACAGTGGGCCTTGGGGATTGCGGTGTGTGGGTGTTTCGTAACATATCCATGTTTATTGAAGGTCTGCACCCAACAGTTGCACCAGATGCAACTGACAATGTGGCAAGGGAATGGCGTAATTACATGGCGGAGACCCTTTTCTCGTTGGCTGTCCAAATAAACGATTAGGTTGGGGATACTTTTTATGTTACTTGTGAGTTGTGATGGGCCTCTTGAAATAACAAATATGATTCTTTTTTTTAAAGTCATTTTAAATATTAAAACCCTTTTTTACTTAGATAACTAATTTGGATCGGATGTTTTATTTTATATAAAAATAGAATTCGTTAACTCCCAAGATCACAAATTGATATGAAAAGGGTAGTACATGAAAAAGTTCTTTTGGTAAATAAAAAACAAAATATTATTTAAACTTACCAATTATTAATGACAAACTGGTAGGGTTCGAAAACAACCGGTACAAGTTCATCTAAACAAATATTGAAACCACGTCATTAAATGAAGTGAGTAGGTAACATTGTCGGTCATTGAAATGTCAAACTATGGCTACACGACACTTGGTTTTTCTGGAATCCCCAACGACTTCTTATATGCTCGGGTGATACAATTTTGGAAGTGTTAAGCTCAACTTTCTTGCTGTACACTTCAATGACGGTATAATTTTGTAGTATAAAAATATAAACGCATCAAACCACAAAATACATTGGACGATTTTATTAATGAAACAAAACCATATAAAGTAAAAGTAAAAAACCGACAACTCTTTAGTGTTGTGAATTTCACAGTTACTATAACACGGGTATTTATAGTAACAAGGAACAATTGTTAAAAAAAAATGAATCGTTTCAGTATTTGCAGAGGAATCATTTCAGTATTTGCAGAGGAATCATTTCAGGCTTTGCAGAAGAATCATTTTAGTTTTTGCAGAAGAATCGTTTGACCATGGTTATAAACCTATCTCCGCATATGGTAACAAAACGCGGGGTTAGTCCGCGTTTTAGTGGTGTAACGCGGGGTTAGTCCGCGTTTTAGTAACAAAACGCGGGGTTAGTCCGCGTTTTAGTGGTGTAACGCGGGGTTAGTCCGCGTTTCAGGCTTTGCAGGGGAATCGTTTGACCATGGCACAAAAAACAAATCATTTCAGGCTTTGCAGAGGAATCGTTTGACCATGCCTTTGAAACTATCATGAACCGATCTTCGCATGGACTATAAGTAGATGCTCCGGTGAAGTAGTATTTCACAACTTCATATCTATCCTTTCTACCCTCACTTTCATTTACAAATATTATCTACATTCTATACATTATCTACATTTTCATTACTTGATGGCTGGAGGTTCACGCGGTAGGGGGAAAAGGTCAGTGAATGGGGCTGGCACTTCACGCTCCGTGGACATCGACCAATTAAATGATGGAGCTTCAAGGATTGACTGGAATGCACCAGATACAACGGAGGATTGGGCGCAGTTTGGGTTAACTGCTTACGATGAACCGATAACGCCTCAGGAGTGGGAGCAGTTTAACAATGCCTAAGCCGCATACTACGCTAATCATGGAGGAATGCCCCCTCCTACGTATCAATCCAACCAGGGGCCAGGTCTACCAATGTCTCAGGTACTGCCTACCAGGTTGAAAAGGTCCTGTGATGAGGCAAATGAAGAGATACGAAATACAGGCAGGACGTGGCTACAAAACATGGAACTTCAGAAGGATAAAGAAGCAACTATTGCGGAGCAGAAGGAGCTCCTGGAGAATATGAAGCGCGATGTCAGGGAGAAACAAAAGGAGATTAGAAAGTTAGAAGATGAACTGGTAGACATAAAAGAAAACTACACCGTCATGGAGGAGCATATGAAGGCAAAGGCTGGCTGGGTTACGAAGTGCCGGGAAATCTACCCGTAGTAGGTTTCTCAAAGGGTGGTTGTTGTATGGATGCACTTTAACGTTTAACCTAAGTTTTATTTTATGCATTAATTTTTACTTTATCGATGCTTGAATGTTGTACGGATGCACCATTTCGTTTTCTTTAATTTCAATAAAACGATGCTTTTATGTTTTATCTTTTATTTACACATAATATAATTTCACAATCACGATAAGGTAGATAAAATCAACAATTAACATAATAACAATATCACTTAGCATAGAAGATGAGGTGGTTACAATCAAGGGAAGTCAATGTTAAGGTCAATGCTATCATGCCTTAAAGTTCCATGTGGTTCTAGGTCCGATGACCCTTGAGAGCGAAATCTTTTGCTAGTAGAAGCTCTCCTGGGCAAGGTTGAAGGGGCAGGAGTTGGACATTCACCACGAGTATGTCCTACTGCTCCACACCTAGTACACGTTCTCTGTATCGGATCCTCACCACGAGATGGACGTCGATCGTTCTTTCTTGGTCTCCCCGCACGTCTCTTGGTTATTAACGGTGGATAGCATGGCGGAAGGGGGATGTGTGGCAAAACCCATGATTGAGGGGGTCCAACAGGATAGATCAACTCATGATATGTTGACCGGTATGTACTGGACGTGTAGTAAGATATAGCCAGATCGCTGCAATCTCTACGATTCATTGACCTTGCAGCAGCGATGGCATGACCGCACGGTAAACCAGAATATTGCCATTGGTTACATTCACAAACACCGTTGACCATATCGACAGTCGCGTGATAACGGATATCCCGAACGTTGAACTTACCATGTCCAATCTGACTTACCCTTCATGTCGTAGACTTTCCCGACCTTCTGCTAATTATCTCCTCCGCCATTGGTGTGAGACGATTACGCATTTCATCTACAAATATGTGTTAATTGTGTTACGATTTATACGGAAGACGAAAAATGCAACAAACATATAAGTTAAAGATTTTAGAGTTTATCAACCTCCCTTTCGTCGTCGAAGTTGGTACCACTCTTGTTGAAAATCTCGGAAGTACTCTATAAGGCCGACAATGGGTAACCTGCGTGCAAAACGGGACAGTGCATTCACCGACTCTACACTATTAGAGGTTATTATGTTATACCGTTGTGCAGGGAAATGGCCCTTGACCACCTCTCTTTACCAGCCTCGTCCATAACTTGTGCTCCACGAGGTACTTCATATCGTAGTGCATTCATGTAGGTCTCGAACTCCCTAATAGTATATGCTTTGCACACCTTCCAATACGTGGTCTTGTTTGTTGTGATACGTTTGTCCGCGCTTTTCACGTTCATCTCCAAATGTCGACAACATAGGGCGTGAGGGGTGGAGGGGTACACGGCAGAAATTGCCGCGCTTATGGAAGGAGCCCTGTCGGACATAAACACCAACCCTTCCGGGGCTCCGATACATTCCCGCAACATGTTCAGAAACCAACCCCACTCCTCCCCCGTCTCGGACTTTCCTACTCCGAAAGCCAAGGGCACAATGTTGTTATTTCTGTCCATGGCAACCGCCAAGAACATCATACCCAGGTAATGCCCCTTTAAATGGGCAGCGTCTATTACAAGGACAGGACGCAGATTTGTCAAAAACGTTCGGATCTGCAATAAACGTACGTGGTTATTATTTGTAAATGTTAAAATTCATAATATGTAAAGCTACGACGATTTAATATACTTACCGCACGTCCAAGTGCAGCGAAACACAATTCGAAACGTCCGTTTGAATTCGTCCTTATTCTGGTGCGTGTACCCGGATTCTTCAGCTCCAAGTTATATAAATACGCAGGGAGTCGTTCGTACGACTCCTCGGGTGTGCCTCTCACCATTAGTAGTGCCTTGCATAGCGCACGCCATCCTTGGTGGTAACCAATGTTGATCCCGTACTGCTGATTTATATCGTTGACGATGTCCTTTGGCCGAAATGACCTGCTAGCGTCAAGAAACTTGTCTTTCATTATGTGGCCCAAAGTCCTTTTGTTGGCCTGCCGGTGGCTGGCATTTAGTTGTGTCCTCGAACATGTGTGTACGTCGTTCAGCTTTCTAACGACAAACAACCCTCTTTTAGGGCCCACGGACTTCGCGGACATACTCCATTCACAATTTTGTTGGTCACAAACAGCCTTGTATCTGCGTTTGTCGGATTTCTTAGCTCTAAACACGAAACCCTCTCGCAAGAACTTCATTCCCAACTGTACGGTCATTTCCTCCTTCGTATGAAATATTTGACCTTCATGTATAGTTGTACTACGATTGTAAGGTGCGGGTTGGTAGGCTGGTTTATGGGTCTCCGGGTTAGGAAGAGAAGGGGGCATATCAAAATAATCGTTTAACGCAGCAAATGATTTATTGCTAAGGGTATATGTTTCTTCGTTCTCGTCATTATCGGTATCTGATCTGTCCAGATCAGATATACCAGTTGTGAAAACATGTGTTTCGTCATCAGCAACTCCAACAAACCGTCTTTTTGGGTCTTCTGCTTCTTCTTCTTCTTCTTCTTCTTCTTCTTCTAGTTGCGTCTCCGGAACAACTTCGGGATAAGATTCGTTAGGACGATATGCATGATCAGAATAAAGTGTGGTGTCGTAGGATGCCTGAAATTGAGAGTCAGGCTCCAGTTGACTACCACCGACATGGATTTCGTCATGATCTTCGTCATCATCTTCGTCATCGCCCACCAATGGTGCGACATACACAAAAAGTTGTGGAGGTATTTCTGAATCGGCTGCAAGTAGCATAAAACCAAGGATTTCGTCATCGTTGGTTATCTCCATCAGTGAGCCATCTGCACGTCTGAACACCAACTTGCAAGCAGCAGAATCTCCGATTCCACACTTTCCCACGACGTAATCGATAAACGTCTTATACGAAACCATTATTGGAATATATACACCACGCTTTGTGTAGCCAATATAATCCCACCCATTGTTGTTTTGCACCCATTGACCATCGAAACATAATAAGACTCTAGTTTTTTGAACAGATGAACTCATTTTTTCAGTAGTATGAAAAATGAAGCAATTCAAGTGGATGTGATGAACGATTTTGCATCTAATCTTACTAATCTTTATAGGAAAAATTGAATGGAGAAAATGAATGTGAACCACATATTCAATGACAATGGTACACTTATTGTATGAGAATCAGACTAAAATGTGGAAAAAAACAGTAAAATCATTCAAAAAATACGTCACAAACAGTTGACCACACATGAAATCATAGGCCTGAAACCCTAATTTTCCAAACCCTAATACGCTTTACACTATTAAACGCGGACCTAACCCTCGTTTTTTAACAAAAAACGCGGCCCAGATACGCGTTTCACAGTGGAAAACGCGGCCCAGATACGCGTTTCACAGTGGAAAACGCGGACCAAACGCGGACCATGTCCGCGTGTAACTCTCGAAACGCGGCCAAAACGCGGCCCAAGTCCGCGTGTAATAGTGAACGCGGACAAAACGCGGAC
Organism: Arctium minus; assembly: GCA_954870635.1. Taxonomy (NCBI): domain Eukaryota; kingdom Viridiplantae; phylum Streptophyta; class Magnoliopsida; order Asterales; family Asteraceae; genus Arctium; species Arctium minus. The sequence continues at coordinate 63,214,299 of OX941088.1, read as the reverse complement.
CAGGTCCGCGTGTAACAGTGAAAAACGCGGACCTAGGGGGTATTTTGGCAAAAATAACAAGATTTGGGGCATATTGGGTACTGATTTTTCAACTTAGGGCATTTTAATTAAATTCCCTAAAATTTAACATATTTTAACAAATAATCATTGCCACTAAATAAAAATTAATTAATGAAGAACATTTTTGTAAACGATAATTACCGATAATATAATACATTGTTATAGTTACAAATAGAAAAAAAAAAAAAGTAAATTGTATGAAAACCTAATGTATTTTGGATTAATTTGAAGTTTTATATAACATATATTTTGAAAGCTTTCATTTTTTTGTCACGAATATGCTATCTCATATATTTATATACTTGTTTTACACTTAGAAATGCATAAGAGTTGTAAGGGTCGATGGCAGTTACAATATCGTATTTTAAGTGATTTACGGTCCCAAAAATGATAAGAATAAATCACGTGCAACTGATCCGTTACAACAAATGCGGAATAACGAGATCTAAATATTGTATATTTTGGTCTATTGATTCATACCGATCCACAAACGTAAATATAGCAGTTATCGAATATACGATAAAATATAACGAAAACAACAAATAAATCGAGACAGCAATATTTAACGTGGTTCCACTATCAGTGTGATAGTGTACATCCACATGGAGAGAGATCTTTATATTACCAACCGGGAGAAATTACAACGTGTTTACGAGATCCTTGGATCAACAAATCAGCTACCCAAATATTCCTCCAAAACAATATATATATATATATATATATATATATATATATATATATATATATATATATATATATATATCAACGAAAAAGAGGGAACAAGGAAGAAGAAGAAGAGAATTTAGAGAGAAGGTCTCTAACTTCTTCTTGGTGTATTTTGGGATGGAATGGATGCATGTATATATAGGGAAGAAATGGAATAAGACAAAAGGAAGGAGGAAATGGAGTTTGCTATGGCAATGTTTAAAAAGTAGGCAAGGTACATTGGTAACAAATATTTTCATATCTTGCATGTATGTATGTGTGGCATATGGATGCAAGTTGTCATCCATATTTCCCATGCAAATCACATGCAAGTCTTCCAAGATATGTGGTTCATATTAATCCACATATCTATGCTTTAGACACTGTTACATTGTGTTTGGTGAGTTGCACAACACCAATAAAATTTATCTGATTTAAGTTTTTCAACACTCCACCATGATGTGCAAATCACCCAACGAAACCAAAGCACGAACCAATCCCCCGAATACGGACAAATAGCTGATTGAGATTGACACGAGGTAACATAATGCATTTTGACCGTGACGAGCTTCGGCTCGGACATCACCCGTCAAAATCAAAAGCAAAAATCCTCAAGTGAGCAATCTCAATAAACGAACGAGTTAAGCAACCTAAAAACACGTACCAAGTAATAACTCCCCAAAGATGTCGCTATGTCATCTATAGCAATATTCCCATCTCTCCCACAAGGTGCCAAACGGTACTAACACAATCTGAGTTGTATCAAATTCGAGCAATGCTTGAACGCGGCTGGTGGTAACGACTTGGTGAACATATCGGCAGCATTATCTTCAGATAATATTTTCTTTAAGTACACAACCTTTGCGTCGTGTAAAGCTACCAGAAATGCATCACGCACATTAATGTGCTTCGTTCGAGATTTGAACGCCAAAATTGTAGCCAAGTGAATAGCACTTTGGCTATCACAATTAATACGGACATTAGTCTACTTCAGGCCCAAACCAATTAAGAGTTCCTGTAAATGAACTGCTTCTTTAGCAGACTCGACCGTTGCAATAAGTTCAGCTTCGGTAGTTGATAATGCAACAATAGACTATAATCGAGATCTCCAACTGACAGTTGTTCCACCTAATGTAAAAACATAACCAGAAGTGGATTTCCAACTGATGCGATCACCTGCGTAATCTGAATCGCAGTAACCAAGAATATCACAGTTGTTTTGCATACCATAAATGAGGCCGTGAGTTTCCGTACCTTTCAAGTAACGAAATATAGTTTTCACTGCATTCCAATGTGACTTACCCAGGTTCGATAGAAACCGACTAATCACACCAACGGAATGTACAAGATCAGGACGAGTGCATACCATAGCATACATGAGGCTCCCGAATGCACTGGCATATGGAATCTTTGTCATCTCAACCTTTCCAATATCGTCTACCGGACAATTGTCTTTTGTAATCTTGATGTGTCTTGGAAGTGGCGTAGACACCGACTTTTCTCCATCAAGATTAAACCGCTTCAGAATCTTCTTAATATAGCCCTTCTGTGTTACCTGAGAGTACGAGACTTTCTGTCCCGAAAAATTTCTATGTCGAGAATAACACGAGCTTCACCGAGATCCTTCATTTAAAATTCTGATTTCAACCTTTCTTTCAAACGGTTGATTTCAGAACGATCCCTGTAAGCTATCAGAATGTCATCAACATAAAGAAGTAGATAAATAGAAACGCCACCGCTTGATCTATGATAGACACAAGCGTCTTTCTCACTACGCTCAAAACCCAACGAGAACATAAATAAATCAAACTTCTTGTACCACTGTCTAGGCGATTGTTTGAGTCCATACAGGGACTTTTTCAACTTACAGACCCAATCAGGTTTGCTGTCGGAGATGAAACCTTCCGGTTGCTTCATATAGATGGTTTCCTCAAGATCTCCGTGTAGAAAAGTTGTTTTCACATCTAACTGTTTGAGCTACATATCAAGAATTGCCACAAGGTCCAAAAGGACCCGGATAGATGTATGTCGAACCACAGGCGCAAAGATATCGTCATACTCGATACCCTTCCGCTGTGCAAAGCCTTTCGCAACCAGGCGAGCTTTATAACGCTTATCGTCTTTGACTTTATAGACCCATTTACAGCCAATTGCACGACTGCCTTTCGGTAATGGACAAAGCTCCCAAGTGTTAATTTTAGATAGAGCTTCCATTTCCTCATGCATAGCTCCTAAGCACTTATCACAATGGCTCGAAGCTAAAGGCCTCCGAATAGTCAAATGGCTCATCCTGTACAATATGCAAAGCATACTCTAGTTGGTCAGTAAAACTCATATTTGCAAAATCCCAATCACCATACCTATTAGGAGGACGGATAGTTCACTCACTCTGCCTCACAGGTACTGATACTAGAATTGTATCGCTTTGACCTCCACCATCATTCAAAATTTCTTCCTGAACTGAGCTAACTAGATCAGAAGTAGATGTATCTGGTGGACTAGCATCTTCTTCAGATTCTGATCCCAAAGTGAAACCACGAGCAGATGAGTTGGGTACAATAGGACTGACACTTATCTCATCTCCATCGGTTGTTGGAGAAACAGAAGAGATAATTTCCGATTCTGGAGCGGGTTGTCGATTATGATTAGACTTGAACATAATCGACTCATCGAAGATCACATGTCGAGAGTGAATCACCTTTCAGGTGACCGGGTTCCAGATTCGGTAACCCTTGATTCCATCTGTATAGCCGAGTAGGAATCCCTTGGTGGCTCTGGGATCCAACTTGTCCTGACTTGTTACATGAATATACACAGGGCATCTAAATACACGTATGTATTTCAAACAGATACAACCCTTACCCCTCCAAATTTCTTCCAGAATTTTCCCCCCAATGGCTGAACACGGTAACCGATTCACAATGTGTACAGCAATGTGAAGTGCTTGAGCCCAAAACATTTTAGGGAAACCAGATGTAACTAACATACATCGGACTTTTTCTAACAAGGTCCTATTCATCCGCTCGGTGACTCCGTTTGATTGTGAATCGTCGGGTGTGGTGTAGTGTTGGTGAATACCTCTATGTGAACAAAAGTCTTAAAAGTTACCACTAGTGTATTCACCACCATTGTCAGATCTAAGCACTTTTAATTTTCTACCAGTCTCGACTTCGACTAGTGCTAACCAAGTTTTGAATATTTCAAAAACATCTGACTTTAGCTTAATCACATACACCCATAGTTTGTGCGAGAAATCATCAATAAAAGTAACATAGTACTTACTTCCACTGAGGGATTGTGTCGAAGATGGTCCCCAGACGTCTGTATGAACGTAATCGAGGATCCCTTTGGTGTTGTGTTTTCCAACACCAAACGAAACACGCGTCTGTTTACCCGAGACACATTCTGAACAAAAGTCCAAACTAGTAGGCGTGTCAACTGCAATGAATTTCCGCTTGCGCAGAATCTCCAAATTCTTCTCTGAAGTATGCCCTAATCTAAGATGCCACAAACAGGTAGCATCTAAGTTTCTCGAACTATCCGCGATATACGCATCAGAACTGACCGTCTCGCCTACCAGATGAAACATGTTATTTTCTGCCTGCTCACCCTTCATCACAATAAAGTTCCCTCTGGAGATGCGCTCTCTATTCGAATCTTACAGCCAAGTTTGGACAGTTGTCCAACATAAATCAAAGAACGAGTCATAGACGGTAAAAATTTAACATTTGATAAAGTTCGAATAGTACCGTCAAACATTTTGATTCTGACCGAACTGATGCCCTGAGTGACACATGATGTACTGTTTCCCATATAAATATGGTTACCTTCGAACTCCTCGAAAGTAGTGAAACAGTCCCGAAATGGTGTCATATGGCACGAAGCTCCGGTATCCAACACCCAACGCCTGTCGCCTTGTGGTGCAGTAACCGTTGCTGAGAAGCCTGTATCTCTTTCTGCTGCAACTGCTGAAGATTATGCTTTGGTCTTGTCCTTGTTTTTCAAACTTGAACAATCTCTGACACAATGACCTGGTTTCTGACAATAATTACAATTGCCACATTGCTTAGATTTCCCGCGATGACCAGGTTTACGAGATTGGGAGCGGCCACGAGTTCTTCCCCTGAGTTGATCGTCTTGGTCTCTTTCGGCAAATAGACCATGACTGTTGTGGTTGTTCTCCCGTGAACTGTTACCGATTTTCATCTGAATTCTCTGTTCTTCACAGATCATCCCTGCTTTCACGTCAGACAAAGATATGGAATCTCTTCCATAAATAAAACTGTTAGTGAACTGGGAATATTTTTTGGGAAGTGAATACAACAAAATCAAGGCGAGTGTCTCATTATCTGTGGCAAAAATTGAATTTGTTGCCTTCAACTTCATTATGATGTCTTCGAATTCAGTCATGTGGGCCTGAATGGTAGTGCCTTCCTTCATTTTGAATAACAGACACGACCTCATCAATAACAGTCGGTTAGTCAAAGTTTTGTTGAGATAGAGATTCTCAAGTCTTTTCCAAATCCCTGCGGCTGTCTTTTCAGAAACGATTTCAGAAATTACATTTGAACCCATAGCCATTTGTAAGGTAGTTAAGGCCCAAGCCTCCATTTCCTTAGCTTCTAAGGTGAACATACCCGGATTTATTTCTTCCGGAGTAAATACTACAGGGCGAACATCGTTTTTCCTGAGTGTTGCTGCTGTAGTAAACTGCCATTTACCAAAATCACCCTCTCCGTTCCATTTTTCTATTCTAATCCCGGCCCCCGATAATTTAAAAGAACCTTTTTGATAAACATTTGGGTCCGAGTTGGAAACGAAACCGGCGAATGGATTTCCTGAATCAACAGACATTTTTAACGGGCACTTATCGTGCGACTAAAATATACAATATGTTTGGGTAAAAAATAACAAAAGGTCCTTTGTAGTACTACTAGGGATTCCAACATTCCATTAGCCCATAGTCATACGACCAGAGAAATAACTGACGCCCTTCCTTTGAGCGACTTCGACCAAACTATCCACGATGGCTGTCGTACGACATGATTTCGGTTATTAAACTACAACATACTTTATATTATGTTTAATGCAGGATTTCAAAGACGTTTATGATTAGAGATCATAACAGAAGACGTTACCAATAACAACGGATGTAACGGACGCTATCATCAATATCAAACGGATACTCTATTAAAGATATGCATTCAAGACTTGTTAACGGACAATTGGAGTATAAATATGAAGATTGAACTTCACATTCGGACACCTGATTCTCAGACTTTACAAGCTCACGAATTACGTTCTTAAGCTCACTCAATCTCTCTTGAAGTTCATAAAACCTTTGTTGTTTGTCGTAAGACGCACGATTGAAGTCTAAGTACACACGACGCACGACTGACATTACTTTATTGTATTGTTTTACATTACATTTTATTTGTAACACTTGTTAACAAGGATGAAGTCCCTAATTGACGTCCATAGTGCACGACGACTCATACTCGTCCGCGGTTTTTACCCATTTTAGGGGTTTTCCGCGTCATCAATTCCCTTGTCTCATTTATTTCACTTTTATTATTGTCGTACGATTATTAAAGCTACTTTCTTTGGTTGGATCAAGCTCCACATTTACCTTAAATTTTCCTTGGGATATTTTTGGCATAAACAGTTTGGCGCCCACCGTGGGGCCCCATTCAAAGAAAATCTTCGATAATCTTACGATGTACTAACGTTTTCCTTCGAGTGTTCTATTTTTTCAATTATTCAGAATAATGTCATTCCAAGGAACTCAAGATCATGTTGTGGCCCAAATGAACTTGGAACTGACTGCTGCTCGTGCCCGTATTGACGCCCTAACAGCCCAGGCTCGACAGGCGGCTGAAACCATCGAGCATCTAAGAAGCCAAGGTGGAAACAATGTGACTGGGACTACAAATGCTTATACTGGTGCTTGGAACTTACCTCCTCCATTACCTAATTACCCTCGTCCACCACCAGTTAATCCTGCGACCTTCGTAATCCCAACCATGCCTATGACTTCTATGTCGTTCAATCGATATGCCTCTGATTCTTCGCAGTAGAATAACTTCAACGGATCAGGTTATGTTCCATTGGGTGTTCCCGGGGGTATACCAATGGATCCCGTTGCACAACGATTGAAGTTTCTAGAAGAACAGAATGAGCGTGTCTTGTCGATGTTGGCCAAATTGCCGGGGGCAGCAGTCCCAGTTGATGTCGAGCCACGAACAGGATTTCAGGCGTCGTCGTTCGTCGATGAAATCGCTTTGGTGGACATCCCAAAGAAGTATAGCATCCCGACCTTCTCCCCAAAATATTTAGGTGTCACTGATCCGACAGAACACGTCGCCCAATACAAACAGCTCATGTGGACTATTTCGATACCGCATCAATTCCAAGAAATTTGCATGTGCAAGAGTTTTGGAGCAACCTTGACTGGAGAAGCTTTACAATGGTTGATCAATCTCAAACCCAAAACTATCGGGTCTTTTGCAGAATTAGTGAATCAATTTTCTCAACAATTCGCTAGTAGTCGAAAAATGGAAAAACAAACGAGCGACCTTTACTATGTCGTGCAGAAGAATGGAGAGTCCATCCGGGACTACTTTAATCGGTTCAACGCGGAAATGATTAGTATCCGAAATTGTGACGTGAAAACAACAATTGAAGCGTACAAACGGGGTCTGGATGATAGTTCAGGGTTGTATCTCGACCTTACGAAATATCCTCCAGAAACCTTTGAAGACGTACGAGCAAGGACGCTTGCTCAAATGAGGGTCGAGGATGACCTCGTTTTCAGAAATAAACATTCGGGCGACCGGAAGAGCCTAGGTGTCAAAAAGCCAGACTTCAAACCAAAATCGATTGGTCGATCAGAGCCTACCAGACAAATTTCAAACGTCCGATTTGAAAAGAAAGGGTCGACGACTTCCAAGTTTGTCCAATATCCTAAGGTATCATCTTATGGTTTCCCTGGATCAGCTAAGGATGTCGTCACGTCCCTAAAACATCTCCAACAAAACGTTCGGTGGCCAAAGAAAAGCGATAAAGAAAGTGATAAGAAAGACAAGACAAAATAGTGCGATTTCCACAGTGACTTTGGTCATATAACAGATGATTGCATCGCTTTGAAGAAAGAACTGTCCTGGATTAATTCGAAAGGTTATTTACAAGAATTGACGGGAAAAAAGGATGTGGGTCCCACATCCCCAGAACATGCCAAGGTGATTAATTGTATCACTGGAGGCTCTGATGTTTGTGGGACCACATATTCAGCTGCTAAGGGACATGCTAGTCGCGGTCATGACGACCGACCAATTCCAAAGGAAGCAAGACCCAAAGAGGACGCAGAATTAGAAGTTATGCCCTTGACGTTCGACCAAGCAGACCTCGACGACATACATCAGAAACATCATGACGGACTAATTATCCAATTGAGCATTGGAAATTGTCTGACAAAGAGGATTCTCGTCGACGGAGGTAGTTCAGCTAACATTATTTTTTTGATGCAGTAAAAGCAATGGGAATCGACAAATCCGAGATTACACAACGTTCAACTACACTCGTTGGATTTAACGGGGGATCGACAAGTACCATGGGGGAAATCACACTACCAGTATATGCTAAAGGAATCAACATGCAAACGAAGTTCAATGTTGTCGATTGCTCATCAACTTATAATGTTATCCTTGGGCGACCTTGGATTCATGACATGAAAGTTGTACCTTCGACGTACCACCAAACCTTGAAATTTCCCACGCAATGGGGAGTACAAGAGATCAAAGGCGAAAGAAAAGTTGCTAGGGAATGTTACAAAGTTTCTTTGAAGCCCCCAAAGCAGACAGTATAGCAATTACAGAACCAGGACGTTCCTGGGACTGACGATGACTATCGCTTGGAAGTTGTCATCCTAAACCAGGATAAGCCTGATCAGATGGTTTACATAGGTTTGACGCTCGACCCTTCTTTTAAAAAGAGACTAATATCTTTTTTGCAGGATCACAATGATTATTTCGCATGGACGCACGAAGACATGGTGGGTATCGATCCAAGTATCATTTCTCATAAACTAAACGTTGATCCATCGTTCAAGCCTGTTCAGCAGAAAAGACGAAAATTCGCTCCTGAAATAAATAAAGTTATCAACGACGAAGTTGATAATTTGCTTAAAACAGGAAAGATACGAAAAGTCAAATATCCAGACTTTCTCGCCAACGTTGTTGTCGTCCAAAAGAAAAATGGCAAATGGAGAGTCTGCATTGATTTCACAGACCTTAACAAGGCTTGTCCAAAAGATCCATTTCCATTGCCACACATCGATTCTATGGTGGACGCTACAGCTGGATATGAATTACTCACTTTCATGGTCGCATATTCTGGATAGAACCAGATATTGATGCATTCTGACGACCAGGAAAAAACAACCTTCATGACAGATAAAGGTATTTATTGTTATAAAGTAATGCCTTTTGGTCTTAAGAATGCAGGTTCGACATATCAACGATTGGTGAATATGATGTTCAAAGAGCATTTGGGCGACACTATGGAGGTATACATCGACGACATGCTTGTCAAATCAAAGCATACGGACGATCATATAGGACATTTGAAGCAATCGTTCGACATTTTGCGTGAATACAAAATGAAGTTGAATCCGACAAAATGTTCTTTTGGAGTTCGAGCTGGCAAATTTCTTGGTTATATGGTCACACGACGAGGAATCGAAGCTAACCCAGACCAAATTAAAGCAATTATCGAGCTAAAATCACCCAGAAATTTTAAAGAAGTCCAACGTCTAACAGGACGTGTAGCAGCGTTGAACAGGTTCATCTCTCGGTCGTCCGACAGATGTCACCTATTCTACAACATCCTGCGAAAAAATAAAGGATTCGAGTGGACTGATAAGCACGAGGAGGCATTGCAACAACTCAAGAAATACATGACATCACCTCCCTTCCTATCTAAACCTGAGAAAGGTGAAGCTCTTCAACTCTATCTGGCCGTCAGCATTAATTCGGTAAGTGCAGTCCTTATACGAGAAATCGACGGCTAACAACTGCCAATCTGCTATGTAAGTAAAACTCTACTAGACGCTGAAACCAGGTACTCGTCTATAGAAAAACTCTTGCTTTCGTTAGTCATGGCCGCTAAGAAACTACGGCATTATTTTGAATCGCATCCTATAACTGTGGTAACTAACTTTCCATTAAAGTCTGTGTTAAGAAAACCTGAACTAACAGGACGACTAGCTAAATGGAGAATCTACCTCAGCAATTATGATATGGATTTCAAACCTAAGACGGCGATCAAATCACAGGTCTTGGCAGATTTTGTTACAGATTTCAGTCCGGAACTAGAAGAAGCGACGACGTCCAACGAGTTAATTGTGGCGACTTTGCACGACACCACTTGGACGCTCAACGTCGATGGTTCGTCGAACATACGAGGAACAGGCCTGGGTGTCGTCCTACAGTCTCCACAAGGGGGCAAAATAGTGTACTCCATACGGTGCGATTTCAAGGCAACAAATAATGAGGCATAATATGAAGCACTGATTGCAGGAATGAAAATTGCTCATGACTTGGGGGCAACATGTCAACATGTCCGGAGCGACTCGTCCATAGTTGTTAACCAAGTTAATTGAGAATTTACAGCAAAAGATTCAAGGATGATTGCTTATTATAAAATAGTAAAGGAAGAAGCAAAGAAGTTCAGTCGCTTCATAGTCGAACAGGTACCAAGAGATCATAACACTCAAGCTGACGCATTAGCCAATTTGGGATCAGCACTTAATCAAACGACATTCCACAATATCCCAATAGTTCACCTTGCAACACCATCCATTGCAACATCATCCATCAAAAACGATGGTAATACTTTGGTCGCACCAATTGAGGAAGAAAACTCTTCGTAGGACGACATTAAAAATTATTTGGAGAACGATCAACTACCTGTTGACAGAATGGAAGCAAGAAAGGTCAGATTTAAAGCATCAAGGTATGTTATGATCAGAGGACAATTATATCGAAGATCTTCGACTGGTCTGAATCTGCGATGTATCACCAACAAGACGCAAGTCCAGAAAATCCTACAAGATATGCACGATGGTGAATGTGGAAACCACTCAGGAAGTCTCATTCTAGCCAACCGGATATCACGACAAGGTTACTATTGGCCAACATTAAGGCAAGATGCGATCAGGTATGTACAGTCGTGCGACGCATGTCAAAGACACACAGGTATGTCTCATAAACCCTCTGAACCCTTGCATTCGACTTTGATCCCATGGCCCTTTATGAAATGGGGAATGGACATTGTTGGGAAATTACCACCTGCCCCTGGGCAAAAAGTATTTATTTTAGTTTTAACAGATTATTTCTCTAAGTGGGTCGAAGCAGCGGCTTTCTCCCAGGTTCGGGACAAAGAAATCGTTTCTTTTATCCAAACTAACATTATTTGCAGGTTCGGAATTCCTTCCGAAATAACTTGCGACAACGGGACACAATTCATTAGTGACCGAACGCGAAGATTTTGTGAAGAAAGGAACATCAAGTTGGTAACATCGACGCCTTGATATCCACAGTCGAATGGTCTAGCCGAGTCAAGTAATAAAACTATCATCAATTCAATCAAGAAAAGACTCAAAGCTACCAAAGGGAAGTGGGTGGAAGAATTGCCTTCCGTTCTATGGGCTAATCGTACGACACCTCGTACGTCCACAGGACAAACTCCCTTTTCCTTAGTCTATGGATGTGAAGTTGTGTTACGTATTGAAGTACGATTACCGACTTCAAGGCATACGTCCGTTGAGCATAACTTGGTCGACCTAATTTATGACCTCGACGCTCTAGAAGAGCTTAGAGAAGCTGCGCACATTCGCATGGCTGCACAGAAACAAGTGGTCGAGCGACATTTCAACAAAAATGTCCAAATCAAAGTCTTTCAAGAAGGTGATTACGTTCTACGTCGAGTATTTCAAAATACTCAAGAGGTCAATGCAGGTAAGCTTTCCACTAAGTGGGAAGGTCCTTATCAAATCTCTAGCATTGTGGGTAAAGGAGCTTATAAAATCCAAACCCTCGACGGTCGAGATATCCCACGAAGTTGGAATGCAGTTCATTTAAAGAGGTATTTCTTTTAAATTTCATATTTATTTCCTTCGATTATTTCTTAAGAAAGATTACTGACTTAAGCATCGGAGGGTCGTTGGTCAAACCAACGACCACCCCACTAATGTTGTTTTTCGCAGGGACGCACGACTTATTTAAAATCTTTGTGTCGAGTAAAACTCATGCGATCACACGTATATGCTCGATTTTAATGGATGACAAAGGTTAAATTCTACACTTGATGTTCAAATACTTAGAATCAAGAACCATTATTACAAATTACCCAAGATCGATCGAAGGTTCCAGTTGATTTCTTTATAAATAATGGTATGGTTGAATGATTGATAAAATGTAGTTGTCCATCTACTTAAATTTCTCGACGTACGATTAGTTATAAAAACAAATAATAAGCGTCGATGAACAAAAGAGACTTTTTTTATTTGATATCGAGTTACAAGTATAAAGGACGACCACAAACGGCCGACCTTTAGGAGATAGTTTCAAAAGGAGTTAAGTAGGAGGAACGTCAGGTTGTCCCTGGGCGACGATGGTCTCCTCTGCTGCCACTTCTTCTACGCCATCGCTCTCTTCCAATTCGTCCTCTTCATCCAGGTCCCTCTCAGTCCCGACAGTGTCGAGGTAAGTTTTGAGTTCTTCGGAGGCCGACGCCATAGGATCCTTCCCTTTCAAGTGACGCCTCATTAAAGCAACTCGGGCCGTGAAGCGGGAGAAAGCCTCAATTTGCTTATTCTCTATCTCCAAGTCCTTGACGTCATCCTCCAGATCTTCGACCCTCTTCTTCAGAGTCGCGATCTCGTCAGCAGAAGCAGCAGTGGTAATAGCCTTAATCTTCTCGATCTCTAATTTAGTCGAAGACGCCTCAAGCTCAAAGAGACGGTCCCTGAGCTTGACCTTCTCATGATCCGAAATCTCTAGTAGACTCCGGGCATCGATGAGTTCAGCCTTGAGGTTCTCGACCTTCGCTTTTTCAGCCTCGACCGCCTCTAGGGCGACCTTTTCCTTTTCAAGAGCCTCGTCGGCCCTTTTCTTGACATTAGGAAAAGACGCCCTAAGACCTTCTGTCTGAGCGTAGAAGCTCAGACAAGCTTGGAAAGCCTGCACGACAGAAGGAAAAGAATTAGTAGTAAGAAAAATAAGCAACAAAGAAGGAAAATAAGTGAAACTTACCATGAAAGAGAGACCAGCAACATGTGCCCCCGTGTCCTCAACCCGAGATTCTTTGTACCGATCGTAGAAAGTCGGGAGAAGAAATTTTGCCAGGTGTGGAAAAATGACGTCTCTCTCAAGAACGTCATTAACCATAAAGTCAGCTGGGAGAGTGGCTTTGAATATCATCTCTCCCACTTTTTCCTTATTTTTCTCCTCACTCTTAGAGGAAGAATAAGGTGCGGCAAAGGGCTTTTCAACGCCCGACACCCCCGTCGTTGGGGCATCCTTCGTCTCCTTGATCGAGCCTCCAAGCTCGACCCCAGCAACGGTTCCCTTCGTTGGTGTCGCCCCTGAAAGGGACGACAGAGTGGCATCGCTCGTCTTCTTGGGCGAGGACCGAGGCTTGCATCGGACACGTCTCGGATCTACCCCCGTGGAAGGGGCAAATCTTTTCCTCGTTTTCTCCCTCCCTTGGCGGGCGAGCTCCAGTTGCTCGTCTCGCTTAACGGCAACCGACTTTACAGCTGCGTCCTCTGAAAAAAGAAAGCAAGTTAAAAATGAAATGACGTACGATATACAAATGAAAGGTATTGTCGAGCGACTTACCAGTCATTTCTTCTTCTCTTTCTTCTTCTTCCCTCTCTCCTTCTCTACGAGAACCCTCGACAGACGTCACCTCAGCTACAAAAACGGCCTCGTCTTCCTCGTCGTTCGACCGAGGGGAAAACGAACGATCAGTAATACTTCTCTCCAAGATCCTCTGAATCTTGTCGTGAGAATCTTTCCTTGGCTTCACTTTAGTGAAGTCGATCACTGCCAAACAAAAAACAAAGAGACATCAGAATATACGTTATAAGAATAAACGCATGACAAAAACGCACGACAAAAACATTAAACCTACCCGATTCGTTCCAGCCGGACGACAACCATTGGCTGTCTTCGTCATTTACAGACGCCACTTGGAGGAAAACGTACTGACGTTTCCAACCACGATCGTTCACCGCAGTATTATGTATCAGTACATTATCTCCCTTCGAACGAGGGAACAAACTATACCGGTGATAATTATCCGGTCTAACGCTATAGGCAGTCAGGAGGTCGTTCACATTGAACGGTACCTCCCAATCGGCCGTAAGACGATCGATCACCTGGACAATCCGCCAGAATTGAGGCATTAACTGTCCAGGCGTCAAGTCAAACGCATCTAAAAATGCCCTAACCAAAGGGCTAAATGGCCAAGTAAAACCTATCTTGAAGGGATATTCATACAGAACACAATATCCCTTCGGAACTTCATCCGGCCTTAAATCTTCCGAGGACACCAGATTTATTTCATCTGGAAGCCTGGCTAAACTCTTAAAATAATCTAAACGCTCTTCCTCCCTATACATGCTCACAGGCTCGCTCGACATCTGGAAATCAGGGATGTTAAGAGTCGCACGCCAATAACTAAGAATATCCCAAGCTTTCCTAGGCTTCCTAGCTATGGACTTCCTATGCATATAAACTGACACAGAAGAAATAACGGAAAATCGTACCTTAAATAGCGTTCTAAACCTCGAACTTAGAATGGAAAGGATCTTGGTCACTCGGAAAGTGTATCTCGCCGGAAGTATGAAATCTCTAAAGGGGTAAAACGTAAAAAAGGAAAAGATTAAGGATAATCCCTATTTATACTAAAAATCAGAAATCAAATCGCCAGGAAATCAAATCGCCAAAAATCGACGATCAATAAAATTGACACGTGTCGTTCGTGTCAGACAATCCCTTGAGTACACTCAACGAGAGCATGAAACCTATCCTTCATTAGCTGTCAAATTGTTTATTCTGTTAAACGTGAGGTCATTATTCAATTGGAAACGAACCGATTCGGTTCTATGCAAGTTACCCGCCTTTTCTTTTATAACACGTGTCTTAGTCTTAAATTTAAATTTCAAAAAGTTGCCGCTTGAATTTTAAATTTGGGGGCAAACTGTTTGGGTAAAAAATAACAAAAGGTCCTTTGTCGTACGAGTAGGGATTCCAACATTCTATTAGCCCATAGTCATACGACTAGAGAAATAACTGACGCCCTTTCTTTGAGCGACTTCGACCAAACTATCCACGATGGCTGTCGTACGACATGATTTCGGTTATTAAACTACAACATACTTTATATTATGTTTAATGCAGGATTTCAAAGACGTTTATGATTAGAGATCATAACGGAAGACGTTACCAATAACAACGGATGTAACGGACGCTATCATTAATATCAAACAGATACTCTATTAAAGATATGCATTCAAGACTTGCTAACGGACAATTGGAGTATAAATATGAAGATTGAACTTCACATTCGGATACCTGATTCTCAGACTTTACAAGCTCACGAATTACGTTCTTAAGCTCACTCAATCTCTCTTGAAGTTCATAAAACCTTTGCTGTTTTTCGTACGACGCACGATTGAAGTCTAAGTACACACGACGCTAGACCGACTTTACTTTATTGTATTGTTTTACATTACATTTTATTTGTAACACTTGTTAACAAGGACGACGTCCCTAATTGACGTCCATAGTGCACGACGACTCATACTCGTCCGCGGTTTTTACCCATTTTAGAGGTTTTCCGCGTCATCAATTCCCTTGTCTAATTTATTTCACTTTTATTATTGTCGTACGATTATTAAAGCTACTTTCTTTGGTTGGATCAAGCTCCACATTTACCTTAAATTTTCCTTGGGAGATTTTTGGCATAAACACAATATAAGTCAAATTTAGATCTTGCAGCTATGATACCAATTGTAAGGGTCGGTTGCAGTTACAATATCGTATTTCAAGTGATTTATGGTCCCAAAAAATGATAACAATAAATCACGTGCAACTGACCCGTTACAACAAATGCAGAATAACGAGATCTAAATATTGTATATTTTGGTCTATTGATTCATACCGATCCACAAACGTAAATATAGCAGTTATCGAATATACGATAAAATATAACGAAAACAACAAATAAATCGACAACAATATTTAACGTGGTTCCACTATCAGTGTGATAGTGTACATCCACGGGGAGAGAGATCTTTATATTACCAACTGGGAGAAATTACAACGTGTTTACGAGATCATTGGATCAACAAATCAGCTACCCAAATATTCTTCCAAAACAAGATATATATATATATATATATATATATATATATATATATATATATATCAACGAAAAAGAGGGAACAAGGAAGAAGAAGAAGAAGAGAATTTAGAGAGAAGGTTTCTAACTTCTTCTTGGTGTATTTTGGGATGGAATGGATGCATGTATATATAGGGGAAGAAATGGAATAAGACAAAAGGAAGAAGGAGGAAATGGAGTTTGGGATGGCAATGTTTAAAAAGTAGGCAAGGTACACTGGTAACAAATATTTTCATATCTTCCATGTATGTATGGCATATGGATACAAGTTGTCATCCATATTTCCCATGCAAATCTCATGCAAGTGTTCCAAGATATGTGGTTCATATTAATACACATATCTATGCTTTAGACACTTTTAAATTTTGTTTAGTGAATTGCACAGCACCAATAAAACTTATATGGTTTAAGTTTTTCAACAAGAGTATCGTCTAGTTGTTATTTAATGTAATAAATGTTGGTTGAAATATTAAAATTATCGTATAGTGGTGTCAAGATTAAAGTTTTTAAGAAGTAGATTACTTATTAAAATAAGAATACATGATTCTTTAAATAGGAAAAATCCAAAAGTTGGTTATTTCCATACGTTTTATATGGCTTGGATTTCACAGTAAGACTTCCATTCTTTAAGTAACCTTAGATATATAACTCGGTTCTTTTGTAGGCCTCCCCAACAATCAAATGAGTTTCTTTCACCGAAGAAAAAAACAAGGCAAAGATACGGACGTCCACGAAGACATGGATAACATAGCCAAAAAATGGAAAACCCTAAGCGGAGACACCAACTGGAAGGGCTCGTTAGATCCTCCGGGACCCGATCTCCGCAACTACATCATCCACTATGGCGAAATGGCTCAAGCCACTTATGACGCTTTTAACTCCGTTAAGGTATCAAAGTATGCCGGAAGCTGCCGTTATGCACGAAAGAATCTGTTGTCGAGGGTTGGGATCACTCAAGGACGCCCGTTGAATAAGTACTATCGTGTGTCTAAGTACATTTACGCCACGTCATCGATCACGGTTCCTGATGCTTTCATCACCAAGTCTTTATCAAGGGAGGCTTGGAGCAAGGAGTCGAATTGGATGGGGTTCGTGGCGGTGGCTACAGACGACGGGAAGGTGGTGTTAGGGAGGAGAGAGATTGTGATCGCCTGGAGAGGGACGATTCAGACCTTGGAGTGGGTTAATGATTTCGGATTTACATTGGTTTCGGGTCCGAATATATTTGGTGAGTATAATAACGATGATCCCAAGATACACCAAGGTTGGTACTCGATCTACACTACTGACGATCCAAGATCGCCTTACAATAAAACTAGTGCTAGAGATCAAGTGAGTATATCCTTCTTAAATGACCTCATTTTGTGGCTCGTTTACTTAGCAAGAATTTAAGGGTGCGTTTGATACGCAGACAAGATAGAACAGAACAGGATGTGACATGACATAACAGGACAGAACAATTGTTCAACGTTTGGTAAAACAGTACTGAACATAACATGAGAGAACAGATAACATGACCAATTTACCCCTAATAAGATGTTTATATATTATATATATTTTGATAAATTATGTAATTTATTAAATTATAACGAAATAAATATTTTTATAACAAAATATAGTATTAGAAAGTTCTTTTCAATAAAGTCACACAAATATAAAAAGTTTATATAGTTTACAATATTTATTTATTAACCTTTTTCTATATTTTTTTAACTATTAATATTTAATAATTTAAATAAATTAATCAAAACATAGTAACCATATAAAACTAATATTTAAGGAGAATAAAGTGAAAATTTAAAAAGAATAAAATAAAATAAATAAAATTACAAGAATGAATAAAATATAAAAAAGAAGACGTATTTAATATTTTAGAAGAGAACTATATTTTATTTTGAGGTTATATTGGAAAAAAGAAGTCTGTTCCAGTTTGTTCCATGGGGTAGGGGTGGAACAGACTTGTTCCACTTTGTTCCACCTAACAGTCCAACAAACGTGGGACAGTGATCACTGTTCTGTTATGTCATATAATGTTCAGTGTACCAAACGCACCCTAACCCTAAGTTTATATGATCAATAAGTGTGTCCTAAAAGAGCCCCACCCCTACCTGAAAAAGCCTGAAATATCCGGGCTAAAAAGCCTGACGATGCAAAACTATTTTTCAAAAACCTGAAAAACCTTGCACCTAAAAAGCTCGAAAAAGTTCAATCCCCTAAAATACAAATATTGTCGTAGTACTGGTAATTATCTAAAGTTCATTTTGGTTTGATATTACTTCATGTCCCAAACACTTTAGGTCGTCGACGAGGTAAAAAAACTGGTGGAAAAGTACAAGAACGACGAAATTAGCTTGACCATAACCGGGCACAGTCTGGGTGCCGCAATCGCGACCCTAAATGCTATTGACATAGTCGTAAACGGACTCAACAAGCCGAAAGATATGCCAAACAAGGCCTGCCAAGTGACCATCTTTGCATTTGCTAGCCCTCGTGTGGGCGACTCCAACTTCCGGAAAGTTTTCAATTCACAGACAGATCTTCATGCCCTACGGATTCGCAATGCATCCGATGTGGTTCCAAATTACCCGTTCATCGGGTATTCCGAGGTCGGGATTGAGTTGGGAATAGATACTACGAAATCTGAGTACTTAAAGAGTCCGGTGAGTTTGTCGAGTTGGCATAGCTTGGAGGCTTATATGCATGGAGTGGCAGGTACACAAGGAAGTAAAGGAGGGTTTAAGCTTGAAGTTAATCGTGATATCTCGCTTGTAAACAAGCATTTGGATGGTTTGAAGGATGAATATGGTGTGCCAGTTTCTTGGTGGTGTGAAAAGAATAATAGCATGATTCAACAGGAGGATGGTTCTTGGGAGTTGATTGATCATGAAGATGATAATTTTGGTCAATGAGATAATGCATATTTTCATTGAATTCTTATGATGTTGTATTGTTCATGTTATCTTTCTTTTTAGTTTGTTTTATGCAAATGCTTATGTTTACGGACTTACGGTCATCATATTATAAAGGAGTAAACTACAAATTTCGTTTTTGTCGAAAATAATACTTTTTGTTCCTGTTGTATTGAAATGATCGCTACCATGGTTTCCTAAAACCTCTGGATTTGGTTCCTCTTTTTAACGACCGTTAAAATTTTCATTAAATGATTACATTTTTGTTCTTTTATCGATTTTTTTGTAATCTAACAAATCAAAATCGATTTTATAAGTGAGTCCATATGATTTTTGATTGGGTAAATAACAAAAAAAACGATAAGGAGATTAAAAAAAAAAAGCCTCTTATATAACGAAATTTTTTAGCAGTCGTTAGAGGGAAAGACGAAATACGAACGTTTTTACAAACTATGAATGACCATCTTGTAATTTCAAAAATGCACAAACAGAAAAATGTTATTTCGACCAACCGAGGACCAAATTTATAGTTTACTCTATTATAAATTATGTAATTGTTTAAATATCCTACAAATAAATAAGATATTAGATATATATTGTCTAATTTATTAAGGAGAAAATTATAAAAATGTTATAAATCTGGTTGTGAGAACTGATTTAGAAATATTTTTTACATGATTTTTTTCATCTAATTAAATGATAGGATTAAAGATATTGTACGTTTCACATATTAATTTTGTAGTGTGATAGTTTCATATATTTCGTTCACCATGTGAAATTGTTTTACGTGTATTTTTCATTTCACTAATTGAACAAAAAAAATCACAAACTGTTAACAAAGTGAACACGAATTAAGTCAAACCGGTCCGTTTTTTGTGGTTTGGACGGTTTGGCGGTCCGGTCTAGTATGAAAAATTGCCAAACCGGGCGGTCCAGTACGGTCTGCGGTATGGAGGTTTTTTTGGGTGGTTTTGATCAAACAAACCGTCAAATACATACATATATATATATATAGGGTGCGTTTCATTTGAAAACCAATCAATTCGTGGAAACTCTGCAAACCATTGTTTTAGGAAACAATATATATATTTATGGAAAACTATTATGATTCATTAATAATGATTGTGATATATATGGAAGATGATAATATTCATTTATTATAATCATGACTTCAGATTAGGAAACTTAACAAAATGTTTCCTAAAATAGTGGTTTGCAAAGTTTCCACGAATTGATTGGTTTTCAAATGAAACGCACCCTATATATATATATATATATAAATATATCATTTACTTATTGTGATTGTGACCATTAGTTATTTAGTTTGGTATATCACTTATAAATGGGTGAATCTATGTTTGTCTGTGTTTGTCATCTTTACTTAAGAAATTTATAACTTTATTGTGATTGCCAATCTGTGTGTTTGTTTGTGTGTTTTAGATGTTTTTTTTAACTTTAAGCTTTAAAGCCCATAAAAGGTCCAAGTCGTTTAACTGGTCGGACCAAACCGTCTAAACTGCGGTCCGGTTTGATCGGTCTGGACACTTTATGTCAAACAACTCGGTTTGAAAAAATAATAAACCCCCACTTGCGGTTTGGTTTATGGTCTAAGGGGTTAAACCGTCCAAACCGGACGGTGAACACCCGTACCTATGATATGGAAAAACGAATGTTTTATGTCCCTCCCTCTATTGGAATAAAAAAGTTTTCATTAACTCAATTAAGTAAGGGGTTATTTCCGTCTTTCTTAACATGATTTATCTTTTACCTCAAGGACCAAATATATTTAAAAAAATGTACATAATATATGTAACACCCCTAAAAAGAGAGGTAACTTAAACTTGAATAACGAGTTAATGACATCTATATAAAAGTAACCACCTAAAATGGGGAAATAGTAAAAACGTTTACATCTCGAGAAATGAAAATGATAAATAGCAACCTAATTGTTGGTCCCTAATAAGCAAAAAAGTATTGTAGAAGGGGGGGTTGAATACAATACACAAAATTTTACTTAATTTTTAATTCTTTATTGATATAAATATCAAGAATTACACATAGAAAACTTTTAAGATTGTTGCGGAAAAGAACAGATAAATCTATTCTAACAATCTTTCACTTAGAAACTAGAAAACTAAACACAACTTGAAAATACAAATATCAAAGCTATTAAGTTCTTGAGAGAGAGAGAGAGAGGTTGCTAACCTTTCTTGAGCACTATGTTCTCTTCAAAAAGGGTTAGCTTGGAAGGAGACGTTCTTCACCCTTAAATACTATCATGTGTAATAATGCAAAGGACACTTGTCATCTTGGTATTGGATACCAAATATCTTCTTTCAAAAGCAATAAGATCTTGATGTGACATATCATAAAGCAAAGTAGACTTTTGTACCTTGATAAGACAACACCTCAATAAAGTATATTTGGTACATGTCCTTTTTCTAATCTTTTGGAGAAAGTCTCCATCATTTCAGAACTTGGGTGAATATCTTCTAAGAGAAGGAAACTTCCATTCCCATTGTCAGAAGAACATTGAGAATGATGAAGTATGTCAAATCGAGAGGGTTTGACATAAAGGGGTGTTGCCGACAGAGAGAGAATCGGCAAGAATAAGTTCTGCCGAAAGAGTGGCAGAAGGATGCCGAACAGAAGAGAGTTCGGCAGATGAGTAGTCTGCCGAATATGAGTTCGGCAGGCAAGGCTTAGTTTTCTTGAAGTTCATCTCAATCCGCAAAGTAGACTTCCTTCATGTTGATTTCGGTATGTCTTCGACTTACCGAGCTGTTTATGCATAACTAAGCTATTACAAAGAACCATAGTAATTCTAAGATGTACAATCATTTACAGAAGAAAAGGTTGATGAGGGAATAATAGGGGTCCCTGATTTTACAAGTGTATCCTTTTGAGAGGATACAAAGGAGGTGGCTTTAGGTTTAACAGAGTTCCCGGGCCCGGATGGAAAAATTTCAACACCTGCCGATTGTGGAGAATCGGTGGATGGAGTAAGTGGCTTGGCCCTTGAAACCTTCCTCGGCCTCTTGAGAGGAGAGGGGAGGGGAAGAAATGTTCCTCCGCTGTTGAGAGAGGTGGGAGACGAGGGCAGCTACCAAAGGCTTTTTCGGTGGTATAGTCTCAGAAGATGTTGCGGAGGTATCGGTGGCTTTTGATTTATTCTTTTTGGCCACCAATTTCACTCAGGTAAGGGAATCAGGGATCACTGAAGTGAGTGATACGGAGAGAGCCATCGATTTGGAGAATGATGGTTTCTTAGTATCTCCTTACTTCAGATTAGGAGAATGAAAGAAATCATACCTGAGGCTGAGAACTCGATTGGTGGAAAGAGAATCATTGTTCAAAGTGGTGTTCATGACTTTCTAAATGTTGGTAGGATAGTCATCACCAAATAAATTAGTGACCCAATAATTTATCTCCCCCTATTTGATGATGACACCAACACTTAGAAAAAAAAATAGTACCGACACTTAAAAAATAGTATTGACACTCAGAAAAAGGGAGAAGAACTAGAACTCATAAATTCAGTGGCCCATTTCTTTTTTATATATATATATATATATATATTTTTGAAAGGCAAAGAAAAACGAGAATAAAGACTCAGAGAATAAAAAAATTGGGAAGAAAAATAAAAGGAAGAAAGAATTGGGAAGAAATAGAGGAAACTTTGGGTAGACATTTCGGATAGAAATTAGGGTGAAATGTTGGGGATTTATAGTAGGAGGGATAAGGGAATTTGAAAAGGTAGGGGTGAGGGGTGCTGAAGTCATTCAGGTAGTGGGAAATAATGGGGGAAAACGATATTAAAAATATAAGAGGTGACTAACAGAGTATGTGAGAAAGGGTTCGGCTAGTGGCTTAGCTTAGTGAAATGAGGGATGGGTTAGTGGGCTAGAAATGACAACTAAGAGTCACACATTATCACATAGTTCCAAAATTTTCAAATAAATGAAACACATAGGATTGAAGAAAAAGAAGTCATCATAAATTCGGTAAGAAATTATGAGAGAATTTTTGGGAAAAAAATTTTGGGAAAAAAATTTGGGAAGAAATTTCCGGTAGAAAGAAATTTCGGCTAAAAAGAAATTTCGGGGAGAAAATTTAGAAAATTTCGGCAACAAAATTTTGGAAATAATGATAGTGGAGAACAAGAGAAAGAAAATCGAAGACCAAAAAATATTGCAATCGACCACTTCCCCAATAAAAGAATTTGAGATTTTTTTTTTTGAACTTTCGGCAAATCAAAAAAAGAAAATTGATTTTTTTTTTTATAAAAAAACAAACCTACATAATGAATATGAAGAAATTTAAAAAAAATTAATATTTTTTAACTATTAATCGGCAACCAAAAAAAATTGAAATGTATTAATATATTTTTTTAATAAATAAATATCCTTAAGCAGTTTAAACAACAAAAAATTGATTTTTTTTATTTCAAAACAAACCTACCGAATGATAAAAAGAAATTTTAAATATATAAATATATATATTTAATGTTAAGAACATCCTACCCAAAAAAAATTAATTTAATGATTTTTTTTATTTTTTTTAAACAATTTTAAAAGAAACATACCGAAAATCAAAGAAAAATAAATAATAAATTTTTTATTATTATTTTTTTAAAACCATTCGGTACAAAAAAAAATTGAAGGATTTTTTTTTAAACTTTCGACAGCTTTTTGAAAAATATAGAGATTTTTTTTTTATAAAAAACAAACTAACCTAATAAAAGAAAAGAAAAAGGAAAGTAAATTTTTTTTAAATAACTTTCAACCGACCACTTGAGAGAAAAAAAAATGATTTTTTTTAAAACCACTCGGCAGGTCAAACCGAAATTTTAAACTCCAATTTTATTTTATTATTTTTTTTTAAATCCATTTAGCAGGTACAAGAAAATTTCGGAAAGATTTTTTTTTTACTATCAAACGGCAACCAAAAAAATTTGAAATATATTAATATATTTTTTTTAATAATAAAAAAATCAAACAAATTGGTTAGTGGAAAGAAAATTTGAGTTAGAATTTTTTTTTTAATTTCCACAACCAAGCTACCGATTCCAAAACTTTTTTTTTTCCTGCCAAACGGAGAAGTGACGGATTGAAAATTGGTTTTGGTCTCCAATTTCCTTCCTTCTTTTCTTACCGAAATTCCCCACTTAGTACCGATATGGTCTTACCGAAAGGTGGAGGCACAAGTCTCCCGACTTTGTTTCTTTCGAATTGAGATAACTCTTCTAGCATGGCGGTGACCCAACAAGAATCTTCTAGGGCTTCCTCAATTTTCTTGGGCTCAACAATAGAGAGAAAATTCACATAGAGACAAATATTTCCAACACCTCTTCTAGTTTGGACACCTGCTTGTTGATCACCGATAATTTGATTAATCGGATGATCTTTGGTCCATTTTAAAGCTAGGGGAAGAGGTGCAGGGAATGTGTTTGAAGGTGAAGGATTGGTGGGTATATGATGCGTGTGATGAATAGGTGAAGTATGTAAGGTAGGTTCGGTGGGAGATATGGGTTTGGTAGGAACAATTGGTTCGGTAGGAGCAATGGGTTCGGTAGACAGAGAGGGATCTGTCGATCCATGATGTAGGGAAGAAGATGATACCGAGAAAGAAACATATGGAGATCCTGTAGATAGAAGATTTGGAGAATCTTCTCCAACACAAGAAGTTATCGATTCATGAAGCTCGGTATCATCACAAGATAAGGAAGACGTCTTGTGATCATCGAACTTCACATGTATTGACTCATCAATACATTTTCTCCTTAGATTGTATACTCTGTAGGCTTTAGAAGATGCTCTCGATCATTCAAGATAAAACACTGACAACCGAAAACATGAAGAAAACCAATGTTTGGTTTTCGGCCATAAAAGACTTCATAGGAAGTCTTGTTGTGTATTTTCACAATAATAGACCGATTTTAAGTGAAACAAGCTGTATTGATAGCCTCAGCCCAAAAATAGGTTGGAAGATTTGATTCACTTAGCATGGATCTTGCAGCTTCACATAGCGTACGATTCTTCCTTTCCACAACACTATTTTGTTGTGGAGTTCTTACAGATGCAAAGTTTTGAGAAATACCTTTGTCACAGAGAAAGGCATCCAAGGTAGCATTTCTGAATTCGGTCCCGTTGTCACTTCTGATAGATATGACTAGTTGACCATTGAGAACTTCAGATTTCTTGATAAAGTTGATGATTTCTTCAAGTGTATCACTTTTGTACCTGAGAAAGAATACCCAAGAGTAACGTGTGTATTCATCAATAATTACAAGAATGTACCTTTTTCCACCTAGGCTGGGTGTGCTGATAGGCCCACATAGATCCATATGCAACATCTGAAGAGGTGTAGAGATTGAAAAACACTGTTTAGACTTGATGGAAGATTTTGTCAGTTTGCCTTTCTCACAAGCTGCACATAGCTTCTCTTTTGAAAAAGAGATTTTCGGCAAGCCGACGACAAGATCTTTGTTGGAGAGAGCATTCAACGTTTTGAAGTTAAGATGGGAATTATGGAGGGAGAATAAGTGATATGATGAGAAAAGGGATCGGCTGGTGTGAATAGGAATGATGGAGGAAGGTTCAAGTTGAGTGAAATGGGGAAGAATATGATAGGAAGAATCTTGATTTTCATAGATGACTATCTGAAGATCAAGGATTGAAGATGAGAAGATAGGTAAGTCACCATTTTGAGGAATGGTATCAGAAGAGAATGGAACAAAAAGATTAGAGCTGGTTGAAGAATTTTGATAACCTTCATCAACACATGATGAAATCCGCCGATTTAACTCATCACCATCATATGAAAGAGAAAATGATTCGTGATCATCAAACTTCACATTAATAGATTCATCAATGCAATATCTCCGAAGATTGTAGACTCGGTAGGACTTTGAAGAGAGAGAACATCCCATTAAGATTCCTTCATAAGATTTGTTGATGCTCAAACACCTGGAATCACAGAGAAATCATTTCTTTGGTACCCATTTTGAAGTGAGTCCTTTAGGGTTAGAAGAAGAAGAAGAGTTATCAAGATTCTTTCTTTCAATGCGATATTTTGGACAAACCTTTGCTAGATGAAAGGTGTCACCAAAATTATAGCATTTTTATAAATAAAAGTTTCTTTGATTTCTGACCTAGATCTTTGTCTTTGCCCTTAACATTGACTTTGAAAGATTTAGAGGTGGAAGGTGAAAGGCAAGGTTTTGGTCCAAAGATTTCCTTTTTCAGAGGAAGGGAGAGGAAAGGTAGAGATATCTTTGGATTTGGACTTCTTCAAGTGCACAGATCTGGGAATGAACTTTGTAGGAAGAAGAGGTTCATTTTTGGAAGAACAAAGTAGTTTTCTTTTTAAAGGTAGGTCAGTAATTACTGATTTTCCTTTATCAAAGATAGAAAACTTCTTTGAGGCAAGTTGGAAAATTTTCTTAGGAAAATTTGAAGGTTTAGGAGAAGAAGGGGTAGCCTCATTAAGATTCAAAGATTTAAAAGGTAATGAATTTTCTTAGGAATATCATTTGAACCTTGAGCCTCCTCATTTTCAATATGAGGAGT
Source organism: Arctium minus (assembly GCA_954870635.1). Lineage (NCBI taxonomy): Eukaryota > Viridiplantae > Streptophyta > Magnoliopsida > Asterales > Asteraceae > Arctium > Arctium minus. The sequence goes on along the minus strand of OX941088.1, from coordinate 63,187,586 downwards.
AGAATCGTTGGCCTTGATGAACATGCCAAATTTTGGAGCTTTAAAAAAATTAGACGAGTCCAAGAATGGAAGTCACTAGAGTAAGAATTGGTAGACTCATAGAAGGAAGAAAGTTTTGAAAAAGAAGAAGAAGCTTGAACAACACTTAGAACAAAAGAGGGATCAATATCCATTTTTCCAAATCCAAGACCAGAAAATTGATGATTTTCAAATCTTCAAGTTCAAATTTTGATTTATCAAAATGTTTCAGTTGAGAAAGACATATTTGAAGTTGAGAGGAGAGAGATTTTGCCAACTTTTCTTGAGCACTAAGTTCTCTTCAAAAAGGGTTAGCTTGGAAGGAGACGTTCTTCACCTTTAAATACCATCATGTGCAATAATGCAAAGGACACTTGTCATCTTGGTATTGGATACCAAATATCTTCTTGCAAAAGCAATAAGATCTTGATGTGACTTATCATAAAGCAAAGTAGACTTTTGTACCTTGATAAGACAACACCTCAATAAAGTATATTTGGTACATGTCCTTTTTCTGATCTTTTGGAGAAAGTCTCCATCATTTCAGAACTTGGGTGAATATCTTCTAAGAGAAGGAAGCTTCCATTCCCATTGTCAGAAGAACATTGGGAATGATGAAGTATGTCAAATCGAGGGGGTTTGACCTAAAGGGGTGTTGCCGACATAGAGAGAATTGGCAAGAATAAGTTTTGCCGAAAGAGTGGCAGAAGGATGCCGAACAGAAGAGAGTTCGGCAGATGAGTAGTCTGCCGAATATGAGTTCGGCAGGCAAGGCTTAGTCTTCTTGAAGTTCATCTCAATCCGCAAAGTAGACTTCCTTCATGTTGATTTCGGTATGTCTTCGACTTACCGATCTGTTTATGCATAACTAAGCTATTACAAAGAACCATACTAATTCTAAGATGTACAATCATTTACAGAAGAGTAAACACAAACTAAAGGAGAGGTTATCTTCAAATCTTAGATGACCAAACAATCTCCTCCTATTTGATGATGACATCTCATACTTAGAATTTAAAAAGATAAAACATGAGTAATACATTTTGACCCTTGTTTATATTCTTTTGGGTTCTTTTTCACATAGACCATTCTTTTTCTTATTTTTTGTTTAAGTATAAACGACATTTACAAAAGAATAAAAGAATAAGTATAGTTATACAAACGAATACATAAATACAAAGAATAAAGAATGAGAAACAATATATATATATATATATACATATATACAAAAGACAATTGTCGGGAATTGTTTAAACTTGAATGGGTGATTGCTCCCCCTCAACTCATACTCCCCCTCAACTAATGTCTGGTGGCTTCGATCACACAGTCCATCGAAAATAAAGTTTCAACAAAGTTTAAGCTTGAGTGGTCAGTTACTCCCCCTCAACTCATATTCCCCCTCAACTAATTCTCGGTGTAACAATTAAGAAGTCAAAAAGTTTTCGAGATCCTCCGAACCTTCTATTGGAAAGGCAGGTTCATCCTTGGATCGTGCAAAAACATCGGGACTGAAATCCCGGGTGATAGGCTGTGAGGTGGAGAAGTGGCACCTTGGATTGGGGAGGAGTCCAAGTCATCCTTATCAACCAAAGAAAAGTTTGATGAGGGAATAATAGGGGTCCCTGATTTTACAAATGTATCCTTTTGAGAGGATACAAAGGAGGTGGCTTTAGGTTTAACAGAGTTCCCGGGCCCGGATGGGAAAATTTCAACACCTGCCGATTGTGGAGAATCGGTGGGTGGAGTAAGTGGCTTGGCCCTTGAAACCTTCCTCGGCCTCTTGAGAGGAGAGGGAGGGGAATAAAAGTGCCTCCGCTTTTGAGAGAGGTGGGAGACGAGGGCAGCTACCTAAGGCTTTTTCGGTGGCATAGTCTCAGAAGATGTTGCGGAGGTATCGGTGGTTTTTGATTCATTCTTTTTGGCCACCAATTTCACTCAGGTAAGGGAATCAGGGATCACTGAAGTGAGTGATACGGAGAGAGCCATCGATTTGGAGAATGATGGTTCCTCAGTATCTCCTTACTTCAGATTAGAAGAATGAAAGAAATCATACCTGAGATTTTAAACCTTTTTCTTAACATCAATTTTATTATAGAAGTCAGTGGTTAAGGAGTCAAAGGCCTCAATCTTTTCAGAAACAATAAGAGAATGAAAGGAATGTACCTGAGAGGAAAAAGAGGAGCACTCAGCAGAGACTAAAGCGGTGGACGATGCATGTCCTTCATGATCTTTCACATCATTTATTTTTGCCATAAGGCAAATGTTGGAGATGTCTTTCTCGCTTTCAGAGGTTGGTTCATCTACCCAGTCATAGGTTTTAGTCATTTGACCTTTTCCCTTTTTGAGCAAGGTTTCATTTTTCTTCTTCTCTCTCTTGTATTTGGCTTAGTATTTTTCAGCACGGTCGGTACTCTCTTTGAAAGAAGATGAGGAAAAATTTCGAGAGTGTGACCTGTTGGCAAAGTCAGGTCTCATTCTTCTTAACTTAGAGGAATTTTGGTTGTAAAAGGTAGTTTTAGATCTTCCTGAAGAATTGCTCCTACACTCAGAGGCAAAGTAGCCTTTCTTGCCACAAGCATAACATTCCTCATTTGCTTTATCAGAGGGAGAGAGTTTTGAGATAGAAGAAGATTTTCGACCAAACATAGATTTTCTAGAAGAAAAATGAAGGTCACTGGAAGTTTCCTCACATTCATCACCAGCCTCACTAAGATAGGCTTCTGAAGGATCATTAGGTTCCTCTTGACTATTATGGTCAGAATCGGAGGGATAGGTTAATTCTAGGAATACACACAGATTTCTTGAAAGAGTCACTGATATGAGCCATAGATGAGCTTCTTATCTCTTTGATGATAATCTTACTTTGGATCATAGTTTGTTCATAGTTGAACAGAGATCCATAAAGAACAGTAAGAGACATATGATTAAGATCCTTGGATGTCTTGATGCAAGTACATATGTTTTCCCAAAAGTCAGGAAGACCATCCATAAACTTGCATAAAACTTCCTCATTGTCATACACTCTACCAAAGAGCTTAAGGTCATTAAGAAGGCTGTTAAAACGGTTGTAGTACTCAGAAAGAGACTCTCCATTTTCATGAGAAAAGAGCTCATACTTTCTGACAAGAGCAATCTTTTTGCTCTTCTTAACCTCATCTGTTCCCTCATACAAAATGCATAAGGTAGACCACATTTCCTTGGCAGTAGAAAGATTCACCAAGGAGTGATACACCTCATCAGGGAGGGAGAGAGCAATGATGGATCTGACTCTAGAGTCAAGAGCAAAGAGACGCTTGTCATCATCATTGTATTTTCTGGGATTTTTGAGGATGTACCTCCCAGTAGCAGAAGTTCGTTCTTCATCCGAAGAATCATCAGAATCTCCAAAAACAACATCTTTATCTCTTAAGTCAGAACGAGGTTTTTGGGTCTCAAAGCGAGCCCAGACTTTAGGAACAATAGGTCCCTCACGAAGAACAGTCAGATAACGACTGTCAGCTCCTTCTAGGAAAAGCATCATTCTACTTTTCTAGAGAGAAAAGTTGTTAGCATTAAACCAAGGAGGTTTGACCATAGAGCCATTATCAGTTTGAGAAGAAAAAGAAGAAGGATCAACTTTTGACGAAGATGCCATCACGGATCTGATTTATCAAGTTAAATCAACCGCTCTGATACCACTTGTTGGTCCCTAATAAGCAAAAGAAGTATTCTAAAAGGGGGGGTTGAATAAAATACACAAAATTTTACTTAATTTTTAATTCTTTATTGATATAAATATCAAGAATTACACATAGAAAACTTTTAAGATTGTTGCGGAAAAGAACAGATAAATCTATTCTAAGAATCTTTCACTTAGAAACTAGAAAACTAAACACAACTTGAAAATACAAATATCAAAGCTATGAAGTTCTTGAGAGAGAGAGAGAGAGAGAGAGGTTGCCAACTTTTCTTGAGCACTAAGTTCTCTTCAAAAAGGGTTAGCTTGGAAGGAGACGTTCTTCACCCTTAAATACCATCATGTGTAATAATGCAAAGGACACTTGTCATCTTGGTATTGGATACCAAATATCTTCTTGCAAAAGCAATAAGATCTTGATGTGACTTATCATAAAGCAAAGTAGACTTTTGTACCTTGATAAGACAACACCTCAATAAAGTATATTTGGTACTTGTCCTTTTTCTGATCTTTGGGAGAAAGTCTCCATCATTTCAGAACTTGGGTGAATATCTTCTAAGAGAAGGAAGCCTCAATTCCCATTGTCAGAAGAACATTGGGAATGATGAAGTATGTCAAATCGAGAGGGTTTGACATAAAGGGGTGTTGCCGACACAGAGAGAATCAACAAGAATAAGTTCTGCCAAAAGAGTGGCAGAAGGATGCCGAACAGAAGAGAGTTTGGCAGATGAGTATTCTGCCGAATATGAGTTCGGCAGGCAAGGCTTAGTCTTCTTGAAGTTCATCTCAATCCGCAAAGTAGAATTCCTTCATGTTGATTTCGGTATGTCTTTGACTTACTGATCTGTTTATGCATAACTAAGCTATTACAAATAACTATACTAATTCTAACATGTACAATCATTTACAAAAGAGTAAACACAAACTAAAGGAGAGGTTATCTTCAAATCTTAGATGACCCAACACTAATAATCTAAACTATATTAAGCTTAGATTAAGGATGGGTGCCACAATCATCCTACAAAAGAATCTATCAAAAGCTATGTACGCGATTCCAACCAAAAGTCGCACCAAATGTAACACCCTAAAATTAAAAGAACAAAAATAGGGATTTTCTGGAAAATGGATACAATTAAAACATCAAAATGTGATAAACAACTATAACCCACATAGGGAAGTTTTTACATGATTAACAATCATGGAATAAGACATAATATAACAACCTAATTAATCTAGTATTAACGACTAGATTATAAAGGGGTGTCACTATATCTCCAAAATGCTCTTCACAAAAATTTCCCAAAATCCTATGTCTTAGATGCTACTAATGGTATCGGTCGACATCTCAAGTCAACCTAGATCCACCACTAGAAGTGCTTGTCAACACACAAAAAGTAACCACAAATGTTAAGCTGGAAGCCTAGTGAGATCATACATAAGCACTTACATTAATGAATATAACATAAAGCTAAAAAAATAATTAAAAGTTACCAGTTTCGTAATGGTAGCATATTACGGCAGTTGACAATTTCACAGATGTTCCATACCTGAACATATACATAAGATATTACACTTGATACACGGGGGAGACCCGTTTCCACCTTGGTGACAAGAATACGTAAGTGGAGTCCCCAAATGATGTTCGTGGGACTACACCACAGGTTCCGGTTTCAGTGCACGTACCTATTCGGCATCACCTCAAACCTACACATTTATATTTAGTGCCTACTCCAAGGAGTTACACCTCAATGACTCACTGAATCTTAGTGCCTACCCATGCTAGATGAGTCCCACATCAAGGATCCTTGGTCCTTTAGTGTCTACTCTCTAGATGAACACCACATATTCCATCTAGATTTTCCCAATTCCTCATGCATAAAGGTTTGGGTTAAAATATCTCAAATACAGATATATAAGTAGATAATGCATATTTTGTTACCGTCACATAAACATTTCATTTCATTTAGCACGTGCTTAATATAACACCCGTAATTTCCTAAAGAACAATTTATGATCAGCTAAGAAAATCAGTCAGCAATCGACCGAGAGAAACGATCAAAGAGCGGTCTAACATGAAAGATGAGAATGCGCACCAGAGACACGCGCGGCTTAGCCCGTGACCTCAAAGCCGCGGCTAAACCCTCGCAACTCACTGCGTGGTGCCATCTAAAGACACGCGAGGCTTGGCCCGCGACTTAAGGGCCGCGGCCAAGGTTGCGGGGTCGGTCTGGACGATTTAAATCCCATTATTAGGGTTTTTCCTCATTATCACCTCCCCTCTCCTTTTCTATCCTCTTTAGTGCGATTTTGTGAACTAGGGTTTCGTATTTGGGAGCAACTATGGTGGATTTGTACAAACAAAACTCAAGGATTCGGTATTTGGAAGCTCGGGTTGAAGATTTGATGGGTTGTTTGGATAGCTTTGGGTGGAAAGCCTCAATCTCTAATGTGGTAAGTTTCCTTGAGTAATCTAAGCTTTGGTATAAGGATCTTTATAGATCTAAAGATTTACTTGTTGATGTTTATGCTAGACTTGAAGGAATGGGTTGTTGGGAAACCCTAACTTTTGTTGGTGATGACTCAAAATGGAGGGATCTACTCTATTGGAGGCTAATGGTTGGGTTTGGAACCTAGATTTAGCCTAAATCTAGCAAGGTGAGTTCAAGTTGCTTTACGAAAACTATGTACATGCCAAAATGGGTATTTTCAAGTAAAAATATATTTTACTCGGTAATTGTCAAAGTGTGGGTATTTTGATAAGTTTTCATATTCGATAAACTTGGGTTATTTTAATCTCGTGAAATGCTCATATTCAGATTTTGAATATTTCAACAAGTAACTAACATGACTTATATGTTCTTGGTGATATTGTACAAATAAAGTCCATTTTACGATTTATGTATCTTCGGTGATTTTTGTACAAATGAAGTCTAACTCATGATGTTCGGTATTTTGATGTATTTGAGTTCATAAACCGTTTGGGAAAATTCTTGGTTCCAATACGTGACGAGTTTTGGGTTAATCACATCTTTGGGTCATGTGTATGCATAAATGTCGTTTAAAGGCACTTCATTATATGGGGGTCCATTGTTTATTGGTCAAATGGATTTTGAGCATTTTAGCTCGGCGTTGACTTAAAAGAGTCTTGAGGACATTTGTCCGGTTTTAATGGCTCGATGTAGAGTCCAATCTATGATTTACATACTAATGCATCTTATTGCATATTTATGATAATTACATGCTCGACTGCGTTGGTCATTCATGTGTAGTCATGTAATGTTTAGACTATGTTGCATTGGATCCATAGGCACGTAATTCAGTCTTATTTGGTGGTCAAGTGGGGGGTACGGGGTTGGACTCCGGGACTAATGTATTATGACCTTGTCCTTTCAAGTGTACACTAGGAGGGCTGAGTCCGGTTGTGCTATTGTGACAATGGGTAGGCCATGATGGACGTTTGGGGCCTCCGCCATGTCAGGGCAATGCCATGGTTTGTATCCCCATGCCGAGCCTTTGGTGATAATCTTGATAATATTCGCCAAGGTCAACTTTCTCTTTTAGTGTAGCTTAAAGGAAGTCGTAGGGACACTTGGGCTTGTGTGTCGTGAAGTGTCATACGATTAACGTTGTATGAGTGGCATACTTTTGTGTTCCTCCACTCTCAACGGATGCGGGTATCCCCCGCTGTCGACCCGTAGTATTTTGGGTATTTAATTGTCCTTACCTAAATGTTTGGATTTCATTCCATTTTATGGTCGCGTGAGTATTAAGTTTCAGTTCCATGCTTTCGATAACGTATCATAATTATATGGTTTGTTTTCCATTATTTATGGGTCGAGTATTATGCCCCGCCCGGGTTTTGGGTGTTTTGGGATATGAAGTGTCACACATGTTTTTAGAAATTGGGTGTTGAATCATAAACCCGTTTTGGGTGAGTTATGGACTGCATCGTTTTACAAAGAATGTCTATTTTGGAGCGTTGTCTTTAAAGATGTATATTATGGGGAAAACGAGTCGTTTCCATTTCTAAAGTAATCCATTTCGAAAGATTTTGAGTTGAACTGAATTCCTTTCTTTAATGATATATTCATTCATGTTAAAACTCTTGAGCTCACTAGACGTTAAGCCTAAACTTTTTATTTGTCGGCATGTGCATCAGGTTACAGATGGGGATTTTGGTTCTAGCAGTCCTATGAAGAAATGCGTTTAGTTATTTACGAGTGTAAGTATTTGGCGAAGTCCTCCGCAGTTTGGAGATAACGGTTATTGTTGGGTTCTTAGTAGCACCTGTCCATATTAGTTGCTATTTCCAGATTTGAGGGTGTTACACTTAATACTCATGAATCACAAGTTCTAGCAATACATCCCATCATATTCACTTTATGGCATTTAGACTTCTCAAATACTCAATCACTCAAATGAGCCAAGAAATCTATATGCTCATGTTTTAGAAAGTATTTAAAGTTATAAATATCCCAAAGTCCATAATACTACCTTTTATGTCAAACACCTTTCAAAAACCCCAAGTCGTCATTTTTGGTCTAAATCAACAAATCAACATATATGTCAAGAAGTAACATAAACAACCATATGTATAAGGACATTATTGTATAAAACTCACCTTTTAGGTTTGTGAAGAGAAAACCTAGATATGGAGAAAACCCTAATAAGTGAGAGATGACTTATAGCTCAAAGTCGTTGAAGACTTGCTCTTGAGGTAGGTGAAACCTTAGTGTTAAGCATTTAACGTCTTTAATGTACTTGGATCTTGCAATATATGCTAAAGGGTGGAAATTAGTGAAAATCGCATCTTTTAGAGAGAGAAAATGAATCCGCCCAAAGTTTGATATTTATAGTTTTCCCCTTCTAAGCAAAACTGATGAATGTCGATGATAGTGCCCAGCCGATTGTGCCAAGACACTGTCGCGAGGCATTATCACCCAGACTGTACCACGGGTGCCTATATCCAAGCGTTAGTGAGACGCGGTTGTGCCCCGGGCATACTCGTCGGGCACAAGCTAGGAGTGTACAGCGGGGTGGGGTTCCCCTACGATAGTGACACCGCGACTTTGCCCAAGGGCATTGTCGTCGGACACAGTCGTCGAGTATCGCCGAGGTCCCAAAACTTTCCAAATCAACCCGATAACACTCCTATCACTTACACCAACGATTCATAACATAAAACTCGAACACAATTGTAAATACCCGAAACACATTAGTCACCAAAAGCTTAGGGGATCACAAAATTACACATAAACATAAGGAGGAATGGTTTACTCAAAATTCGGGGTGTTACAATCCTCCCCTCCTAAAAGAAGATTTCGCTCTCGAAATCTCGCACTAAACAAAAAGACGAGGGTATCGCCTTTTCATATCGTCTACTGCTTCCCACGTCACGTTTGCACCTTGGTGGTGCTTCCATTGAACCATAACCATAACCACTTCTTTGTGATGGAGTTTCTTCGACTTCCTTTCCAAGATGGCATTGGGTTCAAAATAAGTGGTCTTTGTATCAACTTATTGTCAACAATGTGTTTTTGTATGGTGATTGAACTGAAGAAGTTTATATGACTTTGCATGAAGGGTATTTCAATCCTGATGATAAACGTGTTTGTATATTGATAAAGTCTCTATATTGTTTAAAACAGGCCCCACGTCAGTGGTATGGAAAGTTATCTTCTTGTCTTGTTAGTTATGGGTTTGTTTTAAGTGTGAATGATTATTCATTGTTTACCAAGTCTTTTCATTCTGACTTGATTGTTTTACTTGTGTATGTGGATGACATTGTTATCACTAGTAGTAGTATATCTGAGACAAATTTTGTTAACGAATTTTTGAAAGTAAATTTTGGATTAAGGATTTAGGCCAACTGAAATTTTTCCTAGGTATTGAATTTTTGGAATGGATAATGGTTTAAGCATGAGTCAGAGAAAATATTGTTTGGAGTTACTTAATGATTTTGGATATTTGGGTTGTAATCAAATAAATACACCAATAGACTTGAACTTAATTGTAACAGATTCCATAAGGTCTGTATCAAATGATCCACCTTTGTTAGATTTTTCTGCTTTTCAAAGATTAATTGGTAGACTCATTTATTGACTTGCTATAAGTCCTGATATAAATTTTGCAGTTTATTGTTTGAGTCAGTTTATGCATAGTCTCTTGGAAGGGGTGTAAGTTTTACCAGATCACATTCCTTTGGTTTAGCTGTTTATGTGGATGCAGACTAGGGTAGGTGTCTCTCTTATAGATGTTATGTTTCAGGGTAAAGTTTGTTTTTGGGTAACTCAATGGTTTCTTGGAAAAGTAAGAAACAAAATATTGTGTCTAGACCTTCAGTTGAGTCTGAATATCGAGCTATGACAGCAACTGTTGATCCAAACTCTCTCAGTGATTTGATAATGACCCGTTGTTATACTTAGTGAAAATTACGTTTAACATCTGTATGTATAAGTGTTTCACCATCAGCGATTAAATACTGAGTATGTTCAGTATCGTTGATGATCTCTCTACTATTAGTTAGACGTAGTCCCTGAAGACAAGTTTCGCGACAAAGATGTTCAACACTGAGTCGAAGACAAAGTTGCTGAACAACGGACAAGTCTACTCATGATCTGATGCGGATATCAGCGAAACCAAGACAAGTCTACCTACACACGAAGAAACCTGAAGAAAAGCTTCAGCGATCAGTGAACTTCCTTCTATCTCTGTGAAGGAAGAGATATTCAACGATTGAAGATTACATAGCTTTTATTCCAAGTCTCTTTTGTCTTGCCCTTGAACACATAGTACAATTGTCAGAAAAGACATACCTCTACGACAAATCATACAACAACTCTGAAGTCTACACTGTTCACCATTCGGCCAAAAGCATGTCTCCAAAAGTCAGAGGCATGCAACCAACCATCGAAGGACACGTGTAAAGTACCCTGCCATGGATTCAATGCATAGGGTATAAATAGAGAGATCAAGACTCTATTTGAGTGTTGCCTTCTATCTTTCTCATAATATAGAAACCCTTGCTTTCTATATTCTCTCAATATTTATTCTCTAGTTTTTTTGCAACAATCTGTGTGATTCTTAAGTTTGTTTAGATTAGGTTTCACTTAATCTTATTCCGTAACAAACTGTAAATTGTGATTTGATTTATCAATAAAAAAATTATTAAACCATTAAATTTTGTGTTTGTATTCACCCCCCTTCTACAAACTTGTTAAGCACCTTCGGGACCAACAAGTGGTATCAGAGCAGATTGTTTAATCTCATAAACAAGATCTTGCTTTATTCTCTTCCTTGCTATTCTCAAAATGGAACTCAACACAAACACTATGATAATGATTCTCTCTCAAAACCTCCTCGATTTAGCAGAGAAAACTTTACTCTCTGGAAAAATCGAATGATGCTATTTCTAGAAGGTGTAGACCCTACTATACCTGGAAAAATCGAATCATAGCTGCAGTTCCTACCACTGCCACCACTCCTGCCATTCCTGAAAGATATGCTCCTAAGGAAATTAGATAATGGAGTGATGAAGATAAAAAGAAAGTAGGTTTAGATGCTAAGGTAAAAACCATTATTTCTATGGCCCTGCCTGATGAAGCCTTCGATTCCATCATGCATCTTAAAACTGCTAAAAAATTGTGGGACAATATATGTGTTCATTATTAAGGTACCACTGAAATCCAAGAAACTAGAAAGATCAATTTGGTAAGACAATACGAAAGTTTTATCTGTAGTAAGAATGAGTCTCTATCTGATGTTCACCAAAGATTTAACTGCTTAATCATTGTTCTGAGGACTGTTGGTAGGACCTATTCTAATTCTAAGGTCCTAACTAAATTCTTGGAAAGTCTTCCTGAAAGCTGGGACAACTATTCAATGTGTCTCAAGCTGACCAAAGAATTAAATCATCTCTCTCTTATTACTCTACTTAACTACGATTAATCAAATCTCCTGAAGAAGAATATTGTGAAAGATTCTAAAGACTACAAAAGCATTCCTGTGGATTTAGTCTCTTCAGAGATCATTCCATCTCATCAATCTACTCTTACCATCATTGAGTTAGATTCTGACTCTGAGGAATTATCAGACGCTGATCTTTCAGAGTTTGATGAATCCTAAGAACTCTTGACAAACTCCTTCAAAAGATTTGCAAGAAAGAGCAATTTCAGAAGAAATAAGCCTCTCTCCCTATCTGACAAGCCAAAATCAACCCCTGTTGATAAGGCTACTGCTACTTGCTTTAACTATGAAAAAGTTGTCCAGCGAATGCAGGTCAAAGAAAGTCTTCAAACCTTCCACATCCAAAAAAACCAGCGATAACAAATACCTCAAGTTGAAAGAAAAATATCAAAAGTTGAAAGGCTTTAAGCGAAAAGGTAAAAGTGTTATCGCTGAAGAGCATGATTGGGCTGAATCAGAAGAATCAAGTTCTGATGAAGAAGAAGTTGCTAATCTCTGTCTTATGGCTAAGATTAAAGAAGAAGTAGAAGAACCAACTTGAACTTCTATGAGTTACATCTCCTCTCAGGTATCCATCTCTACCAATCCCTCTCTTTCTGAACCTGAGATAAGTCGCGCGATAGATGTGCTGACAATAAACTTGTACAATGCACTAAATGGAAAAAATTTAGCTGAAAACAAAAATATTGATTTAACTGAACAGATGGAGAAATGTCATGAAAGGATCAAATAACTAACTCTTTTAGAGGAAAGTTGAAAATGTCCAATTCAAGCTATGATGTCAATTAAACAACAATTAAGATCAAGATTTTAGAGAGAGAGTGTAGAGAGAGAAAGTCATATGTCTATTCAATCACAAGAGTATGCGCACAATTCAGAATGTTACAAAAGGTTACAAGATTCACTCAAGACAAAGCTATTTAAACTACATGACTTCTCTCACAACATTACAAGGAAACCTCACTACATGATTCTCTCAAAAGCATTAAAGTCAAATACAAAAGTCAAACTTACTTGATCTAAACAAAATACATTAACAAAAGTTTAAAAGTCAAGTCATGGTCAATGAAATTATCAGCATTGAACGTGAACAAGCCATCGCTGCTTTTAAAGCGGAAAAGACAACTGTTGAGGGATGGTGTAAATCTTCAACCAAGATCAATGAAATCATAAGTGCTCAAATCCCTACTCATGACAAAACCGGTCTCGGTTATCATCATGAAAAGGATGAATCTAGCAGAGACTGTTCCATGCTTAAGTATGGAATGTTTGTCTCTTCTATCCCTGACACTTCTTCTACTCAGTATTCTTTATCTTCCAATCCTATCTCTGAGGACTTATCAAAGAGCTCCAAGCTTGCTGATAAAGGGAATTCCATTTCTCATCATCCACAGAAGGCTACTAAGATAGCAAAGCCGAAGGTCCATTCCAAATATTCAGTAAATCAATCTTCTAGCTCTGGAACAAAAATCACTGATATCTCTCATAGATCAACTTCAAAGCTGAAAATTTATATCAAGCCTAAGAAATCTGATGAACTAAAATTTCTTCCGAGATCTAATGCTAAGGATATTCTTGGAGCTGGCCCTGGTTATCTTAAGTTTTCTAACTCAACTATTCCTGGTCTTAAAGTTACTTTCGTCTATAGAAAGTGTTATCACTGTGGACTTATTGACCATATTGCGAGTAAATGTCCTACTGCCACAAAAGCTGATAAGATAGCTAAAGTGAAGATGAATGCCTCCAAGGCTGAGAAGGTCACCAAAACTAAGAAATATGCCAAAGTGAAAAATGCCACTAAGGTTAAAAAATTAACCAAGGTGAAGGCTACCACTGACGCTGAATCTTCAGATGCTGTAAAGATTGTTGATCCTTCCGTTACCACTAACCCTACTCGACCCATTGAAAAGTGGGTACCAATCAAAACTTAATCTTCCTTATGTTTTCAGGGATCGAAGGGTATCTGGTATTTAGATAGTGGATTCTCTCGACACATGACTGGATAAAAAGACCTGTTTGCTGAATACAAGGAAGATAATGGTCCCTCAGTGACCTTTGGTGGGAATGGGAAAGGTTATACCAGAGGGTTTAGCGTTCTAAGCAATGGGACGACTACCTTACGAAGAGTCGCTTACGTAAATGGAATGAAGCACAATCTTCTTAGCATCAGTCAACTATGTGACAAAGACTATGAGGTTCGCTTTTGTAAGAAAGCATGTTCAGTGGTGAATGAAAAAAGAAAGCTCTCTCTCAGTGGTTATCGTATGAAAAATGTATATGTAATAGACATGGACTCTACTTTCACTAAAGACGTTTGTTTTTCTTTCTAAAGCCTCTTTAGATGTCAACTGGTTAGGGCACAAAAGGCTCTCTCATATAAACTTCAAAACATTGAATTCTCTCTCCTCAAAAGAACTAGTCTTCGGTCTTCCTCAGCACTCATATGCCATGGAATCTCTTTGTTCCGCATGTGAGAAAGGAAAGCAGACTAAATCAAGTTTCAAATCAAAACAAGTTTTCTCAGTGACAAGTCCTCTTCAGCTCTTGCATATGGATTTATTTGTCTCTGTCAATATTCAATCCATAGCTGGAAAGAAATACACTCTTATTATAGTAGATGAATACTCTCGCTACACCTGGGTAATCTTTCTTCGCTCTAAAAGTGATACTCCAGAAGAACTTATATCTTTTGTTAGAAAGATGGAAGTGTTGAATAATCTAACTGTTCACTCAATAAGAAGTGATCATGGAACTGAATTCAAAAATTGTTCTCTGAACAACTTCTTTGAGAGTAAGGGAATTTCGCACAATTTCTCTTCCATAAGAACTCCTCAGCAAAATGGTGTCGCTGAAAGAAGAAACCGAATGATCATTGAAGCAGCAAGATCAATGCTCAACGATTCTCATCTTCCAACTCAGTTTTGGGCAGAAGCTGTCAACATTTCTTGTTTTACTCAAAACAGGTCTCTGATAGTAAAACGTTTCAGCAAAACAGACTATGAACTTATCCATGGAAGAAAAACCTTCTATCAGTTTTCTTCACATATTTGGTTGTCAGTGTTTCATCTTTAACAACAAAGATACACTTTGAAAGTTCAACCCGAAAACTGATGATGGAATCTTTCTTAGCTATCCCTCAATGTCAAAAGCCTACAGAGTCTTCAACAAGAGAAGACAAACAGTAGAAGAAACAAAACATGTCACCTTTGATGAATCCAGGTCAGCGAATCTAAACCTATCACTGACAATGATGAACTGAATGCTTGGATGTTCTCTCACTTCAGGGAAACAAAACCTCTCTTCAACTCACATCAACATACAGATCCTTCTAATACTGATAATGATCCAAACATCATACCTCATAACGTTGAATCTACCTCTTGGGTTTCAGTTGTTCTCCTAACCACACTTCCTACTTCAGATCTTCCCTCTTCTGAAAACCTCTCAGTGAATAATGTTCTATCTGAACCACTACATTTGATAGCTGAAGAACCTCAAGTTTCTTCATCAGTGAACATTCCTATTGATGATCCAACTCTTGAGGTAAGCGATTATGCTCCAGCTCAACAATGGACCAGAGATCACCCCATAGATCAAATTCTTGGTGATCCTGATACAGGTATTCAGACTCGATGAAGTTCAAGTAATATTTGTCCCTTTGTGAATTTTTTTTCTCTCATAGAGCCAAAGAAGACTGATGATGCCCTCAGAGATCCAAACAGGGTCAGTGCTATGCAAGAAGAGCTGACTTAGTTTGCAAGAAACAAAGTTTGGAATCTTGTTCCCGACCATCCAATAAATCTGTTATAGGCACCAAATGGGTGTTTAGAAACAAATTAGATGAAAATGGCACTGTAACCCACAACAAAGCTAGGCTAGTTGCTAAGAGATACATACAAGAGGAAGGCATAGACTATGATGAAATCTTTTCCCCTATGGCTAACCTCTAAGCAATTCGATTATTCTTAGCATATGCAGTTTTAAAAGACTTCAAAGTATATCAAATGAATGTCAAGTCAGCATTCCTAAATGGAAAGTTGAATGAAGAAGTTCATGGTGAACAACCCCCAGGGTTCTCTGACCCTAAGCATCCACATTATGTATATTAGTTGTATAAGGCTCTCTATGGGTTAAAACAAGCTCCTAGTCCTTGGTATGACACCCTCTCACACGTTATTTTTCAGAAAGATAAAAGGTCATATTATTCTTGTACAAATATATGTCGATGACATTATATTTGGTTCTACTAACCCATATTTGTGTACTCGTTTCGCTGAAAGAATGAAGACATTATATAAAACGAGTATGATGGGTGAACTAACTAACTTCCTTAGACTTCAAATCAAGAAATCTGACAAAGGTACATTTATTCATCAAGGTAAGTATGTTGAGGATATGCTGAAAAAGTTTGATCTCACTCAAACCTCAGCGATGAAAACTCCTATGGCACCTCCCCTAACATTAAACAAGGATCCAGCCGGAAAACCTGTTAATGTCACTACCTAAAGAGGAATGATAGGCTCCCTGTTGTATCTAACAGCGAGTTGACCTCATATCATGTATTCTACGTGTCTCTGTGCACGCTATCAATTAGAACCCAAGGAATCCCATCTAATCCTTGTCAAGCAAATTTTCTGATATCTTAAGGGAACTCCTAACCTCAGTCTTTGGTACCCCAAAGATTCAGGGTTCGATGTAACTCGCTATTCAGATAGAGATTTTGCAGGTTGCAAACTTGATAGAAAAAGAACCACTGGCGGATGTCAACTCCTAGGTGGAAAACTGGTAAGGTGGACAAGCAAAAATCAGAACTCAGTATCCACGTCCACAGCTGAAGCTGAGTACGTAGCCACTGGAAGTTATTGTGCTCAAGTCTTATGGATGAGAAATCAACTATTAGACTTTGACCTTCAGCTATCCAACATCCCAATCTATTGCGACAGAACTAGTGCCATAGCTATAGCAAACAATCCAGTGCTACACTCAAAGACAAAGCAAATAGACATCAAATATTATTTTATCAGAGAACATGTGATGAATGGTGATATAGAACTCCACTTTATTCATACTGACTATCAGCTTACTGATGTTTTCACCAAACCTCTTGATGAGACAAGATTCAACTTTTTCATTAGTGAGCTTGGAATGTCGAATCTTGAAGATTAACTCTTCAACTTTCATGCATTATGTCAGTTATAAAAAGTTCTACCTCACCTCATAATCTCTGACTAAATATCTCTGACATTCAGGTATGTTATCTCATCCTCTCTCACTGAATCCTATTCACTAAGACGTTCTCAAAACTCAGAACTTTAATCACTAACTTTCTTCAAGTGGTTAAAAGCTTTTTGAAAAACAAACCTTATCACTGATATTTATCGTCAGTGATCCTTTGCAAAGAAAACATATCCCTGACTTTCTGTCAGCGATACTTTAAAAAAACTGAAGCTTTTTTCTCTTTCTTGTGATGTCATTCGAACTGATAATCCATGGCACGTTTTTTTTGTGATGTTAGCCCCAATTCTGAAATGTAAAAGTATTGAAATTATTTTGTCCTATTTCAGAGGAATTACAAAGATAGACATAAGAGGACATGCCTGCCTCTGAAGTATATTTCAGAGATAGAGATTTAGCAGAAGAACAGCAGAGATGGCTTCATCAGAGGTTCGTACATCAGAGCTCTGAAGACCCCCTATCTAAAGAATGCGCTGAAAAAATTCTACAGTTATTGACAGAAGAATAGATGAAACGTCACATGGTGTTAATATTTACTTTTTAGAGTAGGTTACTGTTCAAGCATGCCTTGAGTCTACCTTCTAGGTGAATCACTGTTCAAGCATGCTTCTTATGTCAGGATAGTACACTGTTCACTTTATGGTCCTATAAATAGGACCATCACCCCATTACTTGATGTGTGCTTTTCCTTATATCTTGTAATTGAATTATCTTTAATATACGGAAAAGTATTCCATGAAGATCTTGTACCATTTATCCACCTTTTGGTGTTCTTATTAATCTACTTGATTTATCTAGTGAATATTAAGCTTGTTCTTATATTTACCTTATTGGATATCTTCTTATTAATTGTGATTTGAATCTACTTTGATATTAAATTGTATTGCTTCCGATGTCATTACTATTATTGTTTATATCATTGTAAAAGACTAAATCTGGGATCCAACAATTGGTATCAGAGCCTTCTTTGTTTTTTAAATAAACAAGGTCATATCTGCATACTCGGATAGATTTATGTCTGTGATTCAAGATCTTTATAAATCTGTGCATGTTCATATAAACTCTTGTTTAAGAACTTTATATGCTCCAGGTTTGAAAGACACTAACAATACTACACATTTTGTTGAAAGCTTCTCAAACTTCATCTCTTTCAAAAGCTTCATCCTTTCTTTTATAATGGCATGTTCAAGTATAAGTGCCATTTATACAGCTGGTTCATTAACAAAACCTCCTACACTTCTAAGGGATGAATATCCCCAATGGAAAATAAGGATGGTAAATTTTTTGGAAGGTATGGACAGAGATCTTTTAAGATCAGTAACTGATGGACCTCACCAACCAATGGTGTTGGTACCAAGAGTTCCTGCAACAACAGATTCTGCTGAAATACCTGCATATTATGAAAAGAAAACTTCAAACTTCCCTGAAATGATGGAAAATGACTCCAAAGCTGTTAGATTATTGATAATGGCCATTCCCATTGATATTTTCCAAGAACTTGATTCTTGTGTAACTGCTAAAGAGATATGGGATCAGTTGTTAAACCAACTTGAAGGTGGCCTACAAACTCAAAAAAACAGGATAACTCAAGATTCCAGACTCAACATTCTCATTAATAAATGCAAAAAGTTTGGAGTTATGAGGACAAAAGAGGAATATAATGTTCTTTTCCTTAAAAGTTTAAACGAAGAATGGTCACAACTGTCCATATTTGTTCAAGCCAATCAAAATCTTGATTCTTGGTCATTAACTGACATTTACGGCACCCTAGTTGCCCAGGAAAAAGAAGTTGTTAAACAAAAGTCAAAAACCTCTTTACGTGGACCACTTGCCCTCATTTCAAAACATAAAGGAGGTTCAAAAGAAAGTCATGATGAACAATCAAAGAACTCAAAAGAAAACTCATCAAGAAAGGAGTCAAAAAGAATATCCAAAAAGGCCATGATAGCTGAAGAAGATTATCATTCAGACTCAGACTCAGATGAAGACATTTACGCTTTTGCTAACTCTCTTGGTTTGATTACCCATCAATTCAACAATAAATTTCGTAAGAAAATTTCTGAAGGAAGAAGAAATGATGAAGAAAGGAGAGGAAATCCAGAAAGAAGATTTCAGAAAGCTGAATATCAACAAGAACCCAAATCTACTCAGCATAGTGATCAAAAGGGTGTTCATTACAACAATCATGAAGCTGTTCAACAAACAAGAACTCATCAACCATTTCAGCTAAAGTATCCTCAACCTCAGAGATACTTTCAACCTCAAGCTCATAAGTTTGAGACAATTACTGCTCTTCCACCAAATCAAAATGATGGGAGATGCTTTAGATGTGGAAAACCAGGCCATTATTCTGCAAACTGCAGAGGTAGACTGATCAAGGATCAAGATTACTACAAAAACAAGTACAAATACAATATCAGAGAAAGAGTACTTGTTGCAGAAATGGAAGTCTGGATGTCAGACTCAACAAGTGATGGAGAAGAAGAGCCTACCAACCTCTATGGTATGGCTATAGCAGATGGTTATCAGACTTATGGATCATCAGAAGACTGCACTGAAAAGGTAAACTCTCCATCCACCTCTGAAAGTGAACTTGAAATGGATGTTCTTAAAATAACAGATGAGTTTCAGAGTTTAAAGAAAAAACTCATTGAAGAAAAATAAAAGAGAAAGCAAATGACAAAGGACCTAAAATTTTATAAAAGAGAAAAAGACCTCCTTGAGTTAGAAAAAGAAAGAAATTTTTACTGAAAATCTGAACTTGAAAAATCTCAGAGCCAAAAGGAAAATTTGTTTTCTGATAAATTCAAAGAACTTGAATAGGTTGTAAAGGCAAAAGAAGAAGTGAGAAAATCTGAGTATGAAATGCTCAATTCTGTTGTCTTAACTAATTTTTTCAAAAGGAAAGAGAAATATTACATCAATCTCTGGAAAGAAAGGAACTTCAGATCAAGAGTTATCAAGATGCACAAGATGTGCACATTAAAATCAATTCTCAGATGGATACTCAAGGGTTGGGATTCAATGAATTGGATCCATTCACTGGATTAAAGAAAACTTCACTTTCTTCCACTTTCTGTATTGGAAAGGTCCAGAGACCTGACTTTCCATCTCTGGATAATCCTAACATTTTCAAAAGAAAAAAAACTATAGAGGGATCAAAAGTAAGAACTCCAAATTTCAAAAATATCTCATACTTTGAAGTAAAAAATGTTTTAGAACCTGTCTTCAAGATAGAACAAGAAACTTCAGAAGTTCATTTCTCAAAATCTCAAAGCAATGATCCCAAAGAGATATTTAGATTTGATTCATTCATCACTAAAGAACTAGAGATCTCTGAAGCTAGTACCTCTGAAGTAAAACCTTAGAGCTTACTAAATCCAGAAGCACCTCTATATTCTCCTGAAACAGATGAATGCATCAGAACTACTTTTGAAGATGACATTAGAAGAATTTACAAAGAAAATGTCATATCTGATTTTATCAAAGAATCTTGCAAGAAAAGTATAATCAAAGTCTCCAAACCTAAAGATAGTGTGAAAACTTCAGAGATAGTCATCTCTGAGAAAGTTAAAAGAGACTTTTTTGACTCTGATTCTGAATCTGACACAGAGGTAGATGTACAAATTTTCTACAGACCAGAGAATGTAATTTATAAAATAAAACAGACTGTTGGTTTTGGAATTTTAAACACCATTGTTTCTGTCTCAAAAGATAAATCCAGAATTCCAATATGTCCTAATTTTGTAGACAAGTTCCTATAAGCAAAAACCTCTCTGGAATTGGAGAAAGAGTTAAAGGAAAAGGCTAAGAATAAAACTAACACTTCTTAGTTCTACATCTATAAACCTATCAAATTCACTCCTAAACAGAAAGGTAAATGGCAAGAAATTAACCATTCTGATCCTGTTTGTGTAGTGAGCAAGAAATAGAAGAAGATGTTTTGGGCCAAGAAAAAGCAAATTGAAAAGAAGACCAATTTCCAATCTAAAAAGTCAGAAGTAGTTAGGAATACTTGTAATATTCCTAGTGCTAGTTTTAAGAAGTTCAAAAAAAACATGTACCAAATGTTTTTAAAAAAATGAAAAACTTTGCTCCTACTTCATCTTGCTTTGTTAATTGCAATTGCATTCAACTCATGATTAAGCTGAAAAATCATTTCAGAGGTTCTCATTGATTTTTGAATCAACCTCTGACCAAGACTTCAGACACAAAGCCTCAGAATCAAGAGAAAAACCATTCTGGCAAAGCATCAAAATATGGAATGCCAAATGTTGATAAAAATCCTTCAAAGCCTAACAAGAAAGAACCCATAATGAGATGGGTACCTAAAACTCTCTAATCCGTCTTGAAGAAACAGTACATGCCTATCGGGTACTTAGATTCTGGATGCTCAAGGCATATGACTGGATATAAAAAGTTGTTATCCTCTTTCAAAGAAAAATATGGACGAGCAGTAGCTTTTGGGGATAATATGCAAGGTCAGATTAAAGGTTATGGTGAGTTAACAAGAGGAAATGTATCTGTTTCAAATGTTACTTATGTTGATGGACTAAAACACAAATTAATAAGCATAAGTCAACTGTGTGACCATGGTTTTCTTGTGAAAATTCAAGAAAAACATTGTTCAATTCTTCACTAAAAAACAGGTCAAGAAATGATGAGAGCAGACAGAAAAGGTAACTTATATAGAATGAATTTTACCAAGCATATAAACACTGACTCAGAGAAGCTCTATCTAGTATTTCTGAACAGTGAAGATGTTTGGCTTTAGCATAAGAAGTTCTCTCATTTGAACTTTCGATCACTTGATAAGTTAGTCAAACTTAATCTGGTTAATGGATTACCATCTCTAAAGTTCAACAAAGATCATCTCTGTTCTTCTTGTGAAATGTGAAAAATGAAAAGATCATCCCACAAAACCAAAAGTGATAATAATTGTCCCAAACCGCTGCATATGCTTCATGTGGACCTTTGTGGTCCTATCTCTATGCAGAGTCTGTCAGGTAAAAAGTATATTCTTGTCTTAATTGATGAATACTCAAAATATACTTGGATAGAATTCATCAGAACCAAGTCTGATGTACCTGAAATTTTGATAAGAAGATTGCAGGTTCTGTTCAACAGCAAAATCCAGAAAATGAGAAGTGACAATGGAACAGAGTTTAGAAATGTCAGAATTAATTCCTATCTTTCAGAGGAAGGCATAACTCCTAACTTCTCTGAAGCAAGAACACCTCAACAAAATGGTGTTGTTGAAAGGAAAAACATAACACTAGTTAAAGCTGCAAGAACAATTCTTGCAGGATCTAATCTTCCAACCAACTTTTGTGCAGAAGCAGTTGCATCATCATGTTTTACCCAAAACAGAGCCACAATTGTCAAAAGATTCAAGAAAACATCATATGAACTCACTAACAAGAGAAAGAAAATGTTACATATTTTCATGTTTTTGGGTGCATGTGTTCATATTGAATGACAAAGAATCTCTTAGCAAACTTGACAAAAAGGCAGATGAAGGAAAATTTATTGGTTATTCTTTAGCTTCAAAAACCTTCAGAGTGTTCAATATGAGAACAAGAAACATCCAAGAGAGTATTAACGTCTCATTTGATGAAAATAAAAGCTCTGACAAGCAAACTGTCAAAACCACAGCTAAAAATGCCTCTGAATCATCAAAATTAAGGGAATCTAAGCTAAACAGAATATTTAAATATTTCTTTGATGATGATGATCACTCCGAGTTTATCTTCAGAGATGCTCACAGAACCACTTTAGAGGAACCATAAACTACAGGTACAACACTTTCTGGTCCCTCTGATACTGCACCTTTTCCTTCAATACAAGTCCAAGTAATGAATCAAGACAAGTTGAAGAACAAGAATCTTCAGAAGCAGAAGGTGAACAAGAGACATCTGAAGAAGCTCCAGAGACATCTATTGAAGAGACTCCAGAACCTACTTCACCATCTCTAGAACCCATTTAAGAGCCCCTGAGTAGCACAACAGAGATGTCACCACCTGTCATCTCTGAAACTCAAACTCCACCCCAAATTCATGCCCACATGACAATATGGACAAGAGACCACCCCCATGATCAAATCATAGGATCTCCTTCAAAAGGAATCAAGACAAGATCAGCTACTGTCAACGAATGCCTTTTTGTAAATTTTTGAAGCAAAATTGAACCCAAAAAGGTAAATAAAGCTCTTGAAGATCCTGATTGGATCAATGCCATGCAAGATGAGCTTCAAGAATTTGAGAGAAATAATGTCTGGACTCTAGTTCCCCTTCCTAAAGGAAATTTGTTATTGGAACTAAATGGGTTTTCAGAAAAAAAAATGGATGAAAATGGCATTATAATCAGAAACAAAGCTAGACTGGTTGCTACGGGATATTGCCAAGGAGAAGGCATTGATTATGATGAAACCTTTACACCTGTGGCAAGGCTAGAAGCAATCAAAATCTTCTTAGCCTATGTTGCATACAAAGGTTTCAAAGTATATCAAATGGATGTTAAATCTGCATTTCTTAATGGAAAAATTAATGAAGAAGTATATGTCTAGAAACCACCTGGTTTTGAATGTGCAGAGTTTCCAAACCATGTTTATCACCTTGATAAAGCTCTGTATGGCCTTAAACAAGCTCCCAGAGCATGGTATGCAACTTTATCCTTCTTTCTGATTGATAATGGATTTGAAAAAGGAACAATTGGCACCACACTGTTCATCAAGAGGTATAAGAATGAAATGCTTCTATTACAAATATATGTTGATGACATTATCTTTGGCTCTACAAATCAAAAGTATTGTGATAAGTTTTCAGAGTTTATGAAGAATGGATTTGAAATGAGTCTCATGGGAGAATTAACATTCTTTCTAAGACTTCAAGTAAAACAAACAACATGTAGATCCCAGTATAGTGCAATCATGAACAGTTATATCAATGAAGAACAATAATATAGCCACAACCTCTAGTCATATGATTAATATTCAATGAAAGGGTTTAGGTTTACAGAGAGAATATCTGATCAGTAAATGTAAACTTATTGAATAGAGAATTATTAATAATGAGACTAAACTGATAATGAAACTAATAACGCCTTTATATACTTAGGCTTACAAGACTTAATGGGCTTATGGGCTTTAGGCCCAATAAACTAATAAAACTATTAAAAAATTACACTTTGCACCCTGAACTTCTATTTAACATATAAAACACCCTAACAATCTCCCCCTTTAAATAGAAGTTCTAAGTCATGCCAGTTCGGAACATATGTCTTTCGAAACCCAAAACTGATCTCGAAGTATCTCATTTGAGTTTTGTACTCCAGCCGATCAATGATAACACCCAGTGCTTGAAGAACAAGTTTCTTGTATTTCGGATCCAATGGTTGAACCCCTTTTTCATCTTGATCAATAACACACTTCAACTTGTCTTTAAGCAACATCAAAGTACCATCGCAGAATCTGGCAATCTGACTGAAACGGATAAAACGCATATCACCTTTGTTGTTCGCGTATGTCATGCCTAATTCTGGAAACTTTAGAATTATGAAGTCTGGTACATTCTGGGCATCAGAAGGAATCCTCAAATCAGGTTTAAGCAGATTGATCTTTGGTTGGTTGCTTTCTAACCCAATCTGAAAGTCTTCTACCGAGGCAAGCTTCATTGCACACTTCATGTATCTTTTGACAGTCTCGAGTGCATCTGTAACTTCCCTTGGTCTGATAGTTCTAGTCTTAAAGTCTCTAAGCAGAAATAGCAGATCTTGTGGTTCAAGACGTGGAAAATCAGCTTCCGAAAAGTTCCACTTCTCACCATCTTCTCGAGTTACCACAAAGTATGAATACTTTACGCCCATGAAGAAACAAGCGTGAATCTAATCGACAAATGTAATTCAGAGCTTTGTCTTTCTGTACCTGTCTTTGAAGTAGTTATACACAAATATGATCTCACGCTGCTTTTCCTTGCTTTTCATCGACTGGAGACCATGAAGTACGACTTCATCATATTCACGAATCCAATGGCCAAAGATCTTCTTCTGGATTTCTTCCAGAAATGGAACTTTAATTCTGACTCTTTCCCACTTGGATGGCTTAGCTGGCGGAGTACTATCTGTTCCTAAAACTGGTGATGCAGGAGGAGATCTAACAGGAATATCTAGCTGAGGAAGATCAGGGTGATCAGTAGTATAGGTCAAAATCGGAACCTCAACAGAATGTTTTATGACTGGCTGATAATCTTCAGAATTGATAAGCTCATCAATCTCAGCTTGAAGGACTACCAGTTCTCTTTCGGTGTTGGCCTGTTCTTCTGTCGGGTCTGAAACTGCATATGGATCGACGATTAAAGCCTAGTTTTCAGGATCTATCGGTGAACCTCCATCTTGTTCCTCAGGCTTTTCAACCATTGGAATATCGTATAGCACTAACTCCATCGACTGCTCCTGTGCCTGTCCTTGCCCTTCCGGTTGAGTACCAGAATCCGAAGCCCTTTCCGTTTCCACCTGAATTGTACCCACTGACTTTGTCTCCAGCTCGGATAATCTTTGGCACTTCTCCCCCTCATGGTGATCAGGATCATCCTGATCATCATGTCGGCGCTTGAGCCTCTCTTCCTGGCTTCGACAGCTGTCTTCCACGGATGATAGTCGTTCATTCAATACAGCTACGGTTTGCTGCAAAAACTGAAGGAGGGCTTGCTGTTGCAGGAAGGCTTCTGTAGATATAGTGGGCTGGGTGGTGGTGTAGGTGTAGATGCTTGGGTACGGAGTAAAGAAAGTAGATCGGCATCTTGGGTAGGTTCGGTTTGATATTGGGCAAGTAATTTGGCAAGAAGGATGGACTTAAGGTCATCGATAGACATATCGGCAGCAGCAGTAGAGGGTTGTGGTGTAGGAGGTAGTGGTTCAGGCTCAGTCGCAGGACCTTTGCCTTTGATCAGACGTTTTAGCGCATCTACCTCCTCCCTCATTTCGGCTCGCATGATGGTGCGGATAACCTTTAGGGCGCCGTCCATGAATTCCCTTGAGACGAACTCTGGGTGAGTAACACCTGGGTCACTTAGACTTCCAGTTGTGGTAGGACTTCCACCCAATCCTCGTAAACCAACCGAAGTCGGAATTACTATAGGTGTTCCACCCGGGCCACTAAGGCCTCCAGCAGTAGCCGAGAAGGGTATATGTTCCTAGGAATAGGAGATATGACATCAAATGGCTCTAGACTCTGTGCACTCAAAGAAGTCGAGAACGGGGGTTGCTGTTCTCTTGTTTCAATACCGGAACTCTCCAAGTGAGAGACCGGTAGTGTATGTGCTAAATCCCCGTGAGAAATTGAAACCACCATCTGTTGAGAGATGGTGGAGTGGCTCGGGGGGTGTGCAGTTGCGTTGCTAGGTCCACGACGGCTTCTTCAATACCCTGTCCCAACACATGAGACTTGGTAGCAGATGTGGCTACCTGGCTAGATGTAGGATGGTGGAGGTCAACCGTTGAAGGTTGCGCCATCACTCGTGTACGCTCAGTATTGAATTTACTCTTTCTTTCCCTCTCTCTGCTCACATTTATATTTTCGACTACAACTCCTTATGCTCTCCTTGTCTTTCCAGGTGAGGGCTCATCATCGTCACCATCAGAGTCAGAAGAATCATCACTTGATGCCGATGCTTCAGTGGCGGTTTCCGACTGAGTGCCGGATGTATCTGTTTCCTCCTCAGACTCGGTGGCAGAAGACGACTGAAAGTTAGCAGTTTCAGTAGCGGTGTCCTCTTCCACCGTCGGAGAGGTTGTCCGAGGAGGTGTAGGTGATCGTCGATACGTACTGGCCTGGCTTTGTCGAACGGCACTGCCACTCCAGATCCCCTCACAATGTTTTCTCTACGCACACCCTGTCCGGGAGCCCCAACCCTCCGGACGCTACCGCCTCTCATACGTGGACCCTCACGCCGATCGGATCTCGCTCCCTGGGAAGGTCCTTCCGGTTCTGGATGGACCATTGGAGCTGGTAGGTTGTTTGTGCGCCTATAATCTATCACACTCAGCGCCGTAGGACTAGCGTAGGCCAGTAATCCGTCTGGAATGAGTCTGGCGACTAGACCTTCTGCATCAGGACGAGTCGGTATTTTGTGAGTCTGATTTTGTGGACATGTCGGGTGCGAAGATCGGCGCGCAATGGTAGGATAAAGCACCATGAAGTTGCGGATGATAAGCTGGAGAAATCACAAGAACGGAATGAAGTTCCGTCTTTTTGTCGCGTTTTCTCGTACTTTCTGAACTAGCTCGTACCACTGGAAGTCGGCGTAGTCGGCATGGAGGTGCAAGGCCACAGCGTGGAATAAGCGTAGAATGTTGATACTCGATTGGTCGATGTCTTTCGTGATAGCCGAAAGGCACCGATTTAGGTACGTAAAGAGCGTGTACCATATAGTGGTTAGGTTCTTCCTGTTGAACCCAGATGGAAGGCGTAGAATCGAGCCGTAATCAAGTGACTGGATGTCGGAGCAGAGAATTGCATCCGATACAATCGGGTCATAATTGTCTCTCCCCGGAAATGCAGTGGCGATCGGCAAGTGGAGAAACTGCCGGAAGAGATCGCGGGTTAGAAGTACGGGCGTGTGGTCTATTCGGCCCTCCAACTGGAAGCCATCGTCGGCCTCCAGAGGAGTAAGCGAACGCCAGAATTGCTGCAGGTATAGCAGTGGGACTTCAGCTGTCTCCGTGAGTGCATATGAGAGAGGATGCCCACGGAGGATCACGATCATCACCTGATATTGAATTGCAGGTTGGGTGACGTCGAGATGGAAGTTATTGGGCGTAAGAGTAATGAACTGATCCTCAGGAATCAGTTCGGCGTCTGCAATAGGGTCAATCGCCGGATTTGGGTTGTGAGTCATTGTAGTTGTTAAGAATAAACATGTTAGAACTTAGGTACATTTAAAACAAGATCTCCGTGGAGTTGTTCGGTTAATGGTTGAAAACCATAGCCAAGTCAAACCCTAATTCGGGAACCTGGGTCGACAACCGATATGTCCATCAGAAAATAGTGTTAACCATTTAAGGTTTCTGAAACCCAACAATCACATATTCAACTCACACTTTGAAATATAACTATGGAGCACATAAGCATATAAAAATCCACCAAAACACAGATTCCAAGGAATTTCACCAATCGGACCGGTAGGGAGCATCGACCGGTAAGGTGCATCGACCGGTATGGTGTACCGACCGGTATGGTGTACCGACCGGTAGGGAACCGACCGGTATAAGCAATCGACCGGTAGAGACCAACGACCGGTACGGGGTGTGAGGGATCCGGGCGATCGGGGTTTATTTTGACCGGTGTCTACGGCCGGTATGGCCTATCGACCGACCGGTATCAGGCGGTCCGGGCGACCGGTGTCGACCGATATTAAACAATCGACCGGTATTGAATAAATCGACCGGTATTATCTCGGTCGACCGGTGTTAACCAAACAGATCATAACCCAAATTAGGCATAAAGACATGAACAAACATAAATCAATAACACATAGATAATACCAATCGATCGATCAAAAACCCATATCCATTAACCTAGACACTGAAAAAAAACTATAGGAACGATTGGAGAGCAACCAACAAATAAAATCTAAAACGACCGGTGGCAAAACCAATCGACCGGAGGGGACGAAACCAATCGATCGGACTCGATTTAGGTCAAACCATCGACCGGGGGGGTTACGGTAGGTCGATCGGGATCGTGATCGACAGCGATAACGAGATAGCGAGAGGGATAAAACAAAGACATACCTGTACATTTATAAATCAATCTAAGTAGGTCTCTGATATTTTGAAAAAGTACAAACTCAATGATCCGACTTCCATGAGAACACCTTTTGCCACAGGAGTGAAACTTGACTCTGATCTTTCAGGAAAATCTGTGGATGTCAAAACCTACAGAGGCATGATAGGTTCACTATTATAATTAACTACAAGTAGGCCTGATATAATGTTTGCAACATGTCTCTATGCTAGATATCAAGCTAATCTAAAGGAATCTCACTTATCTGCAGTAAAAATAGTGTTTAGATACCTCAGAGGCACACCTTCACTGGGCCTCTGGTATCCTAAACTCTCTGGATTTGAGCTAACAACATACACTGATGCAGATCATGCAGGATCCAAATTAGATAGGAAAAGCGCCTCTAGGTGTTGTCAACTCTTGGGAAACAAGCTAGTGAGTTGGTCTTCAAAGAAGCAAAATTGTGTATCAACCTCTACTGCAGAAGAAGAATATGTTGCTGCTGCTAGTTGTTGTTCATAAGTCATTTGGATAAGAACTCAACTCAGAGATTGTGTGACTCCAAATTCCCATTCTGTGTGACTCCAGAAATGCCATTGCCATCTCTGCAAATCCAGTGCAACATTCCAAAACAAAGCACATTGATGTCAAGTATCATTTCCAAAAAGATCATGTTGTAAAGGGTACAATTGAGATGTATTTTGTACCAACTGATCTCCAACTTGCTGATATTTTCACAAAAGCTTTAGATGAACGAAGGTTCAATTTCTTGATTAGAAAGATGGGAATTCTAAATATGTCTACTTAACTCAAAAGAACTTCAGAGCCTCTGATCCCTACATCAGAGCCTCTGACACTAGAGTGATATATTAGAACTCAGAGCCTCTGAGAACCATTTCAGAGACTCTGAACTTCTAAACAAGCATGGTCAAAATCATCTCATTTTGTATGTCTAAGCATCAATCAAGGGGGAGCAAAGAAAAGTATACATCAGTTGTCAAGGGGGAGCTAGAAATATTGGAAGTTTCAGAATCTCTGCTCTTCATATCAGAGCCTCTGATCTTATCTCTGATAATCATATCAAAGTCTCCGCTCATTTCATGAAATGATCATTTCAGAAAGAATGGTACGCTTCTCATTCTGAAATTTTACCTTGTCTTTTTCTGAAAATCAAACTTGATTCTTTTCAAAATTCAAATATCCAAGTGTTATACCCAGATTCTAGTTCCTAAATGCAATTAATCAAACAAAACAAGATTTCAAACAAATTACCTGTTTGATTTCAATCCAATTCAACGATTACAAGATTCTCTCTCTAGAACTCTCTTTCTCTCTCTCTACAAATCTCTCTCAAACAAAACTCTCTCTCTCTCTCAATGAATTCTTCGTTTTACCAACTTCTTTGATACTACAACTAAAAACAAAAATAGAAACTATTTATACCTACAACTAAAACAAGGAAAAACAAATACAAATACAATACATTGACTTTTATTACAAAAGACTTTGACTTTGATGAGAGTTGACTTTCTTGAACTTTGACTTTCAGTCTTCTTCATCTTGTATCCAACATATTTATGCTCTAACAATCTCCCCCTTTGGATTCAAGATCACTGTTTGAAAGATCTAGCAATTCAATCTTCACTTGTAAGCTCTGTCAATACAATCTCCTCTTTTTCTTTGACGGTATTCTTTCCAAAACTGTCTTCAAACGATTAACAATCTCCCCAAAACTTTCACAAAACACTTTCAGACTTTGGAAATTATCTTTAGAATCAGCTCGAATTGCTTTAGCAAATAATCTTCAAAGAAAATTTCCTCAAATCTTCAAAAATTCTTTAATCTTCTTCAAATCTTTACTTTGAATTTTCTGACAAGGACATTTCTGTAAGAACATCTCTCAAAACTTTATCGTTTCTTGATACCATCTCCCCCTTTTTGATGATTTGAGCATCTATATCATCAAAACTTTTCTCCCAAGAAATGTCATTGACCAAACTGATCTATCAAACTGAGCCTCTGATTCTGTGATCCATAACCAGTTATTCATCTAGATTTTTTCAAATCCAGACAAAATAAGAATATGTAACTCCTGAATCAACAGATGAATCAGTTAAAATGCCTGTCAGTAACACAAAGTCACTGTGTGTAACAAATACACAATATAAAGGAGCTTTTTGATGTTCACTCCCCCAGGGCTTCCATCCAATCATCGAAACACCACAAAGGAAATTTCTATGAATGTTATGACAAAGAAACAAATTCTTTGTGTGTTCGTGCATGTGTAGAAAGAATTAAGCACGAATGATTGCTTTTATAAGGCTCAACATTCTATAAACCACTAAGACAACAGTAGATAAACACAGACTCAATGTGCATGATTGAAGTGCGAAGGTGGGGAAGACTTCCTTCTTTTTCAATATCTAGATTTTCCAAATGAAAATCAGATAGATTATGTGTTGCGTCCCCAGAAAGATATGAAACGTTTTCTTTTTAAGAAGAAAATGAGTAGATGGTGGGGTTTTATCAATAGTTGGCATGGGCTATTTGCCTGTTTCAATAATGTTCACGGAAAGAATTGTGAATCATTAGTAATGTGGCTTCCCGGCTCAGAAAGTAGTTGGTGCAGAGTTTGATATTCTTTTACTCTGTTCTCACACCCTCTTTCTTTTTAATCAGTAAGCTCACATCTAACCCAACTCTCTTTTCCATTTTACCTCATCACACCCACACTCATTTCTTTTTGACTCCTCACACTCAATCACTAATACGATTAACTTCTTGGGTAGAAATCACTGGTTAACGTGATTTCATAGAAGTTCAGTTAATTCCTAGCACAAAGAACCCATATTTCCTATAAAGCATAAATTGCTCAAATGATTTAACCTTATCAGTTAAAGCTCAAATACAACTATCAGATGTTGATATGCTCAGAATATAATCATGAAGATATGAGCATTTTTAAAACATTGAAGTATTTTCAAACAAGTATATTGAAAGAATGAAATGAATACAAGAAACTTGTTTGAAAAACTGACAATCAAAGCTTAAGGTCAAAAAAAAAATAATGGATATTGTCTATACGAAACAAAATATAGACATTCTTGAAATGACGTTTCGAAATTAAATATCGCTCAAAATTCTTTAAAGTACAAGCGGAGTGTCTTACCATCGAAAAAAAATTGTTTCAATTTAGAGACATGGTAAGAACAATTTGAACAAAAAGTCAAACCGGTGTGTGTGAATACTTGAAAGTATATGGAAAAGACAATACGCAAGTATTTATTTTTGGAAACACACGGTTTGTAAAAACATTTAAGCCCAAATAAAATGAAAACATTTAAAATCACACTTCCAATTATAAAGTCGATTTAAAAATCGGGAAGTGGTTTGAACATTTAAGAACATGTTTTCTATATCTGAAAGTTGTCCTTCTTTCAGATACATTTGAGATTAAGATAAGAAATTTACCTTTTCGCTCAATCTTAATTCTCATAAAGTCAGCTGTAGTCAATAAGATATGATCGTGTAAGCTTCTCACATCCTGCATAAGTCTCAAAGTCATGTCAAAGCAACTTTCTTCATAAATTTATTCAAATGTAAAAGACATAAAGCAATAAAACGTTGATTGTACGAGTTCTGATCAGAAGTAATCAGAAATCATAGTCTTACTCCTTTTGACTTGGCTTATATGCTCCCCCTAAAATCATGCATTACAAAAATTTTGTCAGTGAAATAAAATGCAGAAATTAGTTATGCTCCCCCTCAAAATAATGTAGATCATCTTTAATTTTCTCTTACTCACCCTGAGATCATGAGAAAACAATTAAAGTGCAGATATCCTTCAGACATAAAGATAAAGAAAATGATGAAAACAATTAAAGTGCAGATATCCTTCAGACAATTCGTAACTTTAGTAGGTAACAATCGATTACGTTTTAAGATTTAACATACCAAGCTTAGAGACAAGAAAATTAAATCTCTTTTCATCTAAGGGTTTGGTAAATAAATCTGCAAGTTGATAATCTGTTTTTACAAAATAAAGTTCAATTGTTCCTTTTTCTACATTATCCTTAATAAAATGATACCTTACATCAATGTGTTTGGTTTTCGTATGTTGGACAGGATTAGCAGATATTAC
Organism: Arctium minus; assembly: GCA_954870635.1. NCBI lineage: Eukaryota > Viridiplantae > Streptophyta > Magnoliopsida > Asterales > Asteraceae > Arctium > Arctium minus. The sequence continues at coordinate 63,154,772 of OX941088.1, read as the reverse complement.
AATCGCACTCTTCGAGTCACAATAGATTGGAATTTTGTCGAACTTGAATCCATAGTCTTGTAGTTGTGTTCGCATCCACAGGACTTGAGAGCAGCAACTGGCAGCAGCTACGTACTCTGCTTCAGCAGTCGATGTGGAAACGCATAATTGTTTCTTTGATGCCCAGCTAACGAGCTTGTCTCCAAGAAATTGAATGTGACCTGAAGTACTCTTTCTGTCCAACATGCAACCTGCATGATCTGCATCTGAATATGCAGTCAGTTGAAACCCAGTATCCTTAGGATACCACAGACCAAGATCTGCAGTCCCCTTCAAATATCTAAAGATCCGTTTGACAGCAGCCAAATGGGATTCTTTGGGAGCAGCCTGATATCTAGAACATAAACATGTTGAAAACATAATATCTAGTCTACTAGATGTAAGATACATTAACGATCCTATCATACCCGTAGAAAACTGTTTAACTTGTAGTCCGAGAAAGTAATTCATCTCTTCTATCATACTCATTTGAAAACGTGACACCATGAGGTTAGAAAAGTTTTTGCAAAATTTTGGATTAGTAGAACCAAATATTATATCATCAACATATATTTGAATAAAGATAATATCAGTTTTTTCCTTTTTGATGAATAAAGTGGTATCAACCTTACCTTTAGAAAAACCGGACTTGACCAAAAATTTAGATAAAACATCATACCATGCTCGAGGGGCTTGTTTTAAACCATAGAGGGATTTATCCAAGATGTAGACATGATCTGATTTCTCTGGATTGACGAACCCTTCTGGTTGAGACACGTACACTTCCTCTTTAAGAATTCCATTCAAAAAGGTTGTTTTCACATCCATCTGAAAGACTGTGAAATTCTTATGAGTTGCATAGGCTAGAAACAAGCGGATTGCTTCTATACGCGCTACTGGAGCATACGTCTCATCGTAGTCTATGCCTTCCTCTTGCCGGTATCCTTTGGCAACAAGTCCAACTTTGTTCCTTATGACGATACCATCTTCATCCTTTTTCTTCTTGAATACCCATTTAGTTCCTAACACTGTTTTACCTTCTGGTTTTGGAACTAGTCTCCAAACCTTTAGGGCTTCAAACTGATTTAACTCATCTTGCATGGTAGATACCCAGTCCGAATCAGCAAGAGCCTCTGATACTCGCGTTGGCTCAATCTTACTGAGGAATGAGTCATGCATACATTGATTAAGAGTCGCTGACCTCTTTTGTACAGACTTGTTAAGATCTCCAATTACTTGATGTAAAGGATGGTCTTTGGTCCAGCGATGCTCATGAGGGAGTGGAGTAGATACTGATTGAACATGATCATCATCTAGAAATCCACTGTCAGACTCTTCAGTTTGATTAACAGGAAGGGGATTTGCAGTTGAAGTTTCAGGTGCAGAAGTATCAGTTGGAACAGCAGAATCTGGCTGTTGAGTAGACAATATATGACACCCAACTGAAACAGTTACTTCTGGCTCAGCAGTTTCTTGTACATCTTCAACTATAGGAGTAATTGTAGGAATGTGAGTTTCTGACTGAACGGGGGATTCAAGTTTAGTTACAACATCTGAAGTGACTGGATGATTGCAAATTGTGTCTTCAGACCTGTCAGTCACAACATATTTAGGTATATTAGATCCTAGAAACTCATCATAAAAGAATTCAAATAACAAATCTAAATCAGATAAATGTGAAATAGAAGTAGAAGCGTTATTCGAATTATTCGCTGTAGAAGCAGGTTCTGGACTGATCTGCCCAGAAGCTAATACTCCAGTGATAACGGGTTCTGAACTGAATTGATCAGAAGCCATTTCATCATCAAATGTGACATTGACGCTCTCGACAACTATCTTTGACTTCTTTAGATAAACACGATAAGCAAAAGATGTGGAAGAATAACCGATAAAAATGCCTTCGTCCGCCTTAGCACAGAATTTATTCAGACTCTCTCTGTCGTTAAGCACAAAACATTTACACCCAAATATGTGAAAATACTTGATTGTTGGTGTTCTATTGTTGATCAGCTCATATGAAGTCTTTTGAAAACGGCGGTGTATTATGGACCGATTTTGAGTATGACATGCAGTCGACACAACTTCTGCCCACAAAAAGAAAGGTAGATCGGATTGGCTAAGCATAGTACGAGCGGCCTCAACTAGCGTCCGATTTCGCCTTTCGACTACCCCATTTTGTTCAGGCGTACGAGCAGCAGAGTACTGATGTGATATCCCGACCGATTTGAGATAATCTTCAACTATCTTATTTTTGAACTCTGTGTCGTTGTCAATACGAAGAAACTTGACTTGTCACTGCATTTTCACCTGGGTCGTCTTTAAGAAATTAATGAGAACTTCCGGTGTCTCATCTTTTGATCGAAGAAATTTGACCCACGTGTATCTTGAGTAATCGTCCACAATAACCAACACGTATTTCTTTCCACCCAAACTCTGAGTTCTCATTGGACCACACAAATCCATATGTAACAATTCTAATGGAGAACTAGTGCTTGGTTCAGGCTTCGGTTTATGTGCGGCTCTCTTCATCTTACCCTTTTCACAAGTTGCGCATAAGTGTTCTTTTTCATATTTCAGCTCAGGAAGTCCTTTTACCAATTTTCCACTAACCAGCTTGTTGATATAACGAAAGTTCAGGTGTGATAAACGTCTATGCCAGAGCCAACTTTGCCGCAGTGAAGCTTTTGTAATTAAGCATACCTGGTTGTCAATCAGAACCTTGGACAGGTTGATGGTATAGAGGGTTGTCTTTCGATTTCCAGCTAAGAGTTCTATCCCATATTCCGTACGAACTGAGCAACTCTTAGATTTGAAGTTGACCTCTAACCCTTTATCGCAGAATTGACCAATGCTAAATAATTTGTGCCCCAAGCCTTCGACATAACTCACCTTACTGATCGTTATGTTGTCTTGAATAATGTCACCATATCCTAAGATAGGTGAAAGCTGATCGTTTCCAAATCCGACATTTCCACTAAATTTCTCTTTATAATTAGACAATAAATCTTTTTGCCCAGTCATATGCTTGGAACATCCACTGTCCAAGTACCACATATGCCGGGCCTGCAAGAGAAATCAGGAAACAATAGATTTAGGTACCCATTTAAAAACGGGTCCTACCAGATTAGCACAAGATTTTGGTATCCACTTGAAAATGGACCCTCTGTTCTTTTGAAAACCTTTAAGAATATTTGATCTTGAAGAATACACATGATAAAATCCGAACCAATCAGACGAATTATGAGAGTAAGCAAAATCATTTCTCCGATAATGATAAGATGTTATAGAAATAGTAGATAATTGAATCAATTGCTTTATTGAATACCGCTTGTAAGAAGTTACAAGGTTTTGTTTATTTGAAGCAAATTGATCAACTACATCAGTATCACTACTAACTGATCTATTACAAGAGTTATCAGAAACTGATTCAGCTTTCTCATCATCCTTCCTTTTTGGTCGCCATTCAGTTCGAGCTTTCGACCTTTTCCTTCTTATATCTGAAACAAAAGATTTAGATTTATTAGGAAAAGCAGATTTCTGAGACTGAGTTTTCTTTTGTGTACCAGTGTATTTCTGTTTCTGTAATCGCTGTTTCTTATGTTTCTTACCTTGAGCATAGTAATCAGCAGTTACAGAAACTGATTCACCAACCTTAGTTGATGATTCATCAATATTAACACCACTTGGTAACACTTTTTCATTTATAAGACAAGTAGAATGATCAGGAAGTGTAGCATTGAAGTCAAACATATCAATCTCGTCTATGCACCCATTATCAGAATTAAGAAAATCATTTGCAGACTCAAATAAGTCATCAAAATTATCAGACGAAGTTTGAGATGCCTCAGAAACTTTAGAACACTTTGTAGATGTGGATTGAAAAACCGTGTTCTTTAAAACTGTAGAAAATACACTTTGTTGAATATCAACCAAAAGTTTTTCATCAGATAAAACATTTTCAAGCTCAACTATTTTGCTTTCAATAATGAGTGGAGGAACATAAACCTTTGCAACTGCAGGTTTTGCCTTCATCTCAGAAACAGAATAACTAGCAAAATAATCGTTTAAAAGAACTTTTGGTGTTTCTGAAAGATAACTATCATTTAACTTTGCACAGTTAAATGGTAGTTGCATTTTCTTTATATTCTTTCTATTTTCAGTTTCTTTGGCCTCAACTTCTTCTGGTAATTTGGTAACAAATTTGGGTTTTAAATGAGTATGTTTACCAGCACATGCAAGAAAATCAAAATTATAAAGTGCCGGTTGTTTTCTGATGGCTTTCTTTAAGTAATAGGGGTTTTCAAAACCAAGGCCCCATTTTTCCTTAACATCAGCCTCTTCGTTAGGTGCATTAAGAAAGATTGCTTGATCGGTTTGGACTCTAGCGTAAAGTTTGGCTTCTAGACCATTTACCTTCTTATTCAAAAGCTTGTTTTCAACCTGCAGTTTATGAACAGTTAGTGCAGATTCTCTTTTCTCACATTCATACTTAGAAATCTTGACTTCAAAATTAGAAATATTCTTTTCAAAACAATCTACTTGAAATTTAGAATCAGAAGCAGACTTACGTAAAGAATCAATCAGATCTTTGTTCCCAATAACAGACTTACTGAGTTCAAAGATCTTATTGTTTCTTTTAGCAACTCTGTCTTTTTCTTTCTTCAGTTTTACTTGAAGATCATTAAACTCAACCATCATAGCTTCCATTTTGGTTATAAAATGTTTTTCAGTTAAGTTTAATACCTCATCAGCTGTCTCGTCATCTGATTCGTCATACTTGACCTCCTTTCCCATTAGACAGAGATGAGCAACTTCTTCTTTCTCTTCTTCTTCACCATCTGAATGATCCAACCAAAATTCATCCTCAACCATTAATGCTATGCCCGCTTCTTGATGTTTGGCCAATAGCAGTTTGTTCTGATAATACTGAGAGTTTCGAACCTTTGGCTTCCGACAATCTTTAGAAAAATGTCCCATCTTGCCACAGTTGTAGCATTTGATTGAATCATTTGCTGGCTTTTCAGAAACGATGTAATCATTCACAAACTTCTTCCTTTCATCGTGTTTCTTCTCAACATATTTGTTCTCTTCATGTCGCTTTCCTTCAATTCTTTCACGGTGTTCATGATTCTTTGAGATTGATGAAGAATATCTTTGAGAATTTGATCCCGGCTTCTTGTAGAATTTCTTTTGAAAGGCACGGGTCAGTAAAAGGATTGCTTGTTTCAGACTTTCTCCATCATCACCATCTGATTCAGATTCAGATTCAGACTCAGAACTTGTAAGCACTTTCTTGTTTTTCTTCTTCTCTTTCTTTTCTTTCTTTTTCTCTCCGGCTACCAAAGTAATAAGATCAGGAACCTTTTATGCCTTCTTCTTTTCAGCTCTTTTCTCCTCCATTTCTTCATTTTGCCTCAGAGTCTCATAAACCTCATGTAACGGTATTTCCTTTAAATCCTTCATTTGCTTCATCCTACGAGTATGCTTCTTCCATTCTGGTTGTAGGATACTCAGAAACTTGACATTATTCTCAAGCTGCTTCTTTTTCACTTTATTCTTTGTCAATTCTTTCAGAAGCAAGGTAAACCGTTCATAAGTATCTTCCAAGCTTTCATTCTCTTTGGCTTTAAATTCCTCATAGCTGTTAATACAGTTAGCCACTTTCATCTGATTCCCGATCTTTGATCCCATCATCATCTTTTGCAATTGATCCCACATCTTCTTAGCATCATCCTTGTAGCTATCGATCTTGATGTAAATCTCATTAGGAATGCTTTGAAGTAAAAGAGATCTTGCTTGCTTTTCTGCTTTATACCGGCTTTTCTGTTCTTCAGAATACTGTGATAAATCCACTTTAACTGGTTTTGTCTTTTGTTCTCTTTCCTCAGTACCATCTTCACTATCAGATGAGTCATCATCAGGTATTTGAACTGTGATTGCTACCATAGGACCTTCTATGATTGACAGCATAATATTTTCTCCATTTGCATGTCTGTCTATAAAATCCAGAAATCTGTCTTTCCACTGTTCGTACTCTCCTTTGAATAAAACAGGAGGCTTGACATCAGTTCCAATGGAAAGTGCATCTTTGGAAGTCATCTTGATAAAACCTGTTTGAGAAATATTTGCAATAAGAAACTAGAACTGATCGTTAGTCCAAATGAAACAATAAAAAAAATACAAGAAATCTTGAAATAAAAATTCAGGAATTTTGATCAGAATCAAAAAAATTTGTCCCTCTACGTGTCAAGTGTGATGCGCAAACCACGCTTTGCGTATCTAGTGTGTTGCGCAAACCACACTTTGCGTATCTAGAGTGTTGGGCAAACCACGCTTTGCGTATCCAGAGTGTTGCGCAAACCACGCTTTGCGTATCCAGAGTGTTGCGCAAACCACGCTTTGGGTTTCGAGTATGTTACGCAAATCAATTCTTGTGACGACTAGCTTTGCTTGTTGAGAAGGTTACGCAGATCTGTCTTTGCGTATTGAGAAGCGTACGCAAACCTTTCTTTGCGTATCAAGAAGCGTACGCAAACCTTACTTTGCGTATCAAGAAGTGTACGCAAATCACACTTCGCGATTTTCTGTTGAATTCGTAAACCTCAGAAAGATCACTTGATGAAATCTCGATGAATCTTGCGCAAACCTCAATGAATCTTGCGCAAACCTCGACGAACTTGCGCAAACCTTGAATCTTGCGCAAACTTCAAAAATCTACCAAATCTTCACCAAAAACCATTCTAGACCTCGAATTTCAGTATGAAACTTTGACAATTTACTCGCCTAAACATCTAGAACACAATCCTAACATCTAATTTCGATCAAATACACAAAAACGTACAAATCGATATGAATACAGTGTTCTTGACTCGTGAACTCCAAACTCAACAAAAATCAAAATTAAAGATCGATTACAGTGCAATTCTTGAAAATTCCTATACAGACTCGATCGAATACACTTTCTTAACAAAACCTAATCAAAAACAACTCGAAATTCGCACAATAATTCGAAATTCAATTCTCGCTCAAGAACACAGTGTCGAACTTTCGTATTTTTCTTGATTTCGATTTGGAATCTGCTCTGATACCAATTGTTATACCCAGATTCTAGTTCCTAAATGCAATTAATCAATGTTGATCCAAACTCTCTCAGTGATTTGATAACGACCCTCTTTTAGACTTAGTGAAAATTACGTTATTATATGTATTAGTGTTTCATCATCAGCGATCAGACTGAGTCTGTTCAGTTATCGCTGATGACCTTTCTGTAAACATTTAATATGTATGTGTTTCACTTTCAGCGATCAAACTGAGTCTGTTCAGTCATCGCTGATCGTTTCCCATGTAACACAGTTAACGTAATCCCTGAAGACAAGTCTCGCGTCAACATAGTTCATAGCTGAATCGAAGACGAAGCCACTGAACAATAGATAAGTCTACTAATGACCTGATGCGGATATCAGCGAAGACCAAACGAATCTACTTACGCGAAGAAGCCTGAGGAAAAGCTTCAGCGATAGCTGAACTTCTTTATCTCTGGAAGAAGAGATACTCAGCGATCAACGATCACAAAGCTTATGCCTCAAGTTTTCTTTTGTCTTACCTTGCACAACCAGTACGATGTGTCAGAACGGACACGTCTCTGCCACAAATCGTACAACAACTCTGTCAACTACACTGTTCATAAAGCGGCCAAAAGCATGTCTCCAAAAGTAAGACTCCCAAAGCCAATCTATGAATGCCACGTGTAAAGTACCCTGCCATGCATTTAATGCATAGGGTATAAATAGGAAGCTCACCCCTTCATCTGAAGGTGTGCTCAATCCTTGAACTCCATAATAGAAACCCTTGTTTTCTATCTCTCTAAAATCCCCCATTCTCTGAATTTCTTGTGCAATCATCTTAGTGTTTCTTAAGTTTGTTTAGATTGAGTCTGTCTTAATCTTATTCCGCAACAAACTTGTAAATTGTATTTTGATTTATCAATAAACAATTTATTAAACTTTAGTTTCTGTGTTTGTATTCAACCCCCCCTTCTACAAACTTGTTAAGCACCTTCGGGACCAACAAGTGGTATCAGAGCAGTTTGTTTAATCTAATAAACAAGATCTTGCTGTATACTCTTCCTTGCTATTCTAAAATGGCACTAAATACAAACACAAACTACTATGATAATGGTTCACTTTCTAAACCTCCTCGATTTAGCAGAGATAACTTTTCTCTATGGAAAAATCGAATGATGCTATTTCTTGAAGGTGCGGATCCTACTATACCTGAATATATAGAAAACGGACCCTATGAACCTGTTAGAATTATAGCTGCGGTTCCCGCTACTGCCACCACTGAAGCTGTCCCTGAACGATATGTCGTTAAGGAAATAAGACAGTGGAGTGATGAAGATAAAAAGAAGGTAGGCATAGATGCAAGAGCAAAGACCATTATATCAATGGCTCTGCCTGATGAAGTTTTCCATTCCATCATGCATCTAAAAACTTCTAAAGAAATGTGGGAAACCATATGTGTTCAATATGAGGGCACCACTGAAATCCAAGAGACCCGAAAGATTAACTTGGTAAGACAGTATGAAAGTTTTATCGCTGGTAAGAATGAATCTCTTTCTGACATTCATCAACGGTTTAACTGCCTGATCATTGACCTAAGAACTGTTGGAAGGACCTATTCTAATTCTGAGGTCCTAACAAAATTCTTGGAAAGTCTTCCTGAAAGCTGGGACAGTTATTCAATATGTCTTAAGCTGACAAAAGACTTACATACTCTCTCTCTAAGCACTCTGTATGGAATATTGCTCAACTATGAGCAATCTAATCTCCTGAAGAAGAATCTTGTAAAAGATTCTAAAGACTCCAAAAGCACTGCTGTTGCTTTAGTCTCGTCAGAGATAATTCCATCCCAGCGATCTATTCTCACCATCACTGAGTTAGATTCTGAATCTGAGGATTTATCAGACCCTGATCTTTCAGAGTTTAATGAGTCTTTAGCACTCTTGACAAACTCTTTTAAGAGATTTGCAAGAAAGAGTAACTTCCGAAGAAGTAAACCTCTCTCTCTTACTGAAAAGCCAAAATCAACTCCGGTTGATAAGGCTACAGCCACTTGCTATAACTGCGAAAAAATTGGACATTTTGCTAGTGAGTGCAGGTCGAAAAAGGTCTTCAAACCTTCTACCTCAAGAAGATCCAGTGATGACAAATACCATAAGCTGAAGAACAAATATCAAAAGCTGAAAAGCTATCAGCAAAAAGGTAAAGGTCTCATCGCTGAAGAACATGACTGGGCTGAATCAGAAGAATCATCTTCTGATGAAGAAGAAGTCGCTAATCTTTGCCTCATGGCTGAGATTAAAGAAGAAGTAGAAGAACCATCTGAACCTTCTATGAGCTACATATCATCTCAGGTATCTATCTCAACAAATCCCTCTCTGCCTGAAGCTGAGAGAAGTCGCGCTGTTGATGTGCTGACGATTGACCTTTATAATGCTCTAAATGACAAAACTCAAGCTGAAAATAAAAATGTTTATTTAACACAAGAGCTAGAGAAATGTCATGAAAAGATCAGTGAACTAAATCTTTTAGAAGAAAAGCTGAAAGACCAAGTCATTATAAATGAAATCATCAGCATTGAACGCGAACAAGCCATCGCTGCTCTAAAAGCAGAAAAGGCTCATGTTGAAAAATGGTGCAAATCATCAACAAAGATCTCTGAGATAATAAATGCTCAAACTCCTGAAAGTGATAGAACTGGTCTTGGTTTTTGGACACCACAGGATGATCCTAAAGAAGAAAGTTCCTCGCTTAAGTTTGGAACTTTTGTCACATCTTTCTTTGACACTTCTTATAATCAATTCTATCCCTGTTCTTCTTCAAATCCCATCCCTGAGGAGATATCTACAAGATCTAAGTCTGCAGATAAAGGAAAGTCTATTCTTCCTCCTCAGAAGGCTTCCAAGAAAACCAAACTGAAAGTTCCTTCTAAACCTTCAGTGGATAAACCTTCTAGCTCAGTGACAGAAATCTTTGATATCTGTCCTCCAAAGCTGAAGGTTGATCTAAAGCCCGTGAGACCTGAAGAAATAAAAATTCCTCCCAGATCTCGTGCTAAAGGCATTCTTGGAGCTGGACCTGCTCATCTTAAGTTTTCAAAACCTTTTGGTTATAAAACCACCATCAGATATAGAAAATGTTATCACTGTGGATTTACTGACCATATTGCGAGCAAGTGTCCAAATACCACCGAAGCTGATAAAACAGCCAAAGTGAAGAAAAATGCCTCTAAGGCAAATAAAGTCACCAAAGTTAAAAAATCAACCAAAGTGAAATATACCACTAAGGTTAAGAAATTAACCAAAGTGAAGATTACCACTGAAGCTGAATCTTCATCAGCGGTGAAGACTGCTGAATCTTCCTTATCCACTAACTCTGAAGGACCCATTGAAAAGTGGGTACCAAACAACGCTTAATCTTCCTTATGTATACAGGGATCAAAGGGCATCTGGTATCTCGACAGTGGATGTTCTCGTCATATGACTGGACAAAGAAACCTGCTCACTGAATACAAGGAAGAGAAAGGTCCCTCTGTGACCTTTGGTGGAAATGGAAAAGGATTTACCCGAGGGTTTGGTGTCCTCAGCAATGGGACAACTACCTTTCGAAGAGTCGCTTATATAGATGGACTGAAGCACAATCTTCTAAGCATCAGTCAGCTATGTGACAAAGACTACGAAGTTCGCTTTTCTAAGAAAGCATGTTCAGTGGTAGATGAAAAAGGAAAACTTGCTCTCAGTGGTTATAGAAGAGAAAATGTCTATGTAATAGATATGGACTCTACTATCACTGATAACTTATGTTTTCTCTCTAAGGCCTCTTCTGATGTCAACTGGCTATGGCATAAAAGGCTCTCTCATCTAAACTTCAAAACCCTGAATTCTCTCTCATCTAAGGAACTGGTTTCTGGTCTTCCTCAGCACTCATATGCTAAAGAATCTCTCTGCTCAGCATGTGAAAAAGGAAAACAAACAAAAGCTAGTTTCAAGTCGAAACAAGTTTCCTCAGTGACAAGTCCTCTTCAGCTCCTGCATATGGATCTATTTGGCCCTGTCAACATCCAATCAATAGCTGGAAAGAAATATACGCTTGTCATTGTAGATGAATATTCTCGCTACACCTGGGTTATTTTTCTTCGCTGTAAGAGTGATACTCCAGAAGAACTAATATCTTTTGTCAAAAAGATGGAAGTGCTGAATAATCTTACTGTTCGATCAATAAGAAGTGATCATGGAACTGAATTCAAAAATAGTTCCCTGAACAATTTCTTTGAGAACAAGGGAATCTCTCACAACTTCTCTTCAGTAAGAACACCTCAGCAAAATGGAGTCGCTGAAAGAAGAAACAGAACGATGATAGAAGCTGCTAGATCAATGCTCAGCGATTCTCACCTCCCTACTCAATTTTGGGCAGAAGCTGTAAACACTGCATGTTTTACTCAAAACAGATCGCTGATAATAAAGCGATTTGGGAAGACAACTTATGAACTCTTTCTTGGAAGGAAGCCTTCTATCAGCTTTCTTCATATCTTTGGTTGTCAGTGCTTTATCTTAAACAACAAAGATCAACTTGGAAAGTTTGACCCAAAAGCCGATGATGGAATATTTTTAGGATATTCCTCCATCTCCAAAGCCTACAGAGTTTTCAACAAGAGAAGACAAACCGTAGAAGAAACCATTCATGTCACGTTTGATGAAACGCGCTCAGCGAACTCTAAACCAATCGCTGACAATGAAGAACTGAATACTTGGATGATCTCTCACTATAGAGAAACTGAACCTTTCTTCTCAAACCATCAGCACACTGAAACTCCAGCTGCTGATGAAGAACCAAGTATCATACCTCCCACCGCTGAATCCACCTCATGGGTTTCAGCTGAACCTCTAAACACATTACCACCATCAAATCTGCCTTCGTCTGGAAACCTCTCTAGTGAACCTACTCAACAGTTAATTGCTGATGAACCTCAAACGTCCTCATCAGTAAACATCCCAATTGTTGATCCAACCTCTGAGTTAAGCGATCATGCTCCTGCTCAGCGATGGACAAGAGATCACCCAATAGATCAAATTCTCGGTGATCCAGATGCAGGTATTCAGACACGACGAAACTCAGGTAATATCTGTCTCTTTGTAAACTTTCTCTCCTTAATAGAACCAAAGAGGACTGATGATGCCCTCAGAGATCCAAACTGGGTCAGCGCTATGCAAGAAGAGCTGACTGAATTTTCTCGAAACAAAGTTTGGAATCTCGTTCCTAGACCATATGATAAAACTGTAATAGGCACCAAATGGGTGTTTAGAAACAAGTTAGATGAACATGGAACTGTAACCCGCAACAAGGCTCGACTTGTTGCTCAGGGATACAGACAAGAGGAAGGCATAGACTATGATGAAACCTTTGCCCCTGTGGCCAGGCTCGAAGCAATTCGACTATTCTTAGCTTATGCAGTCTATAAAGACTTCATCGTTTATCAAATGGACGTAAAATCAGCTTTTCTGAATGGAAAGCTGAATGAAGAAGTTTATGTAGAACAATCACCAGGGTTCTATGACCCTAAGCATCCAAATTATGTTTATAAATTGGATAAGGCTCTCTATGGTCTAAAACAAGCCCCTCGTGCTTGGTATGACACTCTCTCATCTTTTCTTATCTCTGAAAATTTTGAACGTGGCAAGATTGATAATACGTTATTTTTCAGGAAGATAAAAGGTCATATAATTCTTGTACAAATATATGTCGATGACATAATATTTGGTTCTACTAACCCATCTCTATGTACTCGCTTCGCTGAAAGAATGAAGAAAGAATATAAAATGAGTATGATGGGTGAGCTGACATATTTTCTTGGTCTTCAGATTAAACAATCTGAAAAAGGTACTTTTATCTGCCAAGGTAAGTATGTTAAAGATATGCTAAAGAAGTTTGATCTCACACAAACTTCAGCGATGAAAACTCCTATGGCACCACCGCTGACACTTAACAAGGATCCATCTGGAAAACCTGTTAATGTCACTGCCTATAGAGGAATGATAGGCTCATTGCTGTATCTTACAGCGAGCCGACCTGACATCATGTACTCTACTTGTTTATGTGCACGCTATCAATCTGAACCCAAGGAATCCCATCTGATCGCTGTAAAGCGAATTTTCAGATATCTGAAAGGAACTCCTAACCTCGGTCTTTGGTATCCTAAAGACTCAGGGTTCGATCTAACTGGTTATTCTGATAGTGATTTTGCAGGCTGTAAACTCGACAGAAAGAGTACCACTGGTGGATGTCAACTCTTGGGAGGAAAGCTGGTAAGTTGGACAAGCAAGAAGCAAAATTCTGTGTCCACTTCCACAGCTGAAGCTGAATACGTAGCCGCTGGAAGCTGTTGTTCTCAAATCTTGTGGATGAGAAATCAACTATTAGATTATGACCTTCAGCTGTCAAAGATTCCTATCTATTGCGACAGCACTAGTGCTATCGCTATAGCAAATAATCCAGTGCTACATTCAAAGACAAAACACATAGAGATCAGATATCACTTTATCAGAGATCATGTGATGAATGGTGATATTGAACTTCACTTTATCCCTACTGACTTTCAGCTTGCTGATATATTCACCAAACCTCTTGATGAGACAAGGTTCAACTTTCTCATCAGTGAGCTTGGAATGCTGAACCTCGAAGAATAATTCTTCAGCGTTCATGTATTGTGTCAGTAATCAAAAGTTCCTCTCATCTTTCTCCCTGATAAACATTCTGACTCTCAGGTATGTTTTCTCCTTTCCCTCAAGATGTTTTTCTTCAAATATAAACTTTAATCACTGAACTTTCTTCATATGATTAAAAGTTTTTTTTTAAAAATACATTAATCACTGATATTTCTAGTCAGTGATCCTTTAAAAGGAAAATCTATCCCTATCTTTAAAATCAGGGATACTTTTAAAAAGGAAAATCTATCGCTGACTTTTCTTCAGTGATCATTTCAAAACGGACAAATGTACAGTCTCTCTCTTCTATGACGTCATTTGAACCGACAATCCACGACATGCCTTTTCTGACACGTTCGTCCGTTGCCCTTCTATCCAATCAACTTCGTGGAACGTGTCAATGTCATGATGATTCTTTCTTTTCCCGCTTCATTCTCTCTCTTCTCTCTCTTCGTATAAAAGGAATTCTTCTCTCCTTTATACGGTTTACGCTTTCAAAACTTTCAAAGCAAGAAACATTCTCTCAAGAACACTCAAGCAAGTAAACCCATAATATTGAATCTGCAACTCTTTTTCTTCAAGATACACAGGTTTATTTCATGTTTATATGCTTTGTTCGTATGCTTTTTATTCTTTTTAAAATCCTGCTCGTTTTCTATGGATTTTATAAAACGTTTTTTTTTTTTTTTTTTTCAAAAACTAAAGATCATTCTTTCTGATTTTATGTTTTTCAATAAAAACCTTTTGGTTTTAAAGTGTTCTTCATTCTTTCTACCCAGAACACTATTTTTTTACTCCTAAAAATAACTTGATAGTTTTCCAGTTTCCCTTCTTCTATGGAAACTGGTAATCATATTATTTTTAATCTAAATCATTTCTTCTATTATGCCTCTTTCCATAACAGAAATGACACAGTCTTCAATCGTTGCTTCCAAGCATGTACGATTCGCTCTCACTGAAGTTGAGATTACTAAATGTAATCATTTGGCCAGACTCGAGTTCAAAGCTGACAAATACCCACATCTGGTGGAAGCTGCTGAATTCCTCAAGCAGTCATGCATAGCTTACGCGATCACTGTGGATCCTAAGCCCTCCAAGACTCTACTCCAGCAGTTCTGGTTCACTGCTGATGCAACTGAACTCACCAACAAGAAAGGTGAAAGAGTCCCTGCTATCTCGTTCAGCACGAAATTGGGGCCAGGGAGCATGACCGCTCTTAGCCTCAGGAAATCTTTAAGATTCCCTGACAAACCAAAGAGTGGGTTCGACGCACTCCCCACTGATGATGAGCTGATATCATTCCTGGACGCAATGGGCTATTGTTGGGAAAACAAACCGAGATCTTCTATTCCCAACAAGAAGCTCACCAAGATCCTAAAAGCTCAGATCCCATCACAACTGAACTTTATCTTCTCGCACATAATTCAGTGCATGAGTGGGAAGAGTGGTTCGCTGGATCAAGCCAGCAAAACACAACTGCAGATGGCCTACTCCGTTATCGCTGGTCAAAACTTTGACTACGCCACAGCAATCTTTGAAGATCTGAGGTCGAGATTAGAGAAGCCTGAACGAGATCCCAAGATCTCGTACGTACGTTTCATATGTACCTATATCAAGTTCCTCTATCCCAACACCTATCCCACCAAAGATGATGGCACCTTTGCCAGGGTAGGTCAACGATCACTAGAGGTCAAGCCACTCGCCGACGAGGTAAGTATCTCTCTCCTTCGCTCTCGTCTCTCTCTCCATTCTTCTTCATCTTCAGCGACCACGCAGACGGTTCCTTCGTCTGCTATCCCTGTCGCTACCACTACTTCTAAACGACCATCAGCTAGTCCGATTGGTCCTTCTAAAAAGGCCAAAAAGACTAAGGAAAGTACACCCTCTAGTACTATACCTGAGGGAGCTTCTCAACAAGCTACCTTAGATGCATTTGTGGGTCTTTCCTCCACAACTTCAGCAGTCACTCATACTGCCGTGTCAGCGATCTCACTCGCTGTCACATCATCAGTAACCCCACCTACTATCTCATTCCCTGAGATTAACCCCATCCCTACTTCTATCCCCAAAACTCTTCCTTTTTCTCCTTACTTGGTCTCTGAACCCGCTACCTCTTCTTTCCCTATAGGACCTGAGCATCAAACTTTTGAGGAATCTATGCAGTTCTACAAAATGTTTGATACGTCAGGTACACCTATAATCCTAAACACTTCTCTCCCCCCCCCCCTTTCCAAATAAGCCCATATCTGAACTAACATTATTTTCAGGTCCTAGCTTGGCGTCTGTTGACACGCATGTCAACAGTCTGGGAGAAAAGGTGGACGCACTCACCAACACCATCAATGAAACCACCAGCGCCGTCAATCAGGCTGGTGAGGAGATGAAGAAGTTGACCGCCACTTGCTCATCTAAAGCTGAGAACTCCCAACTTTCAGCTGTTGAAGAACAAGTCATCCAACTCAGAGAGTCCTCTCGACTCTTTCAAGGGCGATTTGAGTCTCTTACCGCTGAAGTTCAGGGTCTCTCTTCAAAGGTTGACCTCTGCACGTCCCTTCTTCAGCAAATTCTACACAAAGTGAATGCACCAGCTCCAGCGCTGCCTCCCTCCTTCACTGAAGATGATCGTACCAACCTCAACATCGCTGTGGAATTCATTCATGATGCCACGTGCGACATCCCTACGGTTGAAGACCGGATTAAGCGTCTGGAGGCTGACGTCCAAATGCTAAAAGCTTCAACAGCTACTCCAGCAGCTGAACAATCCCCTACCGCTGATAATGACAAAGTGGGGGAGAAAACTGAAGAAACTTCTATTGCTGCTGCTGGGGAAGCTAAGACTCCAAAGGAACCTCCCTCTCAATCTGAGGGGGAGAAGGCAAAAGAATCCTCATCAATTCACTCTATTCTCTTTGAAGAGGATGAGGAAGAAGATGATGAAGAGGAAGATGATCTAGATCTTGATGATCAAGAAAAGGATCAGCCCTCCGATGACGACGACGACGATGAAGACCAATCTATGTGGTTCTCTAAGCCGAACGTCGCATCAGGGACAACTTCGCAAGAGGTTGTCAAAACAGGGGTGAGAGGTGATACATCTTCAAGTGTTCCTTCGCAAAGCAAAGACAAGCAACCGATCGCTGAAGAATGCTTGAGGACTGGATCACAATCTGAGGGGGAGCATCCTTCTCAGGTATGTCTTTCAATTGTACCACTCTCCTACTCTTTCCAAACCCCTATTTCTTTCTAGCCTTTATCTCTCTCGTTCTAAAAATACACTTATCCCTTCTTTCCTTCTTTTTCTATCCAGACAGTTCTCACCCCTGCTTAAGGGTTCTGAACTACAAATAATTCCAGCTACTATCGCTGAAGAAATAATCCCAATCTCTATCGCTGAGATTGATGAAGAAGAAGAAGAAGATTCCCTGGTCCATCCAGGAAGGCCCTCTCGACCATCTCATTGGTCAGAGGAAGTGGTGAAGAAAAGAGTTGAAATGATCGCTCAACTAGAAAGTCAACGGCTGAAAATCCCTCTTCAAACATCCACAGAGCTCGACTTCCTCACTGAAGCCGAAAGAGAAGAATCTGCCAAAGCTGAGAAGCTGATCGATGAATGCAAACGAGATGCCCAACTTTCTTTAAAGATTCAATCTTCTCAAGTCAAGGACAAAAAGCTGAAAAGCAAACCTGTGGAAGTTCAAGCTGCACTACTGAAAGAAATTGAAGAGGAACGCTCCAAAGAACAAGAGATCAACGATAAGTCTATCGATTGGTGCAAACAAAAGATGGATTATCGTTCTGATCTTCTTCCAATATCAGCCGTGACTATCTCTGGTCGCAAGAAGAAAGATCAACTCTCAGTGACCATGGAGATTACCAGAGAGGATGGAACCCAAAAGGCAATGTACGTATCAAAACTTGAGAGCTTCGGATTTACGGAATGGTTAGAGTTCTGGGATGCGCTGAAGAAATCCAAATCTACATACAGAGGCTACGTTGAAGGACTTCTTGAAGACCTCATAAATAGAGTCGTTTCTGTACTAAAGCTGCCATCTCCTCTTCCTCCCAAATCTTTGAAACTCAAGAGAAAAATTGGGTCCTCCTCCTCTGAAGATGTCGCCATCATCAGGAATGAAACTTCTATCAAATTTTCAAGAGATGCACTGTTTGGTCCTCCTCCCGATCTTTCAGTTCTAGACTTATCTCTGCCTCCTGGTGGTCCTTTCCAAGCTGGTCAAGTAATTGACAATCCTTATGGAATATTCTTCAGAGATGATGATGAGGAACTCAGATTTCAAAGAATCTCTGAGATTCCTATCTGTCCTCTGAATCATCTCAAGGATCTCTTATGCTTATGGTGTGACTTCTTCCCTGCTGCTGAAGAAATTAAAGAAATTATCAGTCAAGAATCTTTGGAACGAAGACAGAAAGGAGAAGAAATACCTGAGTATATGATAAATCCTCCTAAATCTTCTTTTAATAGCTGATAGATTAGTTTCCTCTGTAATCTGTTAGTTATACTTACAGTAGTTAGTTACTCACTTGTACTCATGTTTTTTCATATCTTGTAATTCCATCCCTGAATTAAATGAAAAATCGCAGTGATGTACTTAACCCTATCAGTACTGTAAAAGATCCCTCAAAATAGTAATTGGGACATGCATTCTATGAGTCCTTTTTATTCCTATATTTTGAATCATAAAGTAATTTTCTTTTGTTACTTTGTCATTATCAAATAGGGGGAGATTGTTGATCCAAACTCTCTCAGTGATTTGATAACGACCCTCTTTTAGACTTAGTGAAAATTACGTTATTATATGTATTAGTGTTTCATCATCAGCGATCAGACTGAGTCTGTTCAGTTATCGCTGATGACCTTTCTGTAAACATTTAATATGTATGTGTTTCACTTTCAGCGATCAAACTGAGTCTGTTCAGTCATCGTTGATCGTTTCCCATGTAACACAGTTAACGTAATCCCTGAAGACAAGTCTCGCGTCAACATAGTTCATAGCTGAATCGAAGACGAAGCCACTGAACAATAGATAAGTTTACTAATGACCTGATGCGGATATCAGCGAAGACCAGACGAATCTACTTACGCGAAGAAGCCTGAGGAAAAGCTTCAGCGATAGCTGAACTTCTTTATCTCTGGAAGAAGAGATACTCAGCGATCAACGATCACAAAGCTTATGCCTCAAGTTTTCTTTTGTCTTACCTTGCACAACCAGTACGATGTGTCAGAACGGACACGTCTCTGCCACAAATCGTACAACAACTCTGTCAACTACACTGTTCATAAAGCGGCCAAAAGCATGTCTCCAAAAGTAAGACTCCCAAAGCCAATCTATGAATGCCACGTGTAAAGTACCCTGCCATGCATTTAATGCATAGGGTATAAATAGGAAGCTCACCCCTTCATCTGAAGGTGTGCTCAATCCTTGAACTCCATAATAGAAACCCTTGTTTTCTATCTCTCTAAAATCCCCCATTCTCTGAATTTCTTGTGCAACCATCTTAGTGTTTCTTAAGTTTGTTTAGATTGAGTCTGTCTTAATCTTATTCCGCAACAAACTTGTAAATTGTATTTTGATTTATCAATAAACAATTTATTAAACTTTAGTTTCTGTGTTTGTATTCAACCCCCCCTTCTACAAACTTGTTAAGCACCTTCGGGACCAACAATCAAACAAAACAAGATTTCAAACAAATTACCTGTTTGATTTCAATCCAATTCAACGATTACAATATTCTCTCTCTAGAACTCTCTTTCTCTCTCTCTACAAATCTCTCTCAAACAAAACTCTCTCTCTCTCAATGAATTCTTCGTTTTACCAACTTCTTTGATACTACAACTAGAAACAGAAATAGAAACTATTTATACCTACAACTAAAACAAGGAAAAACAAATACAAATACAATACATTGACTTTTATTACAAATGACTTTGACTTTGATGAGAGATGACTTTTTTCAGCTTTGACTTTCTTGAACTTTGACCTTCAGTCTTCTTGATCTTGTATCCAACATATTTATGCTCTAACACCAAGAGATTATCATTTAGTCTTTGATATTGTTTTCAGAACCTCTGATATACTATACTCTGAAGCAATATCCGAACACTTAATCTCAATACTCTTGGATATCCTTTTAATCAAGTTTAAATTCTTTTGTAAATAAAATTCTTTTGATAAATTGAAATTTATTTAGAAAAGAAATTAAAAAAAGGGAGGGGAAATCTTCTTATGAAATGGTGTGTGAGTGGGTTATTTTTTTGGATAACTATCAAATTTAAATTAAAACCCAACTGACAGTGATCTGACATCAAGCGTCCTTTCATCCTTCATCTACACGTGTACACTATTGATTAGAGGGTTGATGGAACGTTTTCTGACATGGGAACTCGCAATCGCCAATTCCATAGCCTCAATCCCACTACCAACACCCATAAAAATCAACTTCATCATCATTCCATTCTTTACGCTCTCAAAATTTCCCTAAGCACTATTCTCTCTCTCTAAGCTTTCAAGCAAGAAACCTGAAAAAATGGCAAACCAAGTACACAACTCAGAAGACTCCAGTCAAATCGTTCCAAGCTTAAACCTGGTACAATTCGATGTTCTAGTCAAAGGAAACAACTACCATTTGGACATAACCCCTGCCAAGTTTCAAGAACAGTTTCATCCGGTACTTGAATTCTTCAGCAAGTGTGAACTGAACGTTGCGCTAACTGCATATGCTCAAGACGTTCCTCTCAGGTATGTTTAACAAAGGTGGTATACCAGTGAAAACAATGAAGATATAGGAGGACTGGTCGGCTATATTGACCTAGGTGAACAAGGAATCAACATTGACGATTATGCCTACTGACTACAAGACAACTTCAAATCCAACAATTTGAAAAACCCCCATCTCCTGAAGTTCTTCTACAGTTTCTTCAACATCTAGGTTACAACAAGGAGATTACCCGATTAAGCCAGTTCAGACGCCAACATCTTCCACCAACATAAAACTTCATGTTCAGTGTGTTAAATCGCACACTGACATGTAAAATTAGTAGTCAAGACCAAACACAGCCAACTTGTAACATCCTCAAAATTTTGAAAGAGCGACTAAATTAAAACTTTCAATAACACCTCAAAGAGGGATAAAATCTCTTACTGCAAATCAGTAAATGCAATACATTTCTAGATTGAACCATCAACGAGAAAATAAAGTCTTACATAAAGACTAACTAAAGTCGGGTGTTACTATAACCCAATACCAATCACTATCTCCAATATAAGTGCGGAAGACTTCAACAAGCTAATCACCTTTTCGAGCACACCACTAGCACTCATATCTTCATAGTCTCACTAGAACTATTCCCAACCGGAACCTGTTGCACATGTTGACAAATAAAAAGGGTTAGGCTAATGCCTAGTGAGTTCAAGAGTTTTCATCAAGAATATAAAAACCATTAAATGGAAATAATGCAACTTAAATCATGATCCTTTAAAACGAATTACTTCAAATATGAGAACGACTCGTTTTCCAATAATTAACCAATTTATAAATGAACACGTCAACGCCAAACATTATTTCATGAAGTAATGCAATCCAACACTTACTCAAAACGTGAATAGTTGTAAATGCCCCAATGATGATGTTTGAATAAAACTTTATAAACCAAACGACCAAAATTAAAGCATAAGGGGAAAGACCCAAACTCAAAGTGTCACCAAAAACAAGGATAAAGTGAAATACCCAAAACAACACCTTTCGATGACGAGGGAAACCTGAATTCCATGGCTAGTGGTGGAACACAGAGTAAGCCACATTCCAAGTTATTGAGCTCACCATATTAGGAACCCATGGCCACGAGCTCGCTGACTCGTAATAAGATGTGGGGGTGGGCCCTCGAGGATTCCCAATCATGCTCTTTCGCTAGGATTACATTTACGGTCCATGGCTAGTAACCGGTCCCACATAACGGTACCAAGTTGCCCTAGAGGACCCAATGTATCAACTAGCTACAAATGGGAAGTGACTATCCCATAAAAACAGGCACATAAACTAACTCGCGGATGCAGGTTCGGGTATTGGACTTCATGAGCCCTCACTGTATTATCCTCGAGATCCCAAGACTAATTATGGCCAATATATAAATAATAACTCATTTTCTTTTTACATAATAAGGACCGACTAATATGCCTATGGATCAACTGCATTACATTCTAAAACATTACATGACTCCCAATGAATGACCAACGCACTCAAAACATGTAACTCTCAAATGATAAGTAATAAACGTCATTGTACTAAAAGCTTCGACCCCGGGCTAGTCAACCGGTCAATTGAATTAAAAGCTTCCACCCCCGGCTAGTCAACCGGTCAATTGTACTAAAAGCTTCCACCCCGGGCTAGTCAACCGGTCAATTGCATTAAAACTCATTTTAGTCAAAATCGAGCCAAGGCTCATCAGTTTACTTAAATCTCCAAATGAAAGTCAATGTAAACATTAAAACACGTTTGAGCAACGGATATGCAAACACAACGACCAAAAGTAAGATTAGTTCAAAACTCAACATTAGTTGAGGCAACCCACTTTCCAAATGAATTTATACCCTTATATTTTCCATATGCCTCATAATATAAAAATATGCATTTTCCAAACGGTTTATAAAATCGCATGCACAAAAGGACATTTACATCAAAGGAACTCCATTTATATATATAAAATCATCTAGGGAGTGTATTAACATGATTTATTCACTAAAATGTTCAATAATCCCAAATGTGGGTGGTTCACAAATTTTATAAAACCAAATAATCCAAATGAGTGAAACTGTTCAAATACCTAACTTTTAATAAACTTCATGTAAACATGTAAATACTTTAAAATGAACATTTTTTGGCATGTACAACGTTTTCACAATCCAACTTGAACTCACCTTGCTAGATTTAGGCTAAATCTAGATTTTACCCCCAAAACATGAATCTCCAAAGATGAAGGCTTGAATCTCCAAGAAAATTCTCTAAATCATAGATCCAACACATCTACAAGGTTCGTTCAATATATAAGTCACCAAAAACACACCTAAGTTGGAGGATGAAAGGAAAAAGGGTGAAACAATCTAACCCTAGCTTAACATTGAGAGAGATGAGGAACTTACCACCACCAAATACCCTTGGATCTTACAATAGACTTCCAATATCTTGCTATATCCTTGAATAGATCTCAAAAACGAAACCGAGGCAACTTGAATCACTGAAATCGGAGTTGTGATGCAAAAGATATGAAGAAATGAAGTTTGGTGGCCGAAAAATCGGGTTTTAAGCTCGAACAGGGCTCCGCGCGGGTTACCGGGCGGCCTAGGTCGCGCCACAAGTCGCCCGAATGGGTTTTATGCTTGAACAGGGCTCCGGGCGGGTTACGTGGCGACCTAAGTCGCGCCACAACTTGCCCCATGCACTGTTTGTCCGATTTCTTCATTATTCACTGTTTTGGCCGTAACTTCTTCGTTATAGCTCCGATTTTGCTCCAGAAAGAACCGTTGGACTCGTAATTGAATCCTTCATCCACCAATACTATAAAATCTTGGATTCAAGTCCAAAATCATATATCTTATTTTTCACTTTAAAGCTACTGATTTCTGTATTAACTTGAAGTGATGCTTTTAGAAATTCGGGGTGTTACAATCCTCCCGACCATAAAAGAGATTTTGTCCTCGAAATCTAGCACCAACCAATTACCCAACATCGCCGTTGGCGAGATCAATTGATTCCCTATCGAAAAGGAATACATTCACAAAACCTTACCTCATATAAGAACCCGATTACATCCCGGTTGAGGTCGTCGCTGGATTTTTTTCGTAACGAGCTGTCAGAACTAGATTTTCAAGTTTCAATATACTTTACTGATGACGGAAGGACATAGAGTCCTTATCAAATTATTTTACTAATATTAAGGTCTTGGTTGCCTCCCAACCTTAGGTTGCATGTACTACTTCAAGAGTAACTCGCGATGATAGCCAACCGTTTCCACCAAGGTGTCCAAAGCGAACTTTTTACCTTTAAATATTTCCACAACTCCTAGCGAACCGCACTACACCCTCGCTTGCCTTCCAAAACCATAACGACGTTTGCATCAATCAAACTAATTACAGTTGACTAAACTCCTTTAGGTTCTGGATATTTATAACCAAAGTGACTTAACCGAACAATAAGGGATCTGTACATAGTATTTCTGAGTCGATCATCCGTTGTTGCTATAAGGACGATCTCTCTAGTTGTGACAAATCAAGGTCTCCTCAATAATCGATTTTCACTTAAGGTCTGCTCCGACATTCTCTCCAAGTCCTCAAAATCAAAATCGACTCATATCCTTAAATCAACTATCTACAATGAGGACATACTACCAACCATTCCATTCCCAAATAGCAACGTTGACTCCAAGTTGACACCTACTTTCTGAGATAATCACCCAAACCATACGTCCCTATTAGCCACTCACAACAACACCAATAACCACAAATACCAAAAAGGTGGTATACCACAGACACATAGCATATTGCCGTACCATCAACCCCCAACTTCAAAACCAACCAAAAGCAATCGTACAAGATTTTAACCCAAGGATTTATCGTAACGGAAAGATCATCACTTAAATAACTGGAAAACATAAATCTAACGCATCAAATACTTCTGCGTGAACCAGTTCATGAAACCGAATCCAAGATTTGAAACTGATCACCAGTCGACTCATCTGACGCTTCGTCTCCCAAGGACATCTCTAGTCCTTATCAACAAGTCCTTCCACAAAGAGGGTTTAAAGCTATGGTTCTAATGAGTTCAAGGGTTTTTCAAGCTAAAATGCCAATTTAACATTTTATAAAACTTCCAAGTTCTAAGCTTTATAACAATAAAACATGCGAGTAAAAAAATCCACTACCGTTTTACTCGGTAGGTGCACAAAGTGGAAACAACGTCACACAGATAAGAAAATATTTCGAAATCATTTGATCACTACTCGCGCTAATAACATTAATAATAAAATGTGCGCAACAACCCCTTTCAAATGGACCACTATGGTCCGAATATGCATCACTTTAAGTTATGTACGTAAAATAATTTCCCGCACTAAAGCGGAGTGTAACAAATGTTTGTATAAGCTCCGGAAGGAGAAATTTGCGTAATAAAATTCTAAAATTTCTCATTTAACCATAAAATGACGTGGAGTCAAAACTCCTATACGACCCACATACACCAGTTTATTTCTCAAACTTAGTAAAACTAGAAGTGCTTGCAATTTGACCAAACATAAAATAATTTAAATCGACTTCGACACTATTCGTTCAGATAAAACGCTCCTTGGCCTAAAATAGACACTATTATGTCGTGCATGCGAGTAAAACAATACTCCATAAAATTAACGAAACTCACACGAAATATAATTCCCAAGAAAACTTAAACACTAAAATAGTGGAAGACAACTCTTCGTCCAAGGCCTTAATATATGTGGAGGAGATCCAATGTTAAGGTCATAGTCGTAGTTATTTTCAAAGACTCTACGCAACGTCAAAATACGAACATCACTATAATTGAAAATAGCGTTAGACAGCAATGAGAATAAACAAAGTCTCAACAAAGCTTGCAACCACGTGCAATAAAATAATTTCATGCTTGTTTACGATCATGGTCTAAAGACTTGTGTGTGCTAAATATTTCAAGATTTCGTGATATGACCCACATGGTGATTTGGAAACATGAGACATAATCGATGCAATTTTATTTCAGAAATAAATTTCGTGCATGGATTTGATCGACACTCAACACCTCGAAGACACGCTCCTCGATTTCTCTAGACCAAAGATCCTCAATTTTCTGGCACACTATTGTCATCCAGATACTCAATAATCTTAGGACAATAATTCAAGGGTTCCATAGATTCACCTCACAATTCCCCTTGAATAATGTTGATTCCAGAATCCTATGGTTCTAATCCAACCAATCAATCCGACCAGAGACGGTCCACTTAAAGTGATCACCATGCTTACCGTCACTGTAAGTGACGAATACTAAAGTCATCAACCTCTCATAACGGTTACTCACTTAGAACCGCTTCACTATCCCAACGATCGTCACACCAAAGTAATCCAAGTATACACATGTAGCTCGTAGGTTCACCGTAACACTGGCTAGGTGCAATTATGAACATACTGTACATGATCATCCTTGTCACTCTCGACGTGATTCTCGCTCCTAGTGACTCCATTATCCTTAAAACATCCAATCTTATAATGCCTATTGGTGCAATCTCGCTTTCAATCACTTAAAAGTACGCTAGTTTGAGTCTAGGCATCCAAAAATCAATACCTAATTCTCTCAAACTTAAGCTCTGATACCAACTTGTAACATCCTCAAAATTTGGAAATAGCGACTAAATTAAAACTTTCAATAACACCTCAAAGAGGGATAAAATCTCTTACTATAAATCCGTAAATGCAATACATTTCTAGATTGAACCATCAACGAGAAAATAAAGTCTTACATAAAGACTAACTAAAGTCGGGTGTTACTATAACCCAATACCAATCACTATCTCCAATATAAGTGCGGAAGACTTCAGCAAGCTAATCACCTTTTCGAGCACACCAGTAGCACTCATCTCTTCACAGTCTCACTAGAACTATTCCCAACCGGAACCTGTTGCACATGCCGACAAATAAAAAGGGTTAGGTTAACGCCTAGTGAGTTCAAGAGTTTTCATCAAGAATATAAAAACCATTAAATGGAAATAATGCAACTTAAATCATGATCCTTTAAAATGAATTACTTCAAATATGATAACGACTCGTTTTCCAATAATTAAGCAATTTATAAATGAACGCCTCAACGTCAAACATTATTTCACGAGGTAATGCAATCCAACACTTACACAAAACGTGAATAGTTGTAAATGCCCCAATGATGATGTTTGAATAAAACTTTATAAACCAAACGACCAAAATTAAAGCATAAGGGGAAAGACCCAAACTCAAAACGTCACCGAAAACAAGGATACAGTTAAATACCCAAAACAACACCTTTTGATAACAGGGGAAACCCGAATTCCATGGCTAGTGGCGGAACACAGAGTAAGCCACATTCCAAGTTATTCAGCTCACCATATTAGGAACCCATGGCCACGAGCTCGCCAATTCGTACTAAGATGTGGGGGTGGGCCCTCGAGGATTCCCAATGATGCTCATTCGCTAGGATTACATTTACGGTCCATGGCTAGTAATCGGTCCCACATAACCGTACCAAGTTGCCCCCGAGGACCCAATGTCTCAAGTAGCTACAAATGGGAAGTGACTATCCCATAAAAACAGGCACATAAATTAACTCGCGGATGCAGGTCCGGGTATTGGACTTCACGAGCCCTCACCGTATTATCCTCGAGATCCCAAGACTAATTCTGGCCAATATATAAATAATAACCCATTTTCTTTTTACATAATAAGGACATACTCATATGCCTATGTATCCACTACATTACAGTCTAAAACATTACATGACTCCCAATGAATGACCAACGCACTCAAAACATGTAACTCTCAAATGACACGTAATAAACGCCATTGTACTAAAAGCTTCCACCCCGGGCTAGTCAACCGTTCAATTGAATTAAAAGCTTCCACCCTGGGCTAGTCAACTGGTCAATTATACTAAAAGTTTCCACCCCGGGTTAGTCAACCGGTCAATTGCATTAAAACTCGTTTTAGTCAAAATCGGGCCAAGGCTCATCAGTTTACTTAAATCTCCAAATGAAAGTCAGTGTAAACATTAAAACACGTTTGAGCAACGGATATGCAAACACAACGACCAAAAGTAAGATTAGTTCAAAACTCAACATTAGTTGAGGCAACCCACTTTCCAAATGAACTTATACCCTTATATTTTCCAAATGCCTCATAATACAATAATATGCATTTTCCGAACGGTTTATAAAATCGCATGCACAAAAGGACATTTACATCAAAGGATCTCCATTTATATATATATAAAATCATCTAGGGAGTGTATTAACATGATTTATTCACCAAAATGTTCAAGAATCCCAAATGTGGGTGGTTCACAAATTTTATAAAACCAAATAATCCAAATGAGTGAAACTCTTCAAATACCCAACTTTTAATAAACTTCATGCAAACATGTAAATACTTTAAAATGAACATTTTTGGCATGTACAACATTTTCACAATCCAACTTGAACTCACCTTGCTAAATCTAGATTTTACCCCCAAAACTTGAATCTCCAAAGATGAAGGCTTGAATATCCAAGAAACTTCTCTAGATCATAGATCCAACACATCTACAAGGTTCCTTCAATATACAAGTCACCAAAAACACACCTAAGTTGAAGGATGAAAGGAAAAAGGGTGAAACCATCTAACCCTAGCTTAACATTGAGAGTGATCAGGAAATTACCACCACCAAATACCCTTGGATCTTCCAATAGACTTACAGTATCTTGCTATATCCTTGAATATCTCTCAAAAACAAAACCGAGGCAACTTGAATCACTGAAATCGGAGTTGTGATGCAAACGATATGAAGAAATGAAGTTTGGTGGCTGAAAAATTGGGTTTTAAGCTCGAACAGGGCTCCGAGCGGGTTATCGGGCGGCCTAGGTCGCGCAATAAGTCTCCCGAATGGATTTTATGCTTGAACAGGGCTCCGGGTGGGTTATGGGGAGACCTAAGTCGCACCACAACTCGCCCCATGCACTGTTTGTCCGGTTTCTTCATTATACACTGTTTTGGCCGTAACTTCTTCGTTATAGCTCCGATTTTGCTCTGGAAATAACCGTTGGACTCATAATTGAATCCTTCACCAAGACTATAAAATCTAGGATTCAAGTCCAAAATCATATATCTTATTTTTCCCTTTAAAGCTACTGATTTCTGTATTAACTTGAAGTGATGCTTTTCGAAATTCGGGGTGTTACACAACTATCTTAGCCATCGTGTACGCCCTTTTCTTCAACCGAAGTATCAACATGGCTAATATTATTTTATGTGAACTATTGACTGTTGTGGACAGAAAGAATAAGGATCTACCAAAAGGAAAACAACCGATCTTAGTATTGTTTCCTAGATTCATTTCTTTGGCAATTCGACGAGCAATGGAAAGGAAATCTTTTACTGAGGAGGGCCAAAGAACGCCCCTTTTTGTGATGAATTCATTTAAACCAACTACTGTTCCTCCTTACCCAAATGAACTACGATTTCCTAAAACCATGCTTGAATACCTCCCTACTGATTCTGGAACCCGTCTCTTCCTTTGTCGTGTTGCCCAACCATCAGAGCCAATGGTGGAATCACCAACGCATTTAGGTTCTGAGCCTGAGCTTGAGTCAGAGAGTGAAATCTGTGAAACAGCTCAACCTGATAACATAGAGCAACCAGAGGGTGGCTCTGTTGAGAAAAATGAGGAGAGAAGAGAGAACCCTCCCTCTGACGAATAGATTAACTCTGTCAGAGTTCAGGAGCGTGAGGTTGAGAGTCCTCCAGAGGGTGAGTTTCTGAACTTAGAAGCCGAGAGGTGTATGGTAGGAAAATATGCCTCTAAAGGCACAACTGAGCGAACTCCAAGCCCAAATCCTCGTGCAACCAAATCTGCTATCCAAGGTGGTCCAACACCAAAGGATACTGAACAAGAGGTGCACACCTCTAACCCCAGCCATGCCATCCGCTCAGAGGCACGTACTTATGCCTCTGATGCACGCACCATTGGGGAACCCTCTTAATTATCTAAGTCCTCCCAAAAGGACTTAGCTATTGACACAAGTACTTATTCGCCCCAGAGTACGTCACACTCCAACACACAATATGATGCCTCCATGGCTCATGATATTGGTGATCGTCCCATAGACCACGAGGTCTTTAAAATCTCACATAGGGATTGCCTTACTAAAGGGTAATGGGATGACTTAGTAGCACAGGGACTCACTTTCCTGGATAACAAGGTGTCCAAGCACATTCGATTCTCATCCTCTGAATCGGACTCAGAGGATGATAAACCAAACAGAACTATTATAGAGAAATCCTCTAAAAAGGATCCTCAAGGATTGATAGGAAGTCCTTCCGGAACCAACATCAAAAAAGTTCCGAAATTAGCCCCCTCTATTCTCGAGGGAAAATTAGAATCATGTGTTGAAAGGTTACCCCCAGTGATTATGTCACCAAGGAAGAGTTCAAAGTATTTGATGATGAAATCAGAGGATCTCTTAAGGAGATTAAACTTTACCTGGAGAAGACCTCAGAGGCCTCTGCCTCGAACTCTTAAGTTGACTAATTAACTTCATAGGTCTCTGATCTACGTGCAGAGCTAGAGTCCAACAACAAAAGAATAGAAGCTTTGGAGAAGTTGGAGATTGGAAACTCCTCAGTTCTGTCAAAGGAAATAGCAGAAGAAAAAGAGGAAGCACATAAAACCATTCCAGCACCCTCAGCTTCTACCGCTACCTCTGAAGACTTCTCCAACTTTAAAGGAGAAATGTTGAAGTTACTGGCAGAATCTATTGCCAAGATATCCATTCCCATTGTTGTTCTAGCGACCACTTCTTATCCCTCAGAGACACAAAACATGATCACCAAGGCTGATCTAAACGACTTCTCGAAAACTGTCACCAACAAAATGATGACTATCTGGAGTAAGTTCGTTGCAAAAGCCGGCTATCAAATAACCACAGTTCAGAATCTTCTTAAGGATGCACTATCTTCAAAAGATGGTAAGTTAAAAAGAAAAATTACCAGAGACTGCCTACTCAGAGGAAGTCAAGAAGAAGTGGAAGTTTGATGATTCAGAGGATCCTGAAGAGGATAGGGCCTCTGATCATCAAAAGGGGGAGAAACAAGAAAATGTCAGATCTGAAGCCACAAAAGCTAGTGGCTTTGCCCCCTCTCCATCTACAAGAAAAGTCAAAGGAGTACAAGACGAGAATGAACTAGAGAGACACTCCATCTCTACTGAAGAAAACCAAACAATTTTAAAGTCTCCACTATCTGTTGTATTCCTGGCACCAGGATCCTCAGAGGCACCTGTCATCCAGGTACTAAATGCTATTCCAGACATCATAGGTGCTCTGGACGAAGAAGAAGATGATGAGAAATTGATTTAATTCTCCAGCTCTGAAGATGGATTCTCATCACCTGAAAGACCAACGATAATAATGACAGATGCTTTTGGATCTGAAGAAGAAGAAGATGTTGCTGAAGAAACAAAAGAAGCAGAAGAAAATAAGATCATGGATGTAGAAGATTATGTATAAATAAATGCTCAAACTCACCATCCTTCTACAGAACTTGAAGTGTTGTTCTCTTCCAACATCAATCAAACCCCTCCGCACTCTCTAAGAGATCAACTAATGGAACCAGAGACAACTCAATTTCCTGCTGAAGACTCAACCATGGTTGTTGATGAACATGCCCCTCTAGAGGAACTTGTTCAGAAGACAAGCATTGGAATCCCTGTTGCTTCCATATTTACCCAACCTCCAGTTTACTTGCATCTAAGCCAGAGAGATCAATAGAAGACCACTTCAGACATCTCTACTACGAGTTCAATTTGGAAGACACCCAAATACTTCCTCTGAATCCACGAATAAGGGATAACATGGAGGATTATGAAAAGAGATTCATTCAAAACAATACAAGCCCCATAATCAAGGTGATTCGCTGTGACGGGAAGGTTTATGAGTTTAATGAAAATGATCTCTCTGCTTACTTCTCAGAGAAATATGAACGAGGAAGGTCATTCATAATGGGTTTATACGAAGACAGACGTGCAATGGAAGCTCATGTCAAGCTAAGGGCCATACTTGATTTCCAGATTGCTCTAAATTTGGGAGAAGCAAGACATGGTGTTACTGAACCAATGGAGTCAATTGAACATCTGTACAAGTACAAAATTGGTTCAATAATTGTTGACCCTCTCAGATTCGTCTATAGAGTCAATCTAATCAAGAAAATCTTTCTGGCTTCAGAGGTGTCCAAGGATTCAGATGAGACTTTAAGAGGCATACTAAAGATGATACATGTGAAGGAAGAACGGGACAGAGCTGATCTATTGGCGAAACTATACTTGGAAATTAGCTCAATGATTAACTTTAGAGAGCTAATTATGAAATTCCATAGGATCTACTATAGTGATGGGCTTTAGTTCTTTCCTTGTAATTTTTGATTTGTTATCTTCTATGTTTGTAATTCATATCATTTGAGAAGTAACATTTAAGAGGATGATTTTCTCCTCTATGATTTCTAGATTAAATTTTTTATCTCTGCTATTTTGCAATTTTTTTATTTTCAATACTTAGGTGGAGATTGTTAGCCCCAATTCTGAAATGTAAAAGTATTGAAAATATTCTAAGTCCTATTTCAGAGGACTTACAAAGATAAACTTCAGAGGACAGGCCTGCCTCTGAAGTACATTTCAGAGACAGAGATTCAACAGAAGAACATCAGAGATGGCTTCATCAGAGGTTCCTACATCAGAGCTCTAAAGACCCCCTATCTGAAGAATGCGCTGAAGAAATTCTACAATTATTGACAGAAGAACAGATGACACGTCACATAGTGATAATATTTACTTTTTAGAGTTGGTTAATGTTCAAGCATGTCTTGAGTTTACCTTTTAGGTGAAACACTGTTCAAGCATGCTTCTTATGTCAGGAAAGTACACTGTTCACTTTATGGTCCTATAAATAGGACCATCACCCCATTGCTTGAAGTGTGCTTTTCCTTATATCTTGTAATTTAATTATCTTGAATATACTGAAAAGTATTCCAAGAAGATCTTGTACGATTTATCCACCTTTTGGTGTTCTTATTAATCTACCTGATTTATCCAGTGAATAATAACCATATTGTTCTTATATTTATCTTATTGGATATCTTCTTATTAACTGTGATTTGAATTTTCTTTGATATTAAACTGTATTGCTTCCGTTGTCATTATTATTATTATTGTTTATATCATTGTAAAAGACTAAATCAGCATTCAAGCAAAGAACTTATGAACACTTGAATCTTCAAACCTTCAAGTAATCCAGGTTCTTATTCTTTACATCTTTCTTCTTCCAAAAATTTTTGTTTAATCCTATATCTTTTCTCTTATCTTGGATTAAAACTGTTTTTCTCTTAAAATCATTTTTGAATGATTTCTTTTGCAAAAAACTTGTGGTTTTTAAGACTTTTCTTATCACCTTCTTTTAAACGAAACTGGTTTTCCTCCAACAACAAATTTCTTTTACAAGTTTCTTTCTTTAATAAGAAACTGGTAATATTGTTTGCACTGTTTTTGGATTCTAAACCATCCTTGTTCTATTATTCCTTTACCTCTCAGAAATGGCCTCCCAAGCTGCTCTCATCCCATCAAAGAATGCGAAATTTTCACTCCGTGAATTTGAAATCATGAAAAACAACCATTTGGGACATTTGGACCTTCCCGAAAACAAATGTCCTTATCTTCTCCAAGCTGCTAACTTTTTCAAGGCCTCCTGTCTGGGCTATGCCCTGAAGGTTGATCCTACTTTTCAAATACTCTTGTTCAAGAGTTTTGGTTTATTGCTGACAAGGGTGAAGTCCTGAACAAGCAAGGAAAGCCAATCACTGCCATAAACTTTCAGACTCAGCATGGAACTGGTGTTATCACTCCACTAGTCATACGCACAGCTATCCGTTTTCCCTCCAAGACAAAAGCATGCTTACAAATACTCTGAAGGCAAAGATGACATCTGAACTGAATTATGTCTTCACTCACATAATTTAGAGCATGAGTGGAAAATTTGGATTGTTGGATCAAGCAAGCAAGGTTCAGCTACAAATGGGGTATTCAGTGATCGTCGTACGTCATTTTGACTACGCTGGTGCCATCTTTGAAGACTTGCTTTCAAAGATCGAGAAGGCTGACAGGGACATCAAGATTCCCTATGTTCGATTCATCTCAGCCATCCTTCACTACTTCTTGGGAGAAAAGTACCCTACGGAGAGTGACTGTAGCTTCTCCAAAGTTGTCCCCTGAATCCTTGTAGTCAAACCCGCTAAAACGAGGTAAACCTTCAAACCCTCCACTTACCTCTCTCCCCTAATTCTTCTCTTTCAGTGGCTACGCCGATGGTTCCTTCATTAACTATCACCGCCACTACATCCCCTCTTAAACGGAAGTCATCAGCTCTTTCTAGTGCTACCAAGAAGATCAGAAAGACTGTGGAGCACCCCCTCTCAAACACATGTACCTGAGGTCATCTCTCAATAGACCGCCTTGGATGATTTTGTGGCCCGCTCCTCCACTACTGCTACCCCAACAACCGTCTCAGTGACTTCTGTCGTTGAAATACCACTGTTGACTACCCCCTACTGACGTAATTTCTACCATCACTAGTGCTTCTTCTTCTATCCCTACTATTTCTCGTTCTATTTCTTTGGACTCTAACCTCCCTCAATTACAACAGCCTATCCTTCAAGCTGCAAATGTAGGACCTGGTGGCCTCCCTTTCGGAGGTTTGCCTCAAACATCCATGCCATTTCCTTCTTTCGAAGGAGACCTGACATTCTACAACATGTTTGACACATCTAGTAACTCTAAGACCCAATACACTTCTCCCACCTCTCTCAATAAGCCAGAGAAACGCCTTGCTCAACCGTTAACTTGTTTTTTAGTCCTACTTTGGGCTCTGTTCATGCATCTCGGAACAAGCTTGTTGAGAAAGTGGATTCCCTCATTGCTTCCATCAACACCAACACAACTACTGTCAACAGTGCTGGTGAAGACCTGAAGCATCTCTCCACCACCATCTCCACTAAATATGAAGCATCTCAGATCAACTCTCTCCAAACTGAGGTCAACATGTTGAAAGAAAACATGGCCAACAGCTCAACTCATCTGCAATTTCTAACTGGCCACGTTGATCATCTCAGCAACAAAGTAAAGACCCTCAGTGGAAAAGTTGACAACTCCAATCAATTGCTCACTCAGATTCTGTCAAAACTGAATGCACCAGCTCTCGCTCCTACTCCTTCATTCACTGACGATGACAGGATGTCGCTGAACATAGATGTAGAGTTTATTCAGAAAGCAACTTCTACCATTTCAGAGATCGAAGGTCGTCTGGTCGCATTGGAGGCTGATGCCTACAAATCCAATGCTACTGTTGTTGCTGCTGATACCTCCCGCCTCTCCAAAGATGATGACAAAGAGGGTGAGAAAGACCAAAATGAAGAAAATACAGTGCAGAATGATATGGAAGAACCTCCCTCTCAAGATGAGGGGGAGAAGACAGCTGAAGAATCAACTAATGCTGAAGAACTAGCCCCTCCTTCCTCTTCTCCAGTGCAAGGAGAAGAAGAAGAAGAGGAGGAGGAGGAACTTCATCTTGAGGATCAAGATTCTGACGACGTCATCGCTGATGATGATGAAGATCCATCTCAATGGTTCTCAACAATAAACATCTCATAGATCCCAACAATGAAGGGCATCGTAATAAATGAAGCAGGGGGGAGACAAAATGACAAAGCTCCAGATACCTCATCCCAAGGCAAGCAAAAGGGAATAGCCGTTGAGGGAAATCTGAAACTCTTGTCACCTTCTGAGGGGGAGATACCTTCTCTGGTATGTCTCTCTAGTGTACTTCTATCTTTCTTTTCCTACCAATCACCCTTGTCTTTCTAGCCTTTATCTCTCTATTCCTCCAAAACATACACTAACTCCTTTTTATTATTGCTCGGACAGTTCTCTCCCCTGCTTAAGGGAACGTCTCAACAAATAATCCCAGCTCCAATAGCTGAAGAAACAATAATCCCAATCTCTATCAACGAGATTGATGATGAAGAAGAAGAGGATGAATCCCTAAGTCATCCAAGAAGGCCCTCTCGACCTCTTCAAAGGTCAGAGGATGAAGTTTAGAGATGAGCAGAGTGATCTCCAACCTAGAGAGTCTACGGATGAAGATCCCTCCTCAAACCTCTAATGAAGAGCTTGGCTTTCTTTCATCGGTAGAAATCGAAGAATCTGTCAGGGCTGAGAAGTTAATATTTGATTGACGAAGGGATGCTATTTTAGCTCTCAAGGTAGATTCATCCTTGTTCAAAGATGAAAAGATGAAAGAGAACCCGATGAAAGTACAAGCTGCTCTCCTGATAGAGATAGAGGACAACAGAAAAGAAAAAGAGATCAGCGATGCTAGTGTAGCTTGGTGCAAGAAAAAGCTCGACCGTGGATCCAATCCACTGAAAATCACTGCCGTAACAATCTCAGGAAGGAAAAAGAAGAACCGAGCCTTAGTCACCATCGAGATATTCTGAGAGGATGGAAGTTCAAAAGCTATGTTCTTATCAAGACTGGAACACTTCGGCTACTATGAATGGTTGGAGTTTAGAGAAGCACTAAAGAAGTCAAGATCAACGTATAGAGGCCATGTTGAAAATCTTCTTGAAGGTCTCATCAACAGGGTCGCTGCTAAAATGAATGTGCCCTCAGCTTCTCCGCAACAACCAAGAACAGTAAGACGAAAACATGCATCCTCTTCTGAAAATGATGCAGTTATCAGAAATGAAACCTCCATCAAATTCTCCGGGGATACACTATTTGGACCTCCTCCTGATCTCTCAGTTCTAGATCTATCACTGCCTCCTGGTGGACCTTATATAGTAGGGCAAGTGATAAAGAAGCCTTATGGAATATTCTTCAGAGATGATGAGGAAAAGCTTACGTTTTAGAGAGTCTCTGAGATTCCTCTATGTCCTCTAAGCCATCTAGAAGACCTTCTATGCTTGTGGTGTGGATACTCTTCATTGGCGGATCCCATCAAAACTCTTATTAGACAAGAAGCCGCTAATCGAAGACGGAAAGGAGAAAAGATACAAGATTTTATGATCTATCCAGAGACTTCCTGAAAACATAGCTGATAGATTCCCTTTTGTCTCTTGTAATCTATTAGTAAGTCTTACAGTAGTATAGGACTTCTCTTGTACTTAAAATTTTCATGTTCTACTTGTAACTTCCTTTTACACTTTAATGAAAATTTCATTGAAGTACTTAAATCCATCAGTACTATAAAAGATCCCTCGAAATAGTAATTGGGACATGTATGTTACGAGTCTTGACTATCCCTATATTTTGACTTAAAGTATTTTTCTCCATACTTACTTTCTCATCATCAAATAGAGAGAGATTGTTGATCCAAATACTCTCAGTGATTTGATAATGACCCGATGTAATACTTAGTGAAAATTACGTTTAACATCTATATGTATAAGTGTTTCACCATAAGCGATTAAATATTGAGTATGTTCAGTATCGCTAATGATCTCTCAACTATCAGTTAGACGTAATCCCTGAAGACAAGTTTCGTGACAAAGATGTTCAACACTTAGTCGAAGACAAAGCTGCTGAACAACGGACAAGTCTACTCATGATCTGATGCG
The DNA here is from genome assembly GCA_954870635.1 of Arctium minus. Taxonomy (NCBI): domain Eukaryota; kingdom Viridiplantae; phylum Streptophyta; class Magnoliopsida; order Asterales; family Asteraceae; genus Arctium; species Arctium minus. Next base: position 63,117,545 of record OX941088.1, on the reverse strand, counting down.
GATATCAGTGAAACCAAGACAAGTCTACCTACACGTGAAGAAACCTGAAGAAAAGCTTCAGCGATCACTGAACTTCCTTCTATCTCTGTGAAGGAAGAGATATTCAACGATTGAAGATCATGTAGCTTATACTCCAAGTCTCTTTTGTCTTACCCTTGCACACATAGTACAATTGTCAGAAAAGATATACCTCTACGACAAATCGTACAACAACTTTGAAGACTACACTGTTCACCATTCGGCCAAAAGCATGTCTCCAAAAGTCAGAGGCATGCAACTAACCATCGAAGGACACGTGTAAAGTACCGTGCCATGCATTTAATGCAAAGGGTATAAATAGAAAGATCAAGACTCTATCTGAGTGTTGCCTTCTATCTTTCTCATAATATAGAAACCCTTGCTTTCTATATTCTCTCAATCTTTATTCTCTAGTTCTTGTGCAACAATCTGTGATTCTTAAGTTTGTTTAGATTAGGTTTCACTTTATCTTATTTCGCAACAAACTGTAAATTGTGATTTGATTTATCAATAAACAATGTATTAAACCATTAAATTTTGTGTTTGTATTCAACCCCCCCTTCTACAAACTTGTTAAGCACCTTCGGGACCAACAACAACAACTTGTGAGTTGATTTGTGTAATACCCCAAAAATTGGGACAAACAAAAACTTTCAAAAATGGAAGTGTGGTATGTATTGCCACAACTTGAGCCTCCCATAAATGGGGAAAGTAATAAACATATGTTTAATTACAAGTTTGTAATATAACGGAAATAGACGACAACCTACTAATCTAATTTCTATGTAGAAATAAGATTACAAAAAATGTGTCATCTCCACTTCAATAATAGCCTTCATAAATTCGTGTCTCAAAAACACTCCCCCAAGCTCACTCTATCCATCTAAATCTTCGTAGAGACGGGGCCGCTAGAACGTGAGATACATATCGACATCAAACAAGGGTTAGGCTAGTGAGTTTGAATAATTAACAACAATTAAAGTGTAGGGTACCAATAACATTTTACAAATACAACTCAATAATTGGAGTCAATGGGAGAGACCCATAACACCAAACAAGTTCCACCAAAGAGATGAGATACCTTAGTGTCAACTACCATGAATGACACCAAATGTCTCGACACGTACGAGGGTTACAACTAAGGCATTGCCACGAACGGCGGAGGTCTAGGCACATACAATGCGGTGACGTCCAAGACTATGTCATCCTAGTGTCTACTTCACTTGGTTAATCCATTATTCCAATTTTTGCCAAAGAGACACATTAGTCCAGATGAAGTGATTTCAACACTAATAAAGGCAACTTGTGATTTACATACCACATACGTATCAAGACTGAAATTTCATATAACATTCCAGTAAGCTTACACTAGCCATTCAATTGCATATCCCCATATAAAACATGGCCATTCATTGCTATCATGATATATATACTCACTTGCAACTTATATTGATCCAAGATTAGCTACAAACAACCATGTAAATCATAGAGATAGTTTCCCAAATTAGGTCAATTCAAAAAGTGAGTAGTTATATAACCAACATCATTTCTCAAGATATACCATGTACACAACTCATACCCCCCCCCCCATATTACCATGTGAGACATTTCCAACCCCTAAAAGTTATAAACTCTTCCAAGGTAATAAATGACCATTTTAATAAGAGTAAAAATCTCATAAATGAGTAGGGAGGATGACAAAGAAACAAATAATGATATGTATCTAGTTTTCATAAAAGGGTTTGAAACTCACTATCTTGGTTTTTGAGTAAAACCTAGAAAATAGCAAAACCCTTGGATGAAGAGGAAGAAGACTTGGAATGGAAGATTGATGACTTGAGGTTTCACAATAAATGCTCCAAAGCTAGATTTAAATGCAAGATCAAGCTCTCAACAACCTCAAGATTGAAATTCAAGAAGGGTGAGACTTGAGATGAAGAAAACTGCCTCCTACTTCTCAAAATCGTTCAATAAAACCAAGTTGGGGAAGAAATGAGGTCAAAATCGGTCAAGGGTCACATTTATACCCTCAGACCCCCGTATTCGACTATGTCCGACGATAGTGCCATGGGGCACAGTCGATGGCATAAGCGCGTTCACTCCTCCACTGTCTGTACAATACGGGCGAGAGTGACATGCAATTATGCCCTCAACGACATGTATCACACCCTACTTGCCTTCCGCGATAGTACTTGTGACTATGACATTTGTCATATTCGCGTGGCACACTCGCTCAGTCCCAGCTCGAGCCTATTTTCCTTCCGATTTGTCGTTTTAAGCGTCCAGTCTTGAGACTTTGGTTTTTCAAGGGTGTTTTCCAATTACTCGATTTATCCGATAGCGAATTTAAGGAAAAGAAACATAAAATCCTAATATAATTTACTTGCATTTTCTGGATGTTACATTTTGGCTTCTTAAAGTTTTAGCTAATTTGAAGCTTGATAATTTACTTCCAGTAAGTTTGTATTGTGATAATAAATCTTCTATTCGAATAGCAAATAATCAATTTTTCATGAGCATACTAAACACAACGAAATAGATGTTCATCAGGTTCGAGAAAACGTAAGTTCAGGTATGATAAAAATTGTTTTAAGGTTCACACCTCTCAACAAATTGTTGATATCTTTACAAAGTCTTTAAATGTTGTTGAACATAATTTTTTGTGTTTTAAGTTGAGAAAGATTGATTTGTTTAATTGTCAAGATTAAGGGCCGGTGTTAAAAGCTTATATATTTTTTTTTTTGTTAATCTCGACATTTACATGTTATTAATGTGTTTATGTAAGGTAAAGGGTTGATCTAGTCGTGTCAAGTTGTTAGAGGGCTGCTCTGAGTATTACTCGGTTTAAGAAGGGTAGTAGAGCAATTAGAAGTTTCTTGGAGGACTATTTCTGTAATTCGTTTTGTTTGGTATATAAATGATGCGAATTAGGGTTTTTTGGTTATCTAATTCATTTTGTATACGTATGTGTGTGTTCTGTTCATATGAGAGAGAGAGAGAGAGAGAGAGAGAGAGAGAGAGAGAGAGAGAGGGAGAGAAGGGGGAAGGCATATTAGGGGGTGTTTGAGATTGCTTATTTTTATTTTGAAAAGTGTTTATGAACTTATACATGGTGCTAAATCGGAGTTTTTTAAAAAGTGTTTGAATTAGCTTATTGTGGTAACAAATCGTAATAAGCTAATAAGTTGTTATTTAAGGATGTTTACGATTGCATATACATATAAAATAACTAAAAAGGTCATAAGCACTTTTCAAATAAGTTGATAAGTTAAAACCACACGACTTATCAAAAACTTCTTTTCAGCGGTTTGACACCGCTATAAGCCTTTTTAATTTTCTACATCCAAATACTAGAAAGTGCTTATCTCCGGTGTCACACCGCAATAATTTAAAAATCACTTCAAATCCCAAACACCCCCTTAGGATGAGATTTTGTATCATTTTGATTCCTATGTTTTGTTGATTCTGATTATGAATAAAAGACATGGTTTTCTATACCAGCAAGCTATTTTAACCCGTATTGTGCTAGTAATATTTAAATAATGCAAAAATAAAGATCAGAATATGTTTAATAACTTAAACAAATTTGAGATATGCGATAATATAAGAATTTGTGTTAAATTAAATGTATAGTATTAAATTACGTTTGATAATTTTTATGTCAAGTTACATAAATTAATACTAAACATTTAAATATATAAATAGTGGTGGATTCAAAAAAGAACGCTAACTATTTAAAAAAACACGAAAACAATTGTTAATGTGCAGCATCATAAATGATTCAAGTACAAAATCATATATGACTCACGCGACTTTTCCCTACGACTTAAGTAGCAGCCAAAGTCGTTCGCATTCATTTTTTGCCGTTAATTTAAAATCACATGGGATTTTACACATGATTTGTTGTTCTCGTGTTTTCTTAAAAATAGTTAGCAATCTCGTTTGATATTTCTATATATATATATTTAAATTATAGACGGAGGTTCAAGAGAAAACCTCAAATAAATGAAAAACTAAAAAACACATTATCAACCGTTATATTAGATGATTTGATGGATGTGATTAAACGAGCGGTTACAAAAATATTTTTTAAATTAAAAAAACCTCAGACCCCTATTTTTTATTCGAAAAAAATAAGAAAAATGAACAAAATTCGAACGAAATAAATTACACCAAATAAACAATCATATTTTTCTTGTTAATTTGACATCCATATTCATATACTTTTTCATTCGTTTTTTCGTGATTTTTCGGTTTTCCATTTATTTAGAGTTTTCTCCTGAACCTGACCCTATATATATATATATATATATATATATATATATATATATATATATATATATATATATATATCATAAAAAGGTAAAACACCGTGACAAGGTAAAAAAGGAAGGTTCATATGAATATATCATGTAACATTGGTTCATAATGCATCTTCAAATATATTTTTTCTGATTTTATCAATGGATTCATACATGAACTTTCCCAAGTTAGGTGTTGTAAAAAAAAACTCTTATTAAAAGGTTGAAGCTATAAAAACTTCGTTTGCCCCATGCCAACGGACCTGATTAAGTATATGCTGACCAGACCCGTGTTGAAGGGGAAACCCCTTTCACGCTCATGTCACGTCGAGGTACTGCAGAAGAAAAAACTGCAAAATCCGATCCAATTTATCGTAATCGATTAGTTAACATGTTGGTTAACCGTATTCGAATTGAGTAGGCCAGAAGCCAGAAAAACAGATCCGCACATTTGCAAAAGACCTTGGAAGAAAAGCAACATAAAGAAGGTTGTTTTCAGATGACAAACTGTTTTACCTAGTAGTGGGCATATTGTTTTACCTGTCCAAGCATTGCAAGCAAAAGCTTAAGACCTCGTACTATCCTCTAGTTAAACAAGAGATTTAATTACACCTTTTATGGTCCTCTTATTTCACAAATGAACCAAACACAATATATATATATATATATATATATATATATATATTGTGTTTGGTTCATTTGAGAAATGGTAAATATATGAGAAATAGAGAAGTAATCCTAGCCATTCATATGGTCAAGATCGGATTTGACTAGTCAAATATTGCAGCTTTGACCGGTCAAAAGTTGCGGCTATCTCAAAAATAGAAGGACAATTTCGTAAATTTTACAAAACACACGGGTTGTGTTCATATATGAACATGTATAATTCACATATGAACTATATGTTCATATATCAACCAGTGCAATTCACAACTGAACTTTTTTAACTGATTCATATATGAATCAGTTGAACTAACTAACAAATTCATATATGAACCTTTGTGATTCATATATGAATCTTTATGAATCACAAAGATTCATATATGAACCTTTGTGAATCACAAAGATTCATATATGAATCTGTTAATTAGCAACTGATTCATATATGAATCTGTTAACTAGCAAGTGATTCATACAGATTCATATATGAATCTTTGTGATTCATACAAATTCATATATGAACTCATCCCGTGTATTTTACGAAATTATCCCTCTACCTTCTATAGACCACACAAGGAATTATCCGGTGTTTCGCGGTCAAAGCCGCAAATGTTGACTAGATGAATGGTTAAGATTACTTCTCTATTTCTCATATATTTACCATTTCTCAAATGAACCTCTCCCTATATATATATATATATATATATATATATATATAAACGGAAAACTAAAAACCAATTTGGTAGCCTTTCATTTGGATGGTATACACTTGTGCATACAGCTAAATATGTTGTTTTTTTGGTTTTTATGCACAAGTTCATATGTGCATATGCACGTGTGCATGCTACAAATTACTTCTATGCACAAGTGTATACCGTCCAGATAAAGGGCTTTCAAAGTGCTCTTCAATTTTCCTTTTTCTTTAGGTTTTCCCCTGAACCTGACCCTATATATATATATATATATATATATATATATATATATATATATATATATATATTAATAGTTATAATTTAAGGGTCAGGTTCAGGAGAAAACTCTAAATAAATGGAAAACCGAAAACCACAAAAAACGAATAAAAAAATATATGAATATGGATGTCAAATTAACGAGAAAAATATGATTGTTTATTTGGTGTAATTTAAAGAGAGAGAGGGGGTCGGGTTCAAACAAGAACGGTGACAAAATAAGAAAAATACGAGAACGGCCAAAGCACATGTGATTTTACGCTCAAATCACATGTAAAATCATCTATGATTTATGGGACATTGACTGTGACATAGGGGCCAAGTCGCCCGCTCATGACATTTGAGTTGATTGTGTTCGGTAATCAGATATGATTTCAATGACAAGTCATATATATGTGATTTGGTCGTTTTCGTGTTTTATTATTTTAACATTATTCTTGTTTGATCTACCCCTTCCTCTCTATATTACATACATACATATATAATATATATATATATATTTATATATATATACATACATATATATATATAGGGGTTGTTTAATTTGCAACCCACATCTTAACCGTTGGATTCATGATCGGCGGTTACAATAGATATGGGGCCCAATATTTTTAATTAAAAAAAATATAAAATAACGGTCGATCATGGATCCAACGGTTAAGATGTGGGTTGCAAAGTTGCAACCTTTTTAAGGGTTGCAAAATATCCTTTTAATATATATATATATATATATATATATATATATATATATCCATGGCTTCAAAGCAAAACCTTGTTTGATAGTGGCATCCAAAAACACGTTGTGGATGAGTAGAAACAAGGCAACGAATTCTTTTCAATCCGCCTTTGACTACCTTGTATCATACTCCATTGTTTTATGAGAATAATTCATATTTCACTATTAAATGTGATTGTCTACGTACCTTCTTTGTTTCGAAGATAATATAGCATTATAAATCTATATATACATGATAGGGTAATTTTATTTACCCTAATTTTACTCACTTTTTATAATTTTGAGCATTTTTATTTTTTCAATTGAGTCTTTTTATTATCTATTTTTTAGTGTTTTAAATTAAATAAATATTTTACGCTTTTTGTCGTTTTTATATTTTTTTTGAAAGAAAACGTCGCGAAAATATTATTTTTATTTATATGTTCGTTTCAGGATCAGTTATGAGGCCTTGGGGAGTCTAAATTTAGCTATGACGCGGAAACAAAGACGGAGTACTCCTTTTTGGGCCGACTCTATGATTTTTGAACGGGCTAGACTTTTGCGTAATAGACCAAATTTTGATGGGCCGAATTTCTTGTGGATTATTGAAGACATCACATGGGCCGAAAATCACAAGTATTGGGCTAAATTTTTGTGGGCTAAAATTAGATAGCCTATTTCTTTATTGGAGGCCCATGACATCATTTTTTTGTTATAAATAGGATGCCTTGGATATGTAACAAACACAACACAACACATTTTTTTTACCTTCACATCTCTCTCTCTCTCTCTCTTTCTTTTTTTTAAGTCTATATTCAATGAATCTAAATATGTCTCTTAATCATCATTAGGAACCTCCTTTGATCCATCGTCTTTGTAACCGGTTTAAGGAATTGAGCCAATAGCTAACGGTTGAAAGCTTTGGCTCACGAATCTAACCGGGTTTTAGTAATATATGTCTATTTTTAATTAAAATTACGGTATTTCATAGTCATTTCTTGTTATTCTAGTATTACGATTTTCGTTGGTTCGATACAACTTGGTTTTTATTTTGGTCTCATTGCGGCTTTAGTTCTATTACAAACCGGAAGTCTGAATAATAAATTCGGATTCCCAACTTTTGTTGGTTCACGGTTTGTTGTAGTTTATTAAATCCGTTTTATGTTTCCAATTTTATAAAAATCAAGTATGCATTGGTTAGTTTTCCTTTACGTTATTTATTTTCATGCACTTTAATTCCTGTAATTTAATTTATGTACTTTAATTTTCCGTCTTTTACTTTCTGTCATTTAATTTCTGCAATTTAATTTACGTTATTTACTTTCAGTCTTTTATTTTACGCAACTTTATTTCATTGTCCAAAGAGAGGTTAAGGGCACAACACTCCTACGATTTTTATCGTTGATTGTTTGAAAACGCCGACCATCTCTTTTAGAAAGGTTAAGGGCACAACACTCCTACGATTTTTAATCGTTGATTGCTTGAAAACGCCAATCACCTATTTTAGTTAAAATTGCATTTCCTTTTCTGTTATATTCAGTACAAAGTTAAGCTGGGACCGGGACTGATAATAAGTTAAAATGGTGTATTGTATCGCATGATTGTCTGACGTTATTTAAATTAAAGTTATATTTTATGGTGGACTGCAATTAATCAATTGACAACTGGTTTATTGTATGCTGGCTTCTCTGAGTTACATTAAAATATCGACTTTAAGATAACGAAGGAATGCGATCTCATCTTTTTAACCAATTCTTAATCTCATCCCAACGGAACATTGTATAATGTGCTTCTTTTTAAATTAACTGTTCAGTAGTGTTAATCAAAACCCCAATCAAAAATATTGTTTTCAAATTCGCCATCTGAGACTCGCTTTTACAGACCCGACTTTCGAGGAGAACTTTTCCATGCTTCCCTGTGGGATTGATATTCGGTACTTTGTACCATTATTACTTGTTACAGACGGCATTAGATTAAGATGTATACTTGCGTCGAGATCTATTTTCTTGCATTTTAAAAAGGTGTAAACACGAAAAGGTCGTGACAATACACTACAAAACAATTAGGCTTCATCGACAACAAAATTAATCAGTAAGTCCTCAGAAAAAGTCATCACCGGTTGATCTCATCACTGGAGAAAGTTTGGCCGGTGAATATGGTAATTATGATCACTGGCGGATTTATAATCACCAACGGAAAAATCCGTTCGTGATAGTCCATCCATCGGAAACTACTGGCCGAAATAACGTCAGAAAAAGTCAGAAATAACGTTAGAAAAAGTCATCACTGGTGTTGGGATTTTGCCTTGAGAGTGATCCCACATAGGAAGGAAAGGGAAACTTTGATAAGTTTATATGGCTTGTTCCATATGACTTATCAAATTGGATTAAAGCTCATCTAAAGGCTTTGGGTTGTATTTGTAGCTTGGCACATATATATTTATGTGGTCAAAGAAAGGGCCTTGGGGCTTGGGGTCTCTTGATCTCAAGTCAAATTTATGGACATCATCAGATGTCTCGCGGACTCTCACGTGGGCTAAAGTCGCGCGGTTTCCCGCATAACTCACTAGAGTATTTTATGAACAAAGACTTAGGCAACTTAGTACGCGGCCTCTATGTCGCGGCGCAACCCGCGTAACTCTCTGTTTGTTTACGACGATAGTAACTTGTGCGACTTACGTCGCGACCTAAAGCCGCGAGCCAAACCGCGGGAACGCCCAGACCTGTGAAAATTCGGTTAAACTACCGATTAACCACCAAAACTATATATATATCGTTTGTTTCCCTCCGAAAACGATTTTCCTCTGATTTTCTCTCTAAAATCCATCCATGAACACATAAGAAACTCGACAGATTCTCGTTCTCATGCAAGAACGTGAATTGATAGTTGTATCCTCTAAATGGACGCTCGGACTAATCACAAGTAGGGGCGAAATTCTGTTTAAGGACATTGCGTTGCCGGCCTCTATCGATCATCAATCAATTGTCGAATTCAAGTTAGTATTTCTCTTTCCTTGTTAAGAATTTCGATATATACATATATAAATACATATTTTGTTTGTTCGTTTATTTGTTAATTTCGTACATTTTGCACAATTTGATATACACATTTTCTGGATTCTCTTGGTTCTATAACGTTGGTTTTAACAATCTTAAACAGAATTTGTGATAGATCCTACATCCATGATAAAGAACCATGTGGAGAAGTCGGAAAAGTTCCAAGGGAACGGATTTCCGACGGTGGCAGCAAAAGATGTTGTTTTACTTAACAACTCTTCATGTTTCCAACGTGTTAACGGATGACGAACACACAAATCCACCAGTGAGTCTTGGACAAAACGTTCCTACCGCCGCCCAAACGAAACAATTTGAAATGGCGGTGGAAACTTGGAGATGCAACGAGTATAATTGTCGAAATTACATATGCAATGCTTTCAATGATTCCCTTTATGATATCTACTCAGCTTTTAAAACCATGAGGGAGATAAAGGAATCATTGGAGAGAAAATAAAAAACCGAAGTTCCTTGCTCCAAACGATTTGTGGTGGGAAAATTCCTACACTACAAGATGAATGATTCTAAGTCAATCATCTAACAAGTTGAGGAACTCCAAGTCATCACTCACGAGTTGGAAGTGGAAGGTATGAGAATAAACTCTAACTTTTTGGTTGGGGATATAATTGAAAAGTTGCCTCCTTCACGGAAGAACATCAAATTATACCTTAAACATTTAACTGATGATATGAGCTTTGAACAACTTGTCCTCAAACTTCGAGTTGAGGAGGATAACAGACTTACTGACAAGGACGATGCAAGTTCCCTTGAGCCTAATGCAAACATTGTGGCTGGAAGCACATCAATGGGAAAGTTTCAGAAATTTAAGGGCAAAGGCGTTGCCCCTAGAGACCACCATTCAAAAACTCTCTTTCCCCACAAAAGAGAATTTTTAAGAAGACACATATCCTAAGTTGTTGGGTGTGTGGAAAACCCGATCATAGGGCTAAAGACTGTAGACACAAGAGAGATCATGGTGGTGGAAACGGTGGTGGAGGTGCTGGTCCTTCTCACCAAGCAAACATGGTTGATTCTGAAACACAATTCATTGGAGTGGTGGAAGCAAATATGGTGACAAATACTTTGAATTGGTGGTATGATATCGGAGCCACGAAACAAATTTGCAACTCCAAAAGCTTATTTTCAACCTATCAAAAAGTTAGTGATGAAGAACCGATGTCAATGGGGAATGCGTCAACAGCGAAGGTAGAAGGAAAAGGGAAGGTGATACTGAAGCTCACTTCCGGAAAAGACCCTGTTCTTACAAACGTGCTGCATGTGCCAGACATAAGAAAAAATTTCATTTCTGGTCCTATGTTAATCAATAAGGGATTCAAGATAGTGTTAGAATCCGATAAGTTTGTAATAAATAAAGGTGGATTGTATGTTGGGAAGGGTTACCTCAGTGAGGGACTCTTCAAGATAAGCTCTGTACATAATGACATTGTAAATATCGATAATAAAATGGCGGGCTCTAGCTCGACTTATATGTACATGATTGAGTCTTCTACCTTATGGCATTCTCGACTTGGGCATGTCAATTTCCGTTGTTTGCAAAGAATGACGAAACTTGACATGTTACCATCTTGTTCAACGAACAAGAAAACAAAGTGTGAAATTTGCATCGAATCTAAATTTTCTAGTCATCCACACAAATCCGTTGAGAAAAATAATGAAGTGCTTGGTCTAATACATAGTGACTTGTGTGACTATAAAGCAACTCTTACACATGGGGGAAAGAACTATTACATATCATTTATCGATGATTGCAGCAAATTTTTCTATGTGTATCTAATTGTGACCCATAAATTACTAGCAATTAATCACACAATACAGATTATGAATACAAGTTTATTGATCAAATCATGATGTTACATTTAATCACATATCTCACACGTAATCACAAGTCTCACGTATTAACTATGTGTTCTTAGTGTGTGTTCTTACCAACTCCTCTCTGAATGTCAAGTGTGCGTGTCTACATATTACAAAAGAACCAAACCTATATATACTAAGTCAACTCATGTTGACTTTACAACCAAATCCTCAAACTATACAACAATTACAAAATAGACCCTTAATTTTAATCTTGAATACAATATCAGTCTAACAATCTCCCCCTTTGGATTCAAGATTAAAAAAAATTTGACGATAATCTTCAGGTCTTCTTATCTTCACAAATATCTTCAGCAAATGATATTTATCAGCTTTAAACATTCATAACTTTGACATCTTCAGATCTTTTACAACTCTTTAAAGTAGTCTCCCCCTTGGGATTTAGCTTTTAAGAACTTTGAATAATCAATCTTTTCTTCAAACATTTACTTTCTTTCACATTCACTTTGACAAACTTTGACTTTGAAGATTTTGAAATCTGACTTTGACTATCTTGATCATCTTGAACTCATCTCCCTTTCTGTTCAAAACTTTTCTTCTGAACTTGAACTTTGATTTATCTCCCCCTTTTTAATGATTTGTAAGAATCAAAATCATTAAAACTCTTCATGTTCAGCTTGGTCTTTGAATGATCTCCGCACACTGTCTGATAAGCACAGTCTTTATTAGCGTTCATCTTCCCCTTATGATAAAATGAGCAATCTCCCCAGATAGAAAAATTAGCAATCTCCCCAAGACATGTTATGAGAGAATCTGATTTGAATGAGCCGTCAATTCATGAATGAATTCATCTGAATCTTTTCAAATTCAAAAAAATTAGGAGTTGTAACCCTGAATCAACACATGAAACAGTTAGAAATGCCTGTCAGTAGCACAAAGCCACTGTGTACAAAAAATGTACAATTTAAGGAGCTTGTTTGATGTTGACTCCCCAGGACTTCCATTCAATCATCGAAAAACACAAGGCATTTTCTATGAATGTTCTGACAGAAAAACGAATTTTCTGTGTGCTCGTGCTTGTGTTATGAAAGAATTAAGAACAATGATTGTGTTTCATAAGGCTCAAAGTATGTAAACCATTGAGACAACAATGATATACATAGACTCAATGTGCATGAAAAAGGGTCGAATGTAGGCCAACTTTCCATATTTTTCAATATCAGTATCTTCCAAATGAAGAACCAATAGATTATGTGCTGCTTCCCCAGAAAATGTGAAACATTCTCTTTTTGAGAAAAGAATGAGTAGCTGGTGGGGTTGTATGTAAGAGATGGCATGTGCTAGGTGCCTATTTCAATATCATTCACGAAGAAATGTGAAATAACAGTTTATGCGGCTGACCGACTCAGAAAGAAGTTTGGTGCAGAGTCTGATATTCTTTTACTCTGTTCTCTCACCCTCTTTCTTTTAATCATTTAAGCTCACTTCTAACCAATCTCTCATTTCCATTTTACCTCTTCACACACCAACACTCTATTCTTTTTAGCCCTCTCCCCTCAATCACTCAGGGAATACTTCCTGGGTAGGAAACACTGGTTATCGTGAATCCATGGAAGTTCGTTTAAGCACTCACACTGAATCCCTATGTATTTTTCCTAAAAGCATGTATCTCAATGATTTTCTTGACAAATTAAGCACAAGAAATCATTTGTCAGTATGTGTATGCTCATTAAAAATCAGAATGAAGTTTGAGCAATATAACATTTAAGATTTCCCAAAACTTTATATGAATGAATAATCATGAAAGAATATAAATGATTTGAGAATCTGACAATGATTAAGATCAGATCAAATGATCATGAAGAATAAAATTTTGGGAAATCAAAGACGTAGTATGTTTATATGAACAATATATAAACTTTTTATCAATGAAAGCACATATATAAAATAAATGACGTTTGATTCAAACAACAATGAATAGCAAACGAGAGTATTACCATAGAAAGATTTAACTTTTGATACATGGTAATAACAAGTTCAAGAAAATATTGTACTGAACCGATGTGTGTATGAATACTTGACAAAGTATATGAAAAGAAAATACACAAGTATTTTTCTTTAAGAACACATGGTCAGATATGCATTAAAGTATCCAAAAATCATTTTAAAAATCACACTTCTCAATTCATGAAAACACTGTAAGAATGTGAAGTGGTTTGAACATTTCATCCAAAAATGATTTTCACAAGTGAAAGTTGTTCATCTTTCAACAAGTGATAAAGTGTAAGGTAAAGAAAAATATACCTTTAAGCTCACTTAGACAAAAACCTCAAATATCCTCCCCTCGATACCAATAAAGCACGGGTTCCGATTTGATGTAAGCAGAAGCCAATGTCACAAGAATGATAACCTGCAAGATAAAAGATTTTGGTAATCATTTAAAAATGATTCCGCCTTTGTCAGTAAATGATGATAAAAAATATAGACAATGTTCATAATTTCCAAGACATAAACCATTAAAGCACAAAACAAGATATACTCCCCCTTGAATCATGTAGTGGCATTTAACATACCTAGTTTGCTGACTAGAAAGGTAAACCTTTTTTCATCCAACGGCTTGGTGAACAGGTCAGCTAACTGGTAGTCAGTTTGCACGAAGTGCATCTCTATATCGCCCTTCTCCACATGATCCTTGATGAAATGATATATCACATTGATATGTTTTGTCTTTGAGTGTTGCACTGGATTAGCTGTTATAGCTATCGCGCTTTTTGAATCGCAATAGATAGGAACTCGTTGGTAGGAATATCCAAAATCCTTTAATTGTGTCCGCATTCGAAGGACTTGTGAACAACAACTCGCAGCAGTTACATATTCAGCCTCGGCGGTAGAAGTGGATACACAATTCTGTTTCTTTGACGTCCAACTTACCAACTTGTCACCTAAAAATTGACACGATCCAGAGTTGCTCTTACGATCCTACTTACACCCTGCATGATCAGCATCTGTATATGCAGTTAGATCAAAACTCGAACACTTAGGATACCAAAGACCTAACTCAGGAGTGCCTTTAAGGTACCTAAGTATTCGTTTCACCGTGAATAGGTGTGATTCCTTCGGGTTAGCCTGATACCTAGCACAGAAACATGTGGCAAACATAATATCCGGTCTACTAGTTGTTAAGTATAGTAATGAGCCAATCATGCTACGGTACATCTTTTGATCTACTGATTTACCAAATAAATCAACATCTAATAATGTACCCGTAGCCATTGGTGTTTTCATGACTGAACTGTCAAACATGTTAAACTTTTTCAGAATATCTCTGATATATTTTGACTGATTAATGAAAATGCCTTCGGGTAACTGCTTAACTTGAAGACCAAGAAAGAAAGTCAGTTCTACCATCATCGACATTTCAAATCGAGATTCCATTATTCTTAAAAAGTTTTTACAAAATTTAGGATTTGTAGAACCGAAAATAATGTCATCCATATAGATCTAAATTAGGATCATATCCTCACCTTGTTTTTTCAGAAAGAGAGTAGTATCGATAGTACCTTTCTTGAATCCGGAAGCAAGTAGAAATTGGGTTAGAGTTTCATACCAAGCTCTTGGTGCCTGTTTGAGTCCATATAAAGCCTTGTCTAGTACGTTGACGTAGTCCGAGTGTTTTGGATCAATAAAGCCTTCGGGTTGAGCAACGTAGACTTCTTCATGCAGAATCCCATTCAAGAAAGCAGATTTTACATCCATTTGATAGACTGTAAAATTCTTGTGGGCTGCGTATGAAAGAAATATCAGAATAGCTTCAATCCTTGTAACAGGAGCAAATGTTTCATCATAATCAATCCCCTCCTGTTGACAATACCCTTTTGAAACCAGGCGAGCTTTATTTCGAACCACAATTCCAGCTTCATCTCTCTTGTTTTTGAAGACCCACTTTGTTCCTATAACAAATTTGGCTTCAGGTAGTGGTATAAGTTGTCGGATCGTGCAAGGCTTCTGAAGCTTTCTTCGGCTCAAGGGAACTAAGGAAACTCGAGTATAGACAAAAGTTTGCAGATGTCGCTCACGTTTTTACTCCGCTGTGAATATCACCAATTATATTGTGTAGAGGATGATCTCGTGTCCACCTTCTTGTACTTGGAATTGGTTGAATAGTGATCTGCGTGTTGTCTTCATCATGTTCATCGTATACAGCAGGCTCAACCTCTGATGTACTTGGGACATCTTATACAATTGTTTCTGACTGGTGTAGTTCTAGAACAGCAGAAGAAGGACTCGGGACATCTTTTCTAGATATTGTATCTGCAGAAGCAGAATTCAAATTAGTATCATCAGAAAGAACATGTGTAGTTGTACCTGAAGAGGTTGTTGTAGTGACATTCTCATAAGGTCCTGAAATATCTTCAGTTACGATTGGAACATCTGAACTTGATGCGGATATATTAGATTTGTCGAAATCTGCACAAATATCGATAAACGCATCAAAGAAAAGTAAATCTAACTCAGATGTTACATGTGATGAGTTAGAAAACTTAGTCTGTGACGATTCAGGTTCTATTCTGTCATGAATAGAAGCCTTCGATTTCAGTTTGAGTTCCGAACTGCTGTGTTCAGAAGTCAATGTTGATGTTTCATCAAAAGACACATTCATACTTTCCATGATGGTCTTGGTTCTTGTATTATAGATCTGATAGGATTTAGATGTTAAAGAATAACCGATGAAGTAGCCTTCGTCCGCCTTCTTGTCGAATTTACCAAGATTGTCTCGATCATTGAGGATGTAACACCTGCAACCAAAAGTGCGAAGAAATTTAATATTCGGTTTTCTACTATTTATAAGCTCATATGCTGTCTTTTTATGTCTTTTAATGATAATTGTATGATTTTGCGGGAAACAAGCAGTGGCTACGACTTCAGCCCACAGATACAATGGCAGACCATAATAAGCTAACATCGTCCTTGCTGCTTCAACCAGTGTTCTATTTTCCCTTTCTACCACGCCGTTTTGTTGAGGAGTATAGGCAGCAGAAAAGTTATGTGAGATCCCGAATGAAACGAGATAACTCTGAAGAGTTGCATTCTTGAATTATGTGCCATTGTCACTTCTCAAAGTTTTAACCAACAATTGAAGTCGAACCGGGATTTTCTTGATAAAAGCAATGATAAGCTCTGGTGCGTCTGATTTATTTCTAAGAAATTCCATCCATGTGTATCTGGAGTACTTATCGATCATAACGAGGATGTATTTCTTTCCGTTGATCGACTGAGTCCTCATCAGGCCGCAAAGGTCCATATGGATAAGTTCAAGCGGTGTTGACCAAGAGAATTCAGTCTTTGCTTTATGAGAACTCCGTTTCATCTTTCCCATTCGATAAGCGGGGCAAAGAGAATTCTTCTCAAACCATAGTTCAGGTAGACCTTTGACTATGCCATGTCTCGCCAGTTTATTTATCGCATCAAAGTTCTGGTGAGACAAGCGCCGATGCCAAATCCAACTTTCAGCTCTTGAAGCTTTAGCAATTAGACAGACAGGTCTAGATGCAGAAAGTGTTGGAAAATACACTGTATAAAGATTTGCATTTCGCTCTGCTTTGAAAATCGCATAACCATCTTTATCTTCAATATAACAGCAATCAGTAGTAAACCGAACTTCAAATTGACTATCGCAGAATTGAATTGTGCTGAAAAGATTATGATCAAATCCTTCTACAAATAGTACTCTTTTGATTGTTACAATGCCATTCGTTAAAGGTCCGTGTCCTCTGATGAATCCGGTAAGGTCAGAATTTGCAAAATTCACAGTTCCGACAGGTTCCTCAACATAGTTGTGTAGAAGATACTTAAATCCTGTCATATGGCGTGAGCAACCTGAATCTATGTACCACAGGTGTGAGTCCTACAAAAAGAACAAATTACTTCTTCTTAGGTACCCATATCCGAATAGGTCCTTTTTGGTTAGCTTTTTGCAATTTATCTAAATCATCTACCTTAGCCTCGATACACCATTCATAGCGAGGCTTAGGTATCCATTTCCATACCATTTTAACATTAAGCTCATGAAAATTTTGAGTTTTAGAGTGAAAATCATTCTTAGTACGAAAGACTTTGACATGTTGTGTTGACGATTTTGAAACATGTTTAGCATTAGATGTTTTTCTAGCAACTTTAGTTTTAGGAGGAATGGTGTAAGTTGTGAATGAATTGTCATGACAATGTTTGCAAATGAAATTCTTACGAACAAATGTCAAAAGTTTTGATTTATCCATAGAAGTACAATTAGTCATACATCTTCGACATTTGCGAACGTTCGAATTTGTAAATGACAAACTAACACTATCACTGACAGTACATTTATTATCAACAAATTTATTTTCACTATCTTTCTTCACCCATTCTCCTTTAACTGTTTGCTTTTTCACATCTGAAACAGGAAATGAAATCTTGTCAATTTTCTTCTTAGAAGATGATTTTAGCTTTGAAGTATTAGAAGCTTCTTCTTTTTTAAAAATGCTAGGAGGATATTCAGGAGTACTAGTGTAAACAACAGAGGTTTTAGAAGTAACGGTCTCAAACTCCGTGTTAGAATGAACATTCCAGTTTTGAGAGTCAAACATCTTTTTCTCTTTTAAGTTTTGTTTAAACAAATCATCTTTCAAAGCATTTAACTCTTTAGAGAGTTCTTTGTTGTCTTCAGAAGACTTGTCAAGTTTGAATCTGAGATCATTGCTCTCATCTTCCAACTCTTCAATAATCTTTTGAAGATCTGTGATTTGTTTCTCAAAATTAAATGTTTGATCCAGCTCAGAGTTTGATTCCAACTTCTCTATAATAGGTACAGGATCTGAAGCATTCATCATATCTGTAGAAATCTCCTCAGTCATATTCTTTGAAAAATCAGATTTAATGCTTTGATTCGTGATATTTTCACACTCATCAGTCTTAGTCTCTTTTGGTAGTTCAGAAATGAGTGATTCAGATATTGGAATTTGATTCTCAACATCAGTTTCTGAGTCAGACTCATCATACTGACACTGAGTTTCATGAATATCTGTTTCAACGTTGGCTGATTCTGTTGGTGAACAAGTAGAAGACAATGATTGAAATTCAACAAATTCAGGTTTTCTAGTTTTATAACTCTTGTTCAATTCTTTGTATGAAAAACCAACAGATTTAAAACTTGAAACGGAATCAACACAAATTGATGTATCATCATCAATCACCTCTTTTCCTTTTAAAGAAATGTTAGACTTCAGAGTTTCACTTTTAACAAAAGTAATAAAATTATCACGAATATCCGGGTTTTTCTTAGGAGTTGAGCCCAGTGTATCAAAGTTATACAAATTTTCTGGCGCTCTTTTCAAAACATCGTTTTCCTCAAAACCTAAACCCATTTTAGCATTGTAAAAATGGACATCTTGGAGTTTATTTGTTAAAAGATTCAATGTCTGCTCAGTCTGTCCTCTTTTCAGATTTAAATCCTCTAGTTGCTTAATTTTGCAATAAGCCTCGTTGCGTTCCTGAAAACAAGCTTCAAATTTGATCTTAAAGTCACCTTTTTCAGCATTTAAATTAACAAGATCTCTTTCAAGCTCAGTTATTTTTTATTTTAAAACATCTTTGTCCTTTTTCAAAACATCTTTTTCAGATTCTTTCTCGTCAACGACAACTTTCAATAATGCATTTTCATCACGAAAATTCATCATTTTTTGTCTTTCAGTACTAAGTTTGACTTTCAAACTCTTTTTCCATAAAATTAATCTGAGCCAGTAAAGATTGAACAAGTTCATAGTTTGATTGAGTACTTACCTCGGAATCACACTCAGATTGGTCAGAAAATGATTCAGCTTCTTCATTAACTTTGGCCATCACGCATACCTGAGTGAAATGCACTGTTTCATCATCAGAACTCTGGAAGAACCAGTTTTCCTCCTTGGCCATCAGTTCTTTTCCATCTTCTACCTTCTTGGCGATCAATGATTTCTTAGCATAGTACTCTGAGTTCTTTGTACGCTTGAACTTGCATTCCTTAGAGAAATGGCCAGGTTTCCCACAATTATAGCACCTGCCATACTTTGGCTCAGTTTCTTCTTTCTTTCCTTCTATCTTCTCTTCTCTTTTCTCTTCTTTCTTCTCATCTCTTTTCTCATCTTTCCTTCCAAATGTCTTCTCGAACCTCGACTTGTACTGGTCTTTCTTGTATCCCTCATACTTTGGCTTTAAGAATCTTTTCTTTCCAATGCTTCTTTGAAACTGCTTTGTGATGAGAGCAAGATTATCAGCAAACCTCTGAATGTCTTCATCAGAATGTTCTTCAGCTTCGGAGGAGGAGTCATCAGAACTTGACTCGGTAATATCTGTAAGAAGAGCTCTAGATTTTCTTGGCTTGGATTTGTACTTGAATGAGGAACTGGGCTTAGAACTTGATCATTTCTTCTTTTCAGATAACAAGGCAAGTGAATCTTTGACTATCTTCTTCTCTTCACTGAGCTGTTTTACCTCATCCTTGTGTTGAGATAATGTAGTGAAGATGTCATTCACGTCTTCCTGTGCCATGTCTTTTGTCATCTGAATATTTATTGCATAACTTTTCCACTCAGGATTCAAGTTCTTAATAAACTTGTAGTTTATCTCTGATACAGTCTTGTTCATTCCATTCCTTCTCAAGTCATTTAGGATAACATTGAAGCGAGTATATGTATCTAGAAGAGTCTCTCCTTCCTTTGCATGAAAGCCTTCATAAGCGTTTATGCTCTGGTTCAACTTTGCTTGTATGGACTTCTCAGTACCCTGGAACTGCCTTTCCAATTCGTCCCACATGGCTTTTGCAGACTCCCTACTATCTACACGGTTGTAGATGTCATTCGGGATAGCCATGGTCAGATAAATCAGGGCCTCTTCATCAATATTATGCAATTCTTTCTCTCGTTCACTGTAATATTGATAGGGCCTTG
Source organism: Arctium minus (assembly GCA_954870635.1). Lineage (NCBI taxonomy): Eukaryota > Viridiplantae > Streptophyta > Magnoliopsida > Asterales > Asteraceae > Arctium > Arctium minus. The sequence goes on along the minus strand of OX941088.1, from coordinate 63,097,034 downwards.
GGACATAACAAACCGGAATTTCAGGTGATGTTTCAGTTGCAACCTGTCTAGGTACTGTGACTACTGGTTGTACTAGACCATCGATGATAGACTTCATGTATTCCCTGTTCTTATGATTTAAGAACTGGGTCATCCTCCGCTTCCACTGAGAATATTCTCCTATTGATAAGACAGGAGGCTTTGGCTGTGATCCCATTGAGAGTAATTCTTTCAACATGATGAGAAGATGTATTATTGAATCCTATAAATCTTGCGAGTTCTTGACTACACAGTCCAAAAATATCGATTTTAATCCAGAAATCGATTCAGAACTCCAAATCCAAGGCTGTAACTTCACATAATCAACAAGATTACTCCAAAGAACAATCCAATGCAATCTTATAATCCAATTTACACATTTACACAATCAATTCAATCAAACTGTGACTCGACACATATTCAACCAGAAACCAACAAAAATCTCAAATTCACGATTAAATGATGTTTTTCTTTGAAATTCAGTCCGATACAAATGTTCTAAAACACTATTCGACCACTAATCCATCATTAATTTCAAAAAAACTCGCTATTTGTGAAAAAATCTGATAAAAAATACTACGACATAACTCGACTTTTCATAAACCTCAAATCGTTAGATTTCTCGCTCTGATACCAATTGTGACCCATAAATTACTAGCAATTAATCACACAATACAGATTATGAATACAAGTTTATTGATCAAATCATGATGTTACATTTAATCACAGATCTCACATGTAATCACAAGTCTCACGTATTAACTATGTGTTCTCAGTGTGTGTTCTTACCAACTCCTCTCTTAATGTCAAGTGTGCGTGTCTACAGATTACAAAAGAACCAAACCTATATATACTAAGTCAACTCATGTTGACTTTACAACCAAATCCTCAAACTATACAAAAATACAAAATAGACCCTTACTTTTAATCTTGAATACAATATCAGTCTAACACTAATCAATACCAAAAATGAGACTTTGAATATGTTTAAGACTTACAAAGTCGAAGTAGAAAACCAACTTGATAAACGGATCAAAATCTTAAGAACCGATAGAGGAGGAGAATATGAAGCTAATGAATTTGCTGATTTTTGCTCCTCTCATGGTATTGTACTCCAAACAATGGCTCCATATACTCCTCCACAAAATGGAGTAGCCGAAAGGAAAAACCGGACATTGAAAAACATGATGAACTCAATGTTGATAACATTGGGAGCACCACATAGCTTATGGGGTGAGGCTTGCCTCACCGCAAACATGATTTTGAATAGGATCCCTCACAAAAACAGTAATAAATGTCCATATGAATTATGGAAAGGAAGGTTACCCATCTACAAAAGAATGAAAGTGTGGGGTTTCTTGGCTAAGGTTCAAGTTCCTTTGCCTAAAAGAACGAAACTTGGACCCAAAACCATAGATTGCATCTATCTTGGTCCAACCAAGAATAGTGCAATCTATAGGTTTCTAGTTCACAAGTCAAATGTCGTTGACGTACATGTCAATACTATTCTAGAATATGCGGAAGCAGAATTCATTGAAGATATATTTTCTTATAAGGACAAAGAGGGTTAATCCTCTAATCCAAGGAAAAGGGCTTATGAGGAAACTAGTCATGATGTATTAGATCAACGTGCTCAAAACATTCAAGATGATGCTTCTAAGGTTCAACAAGAGATGGAACCTAGAAGAAGCAAAGGAGGAAGAATAGCCAAAAACCTTCGTCCCGACTATATGACCTTCAATGTGGAAGGTGAAACTCTATCCTATAAATCGCCATGGAGTCCTCCAAGGCACCTTATTGGGAAAATGCTATCAATAGTGAGATAGATTCAATCATTCAAAACAATACTTGCAAATTAGTTTATCTACCTCCGGGACACAAACCTAGGTCATAAATGGATCTTTAAAAGAAAACTTAGACCCGATGGTACCATAGAAAAGTATAAGGCTAGATTAGTAGCCAAAGGGTATCGTCAAAAGGAAGGTCAAGATTTCTTTAATACCTATTCGCCAGTCACTAGAATCACGTCCATCAGGACTTTGATAGCAATAGCAGCGATTCACAATTTGGAAATTCACCAAATGGATGTGAAAACTGCTTTCTTAAACGACGAACTAGATGAAGAAATATATATGCAACAACCTGAAGGGTTTGTTGTCAAAGGTTAAGAACATAAGGTCTGCAAATTGGTGAAGTCCCTCTATGGACTTAAACAAGCACCAAAGCAATGGCATGAAAAGTTTGATAACACTTTGTTGTCAAATGGCTTCCAAATCAATGAATGTGATAAATGTGTACATGTTAAACAATGCAAAAATGTGTATGTTATTATATGTTTATATGTCGATGATATGCTTAGCATGGGAACTAACTTGGATGTCATCAATCAAACCAAGAAGATGCTACACTCCTCATTTGATATGAAAGATATGGGAGTAACCGACGTTATCCTTGGCATTAGAATTCAAAGAAGTTCTAATGGATACATCCTATATCAATCCCACTATATTGAGAAAGTTCTCAAAAAATATGGACACTATGATGACAGACTAGTGGTCACTCCGTTTGACCCATCTAGTCATTTGAAGAAAAATCAAGGTGATAGTGTCTCTCAACTTGAATACATGTAGATCCTAGTACAGTACAATCAACAGCAAATATTCAATGATGAATAAGATTTAAGCCATAACTACTAGTCATATCATTAATATGAAATCAAAGGGTTACATGTTTAAAGAAAGGATTTCTGATCAGAGAAAGTAAACCTATTGACTAGTAATCTGGAATTAATGAGACTGAAACTAATAATGAAACTGAAATAGCCTTTATATACATAGGCTTACAAGGCTTAATGGGCTTATGGGCTTGGTCCCATCTAATTAAACAACTATTAATTAATTACATTATGCACCCTTATAAATACTTTATTCCACTTTCAACACATAGGACTTTCAGTCCTAACAATCTCCCCCTAAAGTTGAATAAAGCATTTATCTTCTTGAAAACTTTATGCCTTGATCTTCTTTCCCTCTTAAATCTTTGAAAAACTTTGGTGTTGCATATCTTCATGTCTTTCCCAGCACCCCCTTGAATAGAGCTCTTGGTCTTCATAGTTTCAACTTTGTAACCAGATTCAGTGTACAATAGCTTCGACTGAATGCACTATCACGCAGCGTTTAACTGTAGAAACTCAATCACATCGGATCAGCTCACAAGAAAGATAATGTGAGAGTTACGTGACTTTCCACGGTGCAACTTCAGTTTAAAACAAAGAATCTGTCTTTGAATCACGAGTTGAATAGACTTTCAGCTTCAAGAACTTGTTTCAATCAGCTCGTAGGAGGAATGATAAACAAACTTGTAGCATACACCACATGATACAGGAAAGAAGAAATACAATCAATAAAATCTTTTTGAAAAATGAAACAGCATCTTCATCTCTTTGATCTCTAGACTGTCTTCAGAAATTTCTTTCTTTAAAACTTAGAAATTGAACCTTTTCTCCCCCTTTTTGATGATTGTGAGCATCATGATCATCAAGACTTCTTCAATTTTAGCACTTTCTTTGATCTGATTATCCGTCAATTCATGAAATGTATATATCCGAATCTTTTCAAATTCAAACATAATGAACAATGTAACCCTGATTCAACAGATGAAACAATTAGTATGCCTGTAAGTAGCACGGAGCCACTTTGTACGACGGATGTACATTGGAAAGGAGCTTTTGTGATGTTCACTCCCCAGGGCTTCCATTCAATCATCGAAAAACCACAAAGGAATTTTCTATGAATGTTATGACAAGAAAACTCATTCCTTGTGTGCTCGTGAAAGTGTAGAAATGATTGAAGCTGCTTAGCTATATCAGGCTCAAATTGTGTAAACTGTTGAGACAGTAACAGATATTACATGGACTCAATGTGCATGAAAGAGGTGCGAAGGTGGGGCAACTTTCCTTCTTTTCAATATCTAAATCTTCCTAGTGAAGACTAGATAGCAGATATGTTGCGTCCCCAAAGAAAATGAAACGTTTCTTTGTTAAGAAAGAAACGAGTGGCTGGTGGGGTTATAGCAAGAGTTGGCATGGGCTCACTGCCTGTTTCAATGATGGTCACCAAAGAATGTGAACCAATCAGAATATGTGGCTGCCCGGCTCAGAAAGTGGTTGGTGCAGAGTTCTGATATTCTTCTAACTCTGTTCTCACACCCTCTTTCTTTTTAACATTAAAGCTCACTTCTAACCAAACTCTCTTTTTAATTTTTCCGCTCAGCACAATGAGAAAAACTCAACCGGATGTGTTATCTCCCCCACTCTTTGATTTAAGACCCCTCACCCCTAAATCACTCAAGGATAACTTCCGGGGTAGGAAACACTGGTTTACGTGAATCCATGAAAGTACTGTTTAAGCTCACACATGAATCCCATGAAAATCCTATATAGAATCGTAGCTCAACAGTTTAACTTGTACAATTTATCACAAAATGTATGATAACATTGTCAAAATGTATGCTCATTAGATTTGAGCTATTGAACTTTGAAGATTTCTCAAAACAAAGATATTGAATTACTGAAATGAAATCAAGAGAATTGTTTTGAGAATCTGACAATGTATCAATCAGATCAAATAAAATGGTTAGGGTATCAAAGAACTGGATATTTTGTTTATATGAACGAATATAAACAATTTTGCAATGAAAGCACAAGATTAGAAAAAGATGAGTAATGCTCAACAACATTTGAAAGCAAACGGGGGTATTACCATCGAAAATTGTTTCTTTATGAGACATGGTGATAACAATTTCAAATGAAGTACTGAACCTGTGTGTGTGAATTCTTTACAGTATAAAGAAAAGATAATACGCAAGTATTGATCTTTGGAAACACACGGTCAGTTAAACATTAAAGCTCAAAAATGAAAACGTTTAAAATCACACATCTAAATTCATAAATTTTTTTGAGAACCAGAAGTGGTTTGAACATTTCAGAAAACGTTTTGCATGTTCGAAAGTTGTTCTTCTTTCAAACAATCAGAGATCTCGATTAGAAGATACTTACATTTAAGCTCCCCCTCAAATCATGATAGAACGATATCGATCTATTAAGCTCCCCCTGGATATTTGCAAAATATCAAAGTCTGAACGTTGAAGAACGGGTCCTGATCTGTCATATGATCAGAAGCCATACTTCGTTGAAGTCCGGGTTCTAAGATGATTTACTTAGAAGCCATTGTTCTCTTACTCCCCCTTGACTTGAGGTGCCTGCAACACAGAATCTGTTTTCGGCTTTGGTACCCACTGGTATTTGGGTCCTCGAATGTTAGTTGCAGTTCTTGTGGGGGAAATAGAATAAGAACCATACCAGAAATGATCACTGGTTTTGTGAATATGATCATGTGTACGACAATAAGAACAATAATTTTTCTTACCTGATAACCTGATTAATTGATCTCTCGTATAGGTATGATCAGTTTCCCTACGCACATTGTTCCTTTTGGCATTAAACGCATGTACACATGATCCTCTTTCTTTCATCTCATCTTCAACTGGTTTCTTCTTCCAAACCAGTTCCACTTCTTTGTATCTCCTTCTTCTTTGATGTGTACCTGAACCATCTATATTGCTATAATAGAAAAGTGTGGGTCCACAATACTAATATCAAGTTCTTAGAAACAACACAATAACGATTACCAACCTGTATTGATATACAGAAATGGTTACAAGGTTGATCAGATTCAAGCTTGGATTTGTGTTCTCTGTTTTTCTCTCTTTTACACCTTTAAGTGTGTGTTTGTATGTGTGAAATATGATATGATCTTTTGAGAGATTGAGATACACAACTAATCTAACTTGGTGTGTTTTACACACTACCTAACTTAATATCTAGATACTTTAATATCTAGATATTATCCTAGATAATATCAAACAAACTAGAAACTAACTTAACTAACTAAGTTACCTAAGTTAACTAATATCTAACAAACTAGATATTAAGTTAACTTTTACAATAATAAACAAATATATTGATTACTTTGAAATTTATTACAAATAGACATAGACTTTAATATCGAGAGTCGACGTTCCGGCTTTAGCTTCAGATTGCGATCTTCAGATTGGATGATCGTGAATCCAATGAGATTGTGTCTTAACAATCTCCCCCTTTGGATCAAGATCATTATAAAAATGATTTTAGCAATTTAGTCTTCTTCTTCAGCTCAGAAGATGCAACCTCTTTCTCTAGCTCTGAAATCAACATGTCTTTTTCTAACAATCTCCCCCTTTGAAGAGTGGACGTGATTCTTGAAACATGTGATCTTTGCCATTTCTTGTGTAGTCATTCTCCCCCTTTTTGATGTTAAGTATAACGACTTCATCAAAATTATTTGTAATAAATGTCTATCTTGCAGTTAGAGCCCCTGATCCATCAATTCAAAAGATATTCATCCAGATCTTTTCAAATCTAGACAAAATAGTCGTGTAACACATGAATCAACTAATGAATCAGTTAACATGCCTGTCAGTAACACTAAGTCACTGTGTGTAACATATACACATGGGAAAGGAGGTGTTTGATGTTGACTCCCCCAGGGCTTCCATTTAATCATCGAAACACCACAAAGGTTATTTCTATAAACGTTATGACAAAGAAACTAATTCCTTGTGTGTTCATGCTTGTGTTAGAAAGAATTAAGCACTTGATGATTGATTATAGGCTCAAAATTGTGTAAACCACTAAGACAACAGTAAGTTAAACATAGACTCAATGTGCATGATTGAAGTGCGAAGGTGGGGCAGACTTCCTTCTTTTCAATATCCAGATTTTCCAAATGAAAATCAGATAGCATATGTGCTGCGTCCCCTTTGAAAATGTGAAACACTTTCTTGTTGAGAAGAAAATGAGTAGATAGTGAGGTTTGATCAAGAGTTGGCATGGGTTAGTTGCCTGTTTCAATAATGTTCACCACAGAATTGTGAAACACTAGTAATGTGGCTACCCGGCTCAGAAAAAGTTGGTGCAGAGTTGTGATATTCTTTGAACTCTGTTCTCACACGCTCTTTCTTTTAAACGTTTTGCTTTCTCTAATCACACTCATTTCTTTTCTCTTTGCACACTCAATCACTAAGGATTAACTTCTTGGGTAGAAATCACTGGTTAAGGTGATTCCATAGAAGTTGTGTTAATTCCTAGCACAATGATTCTTGTTTTCCTATGATGCACGTGATGCTCAGATTGGTTTAACTATTTCAGTTAAAGCACAATTTAGATCATGAAAACATTTAAAATTACACTCCCAAAATATAAAATCTGTTGAAAAATCGGGAAGTGGTTTGAACATTAAAAACAATGTTTTCCAATGATTGAAAGTTGTCCTTCTTTCAATCATATATGAGATGAAGATTTAGAATTATACCTTGACGTACGATCTTCAATCTCATGAAGCTAAGCTTTAAGTCATAAACATATGAAGTTGTAAGCATTTCTCAAAAATTCTGCAAAAGTCTTATGTCAAGTCAAAGTAAAATTTATTCACTTAGAATGAAAAGACATAAAGCAGTAAAACTTTTTAAAGTACGAGTTTTGATCAGAAATAATCAGAAGTCATATCCGAACTCCTTGACTTGAAGAACTCCCCCTAAATTCTTGCATTACAAAAAAAAATTTGGCATTAAAAGGTACATGCAAAATTTTATGAGCTCCCCCTCGAAGTAATATTGACCACTTGTCAATTTCTTCTCATTCTCCCCTTGGATTATGAACATTATATAGAAGTGCAGATATCAATCAGAGTTAAGAATTTAGAAAACTTTTATAGGTAACTACTGATTAGATTTTAAGATTTAGCATACCAAGCTTAGAGATAAGAAAGTTGAACCTATTTTAGTCTAAGGGTTTGGTGAACAAATCGGCAAGTTGATAATCAGTTGTTACAAAGAAAAGTTCAATTGTTCCTTTTTCAACATGATCTTTAATAAAGTGATACCTGACGTCTATGTGCTTAGTCTTGGTGTGTTGAACAGGATTCACTGATATTGTGATGGCGCTCTTGTAGTCACAGTATATCGGGATTTTGTTGAAGTGGAAACTGTAGTAGCGCAATTGAGTTCTCATCCATAAGACCTGAGAACAGCAGCTAGCAGCAGCTACATATTCTGCTTCGGCCGTGGAGGTTAAAACACAAAGTTGCTTCTTCGATGCCCAACTTATTAGTTTGTCACCGAGGAACTGTACATGTCCCGACGTGCTCTTCCTGTCTAACATACAAACTGCATGATCTGCATCTGTGTAGGCTGTTAGTTCAAAACTAGTATATTTAGGATACCATAGACCAAGATCTGCAGTGCCCTTAAGATACCTAAATATGCGCTTTACAGCAGACATATGGTTTTCTTTAGGATTGGCCTGATATCGTGCACATAAGCATGTTGAAAACATTATATCTGGTCTACTAGAAGTAAGATACATTAAAGAACCTATCATCCCTCGATAAGTCCTAACATCAACAGCCTTTCCCGAAGGATCGGTGCCAATTTTAGTACCTGGTGCCATTGGGGTACCAATCGGTTTTGAATTTTCCATTTGGAAATTCCGAAGAATATCCCTAATGTATTTTGATTGATTGATAAAAATACCCGATGAAAATTGTTTTACTTGTAAACCGAGGAAGAAATTCATCTCTCCCATCAAGTTCATCTGAAATCTAGACACCATAAGGTTTGCAAAATTCTTACAGTACTTAGTATTTGTAGAACCAAAGATAATATCATCTACATAAATTTGAATTAAAATGATATCGCCTTTTTCCTGTTTGATAAACAAAGTGGTATCTACCGTTCCTTTTGAAAACCAAGACTTGACTAGAAAAGTGGAAAGGACATCATACCAGGCTCGAGGTGCTTGTTTCAGACCGTAGAGTGCTTTGTCAAGAATGTAAACGTGAGTCGGCTTCTCTTGATTAACAAAACCCTCTGGCTGAGAGACGTAGACTTCCTCCTTCAGAATTCCATTCAGGAATGTTGTCTTCACGTCCATTTGAAAGACAGTGAAGTTCTTGTGGGCTGCGTAGGCTAGAAACATTCTGATTGCCTCTAATCTTGCCACAGGAGCATATGTTTCGTCGTAGTCGATTCCTTCCTCTTGTCTGTATCCTTTGGCTACTAGTCTTGCCTTGTTTCGGATACCGGTACCATCTTCGTCTTTCTTTATCTTGAAAACCCATTTTGTACCTATAATGGTTTTACCTTTAGGCTTTGGTACGAGTCTCCAGACTTGAAGTGCATCGAACTGATTTAGCTCTTCTTGCATTGAGACCACCCATTCTGGATCAGCAAGTGCCTCTGATACTCTTGTTGGCTCGAACTTGCTCAGAAAGGAGTCATGCATGCACATGTTCATTGATGCTGACCTAGTTTGCACCGGTTTTGATGGATCGCCAATGATCTGGCTTAGTGGGTGCTCTTTGGTCCATTTATGTTCATGAGGTAGTGGATTAGATGATTGTATGTCGGTTGTATCATCTACAAATCCACTTGTACCTTCTTCAGCTTGTTCAGGAGGAATTATGATTTCAGTTAAAGTGTTAGGTTCAGAAGGCTCAGCAGGAACAGCTTGTTCTGGCTGTAGATTGATCTGAATAGTATCTCCTACTGTTACAGCTACTTCTGTCTCTTTATCATTTGTCACTTCTTCAACTGTTGGAGTCGGCATTTGAATTGTAATCTCTTCTTGAATCGGAGCGTTTGATTCAATAGGAATATATGAACTGGTTGGATGAGTAGTCGTTAAGTCTTCCATCCTGTCAACCACAACAGATTTCTTTACATTAGATCCAAGAAATTCATCATAAAACAATTCAAATAATAACTAAATCAGATAAATGGTTAGTAGAAGTTGATGCTTCATCTGATTTATTCTGTTGAGACGTAGGTCCTGAACTGAGTTGCCCAGAAGCTAGTATTCCTGTTATAATGGGTTCTGAACGTTGTTGTTCGGAAGCCATTTCTTCATCAAACGAGACGTTGAAGCTTTCAATCACCGTCTTTGACTTCTTTAGATAAACACGGAATGCAGTTGATGTCGAGGAATAGCCAATGAAGATTCCTTCATCCGCTTTAGCACTGAACTTATTTAGACTCTCCCTATCGTTTAGAACGAAACACTTACACCCAAATATATGGAAATATTTGATTGTCGGTGTTCGGTTGTTGATTAACGCATAAGGAGTCTTCTTGAATCTTCGATGTACCATGGAGCGATTCTGTGTGTAGCACGCGGTCGATACAGCTTCTGCCCAAAAAAATAGAGGTAAGTCTGATTGACTTAGCATAGTACGAGCAGCCTCGACTAGCGTCCGATTTCTTCTTTCACCACTCCATTTTGTTGAGGCGTTCGAGCAGCAGAGTATTGATGTGAAATCCTGACAGATTCGAGATATTCTTCAACTTTGTTGTTTTTGAACTCTGTGCCGTTGTCTGTTCGTAGAAACTTGATCGGTTTCTGCAGATTCACCTGGGTCGTCTTTAGGAAAGTGATGAGTACATCTGGTGTCTCATCCTTTGAACGTAGAAACTTGTCCCATGTGTATCGCGAGTAATCATCCACGATCACGAGTATGTACTTCTTGCCGCCTAGACTCTGAGTTCGCATCGGACTGCATAGATCCATATGCAATAACTCTAACGGAGCGCTTGTACTTGGTTCAGGCTTTGGTGTATGAGGTGCCCTCTTCATCTTGCCCTTTTCACAAGCTGCACAAAGATGTTCTCTTTCATATTTGAGTTCTGGAAGTCCTTTGACGAGCTTTCCACTGACCAGATTGTTGATGTACCGGAAGTTGAGGTGAGAGAGCCTTCGATGCCATAACCAACTTTGTTGCATCGATGCTTTCGTCAGTAGACAAACTTGCTTGTCAGTCTGGACATTTGATAAATTGATTGTGTAGAGGTCGGATTCTCGAGTACCGACCAAGAGTTCTTCGCCTTCTTCATTGCGAACTGAACATATCTTGGCTTTGAAGTTGGCCTCTAAGTCTTTATCACAGAACTGGACTATACTGAACAAGTTGTGTCGTAAGCCTTCAACATAGCTCACCTTCTTGATCGTGACATTGTCATGTTGTACATCACCATATCCCATGATTGATGAAAACTGGTCGTTGCCGAATCTGACTGTTCCGCAATATTTGTCTTTAAAATTGGACAGTATCTCTTTTTGTCCTATCATGTGCTTGGAACATCCGCTGTCCAAGAACCATGTATGACTAGTCTGCATAAGAGAAATTACAAATTTAGATATTCATACGACAACTTTGGAATATTCACTTTGATTATCGAAGTGCGGGTCTTGAACTGATTTGTTCAAAAGCCTGTTTTGACTTTGATGTTCGGGTTTTGAACTGCATTATCCAAAAACCTATTTTGTTATTGAAGAACGAGTCCTGATCTGTACATAATCAGAAGTCGCTTTCTCTTTAAGCTTTGGGTGCCTGCAACACAGATTTAGCCTTAGGTACCTAATGGAATTTGGGTCCTGCTCTGTTAGCACAAGATTTTGGTACCCATTTCAAATTGGGTCCTCTTTTCTTTTGAAATGTATGAGAAGGATTAGTATGAGAAGAATGCACATGGTAATTTTCAAACCAATCTCCAGAATCTTGACAAGAGATAGAAACATGTTTATTATAAATAGAAGACTTTCTAGCAGATAAAGATAACTGAAATAATTGCTTCATTGTATATTGTTTACGAGAAACAGCAAGTTTTGAGTTCAAAAGAGCAACATCAACAATTAAGACATCTTTACTAAGTGATGTCTTACTACAATTAACACTATTAAACGATAAAACGGTCTTGTCAAGCTTCCGTTTGGGTTGCCATTGAGATTTTACTTCTGGCCTTTGCTTGCTCAGATCTGAAACATGTGAAACCGGGGAGTTAGACCTTTGAGCAACAAGCGAATGCTTCTTCTTAGAATTACCAGTAATGTTCGGTTTCTGTGAATGCTGAGATATATTCTTACCTTTAGCATTTTTAGCTTTCACAGAGACTGAGTTATCAACTTTCGTTGATTTTGCACTGTTAACAGGCATACTGGTCTTTCTCAAAGTTTTCTTAACAAAAGATGAATGGTTAGGAAGTTTTGCATTAAAGTCAAATTGTTCAGAACAATCATCTAAACCACCATTAGAGTTCAGAAAATCAAATCCTTTATTTGATGAACCAAACATATCCTTAGAATTTGAAGTCTTTGAAAGAACAGAATTTGAAAACACGGTTGAAAAAACGTTTTGCTCAATATTTATCAAAAGTCTTTCATCTGACAAAGAATTCTCGAGTTCAGAAATTTTACGCTCTAAAACGAGAGGAGGGACATATAGTTTACCTTGAATAGGCTTCGCCTCCATTTCCTTTTCAGAATAACTTGGAAAGAAATCACTTGAAAGAGTTTTCTTCTTTTGATATATAGGATTTTCATTATAACTATTATTCGTCTTTGCATAATTAAATGGAAGATGAACTTTAGCTGATTTCAATCGTTTTTCCGTTTCATTGGCTTCATCCTTTTCCGATAGTTTAGTCCAAAATGTTTTAAACTCAGGGATTCTGCGAGCTAATTGCATTGAAAGATGATCATAAAGTCCTGGCACTTCAGACATCCCTTTTTGTAGACAGTGAGGATTCTTATAACCGATTCCCCATCTCTCTATTTCCTCTTTGCGTTTGTTTAGAAAAATAGTCTAATCAGTTTGACCCATTTTATATAACTTCTCTTCCAAACTTTTTAATTTTCCCAGTAAAGAAAAGTTTTCTTTGGTACAAGAAGCATGCAATTTTGTAAGCTCATAAATATCTATCTCACTTTTTAGCAGTTTAGACTTAAGATCAGAATTCTCTTTAAGAATTATTGTCTTTTCCTTAGCGTTGGTGTCATTATTTCTATGAAGAATCTCAACTAATACTTTCTGCTCAGCAATTTCATTGCTAAGTTTCTGTATCAATTGGTTTTTGTCAGCTATGACACCATTTTCTTGCTTAAGATTAGATTCTAACTCTTTTTGTTTTAAACTCATGGCCTACATTTTATTCATGAAATATAAATCTGATAGATTACATACCTCCTCTTCTTCATTGTCTGAATCAGCTTCAGCATCTGATTCTATTTGGCCCATCAAGCACATGTTGACGACTTCATCTTTTTCTTCATCCTCTTCTTCATCATCTGAGTGATCGAGTCAGTATTCATCCTCAGCCATCAGTGCCTTGCCAGCCTCCTGTTGCTTTGCAAGAAGCATCTTGTTCTTGTAGTAGTCGGAGTTTCTGACTTTTGGCCTTCGGCAGTCTCTGGCATAATGACCTGTTTTGCCACAGTTGTAGCATGTTGGTGGCTCTGTCTGACTGGATCCTTCAGCTTTGAACTTTCTCTCTTCCGGATTTCTCTCCTCTAATCTCTGCCCTTCAGGCTGATACCTTCTCTCTTCAGGCTTCCTTTCCTCTGTTCTCTTCCCTTCAAATCTCTTTCCTTCATATCTGCTTCCTTCAACCCTTTCCTTGTGGATGTAGTTGTTCGGACCAGATCAGTACCTCTGACTGTTTGATGTTGGATTTTTGTAGAATCTTTTCTGAAAATCATTTGTCAGCATCATCATTGCTTGCTTCAGCTTATCATTTTCATCTGTGTCAGAGTTTGCATAAGCTTCATCTTCATCTGATTCGTACACAATCGTCTTATTCTTCTTCTTCCTAACAACAAGAGCGACTGTGTCATCAACTGTCTTTCCTCTCTGTCTATTCTCAGCTAGAATTTCATCCACCTCTTCTTCATTCTGACGGAGGGTTTCATACACCTCGTGAAGTGGAATCTCATTCAAGTCTTTCATCTGTTTCATCTGTCTTGCAAATCTTTTCCATTCTGGTTGAAGAATGCTCAGGAACTTGACGTTCAGCTCAATTTGAGATTTGAGGACTTTATTCTTGCTAAGTTCGTTCAGAAAAGTCACAAACCTGTCATAGGTTTCTTCTAAAGTTTCTCCCACTCTGCCTCTAAATTCTTCATAGTTATTTAGGCAGTTGGAGATTTTCAGCTGATTTTCAACTTTTGAACCCAGCATTATCTTTTCAAGCAGATCCCACATTTCTTTGCCGGAGGCCTTGTAGCTGTCAATCTTTACGTATATTTCATTTGGAATTCCTTGTAAAATGTATGACTTAGCTAATCTGTCGCCTTTGGCTCTTCTAAGGTTATCATCTTGTAGCTCATGAAACTTAAGTTCAACTTCAGTCGGCACATTTCCAACTACAAGAGTTGTTATGACTGGTTTCATAACCCCTTCTTCAATAGATGTTCTGATGAAATCACCCAGCTCATGTCTGTCAATGAAGTTCAGAAACCGATCCTTCCACTGTTCGTATTCTCCTTTAAAGAGAACTGGTGGCTTGGTGTCAGTTCCTATTGCAAGGGCTTCTCTGGATGTCATCCTGTATTGATTATAAGTCCAGATAAAATTTGATCACACAAGAAATTTTGTCCCCCTAGGCAGACTTAGCACGGGGGTCCCGCAAATGGAAGTTTGCGGGTTTAGTTAGGAGCGCAAACTGAGGTTTGCGGGTCTAGTGGGAAGCGCAAACTGAGGTTTGCGGGTCTAGAAGAGGTACACGTGAACTGAGGTTTGCGTTTGTCTTGAGATGCGCAAAGTTGAGCTTTGCGTTTCTTTTGGAACCGAGAAGTAGACTTTGCGTATGCTTGAGGACCCGAGAAGTAAGGTTTGCGATTGATGTTGGAACCGCAAAGTAAGGTTTGCGATTGATGTTGGAACCGCAAAGTAAGGTTTGTGTTTCCTTTGAGAAGCGCAAAGTAGGACTTTGCGTTTGATGTGGGAGGCGCAAAGTTGGACTTTGCGTATGTTCTTCCTCTGCTTTGCGCTTTATTCGTCCTGTACTTCGAAAATTTGTCTAAAATCTGTTCCTGTTTCGATTAGCAATACCAAACACTACCCATATGTCTAGAAACACTACTAGAACTGAATGTAAGCACTCGATCGCAATAAAACACACTTTTTGAATAAAAATTGATCGCACAGTACCTATTTGTTCTTCGACTTTCAGACCACTTAATCACCAAAATGGAACTCGATTTAAGCTTAATACTGAAATTAATCACACACAACTCGATCTAGCATGTATTTCGATCACTACCTGGTCGATTTTAACACCTAAATCAGTTTAAATCTCGAAATCGATTTTGAACACAGAACACAGAGACGTTTTTCTTGAAAAACTTGATTTGATCTTAATCAGGCTCTGATAACAATTGTGGGTCCACAATACTAATATCAAGTTCTTAGAAACAACACAATAACGATTACCAACCTGTATTGATATATAGAAATGGTTACAAGGTTGATCAGATTCAAGCTTGGATTTTTGTTCTCTGTTTTTCTCTCTTTTACACCTTTAAGTGTGTGTTTGTATGTGTGAAATATGATATGATCTTTTGAGAGATTGAGATACACAACTAATCTAACTTGGTGTGTTTTACACACTACCTAACTTAATATCTAGATACTTTAATATCTAGATATTATCCTAGATAATATCAAACAAACTAGAAACTAACTTAACTAACTAAGTTACCTAAGTTAACTAATATCTAACAAACTAGATATTAAGTTAACTTTTACAATAATAAACAAATACATTGATTACTTTGACATTTATTACAAATAGACATAGACTTTAATATCGAGAGTCGACGTTCCGGCTTTAGCTTCAGATTGCGATCTTCAGATTGGATGATCTTGAATCCAATGAGACTGTGTCTTAACAATCTCCCCCTTTGGATCAAGATCATTATAAAAATGATTTTAGCAATTCAGTCTTCTTCTTCAGCTCAGAAGATGCAACCTCTTTCTCTAGCTCTGAAATCAACATGTCTTTTTCTAACAATCTCCCCCTTTGAAGAGTGGACGTGATTCTTGAAACATGTGATCTTTGCCATTTCTTGTGTAGTCATTCTCCCCCTTTTTGATGTTAAGTGCAACGACTTCATCAAAATTATTTGTAATAAATGTCTATCTTGCAGTTAGAGCCCCTGATCCATCAATTCAAAAGATATTCATCCAGATCTTTTCAAATCTAGACAAAATAGTCGTGTAACACCTGAATCAACTAATGAATCAGTTAACATGCCTGTCAGTAACACTAAGTCACTGTGTGTAACATATACACATGGGAAAGGAGCTGTTTGATGTTGACTCCCCCAGGGCTTCCATTTAATCATCGAAACACCACAAAGGTTATTTCTATAAACGTTATGACAAAGAAACTAATTCCTTGTGTGTTCGTGCTTGTGTTAGAAAGAATTAAGCACTTGATGATTGATTATAGGCTCAAAATTGTGTAAACCACTGAGACAACAGTAAGTTAAACATAGACTCAATGTGCATGATTGAAGTGCGAAGGTGGGGCAGACTTCCTTCTTTTCAATATCCAGATTTTCCAAATGAAAATCAGATAGCATATGTGCTGCGTCCCCTTTGAAAATGTGAAACACTTTCTTGTTGAGAAGAAAATGAGTAGATAGTGAGGTTTGATCAAGAGTTGGCATGGGTTAGTTGCCTGTTTCAATAATGTTCACCACAGAATTGTGAAACACTAGTAATGTGGCTACCCGGCTCAGAAAAAGTTGGTGCAGAGTTGTGATATTCTTTGAACTCTGTTCTCACACGCTCTTTCTTTTAAACGTTTTGCTTTCTCTAATCACACTCATTTCTTTTCTCTTTGCACACTCAATCACTAAGGATTAACTTCTTGGGTAGAAATCACTGGTTAAGGTGATTCCATAGAAGTTGTGTTAATTCCTAGCACAATGATTCTTGTTTTCCTATGATGCACGTGATGCTCAGATTGGTTTAACTATTTCAGTTAAAGCACAATTTAGATCATGAAAACATTTAAAATTACACTCCCAAAATATAAAATCTGTTGAAAAATCGGGAAGTGGTTTGAACATTAAAAACAATGTTTTCCAATGATTGAAAATTGTCCTTCTTTCAATCATATATGAGATGAAGATTTAGAATTATACCTTGACGTACGATCTTCAATCTCATGAAGCTAAGCTTTAAGTCATAAGCATATGAAGTTGTAAGCATTTCTCAAAAATTCTGCAAAAGTCTTATGTCAAGTCAAAGTAAAATTTATTCACTTAGAATGAAAAGACAAAAAGCAGTAAAACTTTTTAAAGTACGAGTTCTGATCAGAAATAATCAGAAGTCATATCCGAACTCCTTGACTTGAAGAGCTCCCCCTAAATTCTTGCATTACAAAAAAAAATTTGGCATTAAAAGGTACATGCAAAATTTTATGAGCTCCCCCTCGAAGTAATATTGACCACTTGTCAATTTCTTCTCATTCTCCCCTTGGATTATGAACATTATATAGAAGTGCAGATATCAATCAGAGTTAAGAATTTAGAAAACTGTAGAAACTCAATCACATCGGATCAACTCACAAGAAAGATAATGTGAGAGTTACGTGACTTTCCACGGTGCAACTTCAGTTTAAAACAAAGAATCTGTCTTTGAATCACGAGTTGAATAGACTTTCAGCTTCAAGAACTTGTTTCAATCAGCTCGTAGAAGGAATGATAAACAAACTTGTAGCAGACACCACATGATAAAAGAAAGAAGAAATACAATCAATAAAATCTTTTTGAAAAATGAAACAGCATCTTCATCTCTTTGATCTCTAGATTGTCTTCAGAAATTTCTTTCTTTAAAACTTTGAAATTGAACTTTTTCTCCCCCTTTTGATGATTGTGAGCATCATGATCATCAAAACTTCTTCAATTTCAGCACTTTCTTTGATCTTATTATCCGTCAATTCATGAAATGTATATATCCGAATCTTTTCAAATTCAGACATAATGAACAATGTAACCCTGATTCAACAGATGAAACAATTAGTATGCCTGTAAGTAGCACGGAGCCACTTTTACAATGGATGTACATTGGAAAGGAGCTTTTGTGATGTTCACTCCCCAGGGCTTCCATTCAATCATCGAAAAACCACAAAGGAATTTTCTATGAATGTTATGACAAGAAAACTCATTCCTTGTGTGCTCGTGAAAGTGTAGAAATGATAGAAGCTGCTTAGCTATATTAGGCTCAAATTGTGTAAACTGTTGAGACAGCAATAGATATTACACGGACTCAATGTGCATGAAAGAGGTGCGAAGGTGGGGCAACTTTCCTTCTTTTCAATATCTAAATCTTCCGAGTGAAGACTAGATAGCAGATATGCTGCGTCCCCAAAGAAAATGAAACGTTTCTTTGTTAAGAAAGAAATGAGTGGCTGGTGGGGTTATAGCAAGAGTTGGCATGGGCTCACTGCCTGTTTCAATGATGGTCACCAAAGAATGTGAACCAATCAGAATATGTGGCTGCCCGGCTCAGAAAGTGGTTGGTGCAGAGTTCTGATATTCTTTTAACTCTGTTCTCACACCCTCTTTCTTTTTAACATTAAAGCTCACTTCTAACCAAACTCTCTTTTTAATTTTTCCGCTCAGCACAATGAGAAAAACTCAACCGGATGAGTTATCTCCCCCACTCTTTGATTTAAGACCCCTCACCCCTCAATCACTCAAGGATAACTTCCGGGGTAGGAAACACTAGTTTACGTGAATCCATGGAAGTACTGTTTAAGCTCACACATGAATCCCATGAAAATCCTATATAGAATCGTAGCTCAACAGTTTAACTTGTACAATTTAGCACAAAATGTATGATAACATTGTCAAAATGTATGCTCATTAGATTTGAGCTATTGAACTTTGAAGATTTCTCAAAACAAAGATATTGAATTACTGAAATGAAATCAAGAGAATTGTTTTGAGAATCTGACAATGTATCAATCAGATAAAATAAAATGGGTAGGGTATCAATGAAAGCACAAGATTAGAAAAAGATGATTAATGCTCAACAACATTTGAAAGCAAACGGGGGTATTACCATCGAAAAATTGTTTCTTTATGAGACATGGTGATAACAATTTCAAATGAAGTACTGAACCTGTGTGTGTGAATACTTTACAGTATAAAGAAAAGATAATACGCAAGTATTGATCTTTGGAAACACACGGTCAGTTAAACATTAAAGCTCAAAAATGAAAACGTTTAAAATCACACTTCTAAATTCATAAAATCTTTTGAGAACCAGAAGTAGTTTGAACATTTCAGAAAACGTTTTGCATGTTCGAAAGTTGTTCTTCTTTCAAAAAATCAGAGATCTCGATTAGAAGATACTTACATTTAAGCTCCCCCTCAAATCATGATAGAACGATATCGATCTATTAAGCTCCCCCTGGATATTTGCAAAATATCAAAGTCTGAACGTTGAAGAACGGGTCCTGATCTGTCATATGATCAAAAGCCATACTTCGTTAAAGTCCGGGTTCTAAGATGATTTACTTAGAAGCCATTGTTCTCTTACTCCCCCTTGACTTGAGGTGCCTGCAACACAGAATCTGTTTTCGGCTTTGGTACCCACTGGTATTTAGGTCCTCGAATGTTAGTTGCAGTTCTTGTGGGGGAAATAGAATAAGAACCATACCAGAAATGATCACTGGTTTTGTGAATATGATCATGTGTACGACAATAAGAACAATAATTTTTCTTACCTGATAACCTGATTAATTGATCTCTCGTATAGATATGATCAGGTTTCCCTACGCACATTGTTCCTTTTGGCATTAAACGCATGTACACATGATCCTCTTTCTTTCAGCTCATCTTCAACTGGTTTCTTCTTCCAAACCAGTTCCTCTTCTTTGTATCTCCTTCTTCTTTGATTTGTACCTGAACCATCTATATTGCTATCATAGAAAAGGTTAGTTTTATGAATCTGATCAAACGATTTAACTAACCTTTGTGAAGAGACAGATTTTTGATTTGAACTTGATACAGACTTTTCAAGAACTTTAATCGTCGAAGCAAAGTTGTCTCTTTCTTTAACAAGCAGGTCAAAATTCTTCGTGAACTCGGACTTCGTTTTCTGCTCTTTTAGTGCATTTGCAGATAGTTCAGATAGCTTCTCAGTCAGCTTTTTGATCTCAGCCTCAAACAAACTTCTTTCTTCTTCAAATCCCTTTTCAACATTGTTTCTCTGGCCGGATATTTCTTTGAAGAATCCCACATTCTTTTGTTCAATGGCCTTCTTTTCTTTTTCAAACTTTTCTCTTTCAAGGATGATTACTTTCTCGAAAGCAGAAACTTGCTGAGAAAGTTTTATGCATTTCAGCTCAACTTCTTTCTTCTCATCAGCACATTTTCTGGAAAAATCTGAGAACTTATTTGCAAAAGATTTCTCTTTATTCTCAAAACCGGATTTGTCTTTTGCAATCTTTTGCTCCAAATCAGAGATCTTTCTTTTTAGCTCAGAGTTCTCAGATTCCAGTCTCAGTATTTTTGAGAGTCCAAGATTACTGATTCTTTAGAGAGAGAAAGTATGAAGCGCAATGTTTAAACTGATGTATTGAAAGTGATTGCCAAAGTTACAAAACAAAGGCTCTAAGGGAACTTAAATACCCCTAGCCTTTACAATACAGATAAGAAGATTAAGCACAGTAAAAGCTATAAAATAAATACAATGACTACTATAAAAACAGATCTAACAATTTTCTCATCATTCAGCCCAGAAGTCTTTGTCAGAAGATCTTAATTAATTGTCTTTAATGCACTAACTTCCTCTTTCAGTGTGTTGTTCTCATCAGCATATTGGTTTGCCCTCTTTACGTAAAAAGTTAAAGATAATTGGAGATTTGTGTACTCCAATTTGTGGTCTTGAACTTCAGAAAAATATCCCATTTCGACTTATCTAATTCAAGCTTTTAAAAAAACTTGATGATAGATGAAACTTGAAAGTGCAAGGACCAAACGTGACAAAGTGTGAAACTTGAAAGTTTAGGGTCACAAATGACAAACTACTGAAACCTTGAAGTACGGGGGCTAAAAGAATTGCACTGCAAAATGATCGTGAGACAAAAAATTTGACCTTTTTTTTTTTTTAAGCTCGGTCAAGCAAGGGTCCGGTCGATCAGGGTACCGGTTGAAACGGTGACCGGTCGAGTCTGAGGACCGATAAACAAACCACCGGTCGAACCTAAGTATCGGTCGAACAAAAAGGCCGGTAAGACAATGTACCGGTCGAACCAAAGGACCGGTAAACACACAGTACCGGTCGAACCAAAGGACCGGTAGATACACAGTACCGGTCGAACCTAAGGACTGTACCGGTCGAACCAAAGGACCGGTCGAATCTAATTATCGGTCAAAGAAGTGTCGATCGAACCAAAGGACCGGTATAGACAATGTATCAGTCAAAAGATATCGGTCTAATAATATATCGGTCAATGACTATCGGTCGATAACAAATTAACAGATAAGGATCGATAAAATCAGATAATGATCGATAAAATCGAACAGATACATCGACCGATAAACACGAAGAACACCGAAGAACACGATGAATTCTGGAATTTGATCGTAATCAAACCCAGAAATCGAATTCGACGAACAATTAAGCAGCTTCAATCAATTATGCATTTAAACCCAAACAGACCGATAAACCCAAAAACACAATAACCGACCGATAAAAATATCAAACAAGATAATAGACCGATAAAGTGATTTTCCAGAAAAACAGTAGACCGATAAAGCTATGATTTTCTAATGAACACAGACCGATAAAATCTTACTGATTTTTCAGAAAGACAATCTATCGATAAAGCCCATAAACAGTAATCGATTAATAAAAAACATCAATCGACCCAGATCGACCAAAAACTTAGCAGATAAAACAGATAAAGCAGACAATCGATTAAGGGTTTTAGACAAACCTTTTCTGGATCAAACCTTCAGTCTCTTTGCTCTGATACCAATTGTAGATCCCAGTACAGTACAATCAACAGCAAATATTCAATGTTGATTAAGATTTAAGCCACAACTACTAGTCATATGATTAATATGAAATCAAAGGGTTACAGGTTTACAGAAAAGATTTCTGATCAGAGAAAGTAAACATATTGACTAGTAATCTGGAATTAATGAGACTGAAACTAATAATGAAACTGAAATAGCCTTTATATACATAGGCTTACAAGGCTTAATGGGCTTATGGGCTTGGGCCCATCTAATTAAACAACATTTAATTAATTACATTATGCACCCTTATAAATACTTTATTCCACTTTGAACACATAGGACTTTCAGTCCTAACAATAGACTCAAGTACTTTGTAGTTTGATGTATGTTATGAATTCTACTAGACCTGGTCTAGCATACTCGGTGAGTCGACTTAGTCGCTCTTCACACAATCCTGGTAGATATCATTGGTTTGCACTAGTACGTGTGCTCCGATATCTCAAACATACATTGAACTATGGATTAAGCTACACGAAATATCCTCCAGTTTTAGAAGGATATTGTGATGCCAATTGGATTTCCAACAGTTCAGAAAGTAAGTCCACAAGTGGGTATGCCTTTACACTTGGTGGAGCAGGAGTGTCTTTGGAAATCATCAAAACAAACGGTGAATACACGATCCACAATGGAAGCAGAATTTATGGCTCTAGATAAAGCGGTTGAAGAAGCGGAATGGCTTAAAATATTTTTGGAAGGAATTCCCTTATGGCCATAAATAGTACCAGCCATTTGTATTCATTGTTATAGTATGGAAACACTTACAAAAGCAAAGAATCAGATATACAACGGTAAGTCGAGGCACACAAGGCGTCGCCATAACACAATTCGGGACTTGCTCAAGAATGGTATCATATCTATCGATTATGTGAAGTCAAAGGAAAATATAGTTGATCCTTTGAGAAAAGGGCTAAACAAAGAGCAAGTCATATATACATCGAGGGGAATGGGCTTAAAGCCAATTTAATGAGTTATTACCTGGAGGAAACCTAACCTAGCAACATTGGAGATCCCATGGTGTAGGTTCAATAGGCAAACTAGTTGGGGATAACTCAGGACATATGACAACACACACTCAGGTATGCTCATTCCTATGATAATCTTTGTTTGTTTCCGTTGACGATAAAGGGTTGAATCTTAATTCTTAATAATGCTAATAGCTTTGATAGTGGAACAATACGGAATGTTCTTCATTGGCATTACCCATGTGATATTGATGTGTGGCCGCATCTATGAGGACTGAGATGGCTACGTTCTCTAAGAATCTCGTGAAGAAAGGATACGTTCAAGACCGAAATGAACACAACCGTAAGAGTTACATTATGTGCTAGATATGATGTATGTAATACTTATTGTCTAGATTTACTACACAATGTGGTTAGTTCAAGACTTTGTTCACTACCCACAAAGTAGATCCGATTTGTACTCACTATGAAAGGTTCAAGTCCAAAAGACACCTTTTCAAATGTATGTCATATCTTATTTCATGGAATAGAAAACTATATCCTGTATTACTTGTTTTCTATTCAAATGTGGGGTATTGTTGGTGTTTGAATAGAAAATGTGGGGTATTGTTGGGATTTTGCCTTGAGAGTGATCCCACATAGGAAGGAAAGGGAAATTTTGATAAGTTTATATGGCTTGTTCCATATGACTTAACAAATTGGATCAAAGCCTATCTAAAGGCTTTGGGTTGGATTTGTATCTTGGCACATATATATTTCCATGGTCAAAGATTGGTCCTTGGGCCTTGGGGTCTCTTGATCTCAAGTCAAATTTTTGGACATCATCAGATGTCTCGTGGGCTCTCACGTAGGCTAATGTCGCTCGGTTTCCCGCGTAACTCACTGGAGTATTTTACGAACAGAGACTTAGGCGACTTAGTACGCGACCTCTATGTAGCAGGGATACCCTCGTAACTCTCTGTTGTTTACGACAATAGTGACTTGCGCGGCTTACGCTGCGGCCTTTAGCCGCGAGCCAAACCACGGGAACGCCCAGACCTGTGAAAATTCGGTTAAACTACCGATTAACCGCCAAAACTATATATATCATTCATTTCCCTCGAAAAACGAATTAATCATTAATTCGTTCGTTTTTCCTCTGGTTTTCTCTCTAAAATCTATTCATGAACACATAAGAAACTCGACAGATTCTCGTTCTCGTGCAAGAAAGTGAATTGATAGTTGTATCCTGTAAACGGACGCTCAGACTATGCACGAGTAGGGGCGAAATTCTGTTGAAGGACACTGTGTTGCAGGCCTCTATCAATCATCAATCAATTGTCGAATTCAAGTTATTATTTCTCTTTCCTAGATAAGAATTTCGATATATACATATATAAATACGTATTTTCTTTGTTCGTTTATTTGTTAATTTTGTACGTTTTGCACAATTTTATATACACATTTTCTGGATTCTCTTGGTTCTATAACGTTAGTTCTAACAACTGTTGATCTCATCACTGGAGAAAGTTTGGCCAGTAATTATAATCACTGGAGGATGTATAATCACCGACGGAAAAATCCGTTGGTGATAGTCAATCCATCGGAAACTACCGGCTGAAATACTTGTCGGTAAAGTCTCTTTGTTTTGTAGTGATACAATTTAAATAATTTATTTGATTATTAAATAAATATTCCAGTTCTACTTTTTGATAATAAAATAATGCAATTATAGACATTAAGATAATAAAGCGGCTTAACATATTTGACAACATTGTGGGAGACAAAAATACGTCAAGTGACACATACGTAAGCTAAGATGACACTACAAAAAATATCCTGATTAGTGAGAAATTTTTTTTGGTCACTAACATAATAAAATTGGTCACTAAGCCTGTTTAGTGACCAAAATTTAGGTGGTCACTTTTCGTCACTAAAGGTCCGTCACTAATTTGTTTTAGTGACCAATCACGAAAATGGTTACTAATTAGTGACAAAATTAGAGTGGTCACTATGATAGTGACGACTAGTCTAGTCACTAAATATCATCACTAAACCGGTGAAAGTCGTCACTAACTTGATTGATAGTGACTAAAATTAGTGACCACCACGAAATAGGTCACTAGTCGAGTTCAAGATAACGGCCCCGTTAACATCTGTTAAAGTCCATTAGTGACCAAATAAGTGGTCACGGACATTAATGACTGATGGTGACAAAAAAAAGTCGTCACTAATTAAGGAATTATGAATAAAAAACTTGCCACAAATTCCTACTATAATTGTTATTACAATAGAAACTAAAACGTACTAATTTGTAATGACAAAGATCTAAAATTAATCCAATCACATAATATAAAATTTATTCAATCAAAACTAACAAACCAGTTGCAAACAAAAGGAAATCCTATTGATTCTGCAAAACTAATTTGGAAGAAACAACTTTTGATTTCGTAACTGATTAGAGCCATAAAAGGGCAGAAGAGTAACAATTCCATGCATGTCTAATCTTTCAAATGAGTCTCAATTGCAATCCTAGACATCTTACGACTTCATCACCGATTCACATAGCTCTAGCAGAGCCTGCCTGATGTTATGGATTCTCTCTTAAGCGTAATCCACACCTTTTTTATGCTCTGATGACCCAACCTATTAAAACGCCAACAATATAACGTTCAACAACAACAACTACCAACATTTTACCTTCACCACAAAATCGAATTAATGTTTTGGTGTTATTAATAACATATATATATAATGTTTTTGAGTCTCTAACCGTATCCGTATCTACATTGTCAAGGACTTCATCAATGGTTGCTTTGTCTCTCACTCCGTATTGATTATTGAGTCATAGAATGTTTGAGCTCATCTCTAGTGATAAATCTATACCAAAAGTAGTCATCTCAACCAAAAAAATTTCTTTGTACCATGAGATGAGAACAGGTAAAGAAAGGCATGTACATATCCACTGTTATCCTTATCAAAGAATTGTAAGGCTTTGTACATATTCTCTTCCCTACCTAGTTTGTTTTGATACATGGTAGCAGTCACAAAGTCTATGTACTCTATTATTCCATTCTTATCAACATCATCCTATTCAATTTCACATTTTATCATCAATATATATATATATATATATACTATTAAACATCATATAGAATGCAAATGAAACTAATGTTTATTGCTTACAACTTTGATGAGTTGTTGCATCTCTACCTCAGCCAACCTTGATCCAAGCTTTGAGAGCGCAATTTTAAGTTCTTTGTATGTTATGGAACCACTTTCCTCCATGTGCAGGTTGTTGAATATATGTTTCAATCCCTTTACCTCTTCTGTTGATTCTATGTTCTCAGCAATAACCTATCAAAACAACCAAAACTTCTATATTTAATTAATTACTAACTATGCCTTCGTAAATCCAAAAGAGTTAAGCATATATAATACCCGTAATTCCATCTTCTTCAACTTGTTCTTCACTCTAAGTTTCTTCATTCAAATCAATATTGCACTATCCATAGGTTGTTCTGGTGCTTTACCATCTTTTTTGAGCCACAAGTGTTTTGAGATGTCGATTTCATTCAGCTTTGCTGTAACACCCCAAAAATCATCACTGTGAGTAATCACATTTATTTAGACTACAATTATTATTTCCAATCACGTGATAAGAACCTTACTTGATTTGTCATCTCTCGTAAACTTTCGGACCATCTAGGTATGTATATAACTTGATCTAGGAAATCTAGAACTTGATTTGGGGAATTTTCAGCATACGGTACCTACCCGACGACTATGACCGGCGAGATTGCCATGGTCATAGTCGCAGGGGTCATTGTCGCGCCTGGACTCGACCATGGACGATTCGGGCAGAATACGGGGGTCGAGCGGCGACAATGCCACGACATAGTCGCGGTGGCAATGTCGCGAGCGGGAGTGAGGCATCAGTCCATTAATCGCGATTTTTAGGCTGATGGTTCTCATTTGCTACACATAAGAAACTCAGATCAATCTCTCTCTATTGGGGGCGATTTTCACCCTTCTTCCTCTCTCTTCATTTAACTCTCAACCTAAACCCCACCAAGTGCATTCAATAGGATTCAACCACCATCTCTACTTCCTTCAAGTGAGCATTCAAGGGCCATTAAAGCTTCTAGTGAAGATTCACCTTCTAGGGTTTCTCCATTTTAGGGTTTTCACTTACAAACTCTGTAGGTGAGTTTTCTATTAAAAATTCTATGTGAATGCTTAACTTATATATATATATATATATATATATATTGCTAAGAACTTGCTTGATATGTGATTTTGCCCTAACTGCTGATAAGAATGATATCTTACACTAGAAATGTTGTTGGGATGTATATGTGGAATAATAAACTCTAGTGAACCACATGAGTAAATAGATGAAATTGTGTATATGTTAAACTCTCGAAATTATGCAATATGTCGAATTATTTGTTATGGCACCCAATTCTTATGCATGAGGTTTGGGTGGATGTTAGTTGATTTTATGTCTCTTGACTAATGATTAGAGGGTAGACACTAAGGAACGACTCCTTGAGGTGGAACTTCTCTAATGTGGGATAGGCACTAAGGTTCAATG
Source organism: Arctium minus (assembly GCA_954870635.1). Taxonomy (NCBI): domain Eukaryota; kingdom Viridiplantae; phylum Streptophyta; class Magnoliopsida; order Asterales; family Asteraceae; genus Arctium; species Arctium minus. The sequence goes on along the minus strand of OX941088.1, from coordinate 63,069,508 downwards.
AGCCTTGAGGTGAAACTCGACGGAGTGGACACTAAAGGTAATCAAAATGCTTGAGGTGACGCCGGATACGGTGTGCACTAAAGCAAGAGCCTGAGGTGTAATTTCCTCGTTAATGAACTCAAGTGGCCCCATTCATGGGTCCAGTCGCTTGAGAGGACACGGGTCTCCCCCGAAAAGAACTTGGGTTGTTTTGTGAAGTATTTTACAGGTTGACCTTTATTTCATATAGCGGGATGTATTCGGAAATACCATCAGGGTTGTGGTAACTTGAAAGTTTTCTCCCGTTTCATTATTAAATCTATATATATATATATATATATTTGTATGAAATCTCACTAGGCTCCTAGCCTAACACTTGATGTCGTGTTTTGTCTTCATGTCTTCCTAGTGGGGTGCGAAGGGCACAATGAGTAGCAGTCGTGTGCATAGGACACTTTTGGTGAACCGGGCTTTTGGGATACCTTGTGAAGAGCGCTTTGGAGGCATAGGAACACCTACCTTAATCTAGTAGTGTCTTTGAGATCTAGATTAAATAGGTTATTGTAATATATGTCATATGTTGTTGCTACTAAATTATTACAAACTACCCCGACCCGTTGGGTTTTAGTTGTTTTTAATTTACAGGAATGGAAATCTTAGGGTTTTAAACTTTATATTGCAGAAATTTCAATTTTTAAATCGGCCCTGTTTTTGGGTGTTATATTTGCTTCCATTTGGCATATGGCAATGATCGAAAATGTGCATAATCTATCATAAAGAAATTCAAACAAATTTACAAGTCAAATGCAATTCAAGGACTATTACGCTACCCGGTTAATGATGATTCAGGACTACCCATAAGCATCACCCAAAAGGGATAGAGTCAAGTATCTAGGCTCTATGATGTAGAAGGGTGGCGAGATCGAGGATGACATAATACAAAAGTTGACTCTTCTTTTGGGACAAAATTTAAATATAAATGTGAACACTTATTTTGGGAAAAAGGAAGCAATGATCATTTAGTCCTGTTATTTTAATTTTTCTAGCAACAATTACACAATAACATGCATAATTACTGGTGCGAATGTCCAGGTAGTTTTGCAACAGGGGCTTTCATCATTCTAAGATCACATATGTGTATACCATATTCATCTGTAGTTGTTACCTGTATTGTTTGGTACAATAAATGATTACTAAAACAAAAGTATATTTTTAAAGGTAATTTATGTTCTGAATTCAAAATTCTTCTTGGGTTCCAGATTGTGTTATGAATTCAAGATTTTAGGGACTAAACACTATCAAGACTGTCATTAAAGAGTGATAAGATTTTGATTTTAGTGAGACATGAAAACAGGAGTGTTTGAATAGAATAAGGCACGTCGTCCCTGCTCAAGTATTTGTCCGTTTTCCCTTATGGATTGGCCAATGGAGCTCATGTTGATCGTAAATTACCATTTCATTAACTATTAATTTTAGAGTAGCATTGTACATTATATTTTTCAGTTCTCTAGCATTGTGCAACATGCATATTTACTAATTTACCATGTTGTATTAGATAGATTATTCATGTTATTTTTCTTGTACCTTGTATTTTATATTATAATTCATTTAAGATCCAAATCGCTTGTCTTAGATTCCAAATCAGGACTCAAGACTACTTATTCAAATGATTACGCATGTTTATGTTAACATATTCATTTCACTAATTTGAAATGAATGATGGTCAAATTTTATTTTTTTATATGGTTATTGAATATAATATAAAATGTGAATTTACATATTCAGAGTAGTAAAAGTATAATGAATACTGATTGATGTTCAGAGTTAACAGTTTGGTAATGGTAGTATGGTACTGCTAGACAGGAAACTATTATATTCTTAACAAACTTATGTGAACAGTGAACTCACAGAAAAGCAAACTTAACGATACCTATGTGAACTCACAGAGGATTGAAAGGCGTTGGAGATGAAATTGCTGGAAATGGCGGTGATTGAGGGATGGAAATCGCAGTGCCTGATTGAATCGATCCTATAAACAAATTAGAACAAACTTTTGATAAAACGTTAATTATAAGAAAAATGAAAAGCATCAAATGGAAGAGAAAATGTGAATAGTTAACAACAATACTTAAATGAAAGTTTTAATTAACCTGAAATTTTAGATTGCTTGGATGAGAAACCTAGAATCAAAACAGAAAATAGAACTAGGGCTGGAAATTGCCGTGATTTGAGGGCGTCGGAGTCGAAATCGTCGGAAATCGAATTGATTTAGGGTTGAAAACGGCGGTACATGAATCAATGTCGATCTATGTTTAATGGAATTTGGACATCAGGAAAAAGGCAATTGCCCATAGGGGTGAGCATCGGAAGCGGGTACCCACCTTTGGAACCGGAACCGCTTAGGAACTGCCGGTTCTGGAACCTGAACCGATGTGATTGGTTCCGGTTCCGATTCCTAAAATATGGAACCGATCGGGACAGGTCCGGTTCCGGTTCTCATTTTTTTGGAACCGCTAACAGTTGGGTACCCGTCGTGGCCGGTTCCGAAACCGGGTACCCGTTCCCGCTGGGTACCTAGAACCGGAACCAACGGGTACCAACTATTTTTTTCAATAAAATATATTTTATTTATTTATAAAAATTTAATAAACTATCATTTAGGAAAGCACCATTTGTAGTATTTGTTAGAATCAACTAATTTTAATGACGTGAATGTTTTAGAAGCACGGTTTGTAGTATTTATTTGTTTTAGAAGCACCGTTAGTAATATTTATTTGTTTTGTAAGCATCGTTTGTATAATTTATTAGTTTTTATTTTTATCGTATTAGTTTTCACGTTGGTGGTATTTATTTATCTACGTTGGGTCTTTGTAATATATTAATACTTACTTTTTTATAATATGAATGATAAAAGAAAAGTTTAAATATTAGATAGCGGGTACCCGGTTCCGGTTCCTTCATTCCAGGAATCGTCGGTTGCAGTTCTGGTTCCGGTTCCGATTCCAGGAATTTTAGGCAGGTACCCGCCTTTGCTCAACCGTAATTGCCCAACCACATTAACCTTTTCTTTTTAAAAGCTTATCTCGTGGGAATTATATTCATTTTTAAATATTATTTTATATACTTAATTAAAATTTATTTTATCATTAGAAAATACATAATAATACCAACTAGTTAGTGACGATTATTCTTGGTCACTAAAACTTCTAACTTAGTTACCACCATTGTTTTGTTACTAACATTCCTAAGTAACAATAACTAATTAGTGACGACTATTTTTGGTAACTAATCATTTCAAATTAGTGACTACTTATTTTTTTGTCACTAAAACTTTCAACTTAGTGACTATCATTTTTTGTCACTAACATTCCCAAGCAGAGGCGGAGCTAGAGATTTGAAATAGAGGGGGCTAAAATTTTAGCTAGGAATAACTTAACATATTACCGTTAGAATCACTCAGTTAAAAAGGATATTTTAATTTATGAAGTTGATATGCCCCAAATTGATATAAGCTCATTTACTTGAATAACTTAAGATTGAAGCTTGGATGCTTGGGTCCCAAATCAAAAAACAAAAATTATATGTGACCTCCCCTGAATTTGGCGCCATCAATCTTTTCTGGTTCAAATATAACATTCTATTTAGTATGAACATTTTCAAGAAGATATTCATTGTTAGAACGTTGTTCTAAGTCATTCAGAACGATTTATTCTTAATTGAAAAAAATAATCAGTGGTTTTTTTTTTCTTCTCATGATTCAACCTATGATCATAAAAGTTAAGAATTCTGTCTTTCAAAATTCAAACAAATTATAATATTTCAATATATACATTCAAGTACTAACTGGGGTATAAGTTTTTTTCTACAACATAAACATATTTAGCAAGAAAACATTTTACATACTTGCATTCATGAATGTAAACTAAGTATAAAATTATCAATTAAACTAATTAATTTCCGTTTTATGAATGTAACTAATTAATTAATTATGTTTTTAGTTTTGGTATTTGTTTAAATAATAAATTTTACATCCCCTTCTATGATTGGGATTTGGGCCACCATTCTTAAGTATAAAAAGATTATGAGTGGAATTTGGGTTTGAGGGGCTTCATAGAAATTAACTAAATTATTTACCATGCAAATCTTTTGGACTAGCTTTGTGTTTGCGCTGAGGATTGGAGGGGGCTAGGCACCGGCCTGTCCCCCTACTCCCTCCGCCTCTGTTCCCAAGTAACACCAACTAATTAGTGACTGCTATTTTTTGTCACTAATTATCATTTCAAATTATTGACTATTTAATTTTTGGTCACTAAAACTTTTAACTTAGTGGCCACTATTTTTTGTGACAAAATCTTTTCAATCAACATAAATTATTAAACACTATTTAGCGACAACTATTTATTAGTCACTAACTCTTTCAAATTAGTGACCACTATTTTCTGGTCACTACCACTTTCAATTCAGTGGCAACCGTTTTTTTGTCACTAACATTTCTAAGTAACACCAACTAATTAGTAACGACTATTTTTGGTCGCTAATCATTTCAAATTAGTGACTACTTATTTTTTGGTCACTAAAACTTCCAACTTAGTGACCATCATTTTTTGGTCACTAAATCTTTCAACTCAGTGACCACCATTTTGGTTACTAAACGCATAAATTTACAACATTAATGAAGAAAAACAAGTAGTCACAAATTTAGCCATCAAAATTGATCAGAGGTAAAAAATATTTGAGAATTAATGACCACTTAGTGACCAAATTTATTTTTTGTCATTAAAATTCATATTAGTGACCAAATATTAATGACAACATATGTCCTCGTCACTAATGTCACAATTAGTGACCAAAATATAAGTCATCACTAAAATTTTGGTCACTAACGAAGCCTTTTCTTGTAGTGTGAACATGATGTTTTTTCTTAAACCATGGATGTTCAGATCAGCTTGTGCACATCTCGATTAATCCCAAGAGTTCTAAAGAACAGTCAGAAAAATTACCAATGATCATGCAAGACTTGAACCTGTAACCTCTGAGATGAACATGATTTTGTATAGTGTTAAATTAGTTTTTGGTCATTGTGAGATCAGTATTTCATAAACATTATCTCATAGTCATGAAACTCCTATGGTTTCATAAATAGACTTATTTAAAAAAAATTGAAAGGAAACTTGAGTCTCAATTAATGCCTAATAATATTGCGTAAAAATCATGTACCTCAATGTTACCATCATTTGAAAGATATGCTTAACTTTTAACTACTTCCAATTTCCAAAACACCACTCCTCCTTAATTCAAAGTATTTTTAATGGCGCTCATTGAAGTTTTCGCATTCACTCATCCTTGATAACTTCGACACCATCTCGATAGTTGCTCGATGTTTTTAAAGATTTATAAGGTGATCTATCGTGACAATATGCTATTGCATTGTCTCAAATGTAACACCCTCAAATCTGGAAATAACAACTAATATAAAATTTTCTAAATACATCGATAAAGGAAACATCTACAACAACAATTTAAGATTTAACTTCAATAAACGTATTTCAATCCTTAAACACGATCTATAATAGGTACGTGTGTTACTAAAACCCAGTAACTGTCACTATCTCCAAGTGCGGAAGACTACACCAAACTACTTATCCTCGCGTAAATATAGTGCTCATCTCCTCGTTGCACTGCTAGAACCAAACCCCCAACTGAAACCTGATACACATGCCGACAAATAAAAAGGTTAGGTTTAACACCTAGTGAGCTCAAGAGTTTTCAACATTTATAAATATATCGTTAAAAAGGAATAATGCAATTGAAATCACAATCTTTCAAAATGATATGCTTCATTTATGAAAACGTCTCAGATTCCAATAATAAGCCTTTTAAATGAAGGAAGCACCAATATAAATGTTATCCAAACCAAATTGTTTTACGGGCTAAAATCCCAATATAAAACGTTCTTTCGTAAATTTAGATTCAACCCAAAACTTACTCAAAATGAGAATAGAAAGCGGACTCCCAATTTATGAAACGCGGATAAAACTTTATATCCTGAAACACCTAAAACACGGGAGGGTTATTACACTCAACCCATAAACCATGGATGAAAACCCATATAAACAAACGTCACCGAAAACAGAGACATTAGGCCCGGTACTCACACAACCATAAAATGGAGGGAAACCAAATAACAAAACATGGGAATGACGTATTTCATTCAAAACTTAATATACGCGGGGGAAACCCAATATTAAGGCCATCATTTACTGTCGACCACACCAAACCAATGATAGTAAGATACGACTTTAACATATATAAGACTAATGATTGACGACGAGGGAGACCCATTTCCATATTGGGTGACGAGAACACGTGAATGGGGCCACCAGTGATGTTATTGGCTTTCACCACCAATCCCGGTTCTAGTTCCCATGCCATAACAAACATCACAATCCTCAAACCATTTATGCCTCTAGTTCTTACTCCATCGAGTTACACTTCAAGGTCTTACAGACAAGGGTGCCTATACAATCTACACGAGTTACACCACAAAGGCCTGCGCCCTATATTGCCTACTCGCTAGCGACCCAAATGGTCAACAGTTATAAACAACATCACATGCCATCCCAGAACAGACAGACTTACGTTCCTATGGATCCATTGCAACACAGTCTAACATTACATGACTCCAATTGAATGATGGAAGCAACCAAAACATATAACTCTCAAATGACACGTAATAAACACCATCATACTCAAAACTCCACAACGGGTTATGCAAACACAACGACCAAAAGTATGATTAACTTAAAACTCATCATTGGTTCAGGCAGACCATTTTCCAAATGAACTATTACCCTTATATTTCCAAAATGTGTCATAACACTGTTGGATCCCAGATCTAATCTCGTAACAATGATATAAACAATAAGAGTAATGACAGCGGAAGCAATACAGTTTAATATCAAAGGAGATTCAAATATCACAGTTCATAAAGCAGATAAAGATAAAATATTCAACTTATATTATCAGATATATATCTTCTTAAGCACACTTTAACAATAAGGTGATGGTCCTATTTATAGGACCATAAAGTAAGCAGTGTACTTGCATGACAAAAAGAGCATGCTGAACAGTGACCTACTCTAGAAAGTTAATCTTATCACTAAGTGACGTGTCATCTGTTCTTCTGTTCATTAGAAAACTTGTGCATTTTCAGAGAATGTCTTCAGAGCTCTGACGTTGTCTTCAGAGCCTCTGATGAAGCTATCTCTGATGTAAGTTGCAATCTCTGATAAGTACTTCAGAGGCAGGTTTGTCCTCTGAAGTCTTCGTCCTCTGATGTCTTCTCAGTTGCTCTGATAAGTACTTCAGAGGCAGGTTTGTCCTCTGAAGTCTTCGTCCTCTGATGTCTTCTCTGAAATAGGACGGTTATTTTCAACACTTCAGATGATTTGGGGCTAACAATCTCCCCCTAAGTGTCGAAAATAAAAGATACAAAAATAACAGAGAATTGAATTTTTAAACTAGAAAGCATAGAGGAGAAAATCATCCTCTTAAGTATTACTCCTTAAACATTTGGAAGTTTAATACAAAGTAATAAAAAAAAGAAACAGACTACAATTTGTCACTTGAACAGATTCCATGGAATTTCATGATCAGAGCTCTGAAGTTGATCATCGAGTCAATCTCTAAGTCAAGCTTTGCCAGTAAATCTGCTTTGTGCCTTTCTTCTTTTGCATGGATCAATTTCTTTATACCTCTCAAGGTTTCATCAGAATACTTCGACACTTCTGAAGCTAGAAAGATCTTCTTTTCTTGATTTACTCTGAAGACGAAACCCAGAGGTTCTGCAACGATTGATCCAGTCTTCTGTTCTTTAAGTTTGTCAAATGACTCCACAGGTTCAGTTACCTCCAGCTTCTCTTCCCCTAGGTTCAGAGCTATTTGAAAGTCACGTTTTGCTCGGTGTTTGACATAGGCCTCCATTGCCCGTCGGACTTGAACCATGCCCATCCTGATTTCCCTTCTTCCATGATCATACCTGGCAGAGCAATAGGCATATAGATGTGGTAAATCATATGGATTTAGATTTACGAGATCATTGTCATTGAACTCGTAAATCTTTTGATCAGATCGAGTTACCACATAATTCCTATAGATAATCTTGTTGTAAGCAAAGGTCTTTTCTGAGAATTTGTTGATTTTGATGATTGGATCATCAGAGAGGACCTGTGCTCTTGGTTTGGTTTTATCTCTGATAAATCTTCGCTCATAGTCTGGCATGTCCTCTCTGATTCTTGGATTCAGAGGAATGACTAGTGTGTCTGCCATGTTGAACTCATAGTAGATGTATCTGAAGTGGTCTTCTATGGAAGCTTCGGGATTTGATTCGAGGAATGTGGGAGGTTTATTGAACACTTTTGCTGGAAGACCGATGCTTGTTTTCTGAACAGAATTCTTTGAAGGAGCCTGTTCATCAACAACCATGGTTTCTGGTTCCTTCGTCTGTGGAGGATCTTCTTTTGAGGGTTCAGAGATGTAGTCATCTATCTCTGGTGATTCCCTTAGCTCTGACGTTGTTGAAATATGATGTGGTTGAGCATTCTTGAAGACATACTCTTCGACGTTAACTACTTCAACTTCTTCAATCTATTTTCCAGAATCTGTTTTTTCTTCTTTTTCAGATTCTGATTCGTAAGCATCTCTCATCACATAAGTTGATCTTTCTGGTGATGAGAATGCATCTTCTGATGATGAGAAGTCTACGAGCTGTTCATCTTCTTCTTCGTCCAGAGCTCCAATAGTTTCTTGAGATGCAGCTGTGATTTGTTCAGCTGTGATTGGAACTATTGGAGCACCTGAAGTGGATGGTGCTAGAAAGATGACAGGTACTGGCGACTTTAGAGTGGCCTGAATATCTTCAGCAGAGGTGGAGGTTGAACGTCTCTCTGTTCCTTTCTCCTTGTGTTGGTTTAATTCAGAGGGAGTGGACTCCTTTTGTGTTTCAACAGGTTTTGGAGTAGGAGTCTTCTCCCCCTTATGAAGATCGGATGACCCCTGAGGTTGGTCATCTTCGTCATCAGAATCTTCATACCTAGCCTTCTTTCGCGCTTCCTCAGAGCATGCGACCTCTGGTTCCTTTCTCTTCAATACTCCCTCTGAAGATTTGACATTCTTCAGAAGGTCTTCAATTTTCTTGTTCTGCTGAGTGGTCTTGGAGACGAACTTGCTGGATATAGTCATTACATTGCTGGTGATCTTCTTGGAGAAGTTGGTCAGGTCAGCCTTTGTAATAAACTCTATTGTAGCAGGAGCAGCAGTAGAGGTAGGGATCTTTGCAAGTACCTCTGCCAAAGAACGCAAGACTTCCTCTTTGAATTGAGAAAAGTCTGCATTTGTTGGAGTGGGGGCAGAGGTAGGTAGAATCGCCTGGAGGAGCTCTGTGTTCGAGTTCTGAATTTCCCTGGACAATACGGAGTCATTTTTTATGACCAAGCTTTCCAGAGCATCTAGTTTTTCGTTCTGATTGAGAGCCGTCGTGCGCAGCTCAGAGACCTCTGAAGTGAGCTTTTCAACTTCAGAGTTAGAGGCAGAGGCCTCTGAGGTCTTCTCCATTTGAAGTTTTATCTCCTTCAGTGATTCTCTGATTTCATCACCAAAGATTTTGAACTCTTCTTTGGTAACGTAATCAGAGGGGGTAACCTTAGGATCAACACATGATTCTAAGTTTCCCTCGAGTTCAGAGGGGCCTTCTTTCGGAGGTGGTTTGATGTTTTCTCCGGAAGGACTTCCCATTAATCCTTGGGGACCCTTTTTCAAGGATTTCCCTATAATGGTTCCGATTGGTATCTGATCATCAGAGTCAGAATCTGATGATGAGAACCGAATGTGTTTGGAAACCTTGCTGTCCAGGCTAAGGATTCCTTGTGCAAGAAGGTCGTGCCATTCTTTTTCTGACAGGCAATGCTTACGTTCTAAGGGACGGTCCAACTTAGTTTGAGCCACAAAGGCATCATGTGTAGGTAGAGGTGACATACTCTGGGGTGATTGAGTATTTTTATCTTGGTCCAAGTCCTTTTGGGAGGACTTAGCCGTATCAGAGGTTTCCCCTCTGGTGCATGCTTCAGAGGCAGAAACAGATGCCTCTGAGCGGTTAGGATGGGTAGGGTTCGAGGTGTGCACCTCTGTTTCAATGTCCATTGATGCTGGACCACCTTGGACAGTAAATTTGGTTGCACTGGGATTTGGGCTTTGGATTCTCTCATTTGTGTCGTCAAGGACATCTTTTTCTACCTCACCGCCCTCAGATTCTAAGTTTAGAAACTCACCCTCTGGAATTCTCTCTTCCTCACTTTCCTCTGCTCTGACAGAGATATTCTCTTCGTCAGAGGGAGGGTTCTCATGTTCTCTCTTCCTCACTCTCTCAGAGCCACCCTCTGGTTGCGCTCTGTTAATGTTTTGAGCAGTATCAGAGATATCACTCTCTGATTCAGGCTCAGGCTCAGAACCTAAGTGTGTTGGGGATCCCATCATCGGTTCTGATGATTGGGCAACACGACTAAGTAGGAGATGGGTAGGAGAGTCAGTAGGAATTACCTCAATCATGGTGTGTGGGAATCGTCGGTCATGTGGATAAGGAGGAACCTCTGTTGCTTTGAATGAGTTCATCATAAACAGAGGTGTCATTGGGCCCTCCTCATTGATGGAGAATTTCTCCATTGCTCGTTGAATGACCACAGAGATGAATCGAGGAAACAGTACCGATATTGGTTGTTTTCCTTTGGCCAAGTCCTTGTTCTTCTTGTCCACCGCCGTCAGCATCTCACAGAAGAGAATGTGAGCCATATTGATGCTTCTGTTGAAAAAGAGAGCATACATTATGGCTATTATCGCTGGATGAGTCTGATCCTGACTTCCAATCTTGCAGGTTATTGTTCGGTTGAGAACACTGAACATAAAGTTCCATTTGGGAGGCAGGTACTGACGTCTGAATTGACTTAGGCGTGTTATTTCTTTGTTGTAGCCCAAGTGGTGGAGGAACTGAAGAAGGACTTCTTGACTTGGTAGTTTCTCAAAAGCAGATATTTGAAGATCAGTTGTCGTGAGGAGGTTGAATCGACGAGTCAGGGTTTGTGGGGTTATTCTTATTGTCAGGCTTTGTTCTCCTAGGTCAATGTGCCCAACCAGTCCTTCCTTTTCATCGTCGTATTCACTTGAATACCACCATTGTTGGACAAAGCGAAGGGGAATATCTGAGGCATGTTTGGTTAGAACATCATTGAGTTCGCAGTTGGTGAAAAAGTCGAGGATTGGGCGAAACTGTTCATCGTATTTTGATGGGGTGACGTCCAGAAAGTAGTTGTTTCCTTTGACTGGAACATCGAATTGTACCATATTCAAGCTTGGAACAAGTTTTCTTGAGTTATCTGAAGTTTGGGAATGAGCCGCCATTGTTGCAGGTTGAGAAAGATGAAAGCATAGAAAGAGAGATTTGGGATGTCGGATTTTGAGAGCGTAAAGGATAATAAAAAGGGAAACAGGGTTTTTATAGACAAAGGGTAGAGGGAGAGGTTATGGAAACGGCGAATGAGAGTCCTAATGTCAGAAAGGACATTCCATCATCCCCTAATTAATAGGTGACACGTTTAGGTATGTAGGGGAGAGCCGCTTTGTGTCAGAAAACCGCCAGTTGGGTTTAAAAAGAAACGAATGGTTATCCAAAAAGATTTATTATTTAAACGAATTTCCTGGAATATTCGTTTAATGAGAAAAGATCATAAGTTCTGATATAAATATCAGAAATAAGATCAGAGGCTCTGATATAAATATCAGAGACAAGATCAGAGGCTCTGATATAAATATCAGAGACAAGATCAGAGGCTCTGATATAAATATCAGAGAAGATCAGAGGCTCTGATATAAATATCAGAGACAAGATCAGAGGCTCTGATATAAATATCAGAGACTTTTCTTCCCCTTGAAAAGCTGAAAGGGTCTGTCTCCCCCTTGACCAAAGAAAGAAGTCTTTGATGTTCTCCCCCTTGACACATGCTTGGAGAAAACAAGTGATTTTTACCATTGGTGAAAAAAAATCCAGAGGCTCTGATTGAAAGGATCAGAGACTCTGAAGTTTTCTTGTGTTGACATATGCTACTTGGTTCAGAGTCTCTGATAATTGATCAGAGACTGAGTTTACCAATTTTTGTTAGGTAGACATATTCAACATTCCCAACTTGCTAACTAAAAAATTGAACCTTCGTTCATCTAAAGCTTTTGTGAAAATATCAGCAAGTTGTAGTTCAGTTGGTACAAAATACATCTCTATTGTTCCCTTTTCAACATGATCTTTTAGAAAGTGGTACCTTACATCGATGTGCTTGGTTTTGGAGTGTTGTACTGGATTGGCAGAGATGGCTATGGCACTTTTTGAATCACAGAGAATTGGAATTCTTTCAATTTGTTGGCCATAATCACTGAGCTGAGTTTTCATCCATATTACTTGTGAGCAGCAACTAGCAGCAGCAACATATTCTGCCTCTGCTGTTGAAGTTGAAACACAGTTTTGCTTCTTGGATGACCAACTTACCAGCTTATTGCCCAATAACTGACAGCATCCTGAGGTACTTTTTCTGTCAAGCTTACATCCGGCATGATCTGCATCAGTGTAAGCTGTTAAATCAAAACTAGAAAGTTTTGGATACCAGAGGCCTAATGAGTGTGACCCTCTGAGGTATCTGAAAATTCTCTTGACAGCAGATAAATGAGATTCTTTTGGATTTGCTTGATATCTAGCACAAAGACATGTTGCAAACATTATGTCAGGCCTACTTGCAGTTAAGTATAATAGTGAACCTATCATACCTCTGTAGGTTTTTATATCCACAGATTCTCCTGAAGGATCAGAGTCAAGTTTGACTCCAGTGGATAGAGGAGTTCTCATCGAAGTTGAATCATTGAGTTTGTATTTTTGCAAAATTTCAGAGACATACTTAGATTGACTTATGAATGTACCTTCTGAAGTTTGTTTTACTTGTAAGCCCAGAAAGAAAGTTAATTCTCCCATGAGGCTCATCTCAAATTCACTCTTCATCAACTCTGAGAACTTGTCACAATACTTTTGATTTGTAGAGCCAAATATAATGTCATCAACATAAATTTGTACTAAAAGCATCTCATTCTTGTACCTTTTGATGAATAAGGTAGTATCAATTGTGCCTTTTTCAAATCCATTTTGAGTTAGAAAGGTGGACAGAGTTTCATACCAGGCTCTTGGAGCTTGTTTAAGTCCATACAGAGCTTTATCCAAATAATAAACATGATTAGGATACTCTGTACTTTCAAATCCAGGTGGTTGCTGGACATAAACTTCTTCATTTATTTTACCATGAAGAAAGGCAGATTTAACATCCATTTGATAAACTTTGAATCCTTTGTGTGCAGCATAGGCCAAGAAGATTCTGATTGCTTCTAGCCTAGCTACAGGTGCAAAGGTTTCATCATAATCAATGCCTTCTTCCTGGCAATATCCTTTTGCAACCAACCTGGCTTTGTTTCTGATTATTATTCCATCCTCATCCTTTTTGTTTCTGAAAACCCATTTCGTTCCAATTGCAAATTTTCCTTTGGGAAGGGGAACTAGGGTCCAGACTTTGTTTTTGTCAAACTCTTGAAGTTCATCCTGCATTGCAAAAATCCAATGAGGATCTTCAAGAGCTTCTTTTACCTTCTTTGGTTCAATAATGCTCAAAAAGTTTACATAGAAGCATTCATTGATGGTGGCAGATCTTGTTTTAACTCCTTCGGATGAGGATCCAATTATTTGATCAATTGGATGATCTTTTGTCCATCTTGTAATTGGAGCATAAATTTGGGGTGGAGTTTGAGCTTCAGAGTCTCTGACAGTTGGTGACACCTCTGTTGTATTGTTCAGAGGCTCTGTTGGTGATGCCTCTGTTGTATTGTTCAGAGGCTCTGTTGGTGATGCCTCTGTTGTACTGTTCAGAGGCTCTGAGTTTTGTTCCGGAGATGCAGTTTTTTGTTCATCATTTGGTTCTGGAGTTGCTTCAGATACTTCTTGATCATCTTCTGATTCACACTGCTGATCTCCATTTGGTGAAACAGAAGGTGTTGGTTCAGAGGGCCCTGAAAGGGTTGTACCTGTTTCTTGAGGTTCTTCTGAATTCTCTCTGTCTATCTCTGAAGATAACTTCAGAGATATCTTCATCATCAAAGAAATCTTCAAATATTTTGTTTAATTCAGATTCCCTTGATGATTCAAAGATTGGTGATGAACTTTCTTGTTGTTCAGAGCTTTTATTGTCGTCAAAAGTGATATTGATGCTCTCTTGGATAGTTCTTGTTCTAAGATTGAACACTCTAAAAGCTTTTGAGGCTAATGAATATCCAATGAATTTGCCTTCATCAGCTTTCTTGTCAAACTTTCCAAGATATTCTCTATCTTTCAGAATATAACACCTGCATCCAAAAACATGAAAATATTTAATATTAGGTTTCCTATTGTTAATGAGTTCATAGGATGTTTTCTGAAATCTCTTGACAATTGTAGCTCTATTCTGAGTGAAGCAGGCTGTTGCTACTGCTTCTGCCCAAAAATTTGTTGAAAGATCAGATTCAGCAAGCATTGTTCTGGCAGCTTCAACAAGTGTTCTGTTTTTCCTTTCAACTACTCCATTTTGTTGAGGAGTTCTTGCTGCAGAGAAGTTAGGGGTAATGCCTTCTTCTGATAGATAAGAGTTGATTTTGGCATTTCTGAACTCTGTTCCATTATCACTTCTTAGTTTCTGAACTTTGCTACTGAATAGAACCTGTAATCTTTTTAACAACCTTATTAATATGTCAGGTACATCAGTTTTAGCTCTAATGAATTCTATCCATGTGTATCTGGAAAATTCATCAATCAGAACCAGAATGTATTTCTTACCTGCTAGACTCTGTACAAAGATAGGACCACAGAGGTCCACATGAAGCAAGTGCAGAGGTCTAGGACAGTTGTTTTCACTTTTGGTTTTATGGGAAGATCTTTTCATTTTTCCCATCTCACAAGCAGAACAAAGATGATCTTTGTTAAACTTTAGAGATGGTAATCCCTTAACCAAATTAAGTTTAACTAACTTATCAAGTGAGGAAAAGTTTAGATGTGAAAACTTTTTATGCCAGAGCCAGATTTCCTCACTATTCAGAGATACAAGACAAAGTTTCTCTGAATCAGTGTTTGTGATTTTGGTAAAGTTCATTCTGTAGAGGTTACCTTTTCTGTCTGCTCTTAGCATTTCTTGACCTGATTTTGAGTGAAGAAGTGAACAATATTTTCTTTGAAATTTCACATCAAAACCATGATCACAAAGTTGACTTATGCTTATCAGATTGTGTTTTAATCCATCCACATAAGCAACCTTTGATACTGAAACATTTCCTCTTGATAACTCACCATATCCTTTAATCTGTCCTTGCTTGTTGTCTCCAAAAGTAACTGCTCCTCCAGATTTTGCTTTAAATGAGGATAGCAGTTCTTTATCTCCAGTCATATGCCTTGAACATCCAGAATCTAGGTACCATATTGGCATTGACTGTTTCTGCAAGACAGATTATTGTTTCTTAGGTACCCACCTCATTATGGGTCCTTTTGTGTTAGACTTTGGTGGATTTGAATGACTTTTTGGCATCTCATCTTTTGATGTCTTGCCTTTACGTGTCTTCTTTTGAGATTTTGTCTCTGAGATATTTTTCAGATATTGATTCAAAAGGCAGTGTGATCCTTTAAAATGATTCTTCAGTTTCATCAGGAGATAAATGCAGTTACAATTAATAGAACAAGAAGAAGTAGGAGCAAAGTTTTTCTTTTTATTAAAAGCATTTGTTACATTTTGACTTCTTTTGAAACTAGCACTAGGAATATTACATTTATCCCTAACTACTTCTTTTCTTTTTGCTTGAAAGACAGTCTTCTTTTCAAGTTGCTTTTTCTTGTTCAAAAACATCTTCTTTTCTTTGCTGCTTACTGCATAGACAGGATCAATATGATTAGTTTTTGTCCATTTGCCCTTTTGTTCAGGAGAGAATTTTATTGTTTTATAGGTGTTAGAGCCAGAAGTGTTTGTTTTATTCTTTGCCTTTTCTTGCAACTCTTTTTCAAGTTCCAGAGATGTTTTTGCATGTAAACACATATTTGCAAAATCAGGACTTATTGGTATTCTGGTTTTGGTTTTCAATACTGAAATTGGAACATTCAAAATACCAGAGCCAACAGTTTCTATCTTTTTGTGAATTACATTCCCTGGTTTACAAAAAATCTGTTCATCAATCTCTAAATCAGATTCTGAATCAGAGTCAAGAAAGTCTCTCTTAGATTTGATAGAGATATCTACCTCTATTGGTTTTTTAATTTCTTTTGATCTAGAGACTTTGATGATCCGTTTCATGCTTTCTTTTCTTTTTAAATCCTCCATGACATTTTCTTTCCATATCCTTTGAACATCATCTTCAAACGTGGTTCTGATGTTTTCATCTGACTTTGGTGAATACAGAGGAGCATTTGGATTAAGTGAACTCTGAGATTCATTTTCAGAAGTACTTGTATCAGAAGTACTTGGTTCAAATGTCCCTGATTCACTTGAGATGAAGGCATCAAATCTGAAAATTTCTTTGGGATCATAGCTTTGAGGTTTTGTAAAGAGTACTTCTGAAGTTTCTTCTTTTACCTGTAACACAGACTCTTGAATGTCTTTTACTTCAGAGTACGTAGTATTTTTGAAATTCAAAGCTCTTGCTTTTGATCCCTCTGATGTTTTCATTCTTTTGAAATTATTCAGAGATGGACTTTCAAATCTTTGGACCTTTCCCATACAGAAAGTGGAAGAAAGTGAAGTTTTCTCCAATCCATTGAATGAATTCAACTCATTGAATCCTAGTCCTTGAGAGTCCATTTGTGATTTTATTTTGTCAAAGACACTTTGTGCATTAACATAGCTTTTGATTTGAAGATTTTTTCTATCTAGAGATTGATGTAAGATTTCTCTTTCCTTTTGAAAAAATTTGGTTAAGGCAATAGAATTGAGCCTTTCATACTCAGATTTCTTTACTTCTTCTTTTCCTTTTAAAACTTTCTCTATTTCTCTTATTTCTTCTGAAAATGATTTTTCTTTTTGCTTGAAGGTTTCTTCAAGTTTAGTTTTTTCAAGAAAAATATCTTTCTTTTCTGATTCCAGAAGATTCTTTTCTCTTTTGTAAAAGATGAGCTCTTTTGTTGCTTGTTCTCTTTTCTGTTTTTCTTCAACAAATTTTTGCTCTAAATCCTGAAGTTCATTAATTAGTTTAAAAGCATCTATTTCAGGATCACTGTCAGAGGTGTAACGAGAGTTTACCTTTTCAGAGTTGTCTTCGGATGCTTCATCAGTTTGATTTCCATCTGAAAAAGCCATACCACAGAGATTGGTAGGCTCTTCCTCACCATCACTTGTCGAGTCAGATAGCCAGTCTTCCATTTCTGCTACAAGAACTCTTTCTTTTACATTGTATTTGTATTTGTTCTTGTAGTAATCTTGATCTTTGACAAGTTTTCCTCTGCAGTTTGCAGAGAAGTGGCCTGGTTTTCCACATCTGAAGCATCTTCCATCATTTTGATTTGTTGGAAGAGTGGCAGTACTTGTCCCTGGCTTCTGTTCTTGAGGTTTGAAGTATCTCTGTGGTTGTGGATACCTTGGTTGGAATGGTTGTTGTGGTCTTGTTTGTTGTGTTGCATCATCATGATTGAAGTTTGCACCCTTTTTATCACTATATGGAGTGAATCTGGGTTCTTGTTGAAATCTTCTTTCCGGATTTCTTCTTTCTTCATTCTCTCTCTTTCCTTCAAATACCTTCTTACCAAATTTCTTGTTAAATTGATGAGTGATTAATGCAAGAGATTTGGCAAAGACATTGATATCTTCATCTGAGTCTGAATCTGAATGAGTTTCTTCTGCCATCAAGACCTTTTTGGATCTTCTTTTTGTTTCCAAACATTTTTGTGACTCTTCACAGTTGTTTTCTTTTGATATTTGCTTTGAAACAAGCGCAAGGGGTCCACCCAAAGAGGTTTTTGATTTTTGCTTCATAACTTCTTTTTCATGTGCAACAAGAGTACCATAAATGTCAGTTAATGACCATGACTCAAGATCTTGATTAGCCTGTATAGACATGGACAGTTGTGACCATTCTTCATTCAAGCTTTTCAAAAAAAGAACATTGTTTTCCTCTTTTGTTCTCATTACTCCAAACTTTCTGCATTTGTTTATTAGAATGTTGAATCTTGAGTAAGTTTGGTGTAATGATTCTTCTGGTAGAGCATGAAAATCATGATATTCATTGATGCATAGATTTCTTCTATTTTTCTGGGTTTGTAGGCCACCTTCAAGTTGATTTAACAACTGATCCCATATCTCTTTAGCAGTTTTACAAGAATCAAGTTCTTGAAAGATATCATTGGGAATGGCCATTATGAGTAATCTAACAGCTTTTGAGTCATTATCCATCATATTATTTTCTTCATCAGTGAAGTTTGTGGTTTTCTTTTCATAATATGCAGGTATTTCGGCAGTATCTGCTGTTGCAGGAACTCTTGGCACCAACACCATTGGAATGTGAGGTCCAATGTTCACAGATCTAAAAAGATCCCTGTCCATACCTTCTAGGAAATTTACCATCCTTATTTTCCATTGGGGATATTCATCCCTTAAAAGTGTAGGAGGTTTTGTTAATGACCCAGCTGTATAAATGACACTTATGCTTGAGTTTGCCATTAAAAAAAAATGAAGATTTGAAGAACAGATGCTTTTTGTAATGAACTGAGATTTACTATCAAATCTAGAGCATATGATATTCTTTAATAAACTGGGTTTATATGAACATGCACAGATAATGAAAGTTTAGAATCAATGAGATGTAAATCTATCCGAGTATGCAGATATGATCTTTCTTTGTTTAGAAACAAAGGAAGCTCTGATACCAATTGTTGGATCCCAGATCTAATCTCGTAACAATGATATAAACAATAAGAGTAATGACAGCGGAAGCAATACAGTTTAATATCAAAGGAGATTCAAATATCACAGTTCATAAAGCAGATAAAGATAAAATATTCAACTTATATTATCAGATATATATCTTCTTAAGCACACTTTAACAATAAGGTGATGGTCCTATTTATAGTACCATAAAGTAAGCAGTGTACTTGCATGACAAAAAGAGCATGCTGAACAGTGACCTACTCTAGAAAGTTAATCTTATCACTAAGTGACGTGTCATCTGTTCTTCTGTTCATTAGAAAACTTGTGCATTTTCAGAGAATGTCTTCAGAGCTCTGACGTTGTCTTCAGAGCCTCTGATGAAGCTATCTCTGATGTAAGTTGCAATCTCTGATAAGTACTTCAGAGGCAGGTTTGTCCTCTGAAGTCTTCGTCCTCTGATGTCTTCTCAGTTGCTCTGATAAGTACTTCAGAGGCAGGTTTGTCCTCTGAAGTCTTCGTCCTCTGATGTCTTCTCTGAAATAGGACGGTTATTTTCAACACTTCAGATGATTTGGGGCTAACAAACACAATAATACGCATTTTCCAAATGGTTTATAAGATCAAATACACAAATGATGACTTACATTTAATGAACTCCATTTAGATATGTAAAATCATCTAGGAAACATATCAACCTGATTTATTCACCAAAATGTTCAAAAATCCCAAAGGGGGTGTTTCACAATGTTTATAAAATTAAACACTTCAAATAATCAAGATTCACCAAAAACTCAACAGTTAATAATTTCATGCAAAACATATAAACACTTTAAAGTAAACATTTTGGCATGTACACCGTTTTCACAAATCAACTTGAACTCACCTTTCTATATTTAGGCTAAATCTAGATTTTACCCCAACTTGAGTTTTCTTGAAGAAATCTGAATCCATGAGCAAAATCCTTCCAAAACTTAGATCCACAAATTTCAACCATAAATATACTTATTCAACCTTTTAGAATAGTTCCCCGGTCAATTTACATCAAAATCTCCATTTTGGCCAAAACCCTAATATTCCCTAAATCCTCCAAAATCTTCGAAACCGAAATTAGAGAAACCAAACACTAAGGAATCATCAATGAAGCATTTATATCACCTAATAAGGTTTAGAGATGGAGAGGATAAAATTACCACTTAGGTTTTGATGAAAACCTAGAAAACCCTAAAATGGAGCTTGAGGTTGAAGATGAAGATGAAGATGGAGATGGTGAACTCTTGGTCATAGGTTCCAATTCTGCGAGTTGATGATGTTTTACCTCTATAATATCTAAGGATTTGAGCCAAGGATGACCCAAAATCGACATATATGATTTAGGTTACTTTTAGAGAGTGTTTGGGAAGAAGTGGAAGTGAAGAAATGAAGAAAGGAGTTGAAACCCACACTTAACAGGCTTCTGCCCCTCATATGCAACATTGCCATGCGACAATGCCCTGGGCATTGTCACTGGTCATTGTCGCTGGGTGTCCCTCTGCCCCTATTTCTTGTTGCTACATTTCTTGGTGCGACTATGACACTGTCTTAGTCGTCGGGCATTGCAGTCATGCCCGTACCAAGCTCCGAAACTTGACTTTTTCTATGCCAAAACTCCCGATACTCCAAGGAACTTTAAATAATGTCTTCCCACGAAAAATCCCACCGTTTAGAAGTTCCAAAAATGTCTGGGTGACCTTTACTTACCGAAAATTACGAGTGTTACAATCTTCCCAACCTTAAAAGAGATTTCGTTCTCGAAATCTAGTTCTTCATTTTCCGTTGTACGCATAATAGGTTGTCTCAAATCCATTTGCTAGAAACACCACTATAACCCTTATGCTGATACTCGCGACAGCTGTCTCCTGGGGCACATTACACTTATATTCGAGCGAACGCTTAACTTACTAACGTAGCCTTTAACCACAAGACTACGGTTGTCTCCTAACCTTGAATGACACGTACTACCTCAAAAGTAGTTTGTGACCTCAACTTCTCACCGACCAATTATGTGTGTCCCTATTTCAAGATTCTAATTACAAACAAATCAATACAAACAAGATTATTCAACTACCTGTTTGATTTCAATTCCAAATTCAAAGGATTACAACTGTTTCTCTCTTTCTCTCTCTACACGTCTCTTTCTCTCTGAATATGCGTACAAAACTTTTTAGTCATATATCTATTAAAACAAAAACCAAACTATTTATACCTAGCTACTAAAACAAGGAAACAAAACAATACATTGACTTTGACATTTTATTACACTTTGACTTTGACTTTCATTGAGAGTTGACTTTCAGCTTTTGACTTCTTGTACTTTGACCTCCAGTCTTCAGATATTATGATCTTGCATCCAACATATATTTTATGTTCTAACAATCTCCCCCTTTGGATTCAAGATCATCTTTGAAAGATTTTGCAACTCAGTCTTCTCTTTTATGCTCAACAATAAAATCTCCTTCTTTGCAACAAATTTTCTTCTTTAGGCACAAGCATTGCAATCTCCCCTTTCTTGGACTGTATTCTTTCCAAGTCTGTCTTTGAACAAAAATTGACAATCTCCCCCAAATATGGTAGAAACGATCTTCAATAATCTCTCCAAAACTATCACAAAACTCTTTCAGACTTCAGAAAGATATTATCTTCAGAATTAGCTCGGATTACTTTAGCAAATTAACCATCAAAGAAAATTTATGTAAAATCTTAGCACATCTTCAGAAATCTTTGACATTGCTTCCTTCGTTCACAATTAATCTTCGATCTCAAACAATTCTTCAACTCTGAAAATTTCTGACTTAGACATTTCTTTAATTCATCTCCCCCTTTTTGATGAATAGAGCATCGATATCATCAAAACTTCCTCCAAGAAATGTCTTTGAAATTCTTTTCTGACCACTGATCTTTTAAAATTTGAGCCTCTGATTCTCCATTGATCCAAGAAGATATTTATCCGAATCTTTGCAAATTCAGACAAATGAGGAATGTAACACCTGAATCAACAAATGAATCAGTTAAAATGCCTGTCAGTAACACTAAGTCACTGTGTGTAACGAATACATATTGGAAAGGAGATTTTGTTATGTTCACTCCCCCAGGGCTTCCATCCAATCATCGAAACACCACAAAGGCAATTTCTATGAACGTTATGACAAGAAAACAAATTCCTTGTGTGTTCGTGTAAGTGTTAGAAAGAATAAGCACATGATGATTGCTTATAAAGGCTCAAAATTGTGTAAACCACTAAGACAACAGTAGATTAACACAGACTCAATGTGCATGATTGAAGTGCGAAGGTAGAGCAGACTTCCTTCTATTTCAATATCTAGATTTTCCAAATGAAAACCAGATAAATTATATGTTGCGTCCCCAGAAAAATATGAAACATTTTCTTTTTGAGAAGAAAATGAGTAGTTGGTGAGGTTATAATCAAGAGTTGGCATGGGCTAATTACCTGTTTCAATAATGTTCAGGAAGAATTATGAAGCATTAGTAATATTGCTGCCCGACTCAGAAAGTAGTTGATGCAGAGTTTGATATTGTTTTACTCTGATCTCACACCCATTTTCTTTTTAAACATTACACACACATCTAACCAAACTCTCTTTTCTATTTTACCTCGGCACACATCCCACACTCATTTCTTTTCGACTCCTCACACTCAATCATTATGGATTAACTTCTTGGGTAGGAGACACCGGATAACGTGAATCCATAGAAGTTCATTTAAGTCCTAGCACAAAGAACCCGTATTGTCCTATAAAGCATATGTTGTTCAAAATGGTTTAACTTAAACAATTAAAACATAAACACAAATGTCAGATGTATGTATGCTCAGAATATAATCATGAAGATATGAGCATTCTTAAAACTTGAAGATATTTCAAACAAGTAAATTGAATGAATGAACATGAATGCAAGAGACTTTTTTGAAAATCTGACATTTTATGAAAATGATCAGAATCAAATGATATAGCAATCAAAGCTTATGGTCAAGAATAATGGATATTGTCTATATGGATCAAAATATAGACATTCTTGAAATAACGTTCAGAAATGAAATCACGCTCAAATTCTGAATAACAAGCGGGGTGTTTTACCATCGAAAAAATTGGTTACAATTTAGAGACATGGTAAGAACAATTTCAACAAAAATTAAACCAGTGTGTGTGTGAATACTTGAAAGTATATGGAAAAGACAATACGCAAATAATTATCTTTGAAAACACACGGTTTGTTAACATTTAAGCACAAGTAAAAACGAAAATATTTAAAATCGCACTTCCAATTCATAAAATCTGTTTAAGAATCGGGAAGTGGTTTGAACATTTAAAAACCTGTTTTCTATGATTGTAAGTCGTCCTTCTTTCAACCATATATGAGATTAAGATAAGAAATTTAACCTTTATCGTTCAGTCTTAAATCTCATGAAGCCAAACTGAAAATCATAATGATATGATCTTGTAAGCTTCTCTCCATCTGCACAAGTCTCAAAGTCATGTGAAAGCAACTTTATTCAGAAATTTATTGAAAAATAAAATGACATAAAGCAGTAAAACATTGATTGAACGAGTTCTGATCTGAAGTAATCAGAAATCATGTCCTTACTCCTTTTGTTGTACTCATTGACTCCCCCTAAAATCATGCATCACAAAAATTTGACAATTAAGTAAATGCAAAAAGTTTATAAACTCCCACTCAGAATAATGTTGATCATCTTAAAGTCTTGTCTAACTCCCCCTGAGATCATGAACAAAAATATTAAAGTGCAGATACCTTTCAGAATAAAAGATAAAGAAATGATGAAAAATGACAATAAAAGAAACTTTAATAAGTAATTACTGATTAGGTCTTGAGATTTAGCATACCAAGCTTAGATACAAGAAAATTGAATCTCTTTTCATCTAAAGGTTTGGTAAACAAATCTGCAAGTTGATAATCAGTTTTTACAAAGTAAAGTTCTATTGTACCTTTTTCGACATTATCTTTGATAAAATGATACCTGACATCAATGTGCTTTGTTTTAGTGTGCTGCACAGGATTAGCTGATATGGAGATAGCGCTCTTTGAGTCACAATAGATCGTTATTTTGTCAAACTTGAATCCATAGTCTCGAAGTTGTATCCTCATCCACAAGACCTGAGAGCAGCAACTGGCAGCAGCTACATACTCTGCTGCAGCAGTCGATGTGGAAACACAAAGTTGTTTCTTTGATGCCCAGCTAAAGAGCTTGTCTCCAAGGAATTGAATATGACCTGACGTGCTTTTCCTGTCCAACATACACCCAGCATGATCTGCGTCTGAATAAGCAGTCAGTTCAAACCCTGTATCCTTAGGATACCACAGACCAAGATCTGCAGTCCCCTTCAGATATCTAAATATCCATTTGACATCAACCAAATGGGATTCTTTAGGATCAGCCTGATATCTAGCACACAAGCATGTTGAAAACATTATATCTGGCCTACTTGAAGTAAGATACATTAAAGAACCTATCATGCCTCTATAAGTCCTAACATCAACAGCTTTTCCCGAAGGATCAATGCCAATCTTAGTACCTGGTGCCATTGGGGTTCCAATAGGTTTGCAATTTTCGATTTTGAATTTCCGAAGAATATCAAAAATGTACTTTGCTTGATTTACAAAAATCCCCGTTGAAAACTGTTTTACTTGTAATCCGAGAAAGAAATTCATCTCTCCCATCATACTCATTTGAAATCTTGACACCATTATGTTGGAAACTGAAGAATTTACCAAGTATGGTTAATGCTGCTAGTACAAGATTACTGCTGCCAGAGGACTTCAATAGTTAATACTGCTGAGTATTACTACTGCTAGTAGAATTAATACTGTTAGTCAAAGTTAGTGCTGCTTGAACAAAGTTAGTACTGCTTAGCTAGTTAGTGCTGCTAGTGGTTAGTGCTGCTTAGTAGTTAATACTGCTAGTTAAAGTTAATGCTGCTAGAAGAACTTAGTTAATACTTCTTTAGTTAATGCTGCTGAAACAAAGTTAATGTTGCTCTTCAGGATTAGTACTGTTGGAGTTACAATGCTCAGAGTATTAATGCTGCTTATGATTAATACTTCTTATGAGATGGAGATCTGTATGGAAATGATGACAGCTGGATAAACTGAAGATATTCATGGAAGCTGAAGATATTCATGGAAGATATTCTGAAGATATTTTATTAATTGTAATTATCTTTTATCTTTAGTATATATATTGTATTGTTTAGAATAGTGAGATAACTTTTGTTTTAGAGAAGTTTTTAAATTCTAAGTTTTTGTTTTAGAGAGAATCAACCTCAAGGCATAGATCCTAATTCTAGAGAAGTAGAATTCGTCTTGAAAGAGCTTGTTCTTCAAGATTGAGGTTGAGTGTGTAATCTTGTGATTTTAATCATTCAATACAAGTTTACAAGTTATTAATCATATACTGTTTGTTTACTGTTATATTGAATATCAAAGTGTTATTCCGCAACTTCTTTGATATTGTTTCTGAGACTTTATTCTTGTTGAGAATTCGATCCTGACAAGTGGTATCAGAGCTAGTATTCTCAGAAACCTACATTCAAAATCACATCATCATGGCTAAAGGTTCAGAGTCTTCAAGCTCAGAAATTCCTACAGAGGTAACATCTAATCTTTGTTCTAAATCTTGTATTGAAACTGTTACAAGGTACAGGGATCACAACCAGACAATGAGTGATGACCTTAAAAGATTAGAGAGAGATATAAAAGACTATGTAAGAATTATTGAGAGTTTTGAGGAACAGATTAAGAGTTTCCAAGCCAATGAGCTTCAACATTCTTATGACACAAACTACTGGAAGTGGGAGAAAGATCAGTATGAATTTAAGCTTAAACAGAAAGAAGAGGAGAATGAGAAGATAAAGAGGGAGTTTGAGAAAGCCAAGCTGGATATTGAGAAATTTTCCAATGCTTCTAAAGCAATGGACTCTTTGCTCCAAACTCAAATCCATGACAAACTTAGAAGAGGAATAGGCTATAACACCACACCACCACCATACAACAACAATTACATCCCTCCTATATCAGACTTGCTAGAGACCAAGGATAGGAAGGAATTATCTAATAGAGCCACTAAGGTAGATCCATTAGAAAAAGTGGTGGTTGAAACAGACTATGAAGAAGAGAACTCTATTGAAAAAAATAAGGAGAACAATGTGAGTGGTGAGATTCCTATAGAAAACAACATAATCACCAATGAGGGATGTGGAAAGCATTGGATCAAGTCCAATGAGACAGAAAAGACTGAGGGAAAGTCTGAGAAGGTCCATTATAAGCAAACCACAGTTGTGAATCCTGTCCCTTGTAAACAGTGTTCTTGCAATAAATTTGAGCCCCAAAAACATGATAAACCAAGGGGAAATCAGAGAAACTGGAATAATCAGTGGGCACAAAAACAAGGAGTTGATTTGAGTAAAATCAATAGACCAAAACCTTGTTTTATCTGTGGCAAATTGAATCATCTTGCCAAACACTGTTATTTCAACCCTATCAACCAAAGAGTCACTTTTCAAAGAAAACCACAAAACTCTTTTGGTTATAGGAATAAAAGAAGGAATCAATTGGCTGAGAAAAGAGCACCTTTAAAGTCTCATGCTCAGAACAAGTTTGCTAATAAAAAGAAAAATACTCCAAATAAGCCAAGGAGTAATTTAAAGACAAAGAAAGCAAACAATTTTGTTCAAGTTTGGGTTCCAATTGTAAAGAAACCTGTTAGTACTGCTATCCCAGATAGTACTGCTAACAGAAATAGTGCTGCTGCAACCAATACTACTGCTAACAAGGATAGTGCTTCTACTAGTATTAATGTTGCAAAGCCTATAATCTTGACAAAGTATTCCAGCCATGAGAGTCCTAAACAACTCATTCAGACCAAACTGAAAGATTATATTAATGAGAAAGGTCAACCCAAGACCACTTTGGCTTGGGTTCCATCAAAGACTAACTGATTTATCAAGTGTGCAGGGCAATCAAAAGCTCAAGAGGAAGAGCATTTGGAATGAAGATAATGGTTGCTCTTGGCACATAACAAGGAACATGGACTGCCTTCAAGTTCTTTAAAAGATTTGATGGAGGACATGTTACTTCTGATCCAGCAGAAGGTAAGAAAAGTGAAAAAGGTTGCTAATACTGAAATGTAGTTAGTACTTCTAGTTCAGTGAATACTGTCAGACTGTGTTAATGCTGCTGGTATGTGTTACTACTGCCAGTCTGTGTTAATGCTGTTGATAAGTGTTACTACTGCTAATGTAAGTTTTCTATACCTAAAATGATCTTCAATAATTTAATGTCAAACCTGGATATCAATCAAAAAGCTTTTATCTGTATCCAAGGTTTGTACAAGAAGTACTTAATAATGAGTTGACGGACATACCTCACTTTGATGAGGTATATGTACCTAAACCCCCTAAAGGCAAGGTTTTCTCAAACATGAGAAGATCTGCTAGGGACTCGGAAGGAGTTGACACACCATTGTTCTCTACAATGATGGTGATGTCCCACAATCAAGAAGGTAAGGCATCAGGGTTAAAGCCCTCATTAGACCAACCCACTGATGACCTATCCACACCTTCCACTACAAAGCATAAATCTTCAGATTACTTTTGTCAAACCAACATTCCCCATTACCATACTATATAAGGAAAAGATACAGAAGGTTCATTCCCTTCTTGTATCTTCAACCTCAAAACCTACAAGCCCTCTGATGGAGCATTTTTCATCAGAGAATATCCAAAGGGAAACCATAGAGGTGTCTCCCAACCTCAAGAAGGTGCTCAATAAGGAGATGCAAGAGCATATGGGTTGTAGGGCTCACACTACTGACTTTGCACAAAGTGCAGGACAGGACAGTGTGAACATATCTAAGACCTTCCCCATGGCAACTTTAGATGAGTAATTATCTAAAGGTCCCAGGTGCCAAGAAACCAAGGGAGTAGAAGGTGCTTCTGCTAGGCAGAAGATCTCTAGTAAAAGATCCAAGGATCCTTCAAAGGTGGTAAACACACCTAAAGGAGGTGAGGACAGTTTAACTACAAAGAATTGATGGATACACTTGGTACAATTAGTCTGAAAGTTCACAATCAAATTATGGAGATAAAAGAGATGAAAAGGTGATCACTTCTTATCACTAGCAGATAGATCTTATCAAGAAGCTGGTACTGAAAAAGAAGAAAATTAAAGTTTGTATTGATGAAAAGGAGCACAAATCATGATAATTTCAAAAAGGGAGAGACTTAAACAACTGAACTTGAGAAGACATAAGAAGGAGAATCAAGTTGATATGAAATCTTATTTTGAGGGGGAGATAAGTGAAGAAGCTGAAACAAAGCATTAACTACAGCAGAAACAGAAAAGAAGATAACAGCAGAAACAGAAAAGGAGATAACTGCAGAAACTGAATCAAGAAGAACTAGTAATTGCAGAAAGTTTTGAAGTTATCATAAAGAGCCTATGATGAAGAACTTAACTTCTCAGTTTTGAAAAGTTAAGTTAGGGGGAGATTGTTGGGAACTGAAGAATTTACCAAGTATGGTTAATGCTGCTAGTACAAGATTACTGCTGCCAGAGGACTTCAATAGTTAATACTGCTGAGTATTACTACTGCTAGTAGAATTAATACTGCTAGTCAAAGTTAGTGCTGCTTGAACAAAGTTAGTACTGCTTAGCTAGTTAGTGCTGCTAGTGGTTAGTGCTGCTTAGTAGTTAATACTGCTAGTTAAAGTTAATGCTGCTAGAAGAACTTAGTTAATACTTCTTTAGTTAATGCTGCTGGAACAAAGTTAATGTTGCTCTTCAAGATTAGTACTGTTGGAGTTACTACTGCTCAGAGTATTAATGCTGCTTATGATTAATACTTCTTATGAGATGGAGATCTGTATGGAAAGGATGACAGCTGGATAAACTGAAGATATTCATGGAAGCTGAAGATATTCATGGAAGATATTCTGAAGATATTTTATTAATTGTAATTATCTTTTATCTTTAGTATATATATTGTATTGTTTAGAATAGTGAGATAACTTTTGTTTTGGAGAAGTTTTTAAATTCTAAGTTTTTGTTTTAGAGAGAATCAACCTCAAGGCATAGATCCTAATTCTAGAGAAGTAGAATTCGTCTTGAAAGAGCTTGTTCTTCAAGATTGAGGTTGAGTGTGTAATCTTGTGATTTTAATCATTCAATACAAGTTTACAAGTTATTAATCATATACTGTTTGTTTACTGTTATATTGAATATCAAAGTGTTATTCCGCAACTTCTTTGATATTGTTTCTGAGACTTTATTCTTGTTGAGAATTCGATCCTGACACATTAGATTAGAAAAGTTCTTACAGTATTTAGGATTTGTAGAGCCAAATATAATATCATCTACATATATTTGAATAAGAATGATATCAACTTTTTCCTTTTTAATGAACAAAGTGGTATTGACTTTACCTTTTAAAAAACCTGACTTGACCAAGAATTGAGATAAAACATCATACCAGGCGCGAGGTGCTTGTTTCAGACCACACAGAGCTTTATCCAAGATGTATAAGTGATTTGGCTTATCTGGATTTACAAACCCTTCTGGCTGAGATACGCAGACTTCCTCCTTAAGAATGCCATTCAGAAAGGTAGTCTTCACGTCCATTTGATAGAGAGTGAAGTTTTTGTGGGCTGCGTAGGATAGAAGCATGCGGATTGCCTCTATACGCGCCACTAGAGCATAAGTCTCGTCGTAATCTATGACTTCCTCTTGCCTATAACCTTTTGCAACAAGTCTTGCTTTGTTTCGAATGACAATACCATCTTCATCCTTCTTGTTTTTAAAAACCCATTTAGTGTCGATAACGGTATTTCCTTCCGATTTTGGCACTAGTCTCTAGACCTTTAGGTCTTTGAACTGGTTTAACTCTTATTGCATAGCAGACACCTAACCCGAGTCCGTTAGAGCCTCTGATACGCGAGTGGGCTCTATCTTACTCAGGAATGAGTCATGCAAACATTGATTTAGAGTTTCTGACCTAGTTTGCACCGGTTTGTCTAGATCTCCAATAATTTGGTGAAGAGGGTGCTCTTTGGTCCAGCGATGTTCATGAGGGAGAGGATTAGATGAAGATTGATCATGATTGTCATCTAAGAATCCATTATCAACTTCTTCAGATTGTATATTATGAGGGAGGGATTCAGTTGAAGTAATTGGTGCATAAGTTTCGGTGGGTACAACTTGTTCAGTCTGTTGATCAGTCCTTATAGTACACCCTACTGATTCAGCAACTTCTGGCTCTTCATTAGTAGATACAACTTCAACTATTGGAGTAGGCATTTGAACTGGAATTTCTTGTTGAATCGGGGAATTTGATTCAGTAGAAACATCTGAAGTGGTTGGAAGATTATTCGTTGAATCTTCCATCCTATCAACCACAACATGTTTAGTCATGTTAGATCTAAGAAATTCATCACAAAACAGTTCAAATAAAAGATCTAAATCAGATAAATGAGTAGTTGACGATTGTTGGATCAAATAATTGTATTCAAGATTAAAGGGTCTAAACTGTATTTGTTTGATAGTTAAAGAAAGAGGGTTTACTGTGTAATAAGCTAATAGTTATTAGTTATTGGGCCTCAAGCCCGCTTAGCATTTAGCAAAGCCCATTAGGCATTAGGCCTGGGTATTTAATGTTTTGATTAGTTTAGTTTTAGGTTAATCCTCATATTCATAATTATAATCCTATAGTGAGGTAGCCGTTTTCTCTGTATTCAAGGGTATCAAGAACACACAAGATTTAATTGTTTATTCAAGGGATTGGTATGTTATTCTAATCTTTATATCTCTTGATCTATATTGTGTTTGTGTGTTAATCATCAACTAGATTAAACTGGGATAACAAGTGGTATCAGAGCCATAAGAATCAAGTTTATCGATTTTACTGTTTATTGGATTATACTGTTCATCGAATTCATTGTGTTCATCGACTTCGATATTGTGTGAAAATCAATTGCTTGATTTAATGAGTTTTTATGCACAAAATTGATGTGATTAGGTGTATTTTATGCTATTGAATATCATCTAAGTGTTTAATTGCATTTAAATTCATCAATTGATTGAATTTATATGATTTTGTGTTTTCTGGGTTCATAAAGGAGTCCACTGTGTGTTCTTAAAATCAAGTGATAAAAAGTGATTTTTACTCATTAAGTTTGATTGAATGCTGATCGATGTCTGTTAATGGGTACCAGAGTCAGATTTTTGCAATTGAATTTGTGTTCTGAATCGGTTTCTGGGATTGATCATTGAGTTCTCTGAGTTTCTGGGTTGAACAAGAACATATCGGTCCACTCCTTATCGGTTTACACATTTTACCGGTCGAGTTCACTTTATCGGTCCATATCTTATCGGTCCATTCTCATTACCGGTCAAGGCACACTACCGGTCGAGTTCACTATATCGGTCCATATCGGTTCTTGTTTGATCACAATATCGGTCGACGAGTTACCGGTTCATACATCATACCGGTCCATAGTCCATACCGGTCCAAGACCAATACCGGTCAAAGAAGTCTCCCGGTCGTGTAATTCCACGGTCGAAGCAAGATACCGGTCAACTGTGTTTGTCCTTGACCCCACCCGCTAACCGGGTAGCGGGACCCCCGTGCTATGTCTGCGAAGGGGGACAAAGTTCTGTTCGTGATCAAAATTTTCTTATTTTCAGTATTACTCTGTTTGATTTTATCTACTATTTGAGAATTCTACATTTAATTATTCTTTAAAATTTATTTTTCTGAAAATTTTTTAGTGTAGTTTTTATCTAGTACTTGATTCTAACGATATCATCTAGTTTATTCTCTTGGTACAGAAAAGTTTGCTTACTAACCATACAGCTAAAGATGTTTGAAAGTTACAGCCTTGATTTTGACAAGATGACACTTTCTGAAGTAAAAGCAAATGCTACACGTCTTGCTAGACAGTTGTCAAGATATACAAACATGGCTTATGATTGTGAAAAGGAGAATAGAAAGATCAAATCCGAGATGTTACCTCTTAAAGCTGAGAACAAGGATTTAAAGATTCAGAACTCATCTATTCTTACACAGATCAATTCAAAAGATTCAAAGAAAGATTTAATCTGCATTACTAATTCTAAAATTGATTTTGTAGGAATAATTGAGTCGAAAGAGAAAGAGATCTTAAATCTTCGAGCTAATGTAAAAAGTCTTAACTCAAGCTCTACATGGTCAAAGAAGGATGCAATGCAAAGAGAGCTTGATGAGCTTAGAAGAAGAGCAAACATTGCTATTCAGACATCTCAAGAGCTTAGAAAGACAAATTCTCAAGTCTTTGCGGAAAGAGATAAACTGAAAGATAAAGTTCTCAGTCTTGAGGTTGAGATTAATAAGCTGAAAGAAAAGGCAACCCAAGACAGAGACAATACAATAGCTCAAGATGAAATGTTGAAGATTGAGAAAGAAAGAAAAGAATTTGCCAAGAAATTCTCTGAATTCTCCAGAAAAGCCTTTGAAGAGAATAAATCTTTAGAACTTAGATGTGTTAAGCTTTCTCAACAAGTTTCAGACTTTGAGAAGGTTATCATTCTAGAGAGAGAAAAGGCTGAGAATGAGAAGAAAAAAGCTGAGCTGAAGAAAGCAAATATAGACTTTTCTGAAGAAAAGAAAATATTTGAGACCGAGATAGCCAAGCTGACAGGAAAGCTATCTGAATTGTCAACAAACATCATGAAGGAGAAGAATGCAAAATCTGAGTTGCATAAGAAGTTTGATCTGATTGAAAAGGAAAGAAACAGTTTGTCTTCAAAGATAAAGGAACTTGAAGAGATTGTATTCAAGGTGAAGTTGACTGAGCACAAGAAGCCAGAGTCAATAGCTCAATCACCCAGAGATGATCTAGCTTATTCAAATAGTTCATTAAAAACAGCTTCAAGTTCACATTTTTCAAATATTTTCTATAATCCTTTCTATGATTTAGATGATTGTCTTACTTCTAAATCTACTGATCAGATTCGTCCTTCTAACCTTTTATATGACAAAAATGTTGATGGTTCAGGTAACTTCATGAAGACTAAGTCTCAGAAGAAAAGCTTCTGGAGAAGAGAAGATGAGAAAGACAGAGGAAATTGGATCTGGAGAATTAAAGGATCTTCGGAGGAAAAGAAGAAAGAAAAATCATTTGTGCATACATCAAATGCAAAATGGAACAATGCCTCAAAAGGTAAAACTTTTGGCAAACCTGATCTGGTTTACACAATCAATCAATTAATCAGGTTAGCACAAAAGAAGATTAGGTGTGCCTATTGTGGCTCAAATGATTTTGTAAGAAAAGATTATGTAAATAACTGGTATGGTTCTTATTTTATCTCTCCTACTAGAACTGCAACTAACCCATTAGGACCCCAATACCAGTGGGTACCAAAAGCTAAATCTGTGTTGCAGGCACCCAAAGTGTGAGGGGGAGAAAGAACGAATGCTTCTAAGTAAATCAGCTTAGAACCCGTACTTCAAAGGAGAATGGCTTCTAATTACTTATGATTAGAACCCGCACTTCAGTGCTTTCTTTTTCTGATTTATGTTTAAAAAAAAAAATTCTTCAGTCGAGCGGGAGCTTAAATGTCAAAAGAGCTTAATAGAAAAACTCCTTAGAGCTTAATTGTCAAACTCTTTTAGTTTGAGGGGGAGAATTGCATCGTCAAACACAACTATTTTGACTTCTCCGGAAATTTTTATTCTTCATGTAATTCTATGCTTATTTGTGCTTACATGTACAATAGCCTGTTGAACAACATGTTCGTTTAGGAAAATACATGGGATTCAGTGTGAGAGCTTATTAGAACTTCCATGGATTCACGATAACCAGTGTTTCATACCCAGGAAGTATTCCATGAGTGATTGAGGGGAGAGGGGTCAAAAGAATTGAGTGATGGTGTGTGAAGAGGTAAAATGGAAAAGAGAGATTGGTTAGAAGTGAGCATTAAAATAAAGAGGGTGAGTGAACAGAGTAAAATAATATTAGACTCTGCACCAAACTTCTTTCTGAGTCGACCAGTCACATTATCTGATTGGTTCACATTCTTTGGTGACCATCATTGAAATAGGCAACTAGCCCATGCCATCTCATCCATACAACCTCACCAGCTACTCATTGTTTTCTCAAAAAGAGAATGTTTCACATTTTCTGGGGAGGCAACACATATGCTATTGGTTCTTCATTTGGAAGATACTAATATTGAAAAAGAAGGAAAGTTGCCCCACCTTCGAACCCTTTCTCATGCACATTGAGTCTTTGTATAATTTGTTGTTGTCTCAACAAGTTTACATAATTTGAGCCTATATTGAAAA
Source organism: Arctium minus (assembly GCA_954870635.1). NCBI lineage: Eukaryota > Viridiplantae > Streptophyta > Magnoliopsida > Asterales > Asteraceae > Arctium > Arctium minus. The sequence goes on along the minus strand of OX941088.1, from coordinate 63,035,143 downwards.
ACAATCATCTATGCTTAATTATTTCATACACATGCACGAACACACAGAAATTTGTTTTCTGTCAGAACGTTCATAGATAACCATGTGTTATTCGATGATTGAATGGAAGACTTGGGGAGCCAACATCAAACCAGCTCTTTATATAGTGACTTTGTGTTACTTAGTGACTTTGTGTCATTGACAGGCATTCTAACTGAGTCATTTGTTGATTCAGGGTTACACCTATTAACTGTTTGAATTTGAAAAGATTCGAATGGTTACTACTTTCTATTTTAATCTGAAAAGATTGAAATAATCACTTTCTCCATTTGGAGAGACTGGTCTTATTTCACACATGGCTCGTTACATGAAGACAGTGCTTACTGGTGATCATAGTCAAAGGGGAAGATTGTTTTGACAAGTTTTGATGATGATGATTCTCACCACTCATCAAAAAGGGGGAGAATAATCAACAAGGAAGGATACAAGAAGAATTGTTGACTGAAGATTTCAAAGATATCAAGTTTTGAAGTTTTGAAGCTATCAACGTCATATCTGAAGAAAAGAGAAGAAAAGTGAAGACCTGAAGATTATTGTCAAAAAAAATTTAATCTTGAATCCATAGGGGGGGATTGTTGGATGAAATAATTATATTCAAGATTAAAGGGTCTAAACTGTATTTGTTTGATAGTTAAAGTTAGAGGGTTTATTGTGTAATAAACTAATAGTTATTAGTTATTGGGCCTCAAGCCCACTTAGCATTTAGCAAAGCCCATTAGGCATTAGGCCTGGGTATTTAATGTGTTGATTAGTTTAGTTTTAGGTTAATCCTCATATTCATAATTATAATCCTATAGTGAGGTAGCCGTTTTCTCTGTATTCAAGGGTATCAAGAACACACAAGGTTTAACTGTTTATTCAAGGATTGGTATGTTATTCTAATCTTTATATCTCTTAATCTATATTGTGTTTGTGTGTTAATAATCAACTAGATGAAACTGGGATAACAACGATGAAGCAACATCTGATTTATTCATTGTAGGAACAGGTTCTGGAGTGATTTGCCTAGAAGCTAGCACTCCGGTTATCACGGGTTCTGAACTGACTTGTTCAAAAGACATTTCATCATCGAATGTGACGTTTACACTTTCGATAACAGTTTTTGACTTCTTTAAACACACTCTGTATGCAGCAGATGTAGAAGAATATCCAATGAAGATTCCTTCGTCTTCCTTAGCACTGAACTTGTTCAAACTCTCTCTGTCGTTTAGCACAAAACACTTACACCCAAATATATGAAAATATTTGATAGACGATGTTCGGTTGTTGATCAAAGCATACTGAGTCTTTTGAAATCTTCGATGTATCATGGAACGGTTTTGAGTATAACACGCAGTCGAAATAGCTTCACCCCACAGAAACAAAGGTAGGTCTGATTGGCTAACCATAGTACGAGCGGCCTCGACTAGCGTTCTATTTCGCCTTTTGACTACTCCATTCTGTTCTGGCATACGAGCATCAGAGTATTGATGTGATATCCCGACCGATTCGAGATACTCTTCAAAAGTTCTGTTTTTGAACTTTGTGTCGTTATCAGTTATGAGAAACTTGACTGGTTTCTGCAGATTCACCTGGGTCGTCCTCAGAAATGTGATGAGTACTTCAGGCGTCTCATCTTTTGATCGGAGAAATTTGACCCACGTTATTATTCCTAGATTCTAGTTCCTAAATGCAATTAATCAAAACAAACACAAACAAGAATCAATTACCTGTTTGATTTCACTTTCAAATTCAACGATTACAATCTTTCTCTCTCTAGAACTCTCTCTCTCTCTCTCTACAGATTTCTCTCTCTGAACGTATTCTCTCAATTAAGCTCCCTCTGATAGTTACAATCCTAAACAGAAATACAAGGTACAAAGTATTTATACCTACATCTAAAATACAAGGAAATTAAAAACAAAATACAAATACAATACAATTTGACTTTTATTACAAAAGACTTTGACTTTGACGAGATTTGACTTTCTCAGCTTTGACTTTCTTGAACTTTGACCTTCAGTTTTCTTGATCTTGTATCCAACATATTTATGTTCTAACAATCTCCCCCTTTGGATTCAAGATCATTATTGAAAGATCTAGTAATTCAGTCTTCACTTTAAGCTCTGGCAATACAATCTCCCCTTTTTCTTTAACGGTATTCTTTCCAAAACTGTCTTCAAACGATTAACAATCTCCCAAAAACTTTCACAATAATACTTTCAGACTTTGGAAAGAAATTATCTTCAAAATCAGCTCGAATTGCTTTAGCAGATAATCTTCAAAGAAAATTTCCTCAAATCTTCAGAAATTCTTTGATCTTCTTCCAATCTTCAAATCTTTACTTTGAACTTTTCTGACTTGAACATTTCTGAAAATCATCTCTCAAAACTTTATCATTTCTTGATACCATCTCCCCCTTTTTGATGATTTGAGCATCTATATCATTAAAACTTTTCGTCCAAGAAATGTCTTTGACCATTCTGATCTGTCCAAGAGCCTCTGATTCTGTGATCCATAACCAAATATTCATCTAGATCTTTGCAAATCCAAACAAAATAAGAACATGGAACTCCTGAATCAACATATGAATCAGTTAAAATGTCTGTCAGTAACACAAACTCACTGTGTGTAACGAATACCTAATATAAAGGAGCTTTTTGATGTTCACTTCCCTAGGGCTTCCATCCAATCATCGAAACACCACAAAGACAATTTCTATGAATGTTATGACAAAGAAAAAAATTCTTTGTGTGTTCGTGCAAGTGTAGAAAGAATTAAGCACGAATGATTGCTTTTCAATAAGGCTCAACATAGTGTAAACCACCGAGACAACAATAGATAAACATAGACTCTACGTGCATGTTTGAAGTGCGAAGGTGGGGCAAACTTCCTTCTTTTTCAATATCTAGATTTTCCAAATGAAAACCATATAGATTATATGCTGCATCCCCAGAAAAATATGAAACATTTTCTTTTTAAGAAAAAAATGAGTAGCTAGTGCGATAGTAAGCAAGAGTTGGCATGGGCTAGTTGCCTGTTTCAATAATGTTCACAAAAAAATTGTGAAACATTAGTAATGTGGCTGCCCAACTCAGAAAGTAGTTGGTGCAGAGTTTGATATTCTTTTACTCTGATCTCATACCCTCTCTCTTTTTATCAATTAAGCTCACATCTAACCAATCTCTCTTTTCCATTTTACCTCATCACACCCACACTCATTTCTTTTCGACTCCTCACACTCAATCACTAAAGGATTAACTTCTTGGGTAGAAATCACTGGTTAACATGATTCCATAGTGTGACAACCGTCCGATAATCAGAATTTTAAGGTTAGCAATCTTTGACTTAGTAGGATCTAATCATAAAGTTAAATTATTTAGTATTTAACTCGATTGATTAGATTAGAATTTTACCCTAAAAATTTCAATAGTCGCGTAGAATACCTGGTACGGACTGATAACTGACCATTACATCTCAGAAATGCCAAAAATTATGTTGGAAGTCTAAAATACATAAAATAATAGGATTATATTATTTTCAAAATAAAAATATATTGATTAATTTATAATATTCATTTTTAAGCATAAACTGAGAATTGAGGGTTACGATTCTCAAATTTATCTGCTTAATTATCTAAGTTTATATTATACTTATAATTTTAATTCAATTAAAAAAAATATAGTTTTGATGAGTCACAAGGCCACATGGCCGAAAATTGTGATCTCTCTCTCTTTTATTCCTTAATTAAAAACCTAAATTAGAGGATTATCCTTCTCATTTTCAAAATTTCAACTTGACTCCTCACCTCCCTCTTCTCTCTTCTTCAACCGGCCACACACACCACCACCTCACTACCATCGATTTTCAAGAAAGAATCAAGTTTCTACAATCCTCCTACTTCAAGAAATCTAGTTTACATCTCCAATTGAGAAGGTAATCATCTTTATACTCATTTTTTTTAGTTTATCTTCAAAGAAATTTGTATGTTTTTCATCATTTCATGTAGTTGTTGTATAATCTTCTTCTTGGAAGTGAAATGGGATGCATTTGGTGAAATAAACATTTGCAAAGTAAACCATTGAATGATCTTCCAATAAAATTTGGAATTTAAGTGTGATTTTTGAGATTTTTATCAAAATATCAATGTTATGAAGTGTGGTGTTATGATCCACGAAATTTTGTTGTTATTGGATTGAAAATTATGTATTTACAACAATTTTGAGTATAAAGAAACTCTTAGGATGAGATTATTCAAATCTCATATGATTAAGAGCATCTAAAGTGGTGTAATATCACTTAATTAGTGATTTGGTTAACATGCATGGAATTGGATGATCACATGAAGTTGCTATGAATCCAAGTTACATACTTGTCTTATTAGAATCATTGTATATTGATTAAAGATGTGAAACCATGTGGTATTTCTACAAACCATGCCAAATGATCATCTTATTGCATTATACAAAGTTTCACTTTCATCACAGTTTGCTGTCACAGATTTTTCATTCACTTTCAAGCTTCATAAATCATTTTCTACTCGATACAATTTGGGCTTTTTGTTACCAAACTTTAATTTAAGATTTTAGTTATTCAAAGAATCAAAAATCACTCAAAATTATGGAGTTTTGATCATCCATTTGCATTTTAGAAGAAAGTATTGCAATCTGTCCAGAATTGAAAGATTGGTACACTCAACTTCCAAAGGCCATAATTCTTTCATAATTCTTCTAATTTTAGTGAATCTTTTTCCATATGTTAAGTTTTTGAGTTAACTTTGCATCCATATATGTATCTTTGTGTAATTTTGAGTTTTGGTATCCCAAATACATGCTACAAAAGAAGTGTGCAACTGGCACAAAAATCAGTGACCTACTGATTTGTGGGAATTATTTAGGGTATCAAAACATCTCCAAAATTTATGAAATTTTGATTAAATGTTCTTAACTCAGTATATTAGTTCCTATAAAAATTTGGTTATCTTTGATATTTGGCAAGTGTTATTTTGAAGCTCATTTTGTGATCACAAATTCTGGACAACAAGTGTTGAATCCAGAAAGTTGATCTTAAAACCTTAAAGATTTATGTTTTGGTGATCATTATTGATATTTTAATCCTAGATTTCTATTTTAGACAACAAAATAAATATAAAGGCATATATATTGAGATGTAGGAATGGTTAAGTTAGGATTATAGATGGATGATTGACATTTTGGTATTCCTTTATGCAAATTACTCTATAGGGATAAAGGTTCCGGGCTAGAGAATTGCATTGTCTTATTTCTTAGCATCATCATCATCCGAGGTGAGTAATCACAGCCCCTATTTTACTGTTTCTAATTGAATTTGGGGGAAAAGCATGTTAAAGTGTTTATTTTAATAATTCACGAGATTGTTTAAATACGATTGTTATGGATAATTTTGGTAGCTTTGATTATAAAGCGTTTGATTTGGACATTATATGACATTTATGCAAAAATGGTATGTTGGGTTGTTTCTTTAAGTCCCCGGTTGACTCTACTAGTTAACTCATAAAGGAGCCTATAGTTTTAGTGGATAGCGCTATTTGATGTGACAAGCCCACCTTATACTGATAGGTAAAGGTGCACTAATTATAGAGAAGTAGGGACTATCCATGTGATTCATGGCCACGTCGGTAGTTCTTTTTGGGGCATGTTTAAGGTCAGTGATGGTCTAGTAGAGGTCCAACATACAAAAGTATTGGTTATTTTGAAAGCATAATTTCTGTCATATAATTTAAAGATTTGTACTCGTGAATTATTGGTTTTGAAAGTTTGGACTAATATTTGATTTACGTTTGACAACTTGCATAGAAAATGGTTTTGTGCATATTTTAAACCTGTGAACTCACCAACTCTCGTAGTTGACCCTTTTTATTTAAACATGCTTTTCAGGGAACAAGAAGGTTACGGGAAATGATTAAGATTTTTAGAATTATGTTACCGCGTACATTAACACTTAGTAGTGACTTTGTAATCAAGCTTTTGAATGTATTAAAGTTTGTTTATTTTTGAGAACTTGATGTAATCTTTGGTTGAAATGTATGGTGGTATTTTATCATTTCCTAGTGCTATGTTTATCAAACTGTTATACTCCGTGTTTCTGCTTTAGCGGGGTGTGACACATAGAAGTTCAGTTAATTCCTAGCACAAAGAACCCATACGATCCTAGAAAGCATATGTTGCTCAGATGATTTAACTTTATCAGTTAAAGCTCATATACAAATGTAAGATGAATGTATGCTCATAAAATATAATCATGAATATATGAGCATTTTGAAACATTGAAGTATTGTCAAACAAGTATATTGCATGAATGAATATGAATGCAAGAAACTTGTTTGAAAATCTGACATTGTATGAAAATGATCAGAAATGAATGATATAACAATCGAAGCTCATGGTCAAGAATAATGGATATGTGTCTATATGAAACAAAAATATAGACATTCTTGAACTAAACGCTTCGAAATGAAAATACGCTCAAATTTCTTTGAAGTACAAGCGGGGTGTCTTACCATCGAAAATATGTTTCGATATGAGACATGGTAAGAACAATGTGAACAAAAAGTCCAACCGGTGTGTGTGAATACTTGAAAGTATAAAGAAAAGACAATACACAAGTATTTATCTTTGGAAACACACGGTTTTTAATCATTTAAACACAAATAAAATGAAAACATTTAAAATCACACTTCCAATTCATGAAAACTGTTTAAGAATCGGGAAGTGGTTTGAACATTTAAGAATATGTTTTCTATGATTGAAAGTTGTCCTTCTTTCAACCATATATGAGATTAAGATAAGAAATTTACCTTTTCGCTCAATCTTAATTTTCATAAAGTCAGCTGTAGTCAATAAGATATGACCGTGTCAGCTTCTCTCAACCTGCATAAGTCTCAAAATCTAGTCAAAACAAATTTATTCACAAATTTATTCGAAAAATAAAAGACATAAAGCAGTAAAACGATTAATGTACAAGTTTTGATTTGAAGAAATCGGAAATCATAGTCTTACTCCTTATGATATGACATATAAGTTCCCCCTAAAATCATGCATTACAAAAATTTTGTCAGTGAAATAAAATGCAGAATTTAGTTATGCTCCCCCTCAAATGAATGTAGAGCATCTAAAATCTTCTCTTACTCCCCCTGAGATCATGAGCAAACAATTTAAAGTGCAGATATCCTTCAAACAAAAATGATAAAGAAAATGATGAAAAATAACAATACATAACTTTATTAGGTAACAACCGATTATGTCTTAAGATTTAACATACCAAGCTTAGAGACAAGAAAATTAAATCTCTTTTCATCTAATGGTTTGGTAAATAAATTTGCAAGATGATAATCTGTTTTTACAAAATAAAGTTCAATTGTTCCTTTTTCGACATTATCTTTAATAAAATGATACCTGACGTCAATGTCTTTGGTTTTCGTATGCTGGACAAGATTAGCAGATATCGCGATTGCACTCTTCGAGTCACAATAAATTGGAATTTTATCAAACTTGAATCCATAGTCTCGCAGCTGTGTTCGCATCCACAAGACTTGAGAGCAGCAACTGGCAGCAACTACGTACTCTGCTTCAGCAGTTGATGTGGAAACGCATAATTGTTTCTTTGATGCCCAGCTAACGAGCTTGTCTCCAAGGAATTGAATGTGACCTGAAGTACTCTTTCTGTCTAACATGCAACCTTCATGATCTGCATCTGAATAGGAAGTCAGTTGAAACCCAGTATCCTTAGGATACCACAGACCAAGATCTGCAGTCCCCTTAAGATACCTAAAAATCCTTTTGACAACAGCTAAATGGGATTCTTTAGGAGCAGCCTGATATCTAGAACATAAGCATGTTGAAAACATAATATCTGGCCTACTTGAAGTAAGATACATTAACGATCCTATCATACCTCTATAAGTACTAACATCAACACTTTTACCTGAAGGATCAGTGCTAATTTTAGTACCTGGTGCCATCGGGGTTCCAATTGGTTTACAATTTTCCATATTGAACTTCCGAAGAATATCCAAAATATACTTAGATTGGTTAATGAAAATCCCCATTGAAAACTGTTTAACTTGTAATCCGAGAAAGAAATTCATCTCTCCCATCATACTCATTTGAAAACGTGACACCATGAGGTTAGAAAAGTTTTTGCAAAATTTTGGATTAGTAGAACCAAATATTATATCATCAACATAAATCTGAATAAGAATAATATCAGCTTTTTCCTTTTTGATGAATAAAGTGGTATCAACCTTACCTTTAGAAAAACCGGACTTGACCAAGAATTTAGATAAAACGTCATACCATGCTCGAGGGGCTTGTTTTAAACTGTACAGGGCTTTGTCCAAGATGTAGACGTGATCTGGTTTCTCTGGATTGACAAACCCTTATGGTTGAGAAACGTACACTTCCTCTTTAAGAATGCCATTCAGAAAGGCTGTTTTCACATCCATCTAAAAGACTGTGAAATTCTTATGAGTTGCGTAGGCTAGAAACATGCGGATTGCTTCTATGCGCGCTACTGGAGCATACGTCTCATCGTAGTCTATGCTTTCCTCTTGCCGGTAACCTTTGGAAACAATTCTAGCTTTGTTCCTTCTGACGATACCATCTTCATCCTTTTTATTCTTGAATACCCATTTTGTTCCTATCACAGTTTTATCTTCTGGTTTTGGAACTAATCTCCAAACCTTTAGGACTTCAAACTGATTTAACTCATCTTGCATGGCAGATACCCAGTCCGAATCAGCAAGAGCCTCTGATACTCATGTGGGCTCAATCTTACTGAGGAATGAGTCATGCATACATTGATTAAGAGTCGCTGACCTCGTTTATACAGGCTTGTTAAGATCTCCAATTACTTGATGTAAAGGATGGTCTTTGGTCCAGCGATGCTCATGAGGGAGTGGATTAGATACTGATTGAACATGATCATCATCTAGAAATCCACTATCAGACTCTTCAGTTTGAATAATAGGAGGGGAGTTTACAGTTGAAGTTTCAGGTGCAGAAGTATCAGTTGGAACAGCAGAATCGAGTTGTTGAGTAGACATTGTATCACACCCAACTGAAATAGTTACTAGTATATCTTCAACTGTAAGAGTAAATGTAGGAATGTGAGTTTCGGACTGAACGGAAGATTCTTGTTCAATTATGACTTTTGAAGTGACTGGATGATTGCAACTTGTGTCTTCAGACTTGTCAGTCACAGCAGATTTAGATACATTAGAACCTAGAAACTCATCATAAAAAAATTCAAATAACAAATCTAAATCAGATACATTTGAATTATTCGTTGTAGAAGCAGGTTCTGGACTGATCTGACCAGAAGCTAATACTCTAGTGATCACGGGTTCTGAACTGAGTTGTTCAGAAGCCATGTCTTCATCAAATGTTACATTGACGCTCTCGACAACTGTCTTTGACTTTTTCAGATAAACACGATATGCTGCCGATGTTGAAGAATAACCAATGAAGATACCCTCGTCCGCCTTAGCACTGAATTTATTCAGACTCTCTCTGTTGTTAAGCACAAAACATTTACACCCAAATATGTGAAATACTTGATTGTTGGTGTTCTGTTGTTGATCAGCTCATATGGAGTCTTTTGAAAACGGCGGTGTATCATGGACCGATTTTGAGTATGACATGCAGTCGACACAACTTCTGCCCACAAAAATAGAGGTAGATCGGATTGACTAAGCATAGTACGAGCGGCCTCGACTAGCGTCCGATTTCTCCTTTCGACTACTCCATTTTGTTCAGGTGTACGAGCAACAAAGTACTGATGTGATATCCCGACCGATTCGAGATATTCTTCAACTATCTTGTTTTTGAACTCTGTGCCGTTGTCCGTTCGAAGAAACTTGACTTGTCACTGCATTTTCACCTGGGTCGTCTTTAAGAAAGTAATGAGAACTTCGGGTGTCTCATCTTTTGATCGAAGAAATTTGACCCACGTGTATCTTGAGTAATCGTCCACAATAACCAACACGTATTTCTTTCCACCCAAACTCTGAGTTCTCATTGGACCACACAAATCCATATGTAACAATTCTAACGGAGAACTAGTGCATGGTTCAGACTTCGGTTTATGCGTAGCTCTCTTCATCTTACCCTTCTCACATGCAGCACATAAGTGTTCTTTCTCGTATTTCAGCTCAGGAAGTCCTTTTACCAATTTCCCACTAACCAACTTGTTGATATAACGAAAGTTCAGGTGTGATAAACGTCTGTGCCAGAGCCAACTTTGTTGCATTGAAGCTTTTGTCATTAAGCAAACTTGATTGTCAATCTGAACTTTGGACAGGTTGATGGTATAGAGGTTTGTCTTACGATGTCCACCTAAGAGTTCTGTGCCGTCTTCAGTACGAACCGAACAACTCTTAGATTTAAAGTTGACCTCTAACCCTTTATCGTAGAATTGACCAATGCTAAACAGTTTGTGCCCTAAGCCTTCGACATAACTCACTTTACTGATCGTTATGTTGTATTGAATGATGTCACCATATCCTAAGATTGGTGAAAGCTGATCGTTCCCAAATCTGACATTTCCACTGAATTTGTCTGTATAATTAGACAATAAAGCTTTTTGCCCAGTCATATGCTTGGAACATCAACTGTCCAAGTACCACATATGTCGAGTCTGCAAGAGAAATCAGGAAACAATAGATTTAGGTACCCATTTAAAAACGAGTCCTAACATATTAGTACAAGATTTTGGTATCCATTTGAAAATGGACCCTCTGTTCTTTTGAAAACCTTTAAAAACATTTGTTCTTGAAGAATAAACATGATAAGATCCAAACCAATCAGAAGAATTATGAGAATAAGCAAAATCATTTTTCCGATAATGATAAGATTTAGTAGTAATAGGAGATAATTGAATCAATTGCTTTATTGAATATCGCTTGTAAGAAGTTACAAGGTTTTGTTTATGTGAAGCAAGTTGTTCAACTACATCATTATCACTACTAACTGATCTATTACAAGAGTTATCAGAAACTGATTCAGCTATCTCATCATCCTTCCTTTTTGGTCGCCATTCGGTTCGAGCTTTCGACCTTTTCTTGCTTATATCTGAAACAAAAGATTTAGATTTATTTGGAAAAGCAGATTTCTTAGATTGATTTTTCTTTTGTGTACCAGTGTATTTCTGTTTCTGTAATCGCTTTTTCTTATGTTTCTTACCTTAAGCATAGTAATCAGCAGTTACAGAAACTGATCCACCAACCTTAGTTGATGACTCATCAGTTTTAAGAACACTTGGTAACACTTTTCCATTTATAAGACAAGTAGAATGATCAAGAAGAGGAGCATTGAAGTCAAACATATCAATTTCTTCTATGCACCCATCATCAGAATTAAGAAAGTCATTTGCAGACTCAAATAAGTCATCAAAATTATCAGACGAAGTTTGAGGTGCCTTAGAAACTTTAGAACACTTTGTAGATGTAGATTGAAAAACCGTGTTCTTTAATACTATAGAAAATACACTTTGTTGAATATCAACCAAAAGTTTTTCATCAGATAAAACATTTTCAAGCTCAACTATTTTTCTTTCAAGAATGAGTGGAGGAACATAAACCGTTGCAATTGCAGGTTTTGCCTTCATCTCAGAAACAGAATAACTAGCAAAATAGTCGTTTGAAAGAACTTTTGGTGTTTCTGAAAGATAACTATCATTTAACTTTGCATAGTTAAATGGTAGTTGCATTTTCTTAACATTCTTTCTATTTTCAGTTTCTTTGGCCTCAACTTCTTCTGGTAATTTGGTAACAAATTTGGGTTTTAAATGAGTATGTTTACCAGCACAAGCAAGAAAATCAAAATTATAAAGTGTTGGTTGTTTTCTGATGGCTTTCTTAAGGTAATGGGGGTTTTCAAAACCAAGTCCCCATTTTTCCTTAACATCAGCCTCTTCATTAGGTGCATTTAGAAAAATGGTTTGATCTGTTTGGCCTCTTGCATAGAGTTTAGCTTCCAGACCATTTACCTTCTTATTCAAAATCTTGCTCTCAACCTGCAGTTTATGAACAATTAATGCAGATTCTTTCTTCTCAAACTCATACTTAGAAATTTTAACTTCAAAATCAGAAATCTTCTTTTCAAAACAATCTACTTGAAGTTTAGAATCAGAAGCAGACTTGTGTAAAGAATCAATGAGATCTTTGTTCCCAATAACAGACTTATTAAGCTCAAAGATCTTGTTGTTTCTTTTAGCAACTCTGTCTTTTTATTTCTTCAGTTTTACTTGAAGATCATTAAGCTCAACCATCATAGCTTCCATTTTGGTTATAAAATCTTTTTCAGTTAAGTTTAATACCTCATCAGCTGTCTCGTCCTCTGACTCATCATACTTCACTTCTTTTCCCGTTAGACAGAGATGAGCAGTTTCTTCCTTCTCTTTTTTATCCTCTTGATCAGAATGATCCAACCAAAATTCGTCCTCAGCCATTAATGTTATGCCTGCTTCTTGCTGTTTGTCCAATAGCAGTTTGTTCTTATAATACTGGGAGTTTCGAACCTTTGGCTTTCTACAATCTTTAGCAAAATGTCCAATCTTGCCACAGTTGTAGCATTTGATTGGATCATTTGCTGGAATTTAAGCAACAGTGTAATCATTCACAAACTTCTTCTTTTCTTCCGGCTTCCTATCTATATACCGGTTCTCTTCATGTCGCTTTCCTTCAACTCTTTCTCGGTGCTCATGATTCTTGGAGCTTGATGAAGAATATCTTTGAGAATTAGATCCCGGCTTCTTGTAGAATTTCTTTTGGAAAACTCGGGTCAGTAAAAGCATGGCTTGTTTGAGACTTTCTCCATCATCACTATCTGATTCAGATTCAGATTCATAACTTGTAATCACTTTCTTCTTTTTCTTCTTCTTTTTCTTCTTCTCTTTCTTCTCTTTCTTCTCTTTCTTCTTTTCTCCAGCTACCAATGCAATAGGTTCAGGAACTGTCTCTGCCTTCTTTTTCTCAGCTCTTTTCTCTTCCACTTCTTCCTCATTTTGCCTCAGAGTCTCATATACCTCATCTAATGGAATGTCATTGAGATCCTTCATCTGCTTTATCCTACGTGTATGTTTCTTCCACTCTGGTTGTAGGATGCTCAGGAATTTGACATTGTTCTCAAGTTGTTTCTTTTTCACCTTATTCTTGGATAACTCATTCAGAAGCAAGACAAACCGTTCATAAGTATCTTCTAATCTTTCATTCTCTTTAGCTTTGAATTCCTCATAACTGTTGATGCAGTTAGCCACTTTCATCTGATTCCCTACCTTGGATCCCATCATCATTTTCTGCATCTGATCCCACATCTTCTTAGCATTTCCCTTGTAGCTGTCTATCTTTACGTATATGTCATTTGGGATACTTTGAAGAAGAAGTGATCTTGTTTGCTTGTCTGCTTTATATCGACTTTTCTGCTCCTCTGAATATTGACTATACTCTACTGGAACTGTTTTCATATTATGTTCTCTTTCCTCAGTACCATCATCACTATAGATGAGTCATCATCAGGGATTTGAACTATGACTGGTACCATAGGACCTTCCATGATAGACAAAAGAATATTTTCTCCATTTGTGTGCCGGTCCACAAAATCCAGAAATCTGTATTTCCACTGTTCGTATTCTCCTTTGAACAGAACAAGAGGCTTGACATCAGTGCCAATGGAAAGTGTATCTTTAGAAGTCATCTTGATAAAACCTGTTTGAAAAATATTTGCAATAAGAAACTAGAACTGATCGTTAGTCTAAATGAAACAATAAAAAAATACAGACAAATGAAAAACACAGAAATACACTACGGATCGAAATGCAAAATATCACAAAAATATTGTAAGTACATCAAGCTTTGCGCAACACACGGGATGCGCAAACCACAACTTTGCGTGTCACGCTGAATACGCAAACCACACTTTTCGTATCAAGAAGCGTACACAAACCAAATCTTGCGACAAGTAGCTTTGCGTGATGAGAAGGTTACGCAAACTACACGTTGTGTGTCAAGAACCTTACGCAAACCATGCTTTGCATGTCAAGAACCTTACGCAAACCATGTTTTGCGTGTCAAATGTAATGCACAAAGTTTACTTTGCGTGTCATGTGAAATACGCAAACTTGAACTTTTCGTAACCCACTGAATGCGCAAAGTGGACTTTTTGATCCAAACTCAATCTTCAGCTTTTCGTTTCCCGTTGAATACGCAAAACTCACTTCTCTTTACTTGTTGAATACGCAAAGCTTACTATGCGTTTCTAGATGAATACGCAAACCTCAATAACAAACACTGAAATTTCACGATGAACCTTGCGCAAACCTCTGATGAACTTGCGCAAACCTCGACGAACTTGCGCAAAGTTTGAATCTTGCGCAAACCTCTAAAATCGATCAATTCTTCACCAAAAACTCATCTAGACCTCAAATTTCGAAATGAAACTTTGAGAATTTACTTACCTAATCATGTAGAACACAATACAACCAACTAATTTCGATCTCAAACACAGAAAGATACAAATTTGACCGAATACATTGCGTATGAACTCGTGAACGTCAAATTCAATAAAATCCAAAAATTCGAATTGATTACAGTGCAAATGACGAATCTACCAATACAAACTCGATCGATTATGGTTTCCTAACAAAAACTAATTGATTTCAACACCTAATTTGCACTAAAACTCAGAAAATTGATTCTCAGCCAAGAACACAGAGTCGAACCAAACTTTCTTGAATTTCTTGATCTGATTTCGATTTGGATCTGCTCTGATACCAATTGTTATTCCCAGATTCTAGTTCCTAAATGCAATTAATTAAAACAAACACAAACAAGAATCAATTACCTGTTTGATTTCACTTTCAAATTCAACGATTACAATCTTTCTCTCTAGAACTCTCTCTCTGAACGTATTCTCTCAATTAAGCTCCCTCTGATAGTTACAATCCTAAACAGAAATACAAGGTACAAAGTATTTATACCTACATCTAAAATACAAGGAAAATAAAAAGAAAATACAAATACAATAGAATTTCACTTTTATTACAAAAGACTTTGACTTTGACGAGATTTGACTTTCTTTAGCTTTGACTTTCTTGAACTTTGACCTTCAGTTTTCTTGATCTTTTATCCAACATATTTATGTTCTAACACACGTGTATCGCGAATAGTCGTCCACGATAACTAGAACATATTTCTTTCCGCCTAAGCTTTGCATTCGCATCGGACCACAGAGATCCATATGCAACAAATCTAATGGAGAACTGGTACAAGATTCAGGCTTCGGTTTATGTGGAGCTCTCTTTATCTTCCCTTTTTCACACACTTCACACAGGTGTTCTCTCACATACATGAGCTCAGGAAGTCCATTCACTAACTTCCCACTGACCAGTTTGTTTATATAGCGAAAATTCAAATGAGAAAGACGTCGATGCCATAGCCAGCTTTGTTGCATCGAGGCCTTTGAAAGTAAACACACCTGATTGTCAGTCTGGACCTTTGACAAATTGATAGTGTAGAGGTTTGACTTGCGAGTGCCAACTAAGAGTTCTTTTATGTCTTTAGTACACAGCGAGCAACTCTTAGCTTTGAAATTTACCTCTAATCCTTTGTCGTAGAACTGGCCAATACTGAAGAGGTTGTGTCCTAATCCTTTAACATAGCTCACCTTCTAATTGTTATGTTGTCATGAATAACATCACCAAATCCTAAGATCGGTGAGAACTGGTTGTATCCAAATCTTACATTCCCGCAAAACTTCTCTTTATAATTAGTCAATAAATCCTTTTGCCTGGTAATATGCTTGGAACAGCCGCTATCCAAGTACCACATATGACGGGTCTGCAAGAGAAATCAGGGAATAACAATTTTAGGTACCCATTTAAAAATGTGTCCTAACAGATTAGTACAAGATTTTGGCATCCATTTGAATATGGATCCTCTTTTCTTTTGAAAACTCTTTGAAACATTTTGTTTAGAAGAATAAACATGATATGATCCAAACCAATCATTAGAATAATGATGATAAGCAAAATCATTCCACCGATAAGAATAAGATTTAGTAGTAGGAGGAGATAATTGGAACAATTGCTTTATAGAATATCTCTTGTAAGAAGTTACATGGTTTTTATTAGTAATAGCAACAGAACCAACTACATCAGATATACTACTATTTAATCTATTACAAGAATTATCAGGAATTGATTCTGCCTTGTCATCACTCTTCCTTTTAGGTCGCCATTCAGTTCTTGCTTCTGACCTTTTCTTTCTTATATCTGAAACAAAGAATTTAGATTTATTAGGAAAATTAGATTTATGAGATTGACTTTTCTTCTGTTTACCAGTGTTGTTCCGTTTCTGTGAGCGTTGTTTCTTATGTTTCTTACCCTTAGCATAGTAATCAGCATTCACATAAACTGATTCACCAACCTTAGTTGATGATTCACCTTTTTCATCAACACTAGGTAAAGCTTATCCATTAATAATAAAAGTAGAATGATCTGTAAGTGGAGCATTGAAGTCAAACATATCAATTTCCTATATACACCCATCATCAGAATTAAGAAAATCATTTGCAGACGCAAATAAATCATCAAAATCAGGTTCAGAAGTTTGAGGTGCATTAGAAGATGAAGAACACACTTTATATTCAAAATGAAAATATGTGTTCTTTAAAACAGTAGAAAATACATTTTGTGTCAATTCACTCAAAATTCTTTCATCAGATAAAGTGCTTTCTAGCTCAATTATTTTGCTTGAACATGTTTTGCCTCCATCTCAGTAGAAGAATAACTAGCAAAATAATCATTTGAAAGAAATTTTGGTGTTTTAGAAAGATAACTATCATTCAGTCTTTCATAACAGAATGGTAGTTGCATTTTCTTTAAATTCATTCTTTTCTCATCTTCTTTTGCCTCAACTTCTTTTGATGATTTGGTGATAAATTTGGGTTTCAAATGAGTATATTTCTCAGCAACATACATAAAATTGGCATTATATAAAGTTGGGTGTTTTCTGACGGCTTTTTCTAAGTAATGAGGATTATCATAACCTAGTCCCCATTTTTCATTAAAATCAGCCTCTTCATTAGGTGTATTCAAGAAAATTGTTTGATCTGTTTGGCCTCGAATATATAATTTTGCTTCCAAACCATTTACCTTTTGCTCTAAAGTCTTGTTTTCAACCTGCAATTTAAAAGCTTTTAGAACACATCTTGCTTTTCAAAATCAGACTTAGACAATTTAGTTTCAAAATCAGAAATCTTATTTTCAAAACGAACCTTTTCATTTTTAAAATCAGAAGCAGATTTGCGTAGAGAATCAATTAAATCTTTGTTCCCAATAACTGATTTATTAAGTTCAAAGATCTGTTGATTTCTCCTAGCAACTCTGTCTTTTTCCTTTTTTAGTTTAGATTGAAGGTCTTGAAGTTCGACCATCATGGCTTCAATTTTGGTCATGAAATCATTTTCAGTTAAGTGCATTACCTCATCTGATGTTTCATCTTCAGAATCATCATCTTTAACTATGTTTCCCATCAAGCACATGTGGGCTTCTTCTTCTTTCTCTTCCTCAACATTTGAATGATCTAACCAATATTCGTCTTCAACCATCAATGCCTTGCCAGCTTCCTCTTGCTTGGCCAAGAGCATTTTTTTCTTGCAGTATTCTGAATTCTGAACCTTCGGCTTCCGATAGTCTTTTGGATAATGTCCAGCCTTGCCACTGTTGTATCATTTGATCAGATCATCAACTTTCTTTTCTGTATTGGTGTAGTCATTCACATACTTCTTTTTCTTATCTGGCCTCTTCTCAACAAATCGACCCTCAACTCTTTCTCTATGCTCATGATTCTTTGATCCCGTAGAAGAATACCTCTGTGAGTTTGTACCTGGTTTCTTCTAAAACTTTTTCTAGAAAGATCGGGTCAGTAAAATAATTGCCTGCTTGAGGTTCTCCACATCATCACCATCAGATTCAGAATCAGACTCTGAGCTAGAAATGACTATCTTCTTCTTTTTCTTCTTCTCTTTCTTTTCTTTCTCCTTTTCTCCACCTACAAGTGCTATGGGATCAGGCACTATCTCAGACTTCTTCTTTAAAGCTCATTTCTCTTCTACCTCTTCCTCGTTCTGTCGTAAAGTCTCATACACTTCATGAATAGGTATCTCACTTAAATCTTTCATATGCTTCATCCTTCTAGTATGTTTCTTCCATTCAGGTTGTAGAACACTGAGAAACTTGACATTGTTTTCTATCTGCTTCTTTGTGACTTTTTTCTTGGAAATCTCATTCAATAGAAGAACAAATCTCTCATACGTGTCCTCCAAAATTTCATTCTCTTTTGCTTTCAACTCTTCATAGTTGTTTATGCAGTTAGCCACCTTCATCTGATTTCCAACTTTGGAACCCAACATCATCTTTCTTAGCTGATCCCACATTGATTTTGCAGTTGCATTGTAGCTGTCTATCTTCACCTAGATCTCATTCGTCATGCTTTGTAATAGTAAAGATTTGGCTTCTTTATCAGCATTGAACCGACTCTTTTGTTCATTAGTGAATTGAGCAAAATCTTTTTCAACTCTCTTTGTATTTTGAACTCCATCTGAATCATAATCTTCAGATGGAATCTCCCCAGTAGGTCTTTTCATTGGACCATCTGTGATTGATGATAGAATGTTCTATCCATTTGTCTGCCGATCAATAAAATCCAGAAATCTATCTTTCTATTGCTCATATTCACCTTTGAACAAAACCAGGGGCTTGACATCAGTTCCAATTGAGAGAGCGTCTCTGGAAGTCAACCAGTTTGAAAGATATGCAACAAGAAACTTGAAAATTGACCATTAGTCCAATAGAAATCTCAAGAAAATTGATTAACACTGAAATGAACAAGACAAAATGAATTTCTGAAATTCACTAAGTCTAGAATTCGTAGAAATCACTTAGAATTACAAAGAATTCGCAAAATATACGAACAGTACAAAGAATTCGCAATTAACACATAAAACACAAGGAATTCCCAAGATTGAATTTTAGAATTCGCAAGCTAAAAGAGACAAACAGAATTCGCAAGCAAGAAAGTGATAGAATCCGCAAGAAAAAGACTTACGAATCCTATACTTAAGAAAATTTTCAAAAACTTTTCGTAAACCACTAAGAATTTGTAGACTACACTTTTGCGAATTCCAAATAATTCGTAGACAAGTTTAATGGTTACGAATTCTGTACTTAAGAAAAATTTCTTTAAAATCTGCGAACTTTGAGCAATTCGCAACACAGAGTAATGTGAATTCTTAGAATTCTCAACACTCAGTAATACGAATTATGGACAATTCGCAATAGACTCAATTACGAATTCTCGACTTTTCGTAATACAGACATCTGCGAATTCTGTCCTTATGAATTTTCAGAAAATAACTATGCGAAATCTGATTAAATCAACGAATTCTGAAACATTCTACGAATTCTTCAAGATATCTGCGAAAATTTAGAGCTTTGCGAGTTCTTGGAATGAGTCTTGCGAGTTCTTCACAATTCTTGCGAGTTCTTCAGATCTCGTTCAAGAAACGTCTCTGATTTTCTCAAAACCACACCCAGACTTCGAATTTCGATTTGAGACTTCGGCAACTAGACCACAAACACACCTAGAACCAAAATCTAGCAATGAATTTCAATCTAAAACACATTCTAATACAATTTGATTCAAAGAACAGTGTACAGAACTCGTGACTCCAAATCTCGATAAAATCCAAAAATTCATGAAAATTATAGTGCAATTTGTGAACCAAACTATACAAACTCGTTCTATTAAAGTAATCAATCACTAACCAATTGATTTCATCTCGAAAAACACACAAACACTCAAAATCAAATCTGGAAGTCAATGAAACAGCGTCGACAAAATTTTCTTGAAATGATTTCAATCTGGATTTGCTCTGATACCAATTGTGTGTCCCTATTTCAAGATTCTAATTACAAAAAAATAATACAAACAAGATTATTCAACTACCTATTTGATTTCAATTCCAAATTCAAAGGATTACAACTGTTTCTCTCTTTCTCTCTCTACACGTCTCTTTCTCTCTCTACAATTCTCTCTGAATATGCGTACAAAACCTTTTAGTCATATATCTATTAAAACAAAAACCAAACTATTTATACCTAGGTACTAAAACAAGAAAACAAAACAATACATTGACTTTGACATTTTATTACACTTTGACTTTGACTTTCATTGAGAGTTGACTTTCAGCTTTTGACTTCTTGTACTTTGACCTCCAGTCTTCAGATATTATGATCTTGCATCCAACATATATTTTATGCTCTAACAAATTCATATCTGTTCAACATGATTTCGAACCCAAAAACCAAAGATCGACATCAAACTCCCAAGAACTCTCATAATTCTTAATGATCCATTCTTGATATTGACAAGGTCGTTCTTCCAAGGGCGTACCGATACGCTCTCCGGGGAGTTGGTTTATTCAGATTAGGCTATCGCACAACTCCAACCTATTCTTAACCTCAAACATTTGGTCAATGATATCCTTACTTCATCTAGAGAAACGTTCACATCGATACCTACTAACCCACATCTAATCCCCTTTGAAGCTCCACTAACGCGAGGCTAACACTCCTCATGACCCAACGGGAATACTTCCCAACATTCCAAAGATTCATTGACTTCAAAAGAACTAGTCGACGCCTAAAACCCAAAAATGGTAATACCGAACACACGTGGACATTCCGCCTAGGATCTCATTCCAGACACATTGTCATGATAAAGTTAACACCTAACAGGGTACTAAGATCAAATCTTACATTTCTAACAAACGGACCACAATATTTCCTTTGCTCACGAAAATCCATTAAGACGATAAACCGCCAACGTGTAACATGATGTCAAACAGACCATCAACCCATCAAATCGAATCCAACCATGCACAGAGTCACACAAGACCTTATCCCGCAGGTTTACCGAAGCAAAAAGTTCCCCCCTTAATTAACTGGGAAGGCATAAATCTAACACCTCAATTATTCATGCGTGTACCGGTTCATAAACTGAAACCCAAATTTAAAACTGACCACGAGTCGGATTGTCGAACGCATCAATTCCCAATGGCTCCTCTAGTCCCAATTTACAACTCCTTTCACGATAGGGTTTTAAATCTATAGCCCTAATGAGTTCAAGGTTTTCAATTAACATGCCCATTTGAACTCTTATAAAATTCCCAATTGCGAAAGCTCTACAACAATTAATCCTGCGTGTAAAAATTTACTACCGTTTACTAGGTAGGTGTGCAAAGTGATCACTAATGTCACATATATAAAATCATTTAAAATTTCATTTAATTAATATCCACGTTAATAATGACAATAACAAAAGATGCGCAACAAAATTTTCAAATGAACTACTATGGTCCTAGCATGCATCAATTTACACTTTGTACGTGAAAATAATTTTTATTGCTAAAACATATGCAACAAATGTTTGTACAACTCCAAGAAAGGACCTTCACAATTCCTCTTCAATTTTTTTTCCTATAAACCTCAAAACGTCGTCGAATAAAATTTTCCATGAAGGATCATACACATCAGTTTATTTCCCAAGACATAGTAAAACAATAGGAGTGTGATTTGGTCAAACGCGGATAATTTTAAATTGAGTTCAAACCTTGGGTCGTACGAATAAAATGCACTTGTCCCAAAATAGTAGTTACAATGACATGTATACCGATAACTCATTTAATGTATTGCGGAAAATTTATAACAGTAAAATCAACAAATAAAACATGTTCCAAGCAAAAGTTCAATATTAACCATCAAAGATCTACCACATGCTTACTCACGCAAAAGTGTAAATCAACTCAAATACCCAACATCGTACCACGAAATACTTGCATAAAACTCAAAAGAGAAATAACATGACATTGAAACTTCCAAAATAACATACGGGGTAATTTGTACTAACAAAACTCTCAAGACGTCTCTTACGGTTGCGAAAATATCAGTGCAAAACCCGCATGAGACAAAAATATTAAACAAAAACTCATAGATTAACGCACACAATAATGCAAGTATACGTTTTCCAAAATTTTATCTACACGATGCAAAATGTCGTAAAATAAAACGCCATAAAACCCAACTGAATTTTCATATAACTCATTAACGCTAAAATCAAGATGTGTCAAAATCTGTGTTTCCCAACATAAAAGCATAGGACGACAATATGACTAAAATGTTAAACTTCTAAGAGTGTCCTTTTTTTTTACTGCAATGTAAAATAAGGTGACACTTTTCAACAAAATTTGCATGGGACATGGCGCCTAATAAGCTCAAAAAATTTCACAAAGCAAAATTAAAAATTACGCATTTCAAAGTTCGCTCACGCACTGAAAAACGTCGCAAAACAATACTCCTTAATATTCGACAGAACTCGTACAGACTAAAATTCCCAAGAAAACTCCGACTCAAGAATATGGGAATAACTTTTCCATTAAAACCTTAACATACGTGGAGGAGATCAAATGTCAAGATTAAAATTCCACAGATACTTGCCCAATACCCCAAATAACATTAAAACGTGGATATTACAATATACAAAAATAGTATTAGACCCGAAACGGGGATGAAGAGATTTTCAACAGAAATTTGCAACCATGTGTAACAAAACAATTTCATGCATGCTTAAACTCACGGTTTAAACTCTGTTGAGTGCTAAATGCTTTACCAAGACATTTATAATACAACTCACTTTATGCTTTGAGAACATGAGAAACAATTGATTGCAACTTATTTTAGAAATAAATTATGTGCATGAATTTGGTCGACCCTCAACATCCTAGGACCACGTTTCTCAATTTCCTAGCCACGCTATCGTCATCCGGAAGCATCAAACATCTTAAAGCAATAATTACACAAGTATGATTAACTTACAATTTCTCCTTGAAATAGATTCAATTTAACAAGCGTAGGATTTTGATTCAACCAATAACTCTAACCCAAAAGGATCAACTTAGTGTATCTGGCATGCTTAACCATCACTCCAATATAAAAATGCTATAAACATCAATTATTCTATCAGTTACTCACTTACAAACTTTCTCACTACCTCAACAGTCATCATACCAAGGCAGTTCAAGTATCCACATGTAGCACGTAGGTTCACCATAACAATGGCCTGGTGCCATTGTGAACGTACCGTACATGATCATCCTTGCTATCCTCAAAAAGTTTTCCGTTTCTAGTGACTCAATTAACTCCAAAATATCATATCTTTATATACCTAATGGTGCAACTTCACTTTCAGTCACATAAAAGAACGCTAGTTTGAGTCTAGACATCCAAAATCCATACCTAATTCTCTCAAACTTAAGCTTTGATACCAACTTGTAACACACTCCAATCTGGAAATAGCAACTAATATAAAATTTACTAAATACATCGATAATGGAAAACATCTACAACAACAATTTAAGATTTAACTTCAATAAACGTATTTCAATAATTAAACACGATCTATAATAGGTACGAGTGTTACTAAAACCCAGTAACCGTCACTATCTCCAAGTGCGGAAGACTCCACGAAACCACTTACCCTCGCGTAAATCTAGTGCTCATCTCCTCTTTGCACTGCTAGAACCAAACCCCCAACTGGAACCTGATACGCATGCTGACAAATAAAAAGGTTATGCTTAACGCCTAGTGAGCTCAAGAGTTTTCAACTTTTATAAATATATCATTAAAAAGGAATAATGCAATTGAAATCATAGTCTTTCAAAATGATATGCTTCATTTATGAAAACGTCTCGGATTCCAATAATAAGCCTTTTAAGCGAAGGAGGCACCAATATAAACGTTATCCAAACCAAACTGTTTTACGGGCTAAGATCCCACTGTTAAGTCTAATTTTGTAGTAATCATTCTATTTATTTTCTAGCCTATACTGTGGTTAATGTTCATTTTTGTATTGTAAAGGCTTGGGGTATTTAAGTCCCCTTAGTTCCTTTGTTTTGTAACTTTGGTACTCACAGTTTAATACATCTGATTTCATTGAGCGTAACTTCCTTCTCTCTCTACTTTCTCTCTCTAAAGATTTAGAGATCTTGGACTATCAATTGGTATCAGAGCAATCTGAATCTTGAGAGGATTGAGATATTTGTGATTTAGAATTTGGATTTGTGAATTGAAGCAGAAAACTCGATCGATTTTCTTGATTTTTCAAGAAAACTCGTTTTCTTGCTTCTTCATCAAATTTGGACAGGATATTGGTCAATTTGATTTGATATTGGATTTAATTGATTCGTTATTGCTAATCGATCATATTTGCTTCTTTGTGTTTCGCATAAAAATCTTGTTTGGATCATCAATTTGCAGATCTTGTATTTTCTGTAAAAATACGGTTCACGTTCTGTTCTTTGTCAAATTTGTGAATTTGTTGATTTTAATCAATTTTGGTTATTAAAAGTTGTTAGAATTGTGTTTTCGAAAATCAGTATGTGATTTTCTTGGTTAAATTTCAAAGTTGTAGTTGATCTTACGTAAAATGTGTTTTTTTTTATAAGTTTGAGCCTCATTCATAGTAGTTTGCGCTTCATCCATGCTACATTGCGTTTCATTCTTATACTTTGCATAAGGTTCATTGTGGTCTAATTTGGATGTTAGTGAATTTTTAGGTTTTCGGATCTAGTTTGAAACGTAAAGCTTCTCTTGCGTATCAAGAAAGAAAGGATTTCAAGTTTTCGGTTCTAGCTTCATACGTAAACCTCAGTTTGCGTATCACTCAGTAAACGCAAAGTCTTCTGCGCTTTTCTCTCCAAACGCAAAGCTTACTTTGCTCTTCTCACCTCACCCGCAAAGTCTTCTCACGTAAAGCTTCATCTTGCGTTTCTCTAAGCAAACGCAAAGTTCAGTTCGCGGTTCTCTCTTGAAATGCAAACCTATAGTTTGCGCGTCTCCCATATTTGGAAAATTTTCTAAATTTTCTGATTTTTTCACAAGATGTCTTTGCAAGCACAAATCTACAAAAATGACCTCATGATGTCTTTAGATGAGGCCAATGAAAGTGATCCCAGCTACTACTACTACTCCAGCTACAACAGTTGAAAAAGCTTTAAGAGATTATGAAGCTGAAGAGCTCTTAAGATATCAAGCAGACAGTCAGGCTAAGTCAAATCTGATCCTTGCTCTTCCCAACTCCATCTATACCAGAATCGATTGCTTCAAACATAACCCAATACTGATGTGGACACAACTTGAGAAGATTATGCTTGGTACTGCAATGTCTACTCAGTTACGACAGACCAGGTACATGAACAACTTTGAAAAGTTCAAGGCCAAGGACGGGGAAAGTTTGAAAAATGTTTTTGATCGATTCTGGGTTGTTATCAATGATCTCTACAAGATTAAAGTTACCAAGACTGAGTTGGAGGCTAACTTGAAGTTTCTAAACACTTTACAACCTGAGTGGAACAAGTCATGCCACAGAATGAGAAACGATGTCAGAATCTCAACCATGCCAATTCAGGAGTTATACGAAATCTTGATGACAGATGAATCTATGGTAATGGAGAAGAAGGAGAAACTGGATAAGAAGAACAAGACTCTGTCAGTAGATCCCATTGCTCTTATAACTAGCCAACTGACTGAGAAAGCTTTGACCGAATCGGCTTATGATGGATCTACAGATGATGATGGTGAAGCGCTCGAAAAGGCCATGATTCTTTTGACTCAGCATTACAAGAAACAGTTCAAGCACAGATCTGGGTTGAACAACCTGCAGTTTACTTCTGGTTCTAAGAAGATAGAACCTGGTGCTCCTTCAAAGACATATTTTCCAAAGTATGAACCGGCTAAGGTAGTTGACCAAAAGAAAGATGACAAAAAGGTGATGAATTGTTTTAACTGTGGGAAGCCTGGACATATGGTTAAGGATTGCAGAGTCAAAGTGGTAAAGGATGCTGCTTTTTACCGAAAGAATTTGACTCTAGCTGAAAAGAAGGAAAGTGGAACCATCCTGTTGGCCGAAGAAGAATACTGGTTGGATCATTCGGACAACGAGGCTGAAAATGAGGAAACTGCGGCTATGTGCTTTATAGGTGATGACAAATCTGATGATGAGGAAGAGGATACCTCATCTGTTGGTTCTGAGGTAATATCAGAGTTTAACTATAATTTCTTTTTATCTCAAATAAATGTTTTTATCACTGCTTTGCATGAATTGCGCTCAAAGTTCGTTTCTGAAAAGTTTAAAAATCAAGAAAAGTCTGATTTAATCGAAAAACTGCAATTTTCTTTAAAAGATGAAAAGTCAATTTTAATTGACACAAAAGAGAAATTTAATAAGCAGATGGTCGAGTTAGAAAATTCAAATCAGACTTATCGTGATTCGTTGACTGAACTGACTTCTTCAAATAAAATTCTTTCTGACAAAATAATTGTTTTAGAAAGAAAATTGTATAAAAGAGAATATTCTGAGCAAACCATTTACATGAATAAACCAAGGAGTGAAGAAGCCATAAAAGAAAAGTGGGGACTTGGTTTTGAAAACCCGCATTTTTTAAATCATGCTAAAAATGAAGTTCCTACTTTATACGAATATGATCATTTTACTCTTGCAAGATATGCTCCTCAGTTTAAATTCTTTTGGACAACTGAGAAACAAATTTTGGAAGAAGAAAATGTGAAAAGAATGAAAAACAAAAGGATGGAAATGCCATTTTTTTACACCTCTGAAAATGCAAAGTATTTTCCTGTTAAATCTAAGAAATCTAGAAAATCTAAAAATATTTTAGATGTCAAATCTTCCAATAAATCTTCATTTTCAACAGATTTTGTTGATATTTTTACCAACACTGATAAAGAAAATGTATCTCCGGTGTCTTATGATACTAAGAAATACATTCCCACATTAGTGTTAGAAGGTAAAATTGTTGATCTTGAAGATAGATTGGAAGAACAAAATCTTCAAACTTGTTTAGAAAACGATTTATTTCTTTTTATAATGAAAACAAGTTTTGAAGATAAAATTTCTTCTGGATTGTCAAAAGATTCTAAGGAAAATTCTAAAGTTTTGCAAAATAATGGCCATTTGCGTTCCACATTGGAAACGCAAACTGATAGTTTGCGCATGCAGTTGGACGCACAAAGCTCAGTTTGTGCCTCCAATGGGAAGCGCAAACCTCCTCCAGACTTGCGCAATTTTGAAAATTTTCACTCCGAGGCTAGTTCTTCAATGTCAAATGCTAAGACTGATTTCTTTGATAAAGTTTGTTCTTCTGATTCAATTATTGATGATTCTTTACTGCTAAATGCTCAATTTTATAAAAAGAAGCGTAAAAGAAGAAGATCAAATAAGTCAAAGAAACATGATACTGTCTTATCTGAAAATTCTAATGTTTCTGATTTTTCTTCTTCAGATCGGATTGTGAGGAAGTCACCAAGGCAGATTTGGAAGATTAAATAGCAATCACCAGAATCTAAACTGTTAGGAGTTAAATGTGTAGACACTCTTTGTGATACTGATACTTTTGCTTCATGTAATAAAAACCCAAAATATTCTTTTCAGCAAATAATTGAAATATCAAAGAATATCTCATATGCTTCTTCTAGTTCTGATTCTGATGATTGTGTTTTATCTTCTATGGATAATTACTTTCATTTTTGCATGAAAAATAAACCTGTGAAAAATAAAAGACATAAATCTAACAAGGGACCCATAAGCATATGGTTACCTAAAAAGGTGTAGTTTCTGTGTGTGCAGCTAAGTCAATTATGGTATCTGGACTCGGGATGTTCAAAACATATGACTGGCAACAAATCACTTCTGTCTAATTTTAAAGATAAATGTTGCGGTCGTGTGAAATTTGGCAACTGTGAGACAGCTCCTATTCTTGGTTATGGCGATCTAGTTCAAGGAAACGTAACTGTCAAGAGAGTAAGCTATGTCGAGGGTCTAAGTCACAACCTGTTCAGCATCGGCCAATTCTGCGATAAAGATCTTGAAGTCAGCTTCAAATCAAAAAGGGTTGCTGTAAAGAACGATAGTGGCAAAGACTTAATGGTTGGAAAGAGAAGATCTAATTTGTATACAATTGATCTTTCCAAAGTTAAGATCTCATCAGATATGTGTTTACTATTCAAAGCCTCTATCAATGAAAGTTGGATTTGGCATCGTCGACTGGCTCATCTTAACTTCAAGTATATGGATCGCCTGGTCAAGAATGATTCAGTGAGAGGTCTTCCAGTTCTCCGTTTCCAGAAAGATCATCTATGCCAAGATTGTGAGAAAGGAAAAATGAAGAAAGATCCTCACAAGCCTAAACCTTAACACTGCACTTCGGCTATTCTTGACCTTTTGCATGTTGACTTGTGTGGTCCGATGAAGACGAAGAGTTTAGGACATAAGAAATATGTTTTGGTGATTGTTGATGATTACTCCAGATATACATGGGTAAAATTTCTGAAGTCAAAAGACGAGACTCTTGAAGTACTCATCAATCTCATCAAGATAACTCAGACAAATAAGCAGAAGCAAGTGAAAGTGGTAAGATCTGACAATGGCACTGAATTCAAAAACAGTACTCTTCAGGCATTCTATGAATCTCAAGGCATACAACAACAATTTTCTGTTGCACGTACTCCGCAACAGAACGGCGTTGTTGAAAGAAGAAACAGAACGCTCGTTGAGTCCGCCAGATCAATGCACGCTTATTCAGGTCTACCTTTGTCTTACTGGGCTGAAGCAGTGTCAACTGCCTGTCATACACAGTACAGATCAATTCTGCATCGTCGTTTTAACAAAACACCGTATGAACTTATGAACAGGATCAAACCGAACATCAAGTATTTCAAGTCATTCGGGTGTAAATTCTACGTTTTGAATGACAGGGAGAATCTCAACAAGTTTAGTCCGATGGCAGACGAGGGTGTATTCTTGGGTTATTCTTCAAACTCTGCTGCCTATAGAGTTTTTTTGTTCTCTGCAAGAAAGGTTATAGAGAGTGTCAATGTAAAATTTGACGAAGCTGTTGATTTGGTTTCTACTCACTCAGGCTCAGAACCCGCTTTTACTGGCAATTCAGTTTCTGAACAAATTAGTTCAGAACCTGCTCTTTCACCAGATAACCAGGATTCTTCTACTCCCTTTCCTAATCTTTCTGATCTTGATTTTTTGTTTGAAAATTTTTATGATGATGTGCCTAGATCTAATTCTGAAAATGTTTCTAATGTTTTGAATCAGGAAACTGAGAGCTCATCAATTCCAAATTCCGCTGCATCTATCTCTGACAATGATGCCGCTCCAGTCTCTCTTGTTCAACAAGAACCGGCACAACAAGAAATTATTCAATCAGATAATGTTCAATCAGAAATTGAGCCTATTCTTGAAGAACCTATTCAAGAAGAGTCTATTCAAGATCAACCTGTTCAAGAGGAATCACTTCAGGAAGAAGTACAGAATGATGTTATTCAACAAACTGTTCCTGAATCTGATTCAGAGATTGTTGAGATACCTCCTCCTCAAGTTGAAACTATTTCTATCTCTTCATCTGATGTAGAAGTTTCTGAACCTCCCTTTCATCAGTTAGAAGTGGTTCAAGATATCATTGATCCTTTCCCTCATACCATAAAATGGACAAGGTCTCATCCTCTACATCAAATTCTTGGAGATCCTTAAGCCAGTGTTTCTACACGCTCCAAGTCGGCTACTTCCAACGAATGTCTCTTTACTTGCTTCCTAAGCAAGATTGAACCTACAAAAGTTTTGAAGCGTTGGAGGATCCGGATTGGATTATTGCTATGCAAGAGGAACTAAATCAATTTGACGCGCTGAAAGTATGGAGACTTGTACCAAGGCCTAAAGGAAAAAGCATAATTGGTACAAAGTGGATATTCAAGAATAAAAAGGATAAAGACGGTATCGTCGAACGGAACAAATCAAGGTTGGTAGCCAAAGGATATCGACAAGAAGAAGGTATTGACTACGATGAAACATTTGCACCTGTTGCCAGATTGGAAGCTATCCGAATGTTTCTTGCCTTCGCTGCTTATCGCAACTTCACAGTATATCAAATGGACGTCAAGACGACATTTCTTAATGGCAAACGGAAAGAAGAAGTATATCTATCTCAGCCAGAGGGATTTGTTGACAAAGATCGTCCTGATTATGTATATTTTCTCGATAAAGCTTTGTATGGTTTGAAACAAGCTCCACGGACGTGGTATGATGAGTTGTCAGCTTTCTTGGTCAAATTCGGCTTCACCAAAGGATCTATCGATACTACTCTTTTCATTTATAGATCTAATCTTGATATCTGTTTAGTATAAATATACGTAGATGATATTATTTTCGGTGCGACTAACAAATCTTTATGTACTTGGTTTTCTGATTTAATGACCTCTAGATTTCAGATGAGCATGATGGGATAAATCAACTTCTTCCTCGGCTTACTAGTGAATCAGCTTCCTGATGGAATCTTCATCAATCAGTCAAAGTACGTATTTGACATTTTGAAGAAATTCAAGACAGACAAATCTACTTCAATCGACACACCGATGGCTCATGGTGCCAAACTCAGACTCGATCCAGATGGAAAAGTTGTGGATCAAAAGACATAGAGGGGAATGATTGGATCGCTGATGTATCTAACTGCCAGTCGCCCGGACATAATGTTTTCTACGTGCTTATGTGCCCGATTCCAATCTAAACCAAAAGAATCTCATCTTTTAGCAGTCAAACGCATTTTTAGATATATTAAAGGAACTCCTTATTTAGGATTATGGTATCCTAAAAGTTCTGACTATAATTTGATTGCTTATTCAGATGCAGATTTTGGTGGTAATCAATTGGACAGGAAGAGTACTTCTGGTCATCTTCAGTTTTTAGGTGACAGACTGATAAGTTGGGCGTCGAAAAGCAAAACTGCGTTTCAATATCAACAGCCGAAGCTGAATACGTTGTTGCAGCTAGTTGCTATGCTCAAGTGCTTTGGATGAAAACGCAACTTTGCGATTACGGGATGCTATAGAAGACAGTGCCGATATATTGTGACAGCAAGTCCGCAATTGCCATCTCTGTCAATCCGGTCCAACATACTAAGACCAAGCATATAGACATGAGATACCATTTTATAAAGCATCACGTGGAAGAAGGTACTATTGAGTTATATTTTGTCCCAACTGACTATCAACTTGCTGATATTTTTACAAAAGCTTTAGATGAAAAACGTTTTAATTTTTTGCTTTCTAAACTTGGCATGTTGAATTTAAAAGTTTAAATCTTTACAAATTTTATTCTATAAAGTAAAATCTTTCAGATTTTCTTTCTTTTGAATAATATGTGTGTATAGGATCGTTTACAAGTCGTCTTGTTTATATTAAAGTTTTATATGGTCAACTTTCAAGTATTACAAACATCGAAAAGTAAGTAACATGTTTGACGCTTTAGATTCTGCTTTAAAGATATGTGAGTCGGCCTATTTATGGTTTACTTTGCTTGAACAACCTAAGTGATCAGAATTGTAGATCGTAATGAAAATATGGGCTAAGCGATTCAATATAGATCTGAGTTATTGAGATGATTTTTTAAAGCATATAAAATACAGAAATCTCTGAGTTTAAAAGTTTGTACCTGTGGCCTTTCTGATTTGGGAAAGTAAATTCCGTGGGATGCTCGACATCTGATCCCCTAAGGTCATTTGGTCTGGGAGTGATCGAACAGAAATCCTTCTATAGAATCAGATCGAAATTCATGTTTTACTGGTATGAATGTGTTTAGAATATGTCGATGTAGCCTTTCTGATCCGGGAAAGTAAGTTCCAAGGGGTGCTTGACACCTAGTCCCCTAAGGCCAACTGGTCTGGGAGCGGCTGACCCAAATCCTGTAATAGGGTCAGATAGAAAGTTACGTTTACGGCATGTTCTTTACTTATCGAACTCTTTGATTAAAATATGCCAAAGTGCACATCGCTTAAAAGATGCCTAAGAGCACACTCATGTGGAGATGCCAATGTGCACACTGCTAAAACATGCCAATGAGCACACATCTCTTGATACTTGGTGATATATTTTGAGCTGCGACAAACCTGTAAATTTGTGAAAATATTAATTCTTGATGATTTAGTGTCTGTACATGAAAAGTTCTCCATTTTATGTTTAGAATTGCATTTTTCTTGAAGCTAATTAAAAGATCGCATGCGAGCACACTGAATAGATACCTGCAAGTGTTTGAAACTGAACATGTTTTTACTTGATATGCAATGAAACTTGTTCTGGTATCCAGCAACACATGCTTTGTTAAGTCTAAATATTGTATCCAAGATTTAATAGGAAAGTCAAATGTGTAAAAGTCAACATTGACCTTGTAATAGTTTGTCAAAGTAAGTTTAGTTTCCTTAGCCGTTAAGGCTTTGTTTTAGATGTGTGGTATATATTGGTTTGCCTTTGTAATCTTGTAGTAACAAACTAGAGTCTAAGCATTCATTTGTAATATCTAGAGTGTGTGTAATACAAGATCTACTTTCTCTCTCTAGATTCTCTCTCTAGTTCTTGAGCTTATTTGACATATATTGAGTAATTAGCTTGTTGTGATTGGGATTTATGATTTACATGCTTGATTTCAACTGATTGATAAATCTGGGATATTTTACTGAGTAGACTTTAATTTGTTTAGTGTTTAAAAGTTTATATATTCAGTTGTTACAAAATTTATATTCAATATGATCATCTTTCATACTGATGCCTTTATGATTTAGTATCTATGTTTTTGTATATGGTTTATGCAATTTTCAAGGGGGAGAGCTTATCTGAAAAAGTTATCTGATCTTTTCTGTGTTTGAGGGGGAGTAAGTAAGAAAATTATCTGTGTTGATCAAAAGTTAAACAGGTATGTATCTCAAATTTTTCTACACATTTGCTATACTAACAGTTAAATTTTTGTGCATTTGTGTAGGGGGAGTGAGGATTTCAGGTATATTTTACAATATTTTTTTTAGAAGTTCTTTTTTATTTTTTATTTTTTTTATTTTTTATGTTATGTTTTTAGCTATAGTTTTGTTTTAGTTTTTATTAGTATATATAGTGTGTTTTTCTTTTCATTTTCATTTTCCCGCTTACCTGTTCTTGTTATCTGATTTTTCGGCTCCAGTTTTCTCTCTATCGCATACTCTGTGTTCGAAATCTTAATCTGTTTTTTTTTTTATTATTTCTTCTTCGTGAAATCATGGTATGTGTTTTCGATTACTTCGCATTCGTTTATCGATCTTAAGTAATGTTTCATTATGTTTATTGTTGATTCAAGTGTTCATGAACTTGATGTTTGCTTTTCTCGAACTGTTCATCTTCCAAAATCTCAGATTGCGATTTCGTGAATTTTTACTTAAATCAAGTATTGGGTTTTGCTTAGATCTGATAATCGATCATCAGGTATGCCTCTTTTATCTTTAATTTCTTGTATTCTTGCTTTAATTTTGATTTTTGTGGTTTTCGGTTTGTTTCTCGCGAAAACTAGGTTTCTGTACAAGTTTGATAGATCCGTAAGGTAAACTTTGCGCGTCTATCTAGAAACGCAAAGTGAACTTTGCGCGTCTCTCTAGAAACGCAAAGTGAACTTTGCGCGTCTATCTAGAAACGCAAAGTGAACTTTGCGCGTCTATCTAGAAACACAAAGTGAACTTTGCGCGTCTAACTAGAAACGCAAAGTGAACTTTGCGCGTCTAACTAGAAACGCAAAGTGAACTTTGCGCGTCTAACTAGAAACACAATGTCTACTTTGCGCTTCTAACTTGTTACGCAAACTTATTGTTTTTGTTTTCTTTGTTCTTTCAAGTGTAGTTTACGTATCAACAAGGACACGCAAAGTCTACCTTGCGTATCCTCATTGACACGCAAACTCTCTTTGTTTGTGTTTCGTGTTTGTTATCATGTTGACACGCAAAGTGTACTTTGTGTGACCAACAGGACACGTAAATCCTAGTTTGCGTTTCCCGTTGGACATGCAAAGTGAACTTTGCGCATCACACATGATACGCAAACTCCTTGTTTCTTGTGTTTTGCGCATCACAGAGGACACGCAAAGTCTCTTTTGCGTATCCCGTTGGACACGCAAAGTGTATTTTGCGTATCCTTCTTGACACGCAAACCATTCTTGGAAATTTTTTTTTCATTCTTTCTAATTCTTTTTCATTTTGTTTTCCAGGTCTATTATGTCTTCTAAAACCAATTCTGATCCAATGTTTCAAGACGAGAATGTCATTCTCGATGATCCGTCTGATCGAGCTTCCCATGAGACTCCCATGCTGTCTCACCCTTCTGTTGGGGCCGATCTTTCTGCTTCTCGTCGTACACCAAATGATGTGTTTCCAACCATCATGTATATGCCTTACAAGCCAAACAACTATTTTGTTGACTTTGATAGAATAAAGATCCATCTGGTTATTCGATCTATTCTTCGAGGACATCCACTTGCTCAGGCTCTGTCTTCTGTTGCTGAAGTTCCGGAAGTCTACATTCAGCAGGCTTGGCATTCTATAACGAAGAATGAACTGGCTCGTCCGCATCACTTTGATCTTCAAATCGATAAATTTGAATCTTTGCTTTCCTACAAGCGACTGAGATTGATACTGGAGCTTCCTGAGCCGAACTCCAGACCAGGCCGTAATAACTATGACAGTTTTCCATCAGAAGACGAAGTATTTGAGGGAATCAAACAGCTTGGATATGTTGGTCAACTGAACAAAGTTACAGACTTTGACAAGTCTAATCTACCTCCAGTATGGTATGCATTGTTCTCAGTTATCATCAGGTGCCTGACATCGAAGCATTCTGGCACAGACAGTGCAAGTCTAATGTATCTCCGATTGTTCCATGCAGTCGTCTATGACTTGCATGTCGACTACACTTTTATTTTTTGGACTGAACTCTCGGAGGTCGTACATGACAAGTTCACTAACAAGAAACGGAAGTTCATTCCGTTCATTAGATTTCTGAAACTTATTGTTCAAAGTATGCTGAGAAGCAATCCAGCCATTCCTCGAAGATTATCTTGGCCAACAGTTCCTGATACATAAATGACTTACATCCAAAAGGTGAAGCGGACTTTTGACTATTCGATGCCCATTCCTTTGGAGCTTGTTGTGAATTACGCAGATCTTTCAGATGAAAGTATTATCGAATATTGCTCGGATAATGAAATACTTCTGGAAGCTGATCAAGAAGTTGAAGTTCTTGCTGATCAAGAAGTTGAAGTTCCTGCTGATCAAGAAGTTGAAGTTGAAGTATCTATTTCTGAACAAGAGGTCAACAAAGCTGCTAAACAAGAGATTGAAACAGTTGATGAAAAAGAGGTTGATATTGCTGTAGTACATGAAGATGAGACCATCATTGCATCTCAACAAATTGGTGTTGTTCTAGCTGATATAGGTCCTGAAGTTAGTGAAACTGCTGCTGATGCTGATATTTCTAGTGATAAAGATGGGGAAAATGATGATGAAGATGCAACTGATGATTCTGATAGTGATAATGATGGTGATGATGCTGATCAACCGAGTATTCGGATTTATGAAAGAAAGATCAGGACACCGGAAGTGGTTGTTTCAACAGAAGTTGTTTTTGAAGATGATTTTGTTCCTGTTAATCCTTCTGTTGCTTGTCTTCAAGTAGATGAATTAGATACAACATTTGATCAAGCCTCAGTTTCGGTACAAAGTCAAGGTCCAGCAACTTCGCTTGCGGCCATTCAGTCTACAACAGTTTCAGCTGTAGAGCTTACTTCTGATCAAGCTCGGGTTTCTACTGACAAATTCGTTACTTTGAACGATGTCATTCGTCAGTTATCAGAGAGAATGGATACAGAAAAGGAAGCTCAAATTCTGAATTTGAAGACTTTCTTCAAAGGTAAGATGCCTGAAATTGATACTTCAGTGATTCCTCCAGAGATTCCTTTCAGACGCCTAACTGGGGTAATTCTTCGTGAACCTTCTTCTGTTGTGACTTCAACTACTTCTCCGATTGTTTCTTTTCCATTTCCTTCGGTGGTTTCTATGTCTGCGGGAATTTCTATGTCTCCTCCTTCTGGTACATCTTCAAGGTCTTCTCTTCATGAACTTCCTATTTCTGAGTTGACTGATATACTATATGTGCGTCTACTGTCTATGTCACCGCCACAACATCAGGATCAAGATCTTCTTTCTTTGCTACGGAACTTCCAACCTACGCCGCCTCCAGTTCCTTCTTCTGAATCTGACCGGATTACTGCTTTATCTGATGAGTTTCATGCATTCAGATCAGTAGTTCGTACAAGTTTTTCTGATCTCAAATCTTTTATGTCTCAAGCCTTCTCTGATTTATCTTCCAGGCTTGATCTTCATGAACAAAGTTGCAGAACTGAGGCTGGCCCGTCTCTTAAGCGCCGACATGACCAAGATGATCCTGATCATCAAGGCCATGAGGGGGAGATGGCAAAGAGACCGAGAGTTGAAGGATCTTCTGAAGCTAGAGAAGATATTCAAGAAGAAGTGGCTGGTGATATAGGAAAGAGTGGTGAAACTGTTCAAGACTGCAACATTCAGGATTTAGTGAATGTTATGATTGAAAATGCTGATTTGTCTTCCCTGCATAATGAACTGAATATTTCTGAGAGCAATATTAACAATAATTTGCAAATTGTTGTTCATATGGATCCAGATGTTTCTGCAAATATTCATGATGTTGAAGAATCTGAAGCTGCAAGTGATCTTCCTGCTCATGATGAGGTTCCTGAAACTGCTAAAGCTACATCTACTCCTATTGATAGTTCAGCTCCGACTACCACTATTCCTTCAAGATCATTTGAAGTTGGTCAGTCGTCAAGAGCAGAAGTTGATGTTCCACCTTCTGATCCTGTAATTCCACCATCTATTCTAGAAGAAGGACCGGTTTTATCTAGACATTAAAGACAAAGGAATTTGCAACGTAGATATTTGGCATCAAGGCAAAGATCAGCCTTTCTAGAAGACACTTAGAGAAACATCTTTGTCTCTAGAAGAAGGCCGATTAACATCTATGCAATCCTTGGAGTAGAGAAAGAGTCAGATGCCTATCAATATGAATACATAATGTTCATTAAGTGCCAGTGCAAAAGGAATAATACCGTGTCTTCTCAACACTTCATTGTTCGAGTCATCAGTGTCACAATCAACAAGTTTGTGAATATCTGGTATCCTGATTTTGAAGTTGAAAGAAGAGACGGTATAAATTTTCAGAGGCAGACTTCACTGACCTTTCTATAGATGACATTGAATTCTTATATGACTATTTCAGGAATCTATATCATAGAACACAGGATGTTTCACAAGCTTTGTTCGTCATCAAAAGATTCATTCGACGACATATTCGATTCTTCAGAGTTTTTGATTTCCAGATGGCCGTTGAAAGCTTCCAACCAGTTGTAAATCTTCTGAGGCCTAACCAAAGCTTACCAAACTTAGAGTCTTATCATCTTCTCACCATAGTTGAAGATCCATATGGAGTGGTGTACAAGAATGGGTCAAATGAAAAATGCTTTCTCAGATTTGAAGAAATTGCACATTACTCTGATGGAACTTTAAAGGTGATTAAGCTTCAGTTGGAGCAACATCTGAAGGAGGCTAAAAGAAGATTTTTGGAAACAAGAGAAAATGCATTCCTGGTTGATAATGATGAAATCCGACTTCTTCAGAAGACTTTAGATTCAATTCAAGAGAGATTGAATCTCCGCTCAACTCTAAGACGACTGAAAGTTTTAGTTGGTTTGAATAGACTTCGCCAAAGAGAAGAGTGCCAGTGATTCTCCAAAGTCGCCTGGTTGGTCTATGCTGTTTTTGAAGATTGTTTTTGAAGACCACGGCGCCAATGATTACTAAAGGGGAGATTGTTAAGTCTAATTTTTTAGTAATCATTATATTTATTTTCTGGCCTATACTGTGCTTAATGTTCATTTTTGTATTGTAAAGGCTAGGGGTATTTAAGTCCCCTTAGTTCCTTTGTTTTGTAACTTTGGCACTCACAGTTTAATACATCTGATTACATTGAGCGTAACTTCTTTCTCTATCTACTTTATCTCTCTAAAGATTTAGAGATCTTGGACTATCACCCACTATAAAACATTTTTTTAGTAAATTTAGATTGAACCCAAAACTTACTAAAAATGAGAATAGAAAGCGGACTCCCAATTTATGAAACGGGAATAAAACTTTATATTCCGAAACACCTAAAACACGGGTGGGACATGACCCTCAACCCATAAACCATGGATGAAAACCTATATAAACAAACGTCACCAAAAACACGGACATTAGGCCCAATACTCACACAACCATAAAATGGAGGGAATCCAAATACTAAAACATGGGAATGACGTATTTCATTCAAACCTTAATATACGCGGGGGAAACCCAATATTAAGACCATCATTTACCGTCGACCACACAAAACCAACGATAGTAAGATACGACCTTAACATATATAATACTAATGATCGACGACGGGGGAGACCCGTTTCCATCTTGGGTGACGAGAACACGTGTATGGGGCCACCGGTGATGTTATTGGATTTCATCACCTATCCCAGTTCTAGTTCCCATGCCATAACAGACATCACATTCCTCAAACTGTTTATACCTCTAGTGCTTACTCCGTCGAGTTACACCTCAAGGTCTTACAAACAAGGGTGCCTATCCAATCCAAACGAGTTACACCTCAAAGGCTTGCGCCCTCTATTGCCTACTCGCTAGCGACCCAAACGGTCAACAGTTATAACCAACCTCACATGCCTTCCAAGAATAGACATACTTACGTGTTTATGGATCCATTGCAAAACAGTCTAACATTACATGACTCCAATTGAATGACCGAAGCACCCAAAACATGTAACTCTCAAATGACACGTAATAAACGCCACCATACTCAAAACTCCACAATTTGGTTATGCAAACACAAGGACCAAAAGTATGATTAACTCAAAACTCATCATTTGTTGAGGCAGACCATTTTCCAAATGATTAACAAAATAATACGCATTTTCCAAATGGTTTATAAGATCAAATACACAAATGAAGACACTTACATTAAATGAACTCCATTTAGATATGTAAAATCATCTAGGAAACATATCAACCTGATATGTTCACCAAAATGCTCAAAAATCCCAAAGTGGGTGTTTCACAATGTTTATAAAACTAAACACTTCAAATAATTAAGATTCACCAAAAATTCAACAATTAATAATTTCATGCAAAACAGATAAACACTTTAAAGTAAACATTTCGGCATGTACACCGTTTTCACAAATCAACTTGAACTGATCTTGCTAGATTTAGGCTAAATCTAGATTTTACCCCAACTTGAGATTTTTTGAAGAAATCTGAATCTATGAGCAAAATCCTTCCAAATCCTAGATCTACAAATTTCAACTATAAATATACTAATTCAACCGTTTAGAATAGTTCCCCGATCATTTTACATCAAAATCTCCATTTTGGCCAAAACCCTAATTTTGACCTAAATCCTCCAAAATCTTCCAAACCGAAATTATAGAAACCAAACACTAAGGAATCATCAATGAAGCATTTATATCACCTAATAAGGTTTAGAGATGGAGAGGATAAACTTACCACTTAGGTTTTGATGAAAACCTAGAAAACCCTAACATGGAGCTTAAGGTTGAAGATGAAAATGGAGATTGTGAACTCTTGATCATAACTTCCAATTATACTACTTGATGGTGTTTTACCTCTATAATATCCAAGGATTTGAGCTAAGGATGACCCAAAATCAACATATATGATTTAGGTTAGTTCTAGAGAGTGTTTGGGAAGAAGTGGAAGTGATGAAATGAAGAAAGGAGCTAAAACCCACATTTAACAGCCTTCTGCCCCTGGACATTGTCGTTGGTCATTGTCGCTGGGTGTCCCTCTGCCTTTATTTCTTGCTGCTACATTGCCAAGTGCGACTATGACACTGTCATAGTCGTCGGGCATTGTAGTTGTGCCCGTACCAAGCTCCGAAACTTGACTTTTTCAACGCCAACACTCCCGATACTCCAAAGAACATTAAATAATGTCTTCCCAACAAAAATCCCATCATTTACAAGTTCCAAAAATGTACGGGTGACCTTTACTTACCGAAAATTACGGGTGTTACATCATGAATGTCTTGATGACTTTTCAATAGTATGTGAACTAGTTGGGAAAATCAATTTCATGCTCATTCACTTGTAGTAAATAATAAATTTATTAGGACGCAATTCTTTCTCCGGAGTATTTTTTTTAGTTAAACCTACCAACCTCCTAACACTAAACATATCTTAAACACATTTAATCCTTTGTCTCTAGAAGTTTAATGACTTGTTTATTCAAAAATATTGTCGAGGAACTTAATCATTGAAAATATTAAAGTCCATTGGATTTTTTTGACCTATTTCATTAATAAACTATTAGTTAATATAATGATCATCACCTTAATGTGAAGAAAAATAAAAATAAACCAAAAAAGACAATAAAAACGCAAAGTTTTACTATCGTCGAGATAAGAGAGATAGTGTAGTCTGTTTGTGAAAGATGCCCCTAGAATATAAAAACAGGTCTTTTTACACGACTTTTATAATAGAACCGTGTCAAAAATCTCGCTAAGAAAACCCTAATTAGGGTTGAGTTATCTTTTTCTTCAAAGCCGTGTAAAATTGATGGTCTATATACACAATATTATATCATAATCGTATAAAATGGTCGAGTTACCTTTTTAGACAATTTTTTACTTTGAACCGTTTATAATACTATACAATTTTTTTAAGTAGTGGTTTTTGTTTTAATAACAACTCTATTAGTTGAAAATATAACTAGTTACCTAATATAATAGATATATACACATTAACTTTTGATATATTGTTTTCAAATATATACTCCACAATTATAATAAAAAATTAAAAGTAGATGAGGTATTTATAAAAAAATCAGCATAAGAAAATAATGATACTGAACATTAAAAATACAATTATGAAAAAATTACAATAATTTAAACAAAACGAATTAATATACCATATTTCAACAATTAATAGAATAAAAGAAATAATAAAACTTTTAATGTTAACTACTACTTCCTTTATATTAAAATAAGTATCTGACACAGTTTTAAACATATATAATTTTTAATTTTTTTTAACCAAATAATATTTTTACTCTTATCTAATTTCTCTATCTTCAAAAGGTCTAAACTATTTGTGTATTAATTAAGGGTAAATCTGATAATTTAATTATATGTTTTTAAAAGTGGACACTTATTTTTGAGATAAACATAAATAAAATTATGGATTACTATTTTAGGACGGATAAAATACTCCCCATGTCTAAAAATAAGAGTCCATATTTCTATATATGTGTGTCCCAAAATAAGTGTTAACTTTTAAAACTAGAAAACTAATTTTCAAATTTACTCTTAAGAATGCATAAATATTTAAGAGTTTTGACGAGACATTTAATTAGTTTACAAAAATAAGGATAAAAATGTCATTTTGTTAACAAAAAATGATAATAATTGTGAATATTTAAAAGGGAAAAGTCTACAAAACCCCCATGGACTTTTGTGTTTAGAATGATTAAGTCATTAGATAATTTTTTAGAACAAATAAGTCCTTAAACTTTCCAAAACCTGTTAAATAAATCATTAGACTTTCTAAAACCTGGTAGATACATCCTTATGACGTATAAAACTGATTAATATGGTAAAATAATTGAAAAGGTCCGAAAAAACCCAACGGACTTTTATATTTAGAACAATTAAGCCCCTAAACATTTTTTGAACGAAAAAAATACTTGCATTTATAAAACGAAACGAATATACCATTTTCGTTATTCTTCCCAAAACATACAAAGATGTATCCAAAGCATAAATAGATATATAGATATAAAAGTTGGTCATAATTTACCAAAGTTGAACCAAAAGTTGCGCCAAATAAACCAAAAATTGCCCCAAAAAGTACCAACAATTGTGCCAAATAAACCAAAAGTTGTGCCAAAAAATACCAACAGTGGTACTAAAATATACCAAAATAACAACTAATCTATATTAAGTCCTGGAATGAACTATTCTTCATTTGCATCAACTTCTGTTGGAGATACAACCATTTGACTTTCTTGTAACCCTTCTTGATGTCCAACAACAGTCTCATCTTCATCATGGTCTTCATCATTAACAACAACCTCATTTGAAATTGAAAACGGTAGCCGATATTAACTCTCCTTTGCATACTCCCTTTAAAAAACACCCGTATAGTCCTATAACCTTCCTACATCCACTAATCCACCCATCTCTTAGTGCTTTGAAACATACATAAAATCTCATAAATTCATTACTTCCATCTGCCATTAAATTTAGGTCCATCTTAACTGTAGATCCTGGATTGGCCCACCTAATTTCATGTCCATAATCCCAAAGCTTTCCATAGTGTTCTGTTAAAGAACCTTCAATTTCAAGAGCGCTCTAGACTTGGCCCGAATGCATTGGCCCTTGCAAACTTTGACCATAAACTTCTTCAAAATGTCATCTTGCATATCTTTAATTTTTATGAATGGCCTTTCGAGGAGTTCCCTGACATAATGCTTTGCAATCCAATTTGGTGTCACTAGAGATCCAAAACTATAGTCTCTACTACATATGTGCTTACAATTAATGGTTTTAATCTGAAATGACTTTTCTTCTTGCATCGAAGATGCCCATAATCTAAAAGGACAAGTTTTATCTTTTTGACCTTTCCACATGTAACAAGCAACCTCTCTGAATCATTTTTCACATACTCTAGTTGGTAGCCATTTGCCACCGCATAGTTTGTCAAACACTGCTTTAATTGACTAGGAGTCTCATACCTCTCACCAAGTCTGGGCTTCATCATCTTCCACGGAATATTAGGATTATGTATCGGATATTGAACACCTTTTTGTATAGACTGATCTCCAACATTATCATCCCTTCATCCGCATTGAACTCAACATCGTTAATCGTGTTTACACTACAAAGCTTATTTAAAAAATAATCATCAACTATTTTGTTTAAGTTGATTACATCACCCTCATCTTCAAGGTCTAAAGATAAAGAAGCAGATTTATCTCCACTTGAATTATCATTTACATCATAGTTAGGATCATAACTACAATCATCACTATAATCCGATGCCATTCTGTAAACAAGAATAACAACTTAGGCTTCAAAACATGCATCTTGTTTGATCCCAAAACATTGTTACTGAAAAAAAAACGTGAGATTATCCGGTCACTTTGGAGGATAGGTTAATGATAGATGGAAAAAAGAGGTTATCATGCATCTTGTTATATATGATAATTATCTTATGTAATGTATTCACAAAAACACTCATGATTAGGGTTTAAAATTTGTAGGAACTTACCTGAAATGGTGGCGGTTCTAAGTTAGGTTGAGGGCAGTTGGGACGGCGACGAAAGGCTGGTGTGGCGGCGCTGGTGGTGCGCCGACGACGGTGGTACGTCGGAACCGGTGGTGCGCCGGCGATGGGTGGTGTAGGCGGACGATGGGATTGAACGATTGTAGGGTAGAGACGTGAATCGTGAATGATAGGGATGGGGGAAGCGACTCTTGAGCGACTATTACATTTTAGGTTTTTTTTTTTAATTTGTAGGTTACCTGCTATTTAAGTTACAAGTTGCATTTTTAAAGAATAATGATGTATATAACAGGTTTTAGAAAATGAAAGGATTTATTTAACATATTTTAGAAAGTTCAAGGACTTATTTATTCTAAAAAATTGTCTAATGACTTAATCA
Organism: Arctium minus; assembly: GCA_954870635.1. NCBI lineage: Eukaryota > Viridiplantae > Streptophyta > Magnoliopsida > Asterales > Asteraceae > Arctium > Arctium minus. Next base: position 62,991,293 of record OX941088.1, on the reverse strand, counting down.
TTCTAAACACAAAAGTCCATGGGGTTTTTGTATACTTTTCCCTATTTAAAACAATTTATCATTTTATTTGTGAAGATTTATTTATGATGAAGAGAGTAATATTTATTTCCGCCACTTCAGTCACCTCCAACGAGGTTTTGTTTTATGAACCGGTTTGGAAAAAAATAGCAAAAACTCCCAAAGTTAATAACCACCGCCAAAAATATCACCCTTTTGGAAAAAAAAAATAGATAGATAGAGGGGCCTCTTGAAGAAACGAGTATACACGGATCTTCTATAGAGACCGTATAGAAATATCATGTCATTTAAATCCCTCATATCCAACGATATCGCTATCCTGGTTACCTCTTGCCCTTTTGCTACCTCTCGCTCACATCCTCATCCATTCTTCTTACAGCCACCCGTCGTTGTTGGTATCTACCATCGATCTCCCTCTTTTTGATATGTTTTTTCTTACGATTCCTAATAATCATTTACAACAATTTAATATAGTACACATAAACAGATCAAAAATGATGGAGAATATACAAAAAGAATAGATCAAAAAGAGGGAGATTGGTGGCATGGTGAACGACAGTGATGTGCGATGATAGAAGTGATCCTAGCCCTTCATCGGCTCAACATTTGCGGCTTTGACTGTGAAGTACCGGATAGAACTCACATAGTTTGTAGAGGATAGAGGGTAGTTTCGTAACTTTTACAAATAGACAACAAACAAGTTCATATGTGAACCTGTGTGATTCGTATATGAACTATATGTTCATATGAGAATCAATTAGTTAGTTCATATGTGAATATATTAATTAGTTCATGTGATTCACATATGAACCTACGGGTTCATATGTGAATCGGTTAATTAGTTCATATGTGAATCAGTTAATTAGTTAATATGTGAATCTCAATGGTTCATATGTGAAACAGTTAAAATAGTTCAAATGTGAATTACACGGGTTCACATATAGACAACAAATAGTTCATATGTGAGATCGTTTGCTGCCTATTTGTAAAAGTTATGAAACTATCCCTCTATTTTTGGCATAGCCGCAAATGTCGAGCAGTCAAAGCTGCAATTCATGACTAGTCAAAGCCATAATTCTTCACCCGTCAAATCCGATCTTAACCATATGGAGGGCTAGGATTATTTCTATACTTCTCATATATTTAGCACCTTTAATTTGAACATATATATATATATATATTAATTAAAAAACTTTTACCTTCTTAATTTTAAGCTAAATTATCTTAGAAATAACTAATGTTTTAATCAAACAAATTACATAAAAAAACGTCATTTCATTCTCCTCGATTTGACATTCATCTCGATATAGTTTTTTTAACCGTTTTTTACGTGAAATGATATTTTTGTATAATATTCATCGTGAATATTTATGCACGTTCATATGTTTACAATAACTCTTTAATATTCATACATTAGTATAATATATTCATCATGAATATACAACTTAGTATAAAATTCATCATGAATAGTTATGTATTTTCACGTGTATTCATACATCACTATGACATTCATCATTAATATACATTTTCACTATAACATTAATCATGAATATATGTTTTCTTTATAAACATTCATCATGAACAAATATATATATATATATATATATATATATATGTATATATATATGGGTGGGTTCAATTGAAAATCGATTTTCGGTTGTGAACTGGAGGGACAAATCAGAGCGCACCAGATGTCCACACCTTTATGGGTCATTCATCAGGAATAACGTATCATTCATGATGAATAATACAACATTCATGACGAATAATACACGCTTCATGATGAATAATATATGGATTATGAATCGTATATTATTCATCATGAACGTTATATTCTTTATGATGACTAGTGCATGAACGTTCACCTTCGTTATTCAAATTGAATGTGGACACCAGGGGACACATATCGTGCTCTCCTTTATCCCCCGCCCAGGTCACAACCGAAAATTAATTTTCAATTAAACTTTCTCTCTCTCTCTCTATATATATATATATATATATATATATTCACGTGTATACAATAACTCTTCAATATTCATACACCATTATAATATTCATCATGAGTATACATATTATTCATCATGAATATTTATATAAGAACACGTGTATTCAACAACATTTTGTAACACCCTCAAAATTTGGTAAGATCAACTAATTAAAATTTTCAATATAACCTCAAGTAAGGGACAAAACTTCCTCTTACTAACCAAAACTCCATATGCCTCAAATACGAATTCTATAATTAACCTCGACAAATATATATTCCATTAATATATACAAACCAAACTGAAGTCGGGTGCTACTTAATTCAAGTACAAGTTGCTCTTCTTAACTTAATGCGGAAGACTTCATCAAGCTATGCACTCATCAGGCGTACAAATAACGTTTCTCCCTTCGATGTGATACTAGAACTATTCCAAACCAGAACCTGATGCACATGCCAACAAATAAAAAGGGTTAGCCAATCGCTTAGTGAGTTCTAGAGTTTTCAACGTGAATAAATATATCTTTAAAAGAAAGAAAGGATAAACTAAATCAAAATCTTTTAACACGATTTACGTTAAATATGAAAACAATTCGATTTCCAATAACATTCATTTTTAAAGACGGGATCCCAATACAAAACGCCCTTTATACAATGATGCAACCCATACTCAGTCAAAACGTGAATAGAAAACGGACTCTCAATTATAAAAACGCGGGTAAAACATTATATCCTGAAAAACCCAAAACACGGGTGAGGCATAATACTCAACTAATAAATTATGGTAAACAATCCATATAAATATAATATGCCATTGAAAACATGGAACTAAAATTCAATACCCACACGACCATAAAATGAAATGAAATCCAAATGTTAAAGCATGGACAATTAAATATCCAAAATACTGTAGGCCGACAACGGGGGAGACCCGTATCCATTGAGAGTGGAGGAACAAAGTATGTCACTCATACAATGTTAATCGTATGACACTTCACGACATAAAAGCCTAAGTGCCCCTACGACTCCCTTCAAACTACACCAAAAGAGACAGATGGCCTTAACAAATATTGCCATGAATACCGCCAAAGGCCCGATAAAGACATACAGTCGGGGGTTACAACCATGGCATTGACCCGACATGGCAGAGACCCTAAACGCCCATCAACACGATAGCACAACCGGACTCAACCCTCCTAGTGTACACTTGAAAAGTTAAGGTCATAAGATATGAGTCCTGGAGTTCAACCCCGTAATACCCAATTGACCATTAAATGAAGGTTGACTTACGTGCCTATGGATCCAATGCAACACAGTCTAACTTTACATGACTACACACGAATGACCAATACACTTGAGCATGTAGTTATCACAATTATGCAATGAGATGCATTAAGTTGTGAATGAAAAATGGGTCTCTACATTGAGCCTTCAAAACTAGACAAATGTCCCCAAGATTCTTTTAAGTCAAAACCGAACTAAAATGCTCAAAACCCATTCGACCAACAAATAACGATCCCCAAATAAAGAAATGTAAATAAATGGTGTTTATGCAGACACATACCTCAAAGATGTGATTAACCCAAAAACTCATCACGGATTGGGACAAAAGGTTTTCCAAATGGGCTCATGCCGTTACGTTTCCAAAATGTCTCATAACACGGAGACATGCATTTTCCGAATGGTTCATAAAATCAAATACGCCAAGAATGCATAAATCATAAATTATACTTCATTTGTACAAAATCACCAAGAATGCATAAGTCATAAAATAGACTTCATTTGTACAAAAATTACCATATGCATAAAATCATGATATTATTTGTCAAAATATCCCAAATCCCAAATATGGGCATTTAATGATATTGACAATTATGATTGTCAATTTTTGAGATTTGTAGAGTTTAGAGTTCACGAGTTCGTTATGCACTTTATTGGATCAATTTGTATTCTTGTGTAGTTCTTATTGAATTTTATTGATCAAAAGTGATTCTAGATGTTTAGGTGATCGTATTGTCAAAATTTCGAATTGAAATTCGAAGTCTAGATAGGTTTTTGTGCAGATCAGATCGAATTTTCATTCGATATGTGAAGAACTCGCAAGATCTTCAAGAACTCGCAGATCATGTGAAGAACTCGTAGAGTTGATAAATTTCGCAAAATTCATATTACATTTCGCAGAATTACATTTGTTTTCGCAGATTATTGTGTTTTGGAAAATTTTACAAGTGTAAAATTCGCAGGTGTTTGTGTTGCGAACTTTACAGGATTCGCAAGTCTTTGTCTTGAGAAGTCTTAAGAATTCTTTTTGGCTTATCTACGAATTTCTCAGAATTCGTATAAACCTTATTTGCGAAAAGTTCTGAAAGTTTTCACAAGGATAGATTTCGCATATATCCTTTTTACGAAAAGTTTAGCAGAAGTCTGTTCTACAAATTTGTTTGGATGGTAAAAAAAATTATTATTCCCAGATTTATCAAGTTCTTATCACTAAAATTAATCACAAACAAGATTTGAACAATCTACCTGTTTGATTAACCACAAGATTCAATTACAAATACATTTGAAACACTTTCTCTCTCTAACCGCAACATTCTCTCTCTAGCTCTCTCTGCGAACTGTTACTCTCTGAATGTTACAAGTGATCTTCTAGTTACAAGATTATAAAACTACAAGTCTATAAAAGAAACAACAAACTACACGTTTACAAAACATTACAAAACAAATACAAAGACCTTTGACTTTGACTTTATTACACTTGACTTTGACTTTGCTCAAGAGTTGACTTTTGAGCTTTGACTTGGCTTGACTTTGATCTTCAATCTTCTATGATCTTGTATCCAACATATTTTTGCTCTAACAATCTCCCCCTTCGGATTCAAGATCATTTCAAACATGTTTTGCAGAATAATCATTTCTCTTTAAGCTCAGTTAATGTAATCTTCCTCTTTGATCAAATTTATCTCCCCCTTTGTTGATTTATTCTCAAAGTCTATCTTCAGAAATTTTCTCAGATTGCTTCAGCAAATAATCTTCAAAGAAAATTTCTGTAAATTTTAGCTTGTTTTCAAAAATCTTCGAATTTGCTCTTTCTGCTTTCAACTTTCACATGTAGATCCCAGATTTAACAACAATTCATGATCAAATAAAATAACAAGATGAGATTGGAAGAGAATACCTTTCATTCACATTGAAAACGAAGAACACCAACAAAACCTATAGAGAGAAAGTGTCTTTCTCTAGAACACACAATCTCTCAACGGCTACATTGTGAATGAATAACCTAACTCTAAAACCCTAAACACATAAACTATATATACTATCCCAACTCCCTTGTTCTAACCTAAAGCCCAAGCCCATTTACATTAAAGCCCAATACAAATTAAACTAAGCCCAATACAAATAATAAAGTTGAGCCATTTACAAAACTTTCCAAACTTGGACATTTTATGTCCTAACAACTTTCGATTATCAAACGAACAATTCTTGAACACTTTCCAATATTGCTTGATCTTCTTTCCATATCTAATACAAACTTTTATTTTCAATCAACATTTCTTGAATACAAAGTAAAACATTTTTTTACATCAAAATACTCATTTTGGCATGTACATAGTTTTCACAAAGCAACTTGAACTCACTTTGCTAGATTTAGGTTAAATCTAGATTTTACCCCAACTTGAGCTTCTTTGAAGAAACTTGAATCCACAAGACAAATCTTACAAAAACCAAGATCCATAAGTTTCCAACCATAAATAACCATATCCATGTGTTTAGAATCATTCCCCAAACATCTTATGTCAAAATCTCCATTTTGCCCAAAAACCCTAATTTGACCTAACTTTTCTCAAAATCTTCCAAACCAAAATTGGAGTACTAAAACACTAGGAAATCATTCATGAAGCATTTACAACTCTTAAATAAGTTTAGAAATGAAGGGTATGAACTTACCACTTAGGTTTTGGTGAAAACCTAGAAAACCCAATATTGAAGCTTGAGGATGAAGATGACAATGGAGATTCTTGGTGTCTAGCTTTTACCCTTTGATGAAATTTCAATACTTAAGGATGGAGGCATTTGATGGATCAAAACCACCATGGATGGGTTTGGGAGGTCTTGGGAGAGTTTAGAGGGAGTTGGTAGTGAATTGTGAGGTGAGAATGAAGAAGAAAGCCAAATTCCCGTATTTAACAACACACCAGTCCTCAAGTGCGACATTGACTTGCGACATTGCCCATGGAAATGTCACTGGTCATTGTCGCCAGCTTCATCCCCCCTTCTGTTTCATGCTGCTACTTTTCCAGGTGCGACTATGACACTGTCATAGTTGTCGGGTATTGTAGTCGGGCCCGTACCAAGACCCGGAACTCGACTTTTTCGACACCAAGACTCCCGATACTTATAGGGATAATCTAAAATGATTATTTAACAATAAAAACAAACTATTTAGAAGATGCAACGAAGTACGAATTGATTTTCACTTACCGAAAATTCCGGGTGTCACAATCCTCCCAACCTTAGAATGATTTCGTCCTCGAAATCTATTTCTCACCCGAAACATTTCATTGCCACCCTTAGCACTTATTGGGTTTCCTCAGTTCCCAAAAGTAACAAACGAGTCATAGACCTTAATGATGTCATTCTCACAAAAACGAATGTCTCCCTTCCACGGGATTGCCTCTAACCTAATTCATCCTTGAGTTATACCAAGATGACATCCTGACGCAATTACCATACTGATTTCCGTGTAAACATTCACCTTCCATATCCACCGTGACATGTTTCACTCATACTAAGGTGAACATCGAACTTATTGGAGCAATTTCTAAGCATACGACTTCAGTTGCCTCCCAACCTTATGTGACACGTACTACCTTCAGGGTAGCTTATGACCTCAACTCCTAGTTGACTAGCCCATTCTAGCTCTACACAATCTTGGATCCGTGTTCCAATGACCACACCAACCAAAGAATTCCCAAAATTCCTTAATAATCTACCCTTGATATTAGTAAAGCCTTCCTTCCAAGGGTGTACCAATACACTTTCCGAGGAGTTGGTTAATTCATATAAGGCTATCACACAACTCCGATCTATTCCCAAATCTCAAACATTCCGTCCATAAGATCCTTACCCCATCAAGAAAATCATACACATCAATACTTAATTACCAACATCTAACTTTCTTTAAGTTCCACCACCATGAGGCTTACATTTCTCATGATCCAACGTGGAAACTTCCAAATATTCCACAGATTCATTAACCTCAAAAGAACAATTCAACGCCTAAAGTCAAAATGGTCATACTGAAAACGTAGGTACATCGTCAAATATTTCATTCCAAATTTGCATTGCCGAATTACAATTGACACCTATCATGGCACTAAAATTCCCAATCTTGCATGATGTCGAACGATCAACGCAACAACCCATATCTAACCAAAAGCAATTAGCCACACAAAGACTTAACCCACAAATTTATTGAAGCAGAAAGATCACCTCTTAATTAACTGGGGGAAAGCATAAATTTACTACCTTAAAAACTCATACTTGATCAGACTTCATGAGGTTTACTTTCCACAATTCCAATCTCCCAACCACTCGAATCATTCGCATTTTCAATTCCCAAGGGCGCCTCTAGACCCTTATCACAACTCCTTTCTCAAGAGGGTTTAAATATATAGTTCTAATGAGTTCAAGGTTTTTTTTCAACTATAAGACTCAACAAATATGCCATTTGAAATTTTATAAGACTTTCAACGCAAAATATTTATAACAACTAATCATACATGTAAAAATTCACTACCACCTACTCGGTAGTTGTGCAAAGTGGTCACAAACGCCACACATATAAAACCATTTCGAAATTCATTCGATCATTACTCATGCTAATAACGACAATAATAAAATATGCGCAACAACCTTTTCGAATGGACCGCTATGGTCCGAATATGCACCACTTTATGCCATGTATGTAAAATAATTTCCCGCACTGAAACGATGTGAAACAAATGTTTGTATAAACTCCAGAAGGAGAAATTTACATAATCAAGTTCCAAAAATTTTCCCCATTTAACCATAAAATTACGTGGAGTAAAACTTCCAACAAGACCCACGTACATCAATTTATTTCCCAAACTTAGTAAAATGATAAGTGCATGTGACTCGTTTGATACGTAAAATAATTTAAATCGACTTCAAGCTTCAAGATGTACAAACGATACACCTAATATTTCACAAATAATGGTTATATTGTCATGCATGGCTATAAATTAATATAATGCACTCATAGGAAACGATGATAAAATTACCAACAATTGAAGTGCAGAAAACAAAACATTTAGTATAAACCATCGCAAACTCCTCATCACTTACCCACGCCATAAGTATAAACCAATTTGTACTACACGTAGTATATAATGAAACGCACTGGCACAAAACTCGAAAGAGAAAATCATGCGGTTTCACAATTCCAAAGCTACTATTTTTTTATTACGACGTATGTTAACATTTTCTCAACAGAACTCGCATGAGATAAAAATGGTCAATAAAACCAATAAATTAATGCACACAAGAAATCAAGTATGCGCATTTCAGAGTTCATTCATGTGGCGCAAAATGTCGTAAAATAAAACTACAGAAGACTCAACAAAAGTTCCATAAAACTCAATGGCACCCAAAAATCAAATGGTGCCAAAATTTTCGTTCTCAATAATCAAGTAGTATAAGACAAAGTTATGACTAAATGTCATAATTCCAAAGATCTCCCTTTTATTACAATATGATATGAACTGACACATTTCAACAAAACTCGCATGAAATACAATTCCAATAAAACTCAAACACCAAAACAATGGACGGTGACTATTCGTCCAAAACCTTAACATATGTGGAGGAGATCCGATGTTAAAGTCATAAGTTGTAGTTACTTGTCCAAGACCCTAAGCAACATAAAAATACAGACTTCAAAATATCCAAAAATTGTGTTGGACAACAACAAGAATAAAAAAGTCTCAACAAAGTTTGCAACCACATGCAATAAAATAATTTTGTGCATTTTTAAAATCATGGTTTAAAACTTGTGTGTGCTAAACAGTTTTCTAAGATTTCGTAATATAATCTACATGGTGATTTGGAAACATGAGAAATAATTGATGCAATTTATTCCAGAAATAAGTTATGTGCATGAATTTGATCGGCACTCAACGTCTCGAAACCACGCTTCTCAATTTTCCAATTGGACTATCGTCATCTGGATACTCAATAATTCAAGGCAAAACTCAAGGGTTTCATAGGTTCACCTAACATTTCTCCTCGAATAATGTCAGTTCCAAAAGTCTATGGTTTTAATCCAACCAATCATTCTGACCCGAAATAATCCACTTAATGACAATACAATGCTTACTGTCACTCTAAGTGACGAACGCTAAGAGCATCAACTTGTAACACCCGTAATTTCGGGTACACTTCCACCATTCTGGTGTTCGTTAGAGCGTTTAATAACCTTACGTTATGTTTTGTTTCTTGGTTATGTTATGTGGATCTTACCGTCTGTTCCTCGTCGAAGGTTCGAATCGTTTCGTGTCGAAACGCGCCAAAAAGGCCTTGGGCGACTATGACACCTGGTGGGATGGAGCTCACTGGACAACAAACATAATGGGACTGGTGTTGGTTGACAATGCCCAGCGACTATGCCCTTGGCATAGTCGTCGCATCAATGTCGCACACGGCCCGAGGGTATTAAAACCCATCTCAACAATTTTGATCTCTTTGGTATCTGATTTTTAAGAAGCTAGGTCACGTTTTTCTCTCTAGAGAAGCTGGTAATTCCCCCTCTCATCCTTCCCTTGCCATTAATGCTTCCATCTACCTCAAGTCCTTAATCATTATGATGTTTTAGGATTCTTGAAGCATTTATTGATCAAGTCTAGCCATCTCAAGCTTCACCTCATCTTTTCACTAGCTACTTGGTTTTAGGGATTTAAACTAGAAACCCTACAAAGTGAGTTCATTTACTTTTATAAACTTTATACATGCTAAAATGTGGATTTTCACCATCTAAACATTATTTGTTGCATTATATGAATTCTTGTACCTAAACCTAACTTTTGGAGTTTTTAGGGTCTTATGGTAAGACTATGGTTTTTGGATTTATAAACTTATAAAGTTGAATTGCTGATAAGTTTGTATATGAGAACTTGTTTTATTATAATCTTGGTTTAAACACTTGGGATCCAAAACTAGGGTTTTGAAATATCAAAGTGAACCGAATGGATGGGACTTGAAGTATTAGACTTAGAATATGGGAATATGAATCAAATGGCAACTTGGAACCTCTTGGTAAAATTATGTGAGTACTTATGTGAAAACTTTCACTTGTAAATGTTTTGGTTGATATAATCACATGTTGAATCACCGGTTAGCTTAATAGCTTTATGTGACATATTTGGTTTCATTGGGAGTCATAACCCCATAATGGTTGTTGCATTTTGTCCGATGTTGGGACATTAGTTTCTCACGTCGAGGCACGTTTTGGCATCGAATTGGGTTATAAGTCCTACGTGCTAAGTATTACGATATTGGATGAGGATTTCAACGTAAGGGCCCTATGTGGTTGAAGTTGAATTTCCGTGGGTGTACGTTTAAATCCACCGAGCCTAAAATCCCTTGCGTGTACTTTCTATGTGTATTGGTTTTACTAACTTGTCAAGTGGCTTACTTTTGTGTTCTGTCACTTGTGTTAGTAAGAGGGTCTCCCCTATTAACCCAAGAGGTATCTGCTTATGGCAAAGACGTATTATCTTCATTATCACAAATTCAATTTTACTTACACTTATTGTCAATTACCTCCAAATACAAATGTTTGATCTCACTAGGCTTTAGCCTAACACTTTTTCTTAAAATGGCATGTATAACAGGTCAACCTAGTAGTGGGGTTCGCCGGGATTGAGTGGACAACCTTGGGGTCGAGAGCGGTCTTTTTGGAAGATACATTGACCGATACAACGGTGATAATGAATACACATTTTGGAAGAATAGCGACACCCGACTTTAATCTTTCTTGTCTAAGTTAGATTATTAGGTTGTTCAATATTATTCTTCATTTGACTTAATTTTGTAAAGGCCACAACCATATTTCTCCTTTTACGGGATGATACTTTGGGATTGATTTATCAGGTCATTGTTTATTCAGGTTTACTCATTTTACAACCGTCATATTGCCAATTTTTGAATTTTTATTTTTCTCTAAAATTTTGGGTGTTACACAACTCCTCCTAACGATTGCCCACTTAGAAACTTCTTCACTACCCCAACGGTCACCACACCAAGGCAGTTCAAGCGTACGCATGTAACACATATAGGTTCACCATAACACTGGCCAGGTGCAATTATGAATGTACCGTACATGATCATCCTTGCTACCCTCGACGAGTTTCCCGTTTCTAGCGACTTTATCAACCTCAAAGCATCCTATCTTAAAGTGCATAATAGTGCAATTTCACTTTCAATTACTTAAAAGTACGCTAGTTTGAGTCTAGGCATCCAAAATCAACACCTAATTCTCTCAAACTTAATCTCTGATACCAACTTGGAACACCCTCAAAATTTGGTAAAAGCAACTAATTAAATTTTTTAATATAACCTCAAGTAAGGGACAAAACTTCCTCTTATGATCCACAAAACTCCATATGCCTCAAATAGGTATTCTATAATTAACCTCGACAAATATAAATTCCATTAATATATACAAACCAAACTGAATTCGGTTGTTACTTAACCCAGATACAAGTTGCTCTTCTTAACCTAATACAGAAGACTTCATCACGTTATGCACTCATCGGGCGCACAAATAGCGCTTCTCCCTTCGCTGTGATACTAGAACTATTCCAAACCGGAACCTGATGCACATGCCGACAAATAAAAAGGGTTAGGCTAATCCCTAGTGAGTTCAATAGTTTTCAACGTGAATAAATATATCTTAAAAGAAAGAAAGGATACACTTAATCAAAATCTTTTAACACGATTTATGTTAAATATGAAAATGACTCGATTTCCAATAACATTCATTTTTTTAAAGACGGACGCCCAATACAAAACGCCTTTTATACAATGATGCAACCCATACTCAGTCAAAACGTGAATAGAAAACGCACTCTCAATTATAAAAACGCGGGTAAAAGATTATATCCCGAAATACCCAAAACACAGGTGGGGCATAATACTCAACTCATAAATTATGGTAAGCAATCCATATAAATATAATATGGCATTGAAAACATGGAACTAAAATTCAATCCCCACACGACCATAAAATGGAATGAAATCTAAATGTTAAAGCATGGACAATTAAACATCCGAAATACTATTTACCGACAACGGGGGAGACCCGTATCCGTTGAGAGTGGAGGAACACAAAAGTATGCCACTAATACAACATTAATCGTATGATACTTCACGACATAAAAGCCCAAGTGCACCTACGACTCCTTTCAAGCTACACTAAAAGAGACAACTGACCTTAGCAAATATTACCATGAATACCGCCAAAGGCCCGACATAGTTGGGGGTTACAACCATGGCATTGCCCCGATAAGGGGGAGGCCCCAAACGCCTATCAACATGATAGCACAACCGGACTCAACCCTCCTAGTGTACATTTGAAAAGTTAAGGTCATAAGACATGAGTCCTGGAGTTCAACCCCGTAATACCCAATTGACCATTAAATGAAGACTGCCTTACGTGCCTATGGATCTAATGCAACATAGTCTAACTTTACATGACTACACATAAATGAACAATGCACTCGAGCATGTAATAATCACAATTATGCAATGAGATGCATTAAGTTCTGAATAAAAAATGGGCCTCTACATTGAGCCTTCAAAACTGGACAAATGTCCCCAAGATTCTTTTAAGTCAAAACCGAGCTAAAATGCTCAAACCCCATTTGACCAACAAATAACGATCCCTAAATAAAGAAACGTAAATAAACGACATTTATGCAGACACATACCTCAAATATGTGAGTAACCCAAAACTCATCACGGATTGGGACAAAAGGTTTTCCAAATGGACTCATGCCGTTACGTTTCCAAAATGTCTCATAACACAGAGACATGCATTTTCCAAATGCTTCATAAAATCAAATACGCCAAGAATGCATAAATCATAAATTATACTTCATTTGTACAAAATCACCAAGAATGCATAAGTCATAAAATAGACTCCATTTGTACAAAATCACCAAGAATGCATAAGTCATAAAATAGACTTCATTTGTACAAAAATCACCTAATGCATAAAATCATGATATTTACTTGTCAAAATATCCCAAATCCCAAATATGGGCATTTCATGAGATTAAAACAACTCAAGTTTACCAAATATGCAAAACTTATCAAAATGCTCAACACAATGACAATTATCAAGTAAAACGTATTTTTACTTTAAAATACTCATTTTGGCATGTACATAGTTTTCACAAAGCAATTTGAACTCACTTTGATAGATTTAGGTTAAATCTAGATTTTACCCCAACTTGAGCTTCTTTGAAGAAACTTGAATCCACATGCCAAATCTTCTAAAAACCAAGATCCATAAGTTTCCAACCATAAATAACCATATCCAAGTGTTTAGAATCATTCCCCAAACATCTTATGTCAAAATTTCCATTTTGGCCAAAAACCCTAATTTGACCTTACTTTTCTCAAAATCTTCCAAACCGAAATTGGAGTAATAAAACACTAGGAAATCATTCATGAAGCATTTACAACTCTTAAATAAGTTTAGAAATGAAGGGGATGAACTTACCACTTAGGTTTTGGTGAAAACCTAGAAAACCTAATAATGAAGCTTGAGGTGGAAGATGACAATGGAGATTCTAGATGTCTAGCTTTTACCCTTTAATGACATTTCAATACTTAAGGATGGAGGTATTTGATGGATCAAAACCACCATGGATGGGTTTGGGAGGTCTTGGGAGAGTTTATAGGGAATTGGGAGTGAATTATGAGGTGAGAATGAAGAAGAAAGCCAAATTCCCGTATTTAACAACACACCAGTCATCAGGTGCAACATTGACATGCGACATTGCCCATGGCAATTGTCGCCATCTTCATCCCCCCTTCTATTTCTTGCTGCTACTTTGCCAAGTGCGACTATGACACTGTCATAGTCGTCGGGCATTGTATCCTGGCTCGTACCAAGCCCTGAAACTCGACTTTTTCGACACCAAGGCTTCCGATTCTTATAGTGATCATCTAAAATGATTATTTAACAATAAAAACAAACTATTTAGAAGATGCATCGAAGTGCAGGCTGATTTTCACTTACCGAAAATTACGGGTGTTACACATTTCAACATTCATATATATCAGTATGATATTTGTCATGAATATATACATTTTCACTATAACATTCATCATGAATATTAATGTATGATCACATGTATACAATAACTCTATACTATTTATATTAGTATGATATTTATCATAAATATTAATTTTACTATAATATTCCTCATTGCATATACATATTATTCCTTATGAATATACTACATTTTCAACTCTACATACTCTCGTTTTTCTTTCTTTTTATTTATTGGATTATCGATTAATCTCGATGAGTTCTCGATTCATCTCAATAGATTTCATGAGCAATATCGATAAAAGTTAAAAGTGGTAGGTTATGGTTTTACACAAACAAACACACAATAAACCAATCAATTGGTTCTCAATCGGTCTCGATGAAAAATGAAGGTGTTAGGTTATGATTTTAACACATAACCACACACCAAGTGAATGGATGGATTCTTGATTAGTCTTGGACTTGATGGGTTCTCGATTAGTGTCCATTGGTGTCAATAGGTCCCTATGGGTTCTTGTTCGATCTCGATGTGTTCTTGATTGGTCTTGACGGGTTATCGATTCGTCTCGATAAAAACTGAAAGTGGTAGGCTACGGTTTTATATACACAATTAAATAATAAATCATTCGATAAATTCTTGATGGAAAATGAAGGTGGTAGGTTATGGTTTAAAACACATAAACAAACACCAAGTCAATGAATGGATTCTCTACCTTTCTTGATAGGTTCTCAATAGGTTCTCGTTCGGCCTCGGTATGTTCTCGCTTGGTCTGGATGGGTTCTCGATTAGTCTCGATAGGTGTTGGGTTATAGTGATGAAGAACACAATGCCTTAAAAAGTTGAAGACTATTGAGAAGGTGATGTCGAATTACGGACTTAAGGTGTCGAGTTGTTGTACACACTTGAACGTACATAAATATTCATAATGAATATAACACATATATAGTTCACGTAAAAAACGCTTAAAACGGGAAAAAAACTATATCGAGATGGATGCCATATATATCGAAGAGCATTAAATTATCTTTTTTTATGTAATTTGTTTGATTAAAATTTTAGTAATTCTTAAGATAATTTATTTTAAAGTTTAAGGGGGTAAAAAGTTTTAATTAAAAAAGAAATTAAAAAGTCAAATAAGCTAGGCGTGAGATTGAAATTAACTTCCCTTTTACCCCTAGTCACCTTAATTAATAATTTTAATTAAAAATTGTATTTTATGTGAGTTGTTGGATCAATAAAGATGGAGGAACGAGATTAATCCTCACATTTAGAATTAAAATTAAGTTTGCAATTGAACTTTTCTCTCTCTATATATATGGTTTCATTTACAAACTCAACCATTGGTACAAACCATATAAACCAATCTCAATCGTTCACCTATTCTAATTAACATATCTGATTCTGTGAATATCTTGATTATTTCCTAATATAAAGTGTATATCATAATAAATGAATTATGATAATCTTACATAAATATCTAAATCATAATAAATAAACTATCATCATTTCTATAAAATGTCTCAGTTAATTGGTTTGTATGGTTTGCGTAAATGGTTGGGTTTATAAAAGGATCCCTCCCTTATATATATATATATATATATATATATAATATATATATATATATATATATATATATAGAGAGAGAGAGAGAGAGAGAGTCAGGTTCAAACGAGAACAATACCTATTTAAAAGAATACGAGAACTAACAAAATCATTAGTGATTTTAGATTAATACACGAAAAAAGGACTTTGGCCGCAGATTCAGGTCCACATGGTTTTTTCGTGTGTTAATGTAAATCACTAATGATTTTGTTTGTTCTCGTGTTCTTTTAAATAGTTATGGTTCTTGTTTTATCCTCTCTCTCTCTCTCTATATATATATATATATATCTATACTACCTTATAATGCATTCAATCATAACTCTTAATCACAAGTCACAATGCATATGGTACTTCCATTTTATGCATAAAAGTCCAAAAACTATGAATTACTACCCTTTATGCATAGAGTACAACTTGGTAAAGCATAAATCTTGAAAATTTCTTAATTACAACATATTAAACATAATGTACAAGTACTATATGCTTCTTTTGTATTCCCTAAAACCTTTTCAACATTTGTCTTCCCAAGTCACTGGTACATATCCTATTTCCAATACATGTTTCAGCCTTTTGTTCAAGATAGGCAATATCATTTATTGACCATTTCTTCTTTTGTTTGAACTTCAAATTCAAATTCTAAAAACCTCAACATCTATCTCTCAAAAGTCACAATTAATATCTTCCTGGTTTCATGCTTCACAAGCTCCCGACAAAAAAGAAATAGAAAAAACAAGGGGATATATTTTAGCTATTCTACTCCTCTTAGCTCATTTCAAACACTGGTTTGCCATTTTTACTCTTCTCGGAAGGAACTACGCCCATGGAAGGTAATTTCCTTTTGAATTTTTACACTAAGATACAGACCACATAGGAATTTGGTGGTGCTTAATTTTGTTCTGTTTGTTTTAACTTGTATGGGGTTGAGTTTCGTAAAAGTTTATTTAAAATCTACTATGCATCTCAAATGTTTTTGTTTTCTTACTTTGTGGTTCTTAAAGGTTTAATTACATTTGTATTATATTCTCTGCTCTTTTTCATCTTTGTGGGTGTTGGGCGACATCATTTATTTGGATGTTTCTTCTTATTTTCAAAGTTTTACTTGGTATTTTCATCTGGTAACTAGGTGAACTAATGTTTCCGATATGTATGACAGAGTAGATTCACATTGAAACCTGACGACTTGTTTTTGGTAGCCATATTTGGTGGAGAAACACTATAAAGTTAGTTTTATATTTTTCTTATGAAGTGATAATTTTTCAAGGTATCATGTGGTGTTTAATTCTGATCTATTTCTTGTAGAGAGCTGGGAATTTCCTGCACTATAGCACACATGGAGCGTGAAGGTGGAGGGGTTGTTTGTTTTTAAAAAAAAAAACTCTTAATAGCTCTTAAGTCTGAATCGTTCAGACCTTTTTACACACCACCTCTTATTAATCATAACTAAACCTCTTAAAAAACAAACGACACCGGAGTGAGCCCACGAGTATCGCTATTTGCACAAGTATTCTTCATATTTATTTGCCGCATTGCCCATTGCCCTAATGTAGATGATATCAGAAAACACTAATTGTTATATTCAGAATTAATCAAGTATTTTAAGCTAAACATGACGATGGTGGACTAACTTATTGATTGTTTGTTTATATTACTTATGATAGAGGAGAAAATAAATGCTTGAATTCAAAGTTATAGCATGCTTGTGGAGACCCTCTTGTTTCGTTACCGAGAGCAGGCTCTTGAGTAATTTATTTCCCTTAGGGTCAAGTGAGAAGGTCCTTATTAACTACAATACTTCATCTTGATTTTCAATCTCTCATTTAATAATGTTTCATTTTTAGATTACCCATGTTGTATATTTAACTACTAACCAATCTGATTCGCAAATGAAGACAGGTTGCTACCACAAGAAATAGAGAAGTTGATGCTCACATACCCAATTATCCAAGCCTACCTCGCTAATTGATATTGTAGAGCTCTTTCTAACGATTCTTGTTTCCATTCTGTCAAGTAACTATGGTCTTTATCGTTTTGATCACATTATTCGATTTCAGGGGTTTAGTCTTTGGGTATATTTAGAATCAGATCATTTAATTGATTTAAGGTTTTTGGATTTCGCGTGAATTTGGATTTGGGGTCTTATTTCATTGGTTTTTTATGAAATAGTTTAACCAAGCCATTGATTTCTTTGATATTTCCAGGATTGCTAATTCATTATGATTAGATTGCCTCACAACTCTTGCGAAAATACATATCGTGACATTCATTTCTTTCTCATGCGTTGACATCATGACATGCAAAAAGGGTCATCATATGCTGACAATCATACTACTTTTCACCTTGTTATAGCCGCTGCAGTGATCAAGTTTTCCGAGGTGCTGCACCTTGGTTGTCCATGATGCTTGAAGACTTGTACTTTTCTGTTTTTATGCTTTGAAAATGGATGTTGGATCCAACAGGGGTTGTTTGGGGTTTATTAAGTGTTAGATCCACTCTCATTGTATAGAAGTATTAAAAAATAGGCTAAGTATGGAAATCGCAGAAGTCAGCCGCTGAACACCCAAGTACACCACAGAAGGTGCAAAGCTCAGAAGTTACTCCGCAGAAGATGCACCCGAGGTCAACCCTGATGATGATTTTCAGATCACAGAGCCTCTGTGAAGGCTAACCTCAAGACAAGACCACGTGCAGAACACATCAGGCCTGCTGTACGAAGATCCTCAAGATCAAAGTAATGGGTGTCCAACAATGTTTACTTTACAGGTGGCATTCCGTTTATGGAATGTCAATTTCTGTCTTGTACTAAGGGGTGCATCCCTCTGCTATATTAAGGGAGCACCACCTTAGAGCACAATGTACGAGAGCACACACAAAAATAGCAGTCTGTATAATCCTTGAGAATATTTGCACATACCAGTGCGTGTTCTTGGTGTTCTTGAGTGATCAATGAAACAGTTCTTTGAGTAACTTTCTTGTAATACTTTACTTTCTGTTCATTAATTGCTTGTGTGTTTACTACCTTGTATGTTCAACCTTTTCTACACATCTTAAACGCTTCCGCACTCTATTTAACTATTCTGTGTGCAGTAAAAGGTTAAATCAAGTTAAAGAACATTATAACTGGGATCAACAATTGGTATCAGAGCAAACTTTGATTTTCAATATCAAAGGATCTTGTTCTATACTTGTTTCCAGTATTCAAGGTAGTAGTTTGAGTCTATTCTTCGTCCCAAACTCCATTTACAGTCACACTCTGTTTTCTGAAGCTATATCAACCTGTTTGGTATAGAAACAGGTACAAGTGTGTCCTTCATTCAAGGACAGATTCAAAGCTAGTTGGTTGGTCATATGTTCTTACTGATTCATATTCTCATCATTTCTAAAACCATTACTGTTATACTCTTTCTGGTTCATGCCATACTTTGTTTTTCCTCTCTAAACTAAAATGGCAAACACTGTTAACTACTTCAGTGCTGGATCTCAGTCTAAACCTCCCACTCTTCTAAGGGATGAATATCCTCAGTGCAAGATCAGTATGGTGCACTTCCTTGAAGGTATGGATCCTGGTCTGGTTGAATTCCTTCACAATACTCCTTTCATCCCAATGACAACTGTTCCTCGTGTTCTGGCCACTGCCAATACTCCTGAAATCCCTGAATATCAACATCCCAAACCTGTCCTTGAATGGAGTGAAGAAGAAAAGGCACAACATGAACTTGCAAAGAAAGCCAAAAGATTAATTATAATGGCTATCCCAAACGATATTTTCAATCTTTTGACTCATGTGAAACTTCAAAGGACCTATGGTTAGAGCTAGAGAAACATCTTGAGGGTGGTGACAAAACCCTCAAGAACAACAGAGTCTTATGCATAAATGAGTATTTTGCATTCAAAGCTCTGCCGGGTGAATCCATCCAAAGCACTTACAATAGATACAATTCTTTGATAAACAAGTGTAAGAGGTATGGCATCCACAGAACCTCTGAAGAAAACAATGTCAGATTTCTACAGAGCCTGAATGATGAATGGCTTCATCTAACCATGTCCATGCAAGCCACATTGGATCTTGATGTTTGGTCCATATCTGATCTCTTTGGAACACTGATTAGCCAAGAGAACAGAATTTCCAAACTGACAACCTCTGTTGGAGGTCCTCTGGCTCTTGTAGGAAGTGCCTCAGAAGGCAAAGACAAGGGAAAGAAGGAAAAGGCAGCTGAGGAGGCACAGAGGAAGAAGATGAAGAAGTTACTTGTAGCAGAGAGTGAAAGTGAAGAAGATTATGAGGAGGAGATTGACATGGCTGCTCTGGCCAAAACACTTGCACTTATGACCCGACAATTCAATCGTGGTCTCAAGAAGAAGCCGGAGTACAGAGGGAGAGAAGAAAGAGATGACCGAAGCAGAGGATATGGTGAGGCAAGAAGACATGAAAGAGAAAAGTATGAGGAGCCAAGGCAAGAAGAGAGAAATGGACAGAGGTCAGACGGCAGAGCTGGTGAAAAATTCCCAAAGCAAACTGAAGGGTGCTTCAAATACGGAAAACCAGGCCACTTCGCCGCAGAGTGCAGGTCCTTTGCCAACAAAGGGAAACCCACAAGGGACGCTGCTTTCTATAAAAAGAAAGCAGAGTACTACGCTCAGAGATCCCTAATGGCAGAAGAAGAGAACCTTGTAAACGATGAATCCTCTGATGAAGAAGACAACGCACTCTTCTGTGGAATGGCAGAAGTCCACTCTTCTGACAATGAGAGTGAGGTATCCACTTCTAATTCTTGTAACTCTGACTTTGAAAACAAGCTTCTTGAAATACAAAATGATCTTCTAGCTTATAAAAATACATGCTCGGATCTTGAGAAAAAACTTGCCTTCTTTGAAGGAGAAACTAGGATTCTCACAGAGGAGAAGGACAAGCTTTACTTTGAAAATAAATCTCTTATCTCTGAGCATATTTCAACGAAAAAGGATTTCAAGGAAAAAATCACAAATCTTGACAAAGCTTTGAAAGATAAGGTCAAAGAGCTAAAGAAATGTGAGAGTGGTCGTTTAAATGCCATTTGTTTGAAAAACTTTTTTCAAAAAGAAAGAGAAGTCCTTCATCAAGATCTATTCGACAGAGATCTCCAAATTAAGAGGTATCAGGATGCTCAAAAAGTTCATGAAAAGGTAAACACCCAGATCGGCAGAAGAGGATTAGGGTTCGAGGACATTAACCCTTACACAGGAAATAAAAGAAACAAATCTTTATCAAACATCTTCTGCCCTGGACAATTTTTAAAACCAAGTCTTCCAAACCTTTTATCCACATTTAAGAGGCGCAGAACTTTTGAAGGACCACATCTGAGGAAACCTCTGCAGATGGCAAATGTATGGTATAAAAACAATGATTTACCATCTGCACCTTCATCAAAAGGAAAATCTATACCAAAGAAATATCTGTCTCAAAAACAGATAGGGGTCTTCAGATTTGGTCACCCAGAAACGCAAACTCAAATGGCCTTTGTGTGCATGATGATTCCTGAAAAGGAACTGTCCTCTGAAGCACCAGAGTTTGTTCCAGCCTCTGTGGAAGAAAAACTATTTAAAGGATTTTTGGAAAGCGACTTGAGAAGAACTTATGAAAATCATTTTCTCAACCATCCTGATTTAACCTCTGAAATAAGAGAAATCTTTGAGCAAGATCTACGAAACTGTCTTAACGTTCCTATGGTCATTCCTTGTATTTCAAAAATTCTAAATACTTCAGAGGACAACAATGGACAAAGCAAGGCACTAACAGAAGGCCAGGCTCTCGTTCACAGAGACTTTCTCGATTCAGACTCTGAGTCAGAATCAGAGTTCTCTGTCGACAATGAGACAAGTTTTGTGGAACTTGAGATACTCCCCTGTGGTCCAGAGATGAGTAAACTTACCTCTGGCATTCTTAATTGAATAGTTCTTCCCAAAAGGAAAAACACAGGTGTACCTATCTGTCCTGATTTCCTGGACATGTGCTTACAAGCAAAGACTTCTCTTGAGTTTAAAAATTCTAAAAAGAACAAGATCTCTCATATTTTAAAAGCTCCAAGACCATTAAAACCTTTTCAAGAAAAATTCACTTGGCAACAGAAGAATAAATGGCCTAAAATTGATAAACTTGATGCTTCTGTTGCAGTGAAAGCAAGGAAAGAAGATCAAGGGAGAGTACAACAACAGAGCCACTCAAGAGGAGTTTTTGAAAAACTCAACCTAGATTAGACAAAGCTTTTTGTAAAAAGAAACCCAAATCTAAAATGGGTTGTAGTAAAATTTGCTCTATACCCTCCTTTGACAAATTTAATGAGATTTTCAAGAAGTTTGCCTCAAATGTTCCTTATTGTAAATGCTTTGATCTTATGCATGCTTTGAATCAACATTTCTCGAGGCCCTCCTGTCTTATATCTCACCCCAAAGCCAAGAATGCAAAATTCAAGGGTGAGAAGAGACAATCTGGTACCTATGCAAATGAGGATAAATCCAAAACCAAAGGTGTTAAGGCATCTTCACAGCCTCCTAACAAAAATGGACCCATTTGGAAATGGGTACCTAAATCTCTCTAATCTGTCCACAGGAGAAATAACATGTGCCTATCTGGTACCTAGACTCCGGGTGCTCAAGACACATGACTGGCGACAGAGGGTTGCTTTCCTCCTACAAAGAAAAACATGGAGGAGGATCTGTGACTTTTAGAGATATCAAAAAGGGTCAAATAAAAGGCTATGGAATCATTGCCAAAGGAGACATCGATGTCAACAGAGTTTCCTATGTGTATGGCCTCAAGCATAATCTTCTGAGTGTAAGTCAACTCTGTGACAATGGACTCGATGTGATGTTCAAAAGACAGTACTGCTCTCTGTTGAAAGAAGATACAACCACAGAGCTTCTGCGAGCCAAAAGACGAGGTGATTTATACCTCATGGACTTTAAATCAACTAACATAGAAGAAAAGCTTTGCTTAGTCTCAAGTAAGAATGAAGAAGTTGGCTCTGGCACAACAGGTTCTGTCATCTAAACTTTCACACACTTAACAAACTTGTGAAACTAGAACTAGTAAGTGGTCTACCAAGTATTAGATTCGACAAGGATCATGTATGCTCAGCTTGTGAGATGGGCAAACTCAAAAGGGTTGCCCACAAAACTAAGTATGACATATCTTGTACCAGACCTCTATAGATGCTTCATGTTGACCTCTGTGGTCCTATATCTATGCAAAGTCTTGGTGGCAAGAAGTACATCCTTGTACTCATAGATGAATTCTGTAGATATACTTGGGTTGAATTCGTTCGAAAGAAATCAGATGTTCCTGAAGTACTAATCAATCTTATCAAGAGAATACAAGTTCTTTATGACTGCAGGGTACAGAGAATCCGAAGTGACAATGGGACAGAGTTTAAGAATTCAACCATTGAAGCCTATCTTTCGACAGAAGGCATATCACAGAACTTCTCTGCTGCAAGGACTCCACAACAAAATGGTGTTGTTCAACGAAAGAACAGAACACTAGTGGAAGCCGCAAGAACTATGCTCACTGCTTCAGGGCTCTCTATTTCTTTCTGGGCAGAAGCCATTTCAACCGCATGCTTCACCCAGAATCGATCCTTGATCGTGAAGAGACATGCAAAGACACCATATCACTTACTACACCAGAGGAAGCCGAACATTAAGTACTTCCATGTCTTTGGATGCAGGTGCTTTGTACTAAATGACAAAGACCAGATAGGAAAATTCAGTCCCAAAGCCGATGAAGCCAAATTTGTTGGCTATTTATCAAACTCCAAGGCATATAGAATCTGTTGGGAACTGAATAAAAGCTAAAGTATGGTTAATGCTGCTAGTTCAGAATTACTACTGCTAGAAGACTTCAAAAGTTAATACTGCTGAGTATTACTATTGCTAGTAGAATTAATACTGCTAGTCAAAGTTAGTGCTGCTTG
Source organism: Arctium minus (assembly GCA_954870635.1). NCBI lineage: Eukaryota > Viridiplantae > Streptophyta > Magnoliopsida > Asterales > Asteraceae > Arctium > Arctium minus. The sequence continues at coordinate 62,967,378 of OX941088.1, read as the reverse complement.
AACAAAGTTAGTACTGTTTAGCTAGTTAGTACTGCTAGTGGTTAGTGCTGCTTAGAAGTTAATGCTGCTTGAAGAAGTTAATGCTGCTGAGCATAGTTAGTGCTGCTTATGATTTGAAGATCCGAATGAAAAGGATGACAGTTGGAAAGAATAAAGATATTCATGGAAGGCTTGAAGATAATGATGGAAGATATACTGAAGATATGTTTATTTATTGTAATTATCTTTTGATTAGTATATGAATAGAATGTATAGAATAGTTTAAAAATACAGAATTCATTCTAAGTAAAAGAGAAAATCAACCTCAAGGCATAGATCCTAATTCTAGAGAAGTAGAATTCGTATTGGTGAGTCTGTTCATCAATATTGAGGTTGTGTGTGTAATCTTGTGATTTTAATCATTCAATACAAGTTTACAAGTTGTTAATCATATACTGTTTGTTTACTGTTTCATTGAATATCAAAGTGTTATTCCGCAACTTCTTTGATATTGTTTCTGAGACTTTATTCTTGTTAAGAATTCGATCCTGACAAGTGGTATCAAAGCAAGACTCTCTCAGAAATATCTATTCATTCACGATGGAAAACCTTACAGATTCAAACAGTACTCTGGTCTCTAAGGTACCAATGCTCAAACCTAGTGAGTTTGACATGTGGAAGATCAGAATTAGACAATACATTCTTCTCACTGATTACTCAATGTGGGATATCATTGAGAATGGTCCTTCTGAAGCAGGAAAGATAGGACCAGATGGGAAAAGACCTCCACCAAAGACAGATGGTGAGAGGAAGATAAGACAGACAGAGATGAAGGCCTTGAGCACTTTGCTCTTGGCTATCCCCAATGAATACCAGCATCAATTTTGCAACTGCACTGATGCTCAGATTCTCTGGAATGCTTTAGAGAAAAGATTTGCTGGCACTAAAAGCATCAAAAGAAATCAAAGAGATGTTCTAAAACAGCAGTATGAGAACTTCACTTCTTCAAAGAATGAGTCTATGACTCAAACTTTTGATAGGTTCAACAAACTCATTGGTGAACTGGCTACTGTAGGAGTGAAGATGGAGCAAGATGATATCAACAGAAAATTCCTCAGATCTCTTGGGGATGAATGGACTATGTACACTGTCTCATATAGACAAAGTGATAATCTGGAAGAGAAGGAACTTGATGATCTATATAATGATCTAAGAGTTTTTGAAACTGAGGTAGAATTCAAGAAAAAGCCCACTGGATATATTCACAATGCTGCACTTCTTTCAACATCTACTGATACTACTGCCAACCCTGAAGCAGTTAATACTGCCAGTGGAGTAAATTCAGAAAAAGGCACTGGAACTATCTTTGAAGCCTTTTTGTCCAGTCATAGCAACAGTTCATTGATTAATGATGATTTGGATCAACTTCACCCTGATGACCTGGAGGAGATGGACATTAAATGGCAGATGGCCATGTTATCTATGAGAGTGAAGAAGTTCATTAAAAGAACAGGGAGGAACAACTTCTCTCAAAGAAGAGAAGATGGAGAAGGCTTTGACAAGACTAAGGTGGAGTGCTATAAGTGTCATATGAAAGGACATTTTGCTAGAGAGTGCAGGAGTGCTGGTCCAAACAACAACCACCAGCAAACTCAGAATGGAGGCCAACAAGCTCAGAATGGAGGCAACAATCAAAACAAAAATCATGCTCAAGCCCTTGTTTCTCGACAAGGAATGGGATTTGACTGGAGTGATCAAGCTGAGGAAGCCATTCAGAACCAAGCTCTCATGGCAGAAGTGTCTGATCTCCCCTCTGAGGTAATTTCTAATCTCTGCTCTAAATCTTGCATAGACACTGTCAAAAGATACAGGGATCACAATCAAAGTATGTGTGATGACCTCAAAAGATTGGAAAAGGACAGAAGAGATTATGTGTTGATAGTAGAGAGATTTGAAGAGCAAATCAAAGGCTTTCAAGCTAATGAACTTCAACACTCTTATGACACAAACTATTGGAAGTGGGAAAAGAATGATTTAGAGACCAAACTGTCTAAGTCCTTAGAAGAGAATGATAGGCTGAAAGAGGAACTGTCTAAAGTTAAGCTTGACATAGAAAAGTTTTCATATGCTTCAAAAGCAATGGATTCTCTTCTAAAGGCTCAGATTCATGATAAGATGAAGCCTGGTATTGGATACAACAATACACCTCCTTCTTACAACAACAACTATATCTCTCATACTTCAGACTTGTTGGAAACCAAAGAGAAAAAGGACTTGTATGAAGAAGCTTTTAAGATAGATCCTTTGGATGAGGTAGTAGTTAAGGATTTGACTGAGAAAGAAGCCAGTGAGAATAGGGATAAAACATTGAGTAAAAAGATACCATTAGAAAACAACATTATCACCAATGAGGGATGTGGGAAAATCTGGGTCAAGTCCAAGGAGATAGAGAAGACCAAAGGAAAGGATAACAAGGTCCATTACAAACAAACCACAGTTGTGAAACCTGGACCTTGTAAACAGTGTGCTTGCAATAAAGCAAAGAGCCTAAATTCTGGTATAAAAAGAGGTAATCAAAGAAACTGGAATAATCAATGGGCTCAGAAACAAGGAGTTGATCTGAATAAAATCAATAGACCAAAACCTTGTTTCATATGTGGCAAGATGAATCATTTGGCTAAGTATTGCTTCTTTAACCCTATTAATCAACAGATAAACTTTCAAAGAATTGTGCAAAAACCTGTTGGTTATATGAAGGCTGGAAAGAAACATGTGATAAAGAAATCTATTGAAAGAAAAGGCCCTATAAAAAATAAGGTTTTAAAAGAAAGTGTTTTAATATGGGTACCTAGAAGTACTAACAGTGTTAGTACTGCTGAAAATATTAGTGCTGCTAACACAGTTACTACTGCTAACAGTGTTAGTACTGCTGAAAATATTAATGCTGCTAACACAGTTACTACTGCTAACAAAGTTAGTACTGCTAAGCATGCAAGTGCTGCTAAGGCAGTCAGTACTTCTAAAACCAGTATTGCTTCTAGCAAACATGTTTCCAAGCCTATTATTGTGACAAAGTACTCCAAGAATGAGGAGTCTAAGTTTAAAAATCTTGTCAAGAAAGAATGCAAGTATTTTGATGAGAAAGGGGTACCCAAGACCACTTTGGCTTGGGTTCCTAAATCAAACTAACTGATTTATCCTATGTGCAGGGCAACCAACAGCTCAAGGGAAAGAGCATTTGGCATGTTGATAGTGGTTGCTCTAGGCACATGACAGGTAACATGTCATGCCTTCAGGATTTCAAGCATATCAATGGAGGACATGTTGCTTTTGGAAATGATCTTACTGGAGGTAAAATAAGTGGCAAAGGTAATGTCACAAAAGGTAAGATGACATTTGAGGATGTCTACTATGTTGACCAGTTGAAGTACAACCTGTTAAGTGTATCACAGGTTTGTGACAAACAACATAGTATATTATTTACAAATACTGTGTATGATCCTTGCTCTAGGGTTCAAGGTAGTTGATGAAAGCATGATACTACTTAGAACTCCAAGAAAGGACAATGTTTATTGTCTAGATTTGGAAAATGTTGATAGTGATTCATCCCTGAACTGTCTTGTTTCAAAAGCTTCTGTGGATGAATCCTCTCTTTGGCACAGAAGGATGTGTCATATGAATTTTAAGACTATGAACAAACTTGTTAAAAACAACCTTGTAAGAGGTTTGCCTTCAAAAGTCTTTTCATGTGATGATCATTGTGTGGCTTGTCTTAAAGGCAAACAACACAGAACTTCTCATAAGACCAAAGAATTAAATTCTATTTCTTCTTGTCTCCAGTTATTGCATATGGACCTGTTTGGTCCTACAAATGTTATGAGTATAGGCAAGAAATCTTAATGCTTGGTTATTGTTGATGATTACTCAAGATTTACTTGGGTATATTTTCTAAGGACTAAGGATGAGACAAGTGGACTGCTCAAATCCTTTATTCTAAGAATTGAAAACCAAACTAATCAAAAAGTAAAAGTCATTAGATCAGATAATGGGACTGAGTTTAAAAATCTTGATCTAAACACCTTTTGTGAAGAAAAAGGCATTGAGAGACAATACAGTGCCCCTAGGACTCCTCAACAGAATGGAGTTGCTGAGAGGAGAAATAGGACACTAATAGAGGCTGCCAGATCTCTGTTGGCTGATTCAAAATTGCCAATTACCTTCTGGGCTGAAGCAGTTAATACTGCTTGTTATGTCCAAAACAGAGTTCTAGTAGTCAAGCCAAAGAACAAGACCCCATATGAGCTTTTGAATAAAAGAAAACCATTTATTGGATTTTTCAAACCTTTTGGGTGTCCTTGTACTATTCTCAATACCAAATCTCACTTAGGTAAGTTTGATAGCAAAGCAGATGATGGTTTTCTTGTTGGTTACTCATCTCAGAGTAAGGCTTACAGAGTCTTTAACTCTTCTTCTAGAATAATTGAAGAAAGTGACAATGTCAAATGCAATGAGAACACACCAAATCCAATTGGGTCTGGTCCTCAGTGGCTATTTGACATTGATTCACTAACTAACTCTTTTGGTTTCAGTAGTGATGATTATGCAGGATCAGGGAATGGAGGATCAGGAACTACACAAGTTCAAGACAGTTTATCTCAATCTGTGGTCTTTCCCATACCCACAGCAGATCCTGTTGAAGACCTTGAAAAGGAATCATCTATTGATCCAAGTCAGAGTGAAGAAGAATGTAGAAATGAGGAGAATCAAGTTAATAAGGAATCAGAAGTAGCTGCTGAAAACTTCTCAGTTGAGATGAATGACTCAAATCTATAAGTGGTACTCAATGAAGAACCTTTTTATCACACCAGAATTCAAAAGAATCATCCTCCACAACTGGTAATAGGAGATATATCCTCTCCTATGATGACTAGAAATCAAAGCAGGCTACAAGAATTGCAAGATCAACAACATACAGTGCTTTCTTGTTTTTTATCCTAGCTTGTGCCTAAGAAGGCACATGATGCTATGAAAGAATCTAGTTGGATAGAAGCAATGCAAGAAGAGCTATTGCAATTCAAACTGCAAGATGTTTGGGATCTGGTAGACCTTCCTAAAGGCCAAAGAGCAATAGGAACAAAATGGGTCTTCAGGAATAAGAGAGATGAAAGAGGTATTGTGATAAGAAATAAAGCAAGGCTGGTGGCTCAAGGGTATACACAAGAAGAGGGAATAGACTATGATGAAGTATTTGCACCTGTGGCCAGGATAGAAGCAATTAGATTATTCCTGGCTTATGCTTCTTATATGAAATTCAAAGTCTATCAAATGGATGTGAAAAGTGCATTTCTTTATGACTCAATTGAAGAAGAAGTATATGTCTGTCAACCACCAGGGTTTGAAAACCCAAGCTATCCAGACAGGGTATACAAATTGAAGAAAGCACTTTATGGACTACATCAAGCTCCAAGAGCATGGTATGACACTCTGTCATCCTATCTCTTGGAAAATGGCTTTGAAAGAGGAGTCATTGATAAGACTCTATTCATCAAGAGAAAGAAGAAGGATATCTTGCTGGTCCAAATCTATGTTGATGATATTATCTTTGGATCAACAAGAGACAACATGTGCAAGGAGTTTGAGGACCTAATGCACCAGAGGTTCAAGATGAGTTCCATGGGGGAACTTACTTTCTTCCTTGGACTCCAAGTTCAACAGAAGTCAGATGGAATTTTCATCTGTCAGTCCAAGTATGTGCAGGACATTCTAACCAAGTTTGGTTTCTCAGATTCAAAACCTGCCAGCACACCTATGGAGACACACAAGCAGATAACAGCAGATCTTGAGGGGGAGGATATTGATGTTCATCATTACAGATCCATGATTGGCTCTCTCATGTATCTTACAGCCTCTAGGCCAGATAAAATGTTTCCAGTCTGTGTATGTGCAAGATTCCAAGTTAGGCCAAAGCAATCTCACTATCAAGCTGTCAAGAGGATATTCAGATATCTCAAAGGGCAACCCAGATTGGGACTTTGGTATCCTCATGCCTCATACTTTGACCTACTTGCATACTCAGACAGTGATCTAGGTGGAGCAAACTTGGACAGAAAATCTACTTCTGGAGGATGTCAGTTTTTGGGTGCAAGACTAGTTTCTTGGCAGTGCAAGAAACAAACCACAGTGTCCACATCTACAACAGAGGCAGAGTATATAGCAGCTGCAAGTTGCTGTTCTCAAGTCTTATGGATTCAAAATCAAATGTTGGACTATGGGGTAACCTTTCTACACACTCCAATTTTTATTGATAACAGCAGTGCTATTAGCATTGTGAATAATCCTGTCAAGCACTCAAAGACAAAGCACATTGAGATCAGGTATCACTTCATAAGAGACTGTAATGAAAAGAAACTTATTCAAGTTGTAAAAGTTCACACTGATAACCAGTTTGCTGATCTATTCACCAAAGCTTTTGATGTGGGTAGATTCACTTTCTTGGTAACAAGTGTGGGAATGATCAACTCTGAATAAGTTCCTTCTCAAACAGTGGTTCTATACCTGTATATTGTCTATTCTTGGTGTTACTAATCTTCCTTTTCAGGATAGGTATAGCAGTACTCAGTGTTTCCAGAGATTAAAGGAGTAAGTATAGTTAATATTGCCAGTGTACAGTTACTACTGCTAGTAGTTAATATTGCTAGTTAGTTAATACTGCTAGTAGTTAATATTGCTTTCAGTTAATACTGCTAGTTAGTTAATACTGCTAGTAGTTAATACTGCTAGTTAGTTAATACTGCTAGTAGTTAATACTGCTCTCAGTTAATACTGCTAGTGGTTAATACTGCTTGCGTTAATACTGCTCTAGGTTAATACTGCTTATGTCCCGAATACTATAAATACTCTTTGCCCGCCCAAAAGCTCATAACGACTCTTTGCATACTATTCACTTGCGCTCTAAACCCTTTCTCTCTCAAGTTCAAAGCTTTCAGGCAAGATTTTCTCAAAGCTCAATGGCATCAATGGCATTCATAGATGAACACAATGAAATCGCGATGCTACAGAAGCCCAAACAGGCCGCTGGGTTCCATCAGATTGTGGATTTCCTCAAGTCAAGCCATATTGCCCATGCTCTTACTGTATCGCCTCCAATCTATATCGAGCATCAAAGGCAATTCTGGGCAAATGCCACCATTATCAATGAAAATGGTGTGCAAATGATCAAGACAAGGGTGTGTGACAAACCCTTGACAGTTACTGAAGAAGTTATTCGCATCAGTCTACGTCTAGACGATGCCTCTGGTATAACTTCTATCCCAAATAATGAACTGTTCTCTTCTCTTACAAGAATGGGGTATGGAGGCCCATTGGGGGTGTTCAAGTTCTCAAAAGCTAAATTCTCACCCCAATGGCGTTTTCTTGTTCATACCTTGATGCACTGTATATCCAAAAAGACTACTGGATGGAGTGAGTTCAGTAGTACCATTGCTTATGCTTTGGTATGCTTAGCCACTGCCAGAAAGTATAATTTTTCACAAATGATTTTCAATGATCTTGTCTCAAACATGGGAAACAAAAAGAGCTTTTATATGTATCCCAGGTTTGTCCAAGAAGTAATTAACCATGAATTGACGGATATACCTCATTTTGATGGGGTATATCTACCAAAAATTCCCAAAGGTAAGGTCTTTTCAAACATGAAAAGATCCCCTTTGGACTCGGAAGGAGTTGACACCCCATTGTTCTCTACAATGATGGTGGTGTCCCAAACTGATGAAGGTATGGCAGCAGGGTCAAGGCCCCCATTAGACCAACCCACTGCTAGCCAATCCCAATCTTCCCACTCTAAATCAATTCCCCAGTCTCTTCTTGAAAAACCAACTTCACCAATCACCCATACTTACAAAAGGAAACAGGTGAAGAAGGCTCCTTCCCTTCTTGTACCATCAACCACTAAGCCTACTAGCCCTCTAAGGGAGAATTCTTCCTTAGAGAATATACATAGGGAAACCACAGGGGTGTCTCCCAACCCCAAGGAGGTGCTCTCTGAGGAGGAGGTTGAGCATATGGGTACTGAGGCTGCCACTATTTCTGCTAGCACAGAGAAGGACAGTGGTAACATAAATAAGACCTCCCCCATGACAACTTTGAATGAGCAATCATTCAAAGGTCCCTGGTGCCAAGAAACCAAGGGGGTGGACAGTGCTTCTGCTAGGCAGAAGACTTTCACTACAAAAAGATCCAATGATCCTTCCAAAGAAGGTAACACTTCTAGAGAGGGTGAGGACAGATATTCTTACTATGAATTGATGGAAACAATGGGCAACATCAACCTAGATGTTCTCAAACAAGGAAAAGAACTTGAAGAAATGAAATTGGTAATCTTGTCCCAACAAGTGCAGATTACCAAACTCAAGAAATTGGTGATGAAGCTAGTACAGAAAAAGAAGAAGAGACAATTTGTGCTAAGGAGAAGAAAATCTGGGAATGATGCTCCCAAAAAGGGGGAGATCAACATGGAAGAAGCTACAGAAAAGAGGGAGCTTGATGGGATGAAATATGGTGATGAGGGGGAGAAATTTGATGTTGAGGGGGAGCAGAAAGCAGAAACAGAAAGAGAATCAGTGCAAATAGAAACACAAGAAGCAGTAACAATAGAGCAAGCAGTAGAAACCATTAATACTGTTAGTTCAAGTAAAGCAGCAGAAATGGTTAATACTGCTGAAATTAAACAAGCAGCAGAAACAGTGAAAGAAGTATTAACAGATCTTGAGATTGCAGAAACCTTACTTAAAGCCAAGAATGATACTCCCAAGGTCACTTCAAAGACCAAAGGAGTAATCATCAAAGAACAAGGTGAAGTGATCAAGAAAGATAACAGTAAGAAGGCAATGAACAAAGACAAAGGAAAAGCAAAGATGGTGGAATCTGATCAACCAGTCAAGAAGCAAAGGTTGGTTGAATCAGATGAAGCCTTAGCCAGGAAGATGCAGGATGACATTGAAAAGGAAGAAAGAGTTCAGGTTGAAAAGGACAGGGAGATGGCAAAGGCTCTAGCTGCTGAACTAAATGAAGCCTATCAACAAAGCCTGGCAACTGAGATTGCACAGAAGAAAGCTGCAATTCTGAAGAAATCGGTGGTGGTAAAAACAGCTGCAAAGAAGAAAAAACCCTCAAAGACATTCCTAGGTACCCAAGAGAGAAACAAGATGATTATATTTCTCAAAGGTGCTGTAGGAGTCAAAAAGGAGATGTTCTCCAAAATGTCTTTTGAGAAGATTAAAGAGTTGTATGATTCAGAAATGTTAAAACTTCAGGGGAATGAAACTGCTAGGGTGGAGATGGAGAAGAGGATGAAAGAAAGTAATGACCTTCTGATACAAAAGCCATTTCCAGATGAGCAGGAAACACCATCAAAGAAAGAAGCCACTCTAGGTGAAAGTCTAAGGACTTTAAAGAGAACCAAGATGATGGCAAGGAGAAAGTCAACTAAGAAGCCTAGAGTATCTGAAGGAGAGGATGAGAAAGTTGCTGAAGAAGAAGGGGCACCTGAGTCATCTAAACAGAAAGAGCCATCAAACACAGATGATGTAAATTTGTATATGGTAGTGATGGACAAAGTGCCTGAACCAATTTCAGCAGAACCTGTAGGAGTTAAGCCTCCTGAGGTCATTCTCTGGGATACATTGACATTGGATGGAAAGGAATACATAAGGCTAAAAAGGAAGGATGAAAAGTATGAGGTGTTCAATACTTGGGCAAAGATTGTAAGAACATGCTCTAGGTCAGATCTTGAAGAGATGTTTGAGATAGGAATGAAGTTGTATGCAGATATTCTGAAGGCTCCAGATATTTCAATTACAAAACTGGTAATGGAGTATCTGTGTATGATGTTCAAACCTGAAGAAGTAGAGCATGTGATCAAGAATGTATTCAAGTCAGTCAACAGTTGGACTCTATATGAAATTAGTGGAGTATATACAGTGACTTTGGATTTAAATCACACTGAATACTTCCTAGTGGATAAAGTGTACAATCATAGCAGATTGAAGCTTCATGCGATGCTGAAGAAAAAGCTAAGATGTATTCCAGATTCAGAGATGGCTAAATATTTGATCCAAAGAACCATCAATCAGAGTTTGGGATTGGATGCAAATACTGGAATTTAGGCCATTATGAAGTTTTGGGAGCATCTTGAAGAGCATCTGAAGAACTTGACTTCTTTTCCTAAAAGTCAAGTTAGGGGGAGATTGTTGGGAACTGAAGAAAAGCTCAAGTATGGTTAATGCTGCTAGTTGAGAATTACTACTGCTAGAAGACTTCAAAAGTTAATACTGCTGAGTATTACTACTGCTAGTAGAATTAATACTGCTAGTCAAAGTTAGTGTTGCTTGAACAAAGTTAGTACTGCTTAGCTAGTTAGTACTGCTAGTGGTTAGTGCTGCTTAGAAGTTAATGCTGCTTGAAGAAGTTAATGCTGTTGAGCATAGTTAGTGCTGCTTATGATTTGAAGATCCGAATGAAAAGGATGACAGCTGGAAAGAATAAAGATATTCATGGAAGGCTTGAAGATAATGATGGAAGATATACTGAAGATATGTTTATTTATTGTAATTATCTTTTGATTAGTATATGAATAGAATGTATAGAATAGTTTAAAAATACAGAATTCATTCTAAGTAAAAGAGAAAATCAACCTCAAGGCATAGATCCTAATTCTAGAGAAGTAGAATTCGTATTGGTGAGTCTGTTCATCAATATTGAGGTTGTGTGTGTAATCTTGTGATTTTAATCATTCAATACAAGTTTACAAGTTGTTAATCATATACTGTTTGTTTACTGTTTCATTGAATATCAAAGTGTTATTCCGCAACTTCTTTGATATTGTTTCTGAGACTTTATTCTTGTTAAGAATTCGATCATGACAGAATCTATGTACTCAAATCCAAGCATATACTTGAAAGTATTAATGTTTCATTTGATGATTCTTTTCAGGTGACTTCTGAGCAAATCAGCTGAGGACTCAAACTTCAAGATGAAGATTCTGGTGGATCATCACGAACAAATGATCTTCATCATCTGTTTGAAGAGATGTTCAATGATGATGAACCCTCTGAAGGTAACCGCAGAGCCTCTGAAGCCGAACCCTCTGAGGACCAAACAGGTACTTCTCTAACTGGTCCTAGTAATGCTTCACCCTCTTCCAGTAATGCCACAGGTGCAACCATTGAGGGGGAGCACTCAGAGAATAATACGAATCAAGGCCCCAATCTCAATCAAGATCATGGTCATCCTCAAAATCTCTCTAAAGGGTCAACACCAAATCAAGGCTCCACAGAGCTCTCTACCTCAACTCATGATGAATAACCAAGCCCTGTGGCAAGTACAAATGATCAATTTCTCTCAACAGAAAATGATCTACATCAAGACGAACGTGCTCCTGAATTAACCACAGAAGTTTCCAATGATCACCTGCCCCGCATGACAAAGTTGACCAAGAGTCACCTACAGAGCCAAATCATTGGTGACGCTTCTGACAAGGTCCAAACTCGATCGAGTACTGCAAATTTTTGTTACTATACAAATTTTGTGAGTATCATCGAACCCAAAAAGATATCTGAAGCTCTTGAAGACCCAAACTGGGTAGAAGCTATGCAAGATGAGCTTCTGCAGTTTGAAAGAAACGAAGTATGGACCCTAGTGCCTCTGCCGAAAGGCAAAACCGCAATAGGGACCAAATGGGTCTTCAGGAACAAAAAGGATGAAGACGGTGTGGTGATCAGAAACAAAGCAAGACTGGTGGCCAAGGGATACTGTCAAGAAGAAGGCATTGACTATGAAGAAACCTTTGCCCCTGTGGCACGACTCAAAGCAATAAGAATCTTTCTTTTCTTCGCTGCCCACAGAGGTTTCAAAGTATATCAAATGGATGTCAAGTCAGCCTTTCTGAATGGGCAGATTCAAGAAGAAGTATATGTCCAACAACCACCAGGGTTTGAGAACTCTAAGTACCTAAATCACGTCTATCTTCTAGACAAGGCTCTGTATGGACTGAAACAAGCCCCCAGAGCATGTTATGACAAACTTTCAAACTTCCTCCTTGCAAATGGTTTCGAAAGAGGTACTACTGATACGAATTTATTCTATAAGAAGAGAAAAGGTGAGATTCTTCTTGTACAAATTTATGTTGATGACATTATTTTTGGGTTTACAAATGATTTATATTGCAAAAAGTTCGAGTCATTGATGAAAAGTGAGTTTGAGATGAGCATGATGGGAGAACTTACATTCTTCTTAGGATTGCAAGTCAAACAAACCACAGAGGGTATCTTCATAAACCAATCAAAATATGTCTCTGACATACTTGAAAAATACAAGCTCTCTGACTCTTCACCAATGAAAACTCCTATGGTCACTGGATCCAAGCTCCATGCAGATCCAGAGGGAAAATCTGTGGAGTGTAAACTCTACAGAGGGATGATAGGATCTCTGTTGTACTTAACCGCGAGTAAACCTGATATAATGTTTGCCACATGTCTATGTGCAAGATTTCAAGCTAACCCCAAAGAGTCTCATCTTTATGCTATCAAGAGGATCTTCAGATTCCTAAAAGGGACCAAAAATCTTGGTCTCTGGTATCCGGAGAACTCTGGCTTTGATCTCATGGCTTATACAGATTCAGATTACGGAGGATGCAAGCTCGACAGAAAGAGTACCTCTGGGAGTTGCCAATTCCTAGGAGGGAAACTAGTAAGTTGGACTTCCAAGAAACAGAACTGTTTCTCGACCTCTACGGCAGAAGCAGAATATGTTGCTGCTGCAAGTTGTTGTTCACAAGTTCTGTGGATGAGGACCTAACTCAGAGACTATGGATTTGATATCGAAAAAATCCCCATCCTCTGTGACTCCAAAAGTGCCATTGCGATCTCTGCCAATCCTGTGCAGCACTCCAAGACCAAACATATCGATATCAGGTATCACTTTCTGAAACATCATGTGGAGCATGGAACAATAGAAATGTACTTTGTACCCACAAACTACCAACTTGCCGACCTTTTCACGAAGGCAATGGATGAGAAAAGATTCACTTTTCTAGTTGGCAAGATTGGTATGCTCAACATGAGTTAACCACAGAGCCTCTGTTCTACATATTTGTATGTAACATATCCCTTGTTTGCAAATAATCTCTTCGGCTTTCGTTATCGTATATTCTTTTCTGCAAATATATGTCTTGTGCAAATCTTATCTTTACTTGATCCAAGCATAGTTGAAGGGGGAGTAGACCGAACCATCAAAGACCAATCTTGATTATTCAAGGGGGAGCAAGATAGTTTTGCGCAACACAGACTACAGAGTGAGGTTAGTCCATCTGAACCAAGGGTCAAAACTCTTTCTCGAGCACTATGCCCTCAGAAAGATCACCCTCTGTACCATATTTTCTGTCAAAACTTTGAAATGATCAAATCTTTGAAAATCTTTCCTAAAAAGGAAATTTTTGGTCTCAGAACCTCTGAGGTCGACCACAGAGCATCTGCGATTTATCACAGAGTCTTTGCACCTCTAAACTGAGGATGTTCGACCAAATGTCCTTTAAAAAGAACTCGATCAATTCATCGCACTTTCCTCCCTCATAAAAACCTCTTCTGATCACAACCTTGCCTATGACCTCAGAAGCCTCTTATCCATAGAGCTTCTGTCATTCCCATCACTTGAGAAATTCAGGTCATGTGCTGCGGGTTATTTTTTGAATCTCACTGTCATGTGAGAATAGTAAATGCCACGCGCGTGAGAATAGGGTGGCACATGTCCTAGATCGTGCACCGCCATCATCTGATGTGGCAATATTTGATTGGTTCGTAACCTGTACCGTCGTTTTTTAAAACGGCTTCTTATCCGTTACCACTCATCACGGATTTGAAAATTTTATCTTTTACCGCTCATTCTTTTTTACCCTCTCTCCTTATATATAAACCCCTCTTATACCCCAAATTCTTTTTTACCTGCTATCTTCTCTCTTTCAAGAATCCCTTTGCAAAGAATTCTCGCTCTCCAAGAACTCCAAGGGATCTCATTCTGCATCTCATTCTCCAAGAATCCCTTTCCATGGCATCTCATTCTGCTTCTTCCAAGAACTCCAAGGGATCTTCTGCATCAAACCACTCGATGCATTCTGAAGCTAAAAAGGACGATTCCCATTCTGTTGAACAAGAACATGTCCTCACAAGCAAAATGCTCTCCTTCACACACCATGATTATCACTCCAGGCAACTGAATCTCAAGCCTAACAATCACTATGTTGTCTTGGAACCAAAGGGATATCCTGAGGAAGCTGCTCCTTTAATTCAAATCCTAAAGAACCACATTCTCACAAAAGCCCTAACCCTAACAAGAACTGGTATTCCTGAAACTTACATTCAACAATTCTGGTTGAGTGCTAAGCATGAAAAACTGGACCATTATGGCTACTGTGTCATGGGCTATGCCACCCATCCTTCCACTACTCAAATACTGGACCTTGGTATAAACCGAAGACGCGTCACAGAGGTATTCGAGCTTCCCACCAAGACCCAGCTAAACCTAAAAAGATACTCTGACGAGCCCTCTGACGATGAGATTATGGAGTTCCTTAGGTTCATCGGGTACGCTGCACCAATTTCCAAAAGAGCCGACTTCAGACGCCAGAACCTTCCACCTCTATGGAACGTTCTCTTCTCTATTCTAAATCGCTGTTTGACTTGCAAGGTAGGCAGTCCTGACCAATCTATCCATACCATACTTTCAATAATGTATGGTATGTACTACGATTTGCCTCTGGACTATGCAACTCTAATATTCAAGGAAAACAGAAACGCGGTCATAGCTAAGCAAGAGGACCAAGCTCGAGGCACAGAGCCCAAAAACCTTGTCTTCAACAGATTTTTTGCCATTATGTTAGGAGACGCTCTGATAGGATAAGGGAAGTTACCTACAGAGGGTAAGATGATCAAGGTCTATGACATGAAGTCGCACAAGCCCACAGTTCTCAAATCTGGGTATCCGGGAGCAAGATCTCTGTCAGCCCGAATTTTAGCCTACCTGAACAGTGAAGATGGGGTGAAAACTTACATTCGTGGGCACAAGACTCCTGAACCGAGTCCTGCAACCACCCCACGTGTAGGATTCCAAGTGGGTGAGATAGCTGTTTTCCTTAGGACAGAGATAAGTGAGGGAGCTGAAGTTAGAACGGAGGAGGCTGAAGAAGCTGAAGTGCGAACAGAGGCTATCGTTGAGAAACGAGAAAAGAAGCTTAAAAAGAAAAGAACTCCCAAAAAGATAGTCGCAGAAGAAGAGGCTCCAAAATCCCCAACAGATGTTGCCAAGACAAAGAAGAAGGCTAAGAAATTGACCAAGGCAGCAACCTCTGAACCTGTACCCTCTCCAGACGTGATTGAACCTGCAGAGTCCGAACAACCTCTGCAGAGGAGAAGAAGAAAAGCCCAAGTCATTGAAAGCTCTGAGGAAAGGCCATCCAGCCCTCTCCGAGTCGCATTGGCCATAGTTGAGGAGATACAAAAGCTGCACTCTGGAACCTTAGAGGAACTCGCAGATTTTATAGTGCAAGACGTTAAGGGGCTTTCAAGCTCTGATGATGATGGTAACAAAATCTCACAGGAGATAGGAGAAAAAGATGCCCTTGGCACACCACCAAAACCAACTCCCAGTGCAACCCACACTTCTACCCCTGCAGTTCTAGTGCAGAGGGGTATTGAAACAGGACCACACAGTCCGAACCCAGCCCAAGCTATCCGGACAGAGGATATTCCTTCATCCTCTGTACCACCATTCGGGGAAATCAAACCCACCTCACCCTCTCAAAAGGGTGAGAGTGTTGCTCTGCGTGTCCATTCTCCCAGGACACATCTCTTCCACACACAGAGGTATTCGTTACCTCTGTCACACACAAGAGTGACGCCCAAACCACCTCAGAGTTGGTGGTGGAAGAACACGATGATTCTGTGGCTCTAGAACAACCACATGATCCATTCAACATAAGTCTTAAGGGAGTCTCTGAACCCTCCCCCAAAGAACGTGTTGACAGAACTTCCATAGGTTCTTCCTCTATGGAACATCGAGGATTGGAAGGAAATCCCTCAGAGCTCAACATCCCCACAGGCTCTATGGGGATGCCAAAAACTCGTTGGCTAAATCTGGAACATGTGTTGTTCCAGAATTTACCTCTGACACTTTTGTCACAAAGGGCGAGTTTAAAGCCTTTGTTGACATGGTGCTCACAAAACTTGAGGAGTTAAAAAGCTCTGTCTCTGTGGATTCTCAATCCATCGCAGATGCTTTTCAAGAAAACACTGCCGCCTTGACTGCTCTTCGTCAATCCTCAACTTAACATTCGGCGGCGATCAATGATCTAAACACAAACTATGCGAAAAGGGATGATCTTCAAGCTTGTGGACAAGCCATCCTTGCACACTCCAATCAAATTCAGGTACTCGGGAATCTTTGCACAGAAGAGTTCCCAAAGTATGCTACATAAGGAGTTCAGGCTGGAGTGAATGAAATGGCCAAGCTTCGAGAGGAAATAAAGGACATAACTCGTAGTGTTATGGTCCCATTCAATCCCCAAGCATCAACCTCTGTGCCTGACACCTCTGCCTTTGCCATAAAAGCCGACCTAGAAGCAATGTGAAGTCAGTTTCTGAGCAACCTCAACCTTCTTCGATCCCACTTCAATGAACAAGAAGAAAAGGTGGCTGCAGACTTGAAGAAAACCGTAGCCACATTTCGGTTCAAATCTGACTTGGAAATCAATGAGCTATCAATGGTCGCAGAGGACGCTCTACAGAAGATCAATAAACATGTTGATGAGCACCTCTGCAAAAGGAAAAAGAGAAAAGCCCCGGCTACTTGCCAAGCGGAGGCCTTACAGAAGGTTTCAAGGCATGAGGACCAGGATCCAGATGCCTCTGGCCCTGGCCATCATGAGGGGGAGAAGGCATTAACACCAAAAGTACTTGTCATCTCAGCCACTCCTCTTCAAGCCCTACCCTTACAAAGAACATCTTCAGAGGCACACAAAACACAGAATCTCACGCCCTATGCCTCTAAGGACCCAATACCGACTTCAATTGTCCAAGGAACAACTTCTGCAGGGTCTCAGAAAGGGAAGGTTAGTGTGGACTCTGAACAGATCGCAGAAGGACTCGCAAAGTTTGTAGAACCATCAAGTCCTGAACTTATGCCCACTGCACCCACACCCGTTGTACAGTTTCAAAGCCTTGATCGAGTAAACGCTGCAGATACTTCAGAGACCTCTCCACGGAAGAAACAGTCCTCAGAGCAGAACTCAGAGCAGAAACGTCAAGAGGACAGAGTAAAAGAGATAGTTCAATCGATGGACGCCATGAGAGTTCCAATCCCAAGGCCTTCACCGATAGAACTTAAGTTTCAAGAGAACATTCATACCTATCTTTACAGCGCAGAGCCCGAAGCCGTCTTCTTAGCACCAAATCTGCATCCCTTAATCAAAGAAGACATCAGAAGACGCTTCGAGTGAACAACACTAGAAAGGGATGAAGTATTTTCCACAGAAGATATCAAAACCGTGATGAGTATCTCTCTGCACTCCTTCGCCAACAAGTCAATCATATATGCAAAATACTTAGTTGAGAGAAAAGATGGGAAGCAATACACGTTCATAGATGCAGACTTAAAGAACCTCTGTGCCTACGATCATCCTCAACTACATGACTTCACAGAGCAAAGACTTGAAAAGCGTAAGGAGTACATGATAGTGAATGGCAGGATCAAGGAGGTGATGCACGAACATGTAAAATATCACAGCAAAATGGACTTCGAGGTAGATCTACAACTCGGGGTCGAAAAGTTGTCGATCACCAAACCACATGATCAATTCCTCGGAATCGAGAACGTTCCTTCAAACTCCTTAATCACAGAGCCTGAGTTCGGATTCATCTACAGAGACGACGATTGGCTTAAAAAGATGTATCGGCCAAATCAAAGTCACAAGTATTCGAACAACACTCTGCAGAAGATGAAGAACATGATTCTGAGGAAGAAAGGCTCTGAGATTGTGCAACTAGGTCCTGAAGAGACAATGATAGGACAGATTGATGCACAACTGAAGTACAGGGAACTCATTCAGTCGATGAGAAAAACTCTAGCTGAAAGCTTTACCAACCCGATGAATGATTTTCCCCAATGACTTCTGTAATCTTTTGTTGTTCATTCATGTATTTCGATGCTTAATGTAATTGCCTTTTGGCATTTTTCTTTTATGAATGAATATCACTTTTCAGAGGTTGAGTTCCTTTCACCTCTTTTTGTTTCCATCTTAGCCAACACCTCAATTTTCAAAATTTATTTTTTTCAATACTTTGGGGGAGATTGTTAGCTCCACTCTCATTGTATAGAAGTATTGAAAAATAGGCTAAGTATGGAAATCGCAGAAGTCAGCCGCTGAACACCCAAGTACACCACAGAAGGTGCAAAGCTCAGAAGTTACTCCGCAGAAGATGCACCCGAGGTCAAACCTGATGATGATTCTCATATCACAGAGCCTCTGTGATCACTCACAGAGCCTCTGTGAAGGCTAACCTCTGTAGATCAATGTTGAAGCTTTTATTAGAAAGTTCAAGACAAGACCACGTGCAGAACATGTGAGGCCTGCTGTACGAAGATCCTCAAGATCAAAGTAATGGGTGTCCCACGATGTTTACTTTACAGGTGGCATTCCGTTTATGGAATGTCAGTTTTTGTCTTGTACTAAAGGGTGCATTCCTCTACTATATTAAGGGAGCACCACCTTAGAGCACAATGTACGAGAGCACACACAAAAGAGCAGTCTGTATAATCCTTGAGCATATTTGCACATACCAGTGCGTGTTCTTGGTGTTCTTGAGTGATCAATGAAACAGTTCTTTGAGTAACTTTCTTGTAATACTTTACTTTCTGTTCATTAATTGCTTGTGTGTTTACTACCTTGTATGTTCAACCTTTTCTACACATCTTAAACGCTTTCGCACTCTATTTAACTATTATGTGTTCAGTAAAAGGTTAAATCAAGTTAAAGAACATCATAACTGGGATCAACATTAAGATTGTTGTCACGTTGGTATTTTTTTCAAATATAATAGGATGTAGCATTAGGTCTCCTTTAAAAGTGTACTCAAACATATTTTAGTAGATTCTTATTTTTGTAGTAGAGGATGCAACACTAGGTCTTTTTTAAAAGTGCAGTCAAACATATTTTGCTAATGCTGTTTTTGGGGAAATGGTGGTTGATTTACTCCATAGAGAACTTTTTGGTAATTATGTTTCTTAACTGTATATCATAACTTAGGTTTTATGTGATTCTTTTATATTATGAAAAATGAATGCATGAAATTGAGTTTCTAACATAGATTGAACCAAATCGAGTCTTGGGGATGACCAATATCGGATTGGTTTTAATTTCAAACTATAAACTGTTAAAGAAAATTAGAAGCCAAAAACAAATTTTTGATAAAGCTTTATGTTTAACAAAACCTAACACAAAAATATGATAAAAATACATTTTTTTAAAGTTGTATGTCTAACTCTATAAAAATCTCATAAACATGTTTAAATACGAATTAGGCATCGACCCTTATTAATATGTTTCTATTTAAAATAATTATGTTTTTTTTTTTGCGGAACATGATTACGGAGTGATGCTTCACATGTCCTATCATATTATGAATCTACAAATGTACATTTTTACATATGATTGTAATGTCACTTTTGGTTAGTCTTTATTTTCAAATTTTTAACAAGTTGTGAATATATGGATTTGGAAACTCGGCACTCTTGCGATTATTTTCGTATATATCTTGTAAATAAACATATTTTATGTTAGTAATTGTTTTGCAGATAAATCATACTAACCTATAAAAAATTGAGAGAAAACGAGAATAATATGAACAAAAAACATCGGTGCCAGAAAAGTTATTTTCTTTAAAATTGTGATTCACCCGCGCTGCATCGCGCGGGTAGACAACTAGTATATATATATATATATATATATATATATATATATATATATATAAGAGGTAGGTTATTTTGTTAACCAAGTTTTTGTTATTAACATTGCTAACCATTTTCAACCAATAAGAAACCATCCTACTATTTGGTTAATTAATCCCATTAATTAAATGCTCAAGGGTAGTGTTGGTATTTTATTTTGTTGTATTTTTAGCCTAATTAATTAGGAGTTACAAAAATTATAGTCCATGATTATAGCTTAGTTTAGGATTCAATGTGTAATCTAAATGTCTTTTTGATGTTTCTAAGTGTATGCCAGGTTACATGAACATGCATGAACAACCATTCACCTCATTCATAAATGCATGGAACCATCCACTAAATGCAAATTTGTTCATGAATTTTATTATACACACCACAATCCCCTTTATGAACAGTCCACTTTCTGAACAGATTTTATGAAATGTTCATGAATTTTGATTATACGTACCACACTCCCCTTTATAAACAGTCCACTTTCTGAACAAATTTTATGAAACTTGGACTTGTTGGTGTATTTTGATGATGTTTTTTTTTTGCTTTTTTTGAATAAAACGTAACTTCCCTTGTTAATATCATGGTATAGTTATGTATGAAACATATATGTTCAATTAAATGAAAATAACCTGTAATCGTGCTATTATATTGTCATCAAGATGCAGACTTGTTTTTTTTTTTTTTGTATAAATGTTATTGATTTTGTTAGTTTTTTTTCGTTTTTTCAATAAAATATAATGTACATTACAAGGTGATGGGTTTTTTGCAAAAAAATATAAATTCCCTTGTTAGGATCATGGTATGTTTATGTTGGGTTCATGTATGTTCATTGAATTGGTATAAACCTGTGTATTTGGTTTTGTATGTGATATATGAACTTCATCATTTTGTCATTATCATAGTCTAATGAATACATTGTGTTGAATATATATGGCAATGAACTTTTATGAAAACATGAGATATATATGAACAACCATGCATGAACAACCATTCATCTCATGATATGTTTATGTTGGTTCATGTATGTTCATTGAAACGGTATGAACCTGTGTATGTGGTTTTGGATGTGATATATGAACATCATCATCTTGTCAAGATCATAATCTAATGCATACATTATGTTGAATATATGTGGTAATGAACCTTTATGAAAATAGAAGATATATATGGAACATATATCTATACTACTTTATAATACATTTAGCACTCTCTCTCTTAAAAACAACTTTCTAAGCTTATGGTACAATTAATTAATGCTGAATTACTTAATTTTCAACTTTACAAGTTCTTTAAGCTAAAGTACAACACCATAATACATATGATCCACAACTCTCTCTTAATTACAAGTTAACAAGAAACATGTACAACTTAATAATACAATGCTCATAATTTAAAAATGTCAGACACCTTTTGGGTTCCCAATATCACACTTGGAGACGACGCTTCAAGTTCCCAAGAACTCATCACGCTTCCCTCTGTATTTTAGTCCTGAAAATATTTTCTCACAAACCCCCACCAACAATTTGCTTATGTCTCTCTTTCACTCAAAACCCCAAATCTCTTGAATGAGGTAAGTAACAATTGTTTTTTCAATAAGATTTTTTTATGTTCTTGTACGATTTTCCTTTGTTGCAGACTTGAACTCGGGATTCTTCAAAGGTATTCGTTGAAATCATTTCTTTACACCCAATGAATGTAATTTCTGTACTCTAATCGCACTGTTTTGAATTTACAGTTTCTGGCTACGGTTTCTCAATACGTCCTGAGAATAGGACTAAATTTTATGATCGATGGGGAAGGAGGTGAGGATGTGGAGAACATCATATTTGTTGCAGTGAGGAAGAACGTACAAGAAAGCAAATAAAGAAAAATATTTGCCTTGAATAGACGGTTCAGGGTTCATAGCCATTGTTGATCAGAGCTATCCACTGTATGAATCCAAAGTTTGCTTGTTGTTAGATGATGGTTTTAGGTGTTTGATAGATTCTACACCAAGTAGAGATAGATATTGCTACCCAAATATTTTATTTTGCCAAGGTTCTATCTCTTTTTTCTCTAAATTTTGAACTGGGTGTTGGACACAATCACAAACGAGTAAGCGTTCTTGAATCTTGATGAACTTTCAATACGGAAAACATTAAAAAAACCCGACATTTTTGTAGTTAATTGAACATAAAGGTACCATTTTGTGATTGTGTAGATGACCGAACATATTGGTTTGAAGTTGTCTCAACATCGGATGATGATATAGATTAGGAGCAAATCTTTCCAAGTTCACGAAATAAAATGGGAAAAACATGTCAATATAAAAGAGCAAAGCTCTCACATGACAAGAACACCAAAAATTCCCCATAGGGGTAAAGGTGAACAAAAATTAAACAAATGCCCCATAGGGGTAAAAGAGCACAAAGTGCCAAAAATTGAAAAAAATTGAACATTTTGTTGAATATTGGTGTGAGAAAAGACTTGTTGAGAAAATATATGCCACAAGAAGAGTGACCCTACAAGCCCTAGTGATCCTAAATATAGTTTGTGTAATGTTTGACAAAGAAAGGAGTCATACTAGCTTATGGTCCATACATATAACTAGGTTATTGAGGTCTCACTTTGGATTTATGAAAGGCTATGAATTGCATGTGATATGCTCTACATGGTATGTGCACTTATTGCCATTATCTTGCAATCTTTTCACTAAATTTTCGATTTACCTATATGTTGTTATTTTGTAAAAAACAACTAAAAGTCTTATGTTTATTTTGAGGCTAGATTGATGTTGCAACATTCAAGGCTGTTTTGAGATAGAGCTTTGAAGATATTTTTGATAAATTATGCAATCCTGATTTTTGTCCCCTCCAGATCTTTTTGACAATAATAGAAGAAGTAGTTGGCTGGTGTAGATAAATGATGACATCATTTGGGCAAGTTTTTGGAGAATCACTTTAGTTGGTGTCCTTTTATTATTATTAATTTTAAGCTTTTTATTTACATGTTTACCATCCTTGTTTGGTATAAATAATGGTATGACTTTATGTTTCAAATATGTAATGAATCAGTTTTTAGAACTGATGTTGGGAATTCAAAATCATACAAGTATGGTTAATAGTGCTAGCACAACTTGGTTACTACTTCTGAAGTTACCACTGCTGATACAGGTTAATGCTGCTAACCAAGATTAATACTGCTAGAAGAAGTTACTACTGCTAAGCAATTTTAGTACTGCTAGTAGTTAGTACTGTTGAACTTAATACTGCTCAAAGTATTAATGCTGCTGAAGACTTAATACTGCTTATGAGATGAAGACTTCGTATGGCAAGGATGACAGCTGTACTGAATGGAGATATTCATAGAAAGCTTGGAGATAACTTTGAAAGATTTTACTGAAGATCTTTTATTCTTGGTAATTATCTTTTATCTTCAGTATATGTATAGAATAGTTGGTATCTATATAGATAGAGGATTAATTCTGAGTTTTTAGTTTTTATAGAGAGAATCAACCTCAAGGTTTAGAACCCTAGTTCTAGAGAAGTAGAATTCGTATTGGTGAGCCTGTTCATCAATATTGAGGTTGGGTGTGAAATCTTGTAGCTTTATAACCATTCAATAAAGTTTACAAGTTGTTATTATGATTCACTGTTTCATTGATCTTTGAATATTAAAGTGTTATTCCGCAAACTCCTTTAATATTGTTTCTGAGTGTTTATTCTTGTTAAGAATTCCGATCCTGACAAGTGGTATCAGAGCAAGTATTCTCAGAAATCTTATTCATCATGGAAAACAGTGTTGAATCAAACAGTACTCTGGTCTCAAAGGTTCCAATGCTCAAATCTAATGAATTTGACATGTGGAAGATTAGAATCAAGCAATACATTCTCCTCACAGATTACTCCATGTGGGACATCATTGAGAATGGCCCATCTGATGAAGGAAAAATTGGTGCAGATGGAAAAAGAACTCCACCAAAGACTGATGCAGAAAAGAAGATAAGGCAGACAGAGATGAAAGCCTTGAGTACACTGCTCTTGGCTATTCCCAATGAATATCAACACCAATTCAGCAATTACACTGATGCACATATGCTCTGGAATGCTCTAGAGAAGAGATTCTCTGGTACCAAAAGTACCAAGAGAAATCAAAAGGCAATCTTGAAACAACAGTATGAAAACTTTATGTCAACTAAGAATAAGTCCATGACTCAAACTTTTGACAGGTTTAACAAGCTGATTGGTGAACTAGTTACTATGGGAGTACAGATTAATCAAGATGATGTAAACAAAAAGTTCTTAAGGTCCCTTGGAGATGAATGGACCATGTACACTGTTTCATTCAGACAGAATGAACAATTGGAAGAAAAAGAACTTGATGATATGTACAATGACCTTAGAGTATTTGAAGCTGAGGTGGAGGCAAAGAAGAAACCTTCTGAATATATTCATAATGCTGCACTTCTATCAACATCAATTGATTCTAATGCTAACCCTGAATCAGTTAATGCTGCTAATGGAGCAAATCAAGAAAAAGGCACTGAATCTGTGTTTGAAGCCTTTCTTTCCAGCCATGGAAATTCCTCTTTAATCAAAGATGATTTGGAACAACTTCATCCTAATGATCTTGAAGAGATGGATATTAAAATGGCAGATGGCCATGCTTTCCATGAGAGTGAAGAAGTTCATAAAGAGGACTGGGAGGAACAACTTCTCCCAAAGAAGAGAAGATGGAGCAGGCATTGATAAATCAAAGGTGGAGTGCTATAAATGTCATCTGAAGGGACACTTTGCCAGGGAATGCAGAAGTGGAGTGTCTCACAACAAGAACCACCAACAAGCACAGTCTGGAAACCTCAACCATAACAGAAACTCTGCTCAAGCGCTTGTTTCTCAACAAGGAATGGGGTTTGACTGGAGTGATCAAGCAGAAGAGGCTATCCAAAATCAAGCTCTTATGGAAAAAGTATCTGATCTCCCAACTGAGGTAAGTTCTAATCTCTGTTCTAAAACTTGCATAGACACTGTTAAAAGGTACAGAGATCACAACCAGAACATGAGTGATGACCTTAAGAGGTTAGCAAAAGATATAAAAGACTATGTGAGAATTGTTGTGAGGTTTGAGGAACAGATTAAAGGTTTTCAAGCCAATGAACTCCAACACTCATATGATACCAATTACTGGAAGTGGGAGAAAAAGGATCTAGAACTCCAACTGACCAAATCTAAAGAGGAGAGTGAAAAGTTGAGAGAGGAGATAACCAAGGTTAAGCTTGATGTGGAAAAGTTTTCCAATGCTTCTAAAGCAATGGACTATTTACTACAAACTCATATTCATGACAAATTGAGAAGAGGAATTGGGTACAATACCACACCACCACCATATAACAACAACTACATTCCTCCTACTTCAGATTTGCTAGAATCCAAAGATAGGAAGGACTTGCCTGAGGGAGCCACTGAGATAGATCCCTTAGATGAGGTAGTTGTTGAGGATAAGACTGAGAAAGAGATTGGTAAGAGTAAGGAGAACAATGTGAGTGATGAGATTCCCCTAGAGAATCACATCATTACCAATGAGGGGTGTGGAAAGATTTGGGTCAAATCAAAGGACATAGAGAAGACAGAGGGAAAGTCTGGTAAGGTCCATTACAAACAGACCACAATTATGAATCTTGTTCCTCACAAACAGTGTGCATGCAAGAAATCTGAGCCCCTAAAACATGATAAAAAGAGGGGAAATCAAAGAAACTGGAATAATCAGTGGGCACAAAAACAAGGGGTTGATCTGAGTAAAATCAATAGACCAAAACCTTGTTTTATCTGTGGCAAATTGAATCATCTTGCCAAATACTGTTATTTCAATCATATAAACCAAAGGATGAATTTTCAAAGATCTATGCAAAAACCCTTGGGTTATAGGAAGAAGGAAAGGAACCATGTGGCTAAGAAATCTGTTAAATCTAAAAGCCACATGAAGAAAAAGACAGTTAAAGAAAGTGTCAATATGTGGGTTCCTAAAAGCACTAAAACTGTTAGTACTGCTACCCCAAATAGTACTGCTCACAATGATAGTGCTGCTAGAAGCAATACTAGTGCTACCAATTTTAGTACTGCTAGTAGTTAGTACTGCTGAACTTAATACTGTTCAAAGTATTAATGCTGCTGAAGACTTAATACTGCTTATGAGATGAAGACTTCGTATGGCAAGGATGACAGTTGTACTGAATGGAGATATTCATAAAAGGCTTGGAGATAACTTTGAAAGATTTTACTGAAGATCTTTTATTCTTGGTAATTATCTTTTATCTTCAGTATATGTATAGAATAGTTGGTATCTATATAGATAGAGAATTAATTCTGAGTTTTTAGTTTTTATAGAGAGAATCAACCTCAAGGTTTAGAACCCTAGTTCTAGAGAAGTAGAATTCGTATAGATGAGCCTGTTCATCAATATTGAGGTTGTGTGTGAAATCTTGTAGCTTTATAGCCATTCAATAAAGTTTACAAGTTGTTATTATGATTAACTGTTTCATTGATCTTTGAATATTAAAGTGTTATTCCGCAAACTCCTTTAATATTGTTTCTGAGTGTTTATTCTTGTTAAGAATTCCGATCCTGACAAGTGGTATCAGAGAGTATTGGTACTGCTAAAACTAACATGGTTAGTACGTCCTCAAATGTTAATACTACTAACTCTGTTAGTGCTTCTAACAAGGTTAGTACTGCTAAACCTGTTAGTGCTGCTAACTCTGTTAGTACTTGTAAAGTAAGTACTGCTCCTAGTGTTTGTGCTGCTAGACCAATCATATTGACCAAGTACTCTAATAAAGAGTGCTCTGATTTCAAAAATCTCATCAAAAAGGAATGTAAATACTTTGATGAGAAAGGGAGACCCAAGACCACTTTGGCTTGGGTTCCCAATCAATACTAACTGTTTAATCTTATGTGCAGGGCAACCAGCAGCTCAAGGGGAAGAGCATATGGCATGTTGATAGTGGTTGCTCTAGGCACATGATAGGGAACATGTCATGCCTCAAGAATTTCAAGAAAATTGATGGTGGGCATGTTGCCTTTGGTAATACTCCAGATGGAGGTAAGATCAGTGGTAAGGGGGATGTAACTAAAGGTAAAATGACCTTTGAAGATGTATTCTATGTTGAGCAGTTAAGGTACAACCTGTTAAGTGTATCACAGGTTTGTGACAAACAGCATAGTATATTATTTACTGATTCTGAATGCATTATCCTTGCTCCTGGATTCAAGGTAGTTGATGAAAAGATGATACTACTAAGAACTCCCAGAAAGGATAATGTATATTGCTTAGATATGGAAAGTGTTTCAACTGATTCATCCCTAAACTGTCTTGTTTCAAAAGCTTCTTTGGATGAATCATCACTTTGGCACAGAAGGATGTGTCACATGAACTTTAAAAACAATGAATAAACTTGTTAAAAACAACCTTGTAAGAGGGTTACCTTCCAAAGTCTTTTCATGTGATGATCATTGTGTTGCCTGTCTTAAAGGCAAACAACACAAAACTTCTCATAAGTCCAAAGAGTTGAACACAATCTCTAGTTCTCTTCAGTTGTTGCATATGGATCTGTTTGGTCCTACAAATGTTATGAGTATAGGTAAGAAATCATACTGCCTAGTTATTGTTGATGATTACTCTAGATTTACTTGGGTATATTTTCTAAGGACTAAGGATGAGACAAGTGGACTGATCAAATCCTTTATCCTAAGAATTGAAAACCAAAAAAATCAAAAGGTAAAAGTCATTAGGTCAGACAATGGTACTGAATTTAAAAATCATGACCTAAACACCTTTTGTGAGGAAAAAGGAATTGAGAGGCAATATAGTGCTCCTAGGACTCCACAACAAAATGGTGTTGCTGAGAGAAGGAATAGGACACTGATTGAGGATGCTAGATCTCTGTTAGCTGATTCCAAACTACCAATTACTTTCTGGACTGAAGCAGTTAATATTGCTTGCTATGTCCAAAACAGAGTACTAGTAGTTAAGCCTAAGAACAAGACACCATATGAGCTTTTAAATAACAGAAAACCATTTATTGGATTTTTCAAACCTTTTGGGTGTCCTTATACCATTCTCAATACCAAAACTCACATAGGAAAGTTTGATAGCAAGGCAGATGATGGTTTTCTTGTTGGTTACTCATCTCAGAGTAAGGCTTACAGAGTTTTTAATTCTTCTTCTAGAATAATTGAGGAAAGTGACAATGTCAAATGCAATGAGAATACACCAAATCCTATTGGGTCTGGTCCTCAGTGGTTATTTGACATTGATTCACTAACTAACTCTTTGGGTTTCAGTAGTGATTATCATGCAGGTTCAGGAAGTGGAGGATCAGGGGATGAACAAGTACAAGTACAAGACATTATTCCTCAATCTGTGATCTTTCCCATACCTCCAATAGAGCCTGTTGATGTCTGTGAAAAGGAGAATGCTACTGAACAAATTCAGAGTGAAGAAGAAAGAAGAGATGAGGAGAATCTAGTGCATGAAGAGCCAATAGCAGCTGATGAGATCCCATCAGCTGACTTAAATGATTCCAATCTAGATGTGGGAATCAATGAAGAACCTAGTCATCAGACTAGAACTCAAAAGAACCATCCTCCAGAGTTGGTCATAGGAGACATCTCTTCTCCTATGATAACAAGGAATCAAAGCAGACTTCAAGAGCTGCAGGATCAGCAACACACAGTACTCTCTTGCTTTCTATCTCAGATTGAGCCTAAGAAGGTTTATGATGCAATGAAAGATTCCAGTTGGATAGAAGCTATGCAAGAAGAGTTACTGCAGTTCAAATTTCAAGAAGTTTGGGACTTGGTGGACCTTCCAAAAGGTCATAGAGCTATTGGCACCAAGTGGATTTTCAGAAATAAAAAGGATCAGAGAGGAATTGTGATCAGAAACAAAGCAAGGCTTGTGGTACAAGGATACACTCAAGAAGAAGGCATAAACTATGAAGAAGTGTTCGCTCCAGTGGCTACGGTAGAGGCAATTAGGCTATTTCTAGCCTATGCCTCATACATGAAGTTCAAGGTATACCAAATGGATGTGAAGAGTGCCTTTCTTTATGGTAAAATTGATGAAGAAGTATATGTTTGTCAGCCCCCTGGATTTGAAAATCCATCATATCCAGACAGAGTATACAAACTGAAGAAAGCACTTTATGGTCTTCATCAAGCCCCAGGAGCATGGTATGATACACTGTCTACCTATCTCTTGGAGAATGGGTTTGAAAGAGGAATAATTGACAAGACCCTCTTCATTAAAAGAAGTAAGAAGGACATCCTACTTGTTCAGATCTATGTGGAAGATATCATCTTCGGATCCACAAAAGATCAGATGTGTAGAGACTTTGAAAAGTTGATGCACAAGATCTTTAAAATGAGTTCAATGGGTGAACTTACTTTCTTCCTTGGGCTTCAAGTGAAACAAAAGAAAGATGGGATCTTCATAAGTCAATCAAAATATGTGAAAGACATCCTGGATAAGTATGGTTTAATAGACTCAAAGCCAGCAAGCACACCTATGGAGACTCATAAACAGATCACTGCTGATCTTGAGGGGAGGATGTTGATGTCCATCTATATAGATCAATGATTGGATCTCTCATGTATCTCACAGCCTCAAGACCAGACATCATGTTTCCAGTGTGTTTGTGTGCCAGATTCCAAGTCAAGCCAAAGCAATCACATCTTCAAGTTGTTAAAAGGATTTTCAGATACTTAAGAGGGCAACCTAGATTAGGTCTTTGGTATCCTTATGAATCCAACTTTGACTTGATTGCATACTCAGACAGTGACTTGGGTGGTGCTAATATGGATAGAAAGTCTACTTCAGGTGGATGTCATCTTTTGGGTGCAAGACTAGTATCTTGGCAGTGTAAGAAACAAACCACAGTGTCCTTATCAACAACAGAAGCTGAGTATATTGCTGTTGCAAGTTGCTGATCTCAGGTTCTATGGATTCAGAATCAGATGCTGGACTATGGGGTAAACTTTCTTCACACTCCAATCTTCATTGATAATAGCAGTGCTATAAGCATTGTTAACAATCCAGTCAAGCACTCCAAACAAAGCACATTGAGATCAGGTATCACTTTATTAGAGATTGTAATGAAAAGAAGCTAATTCAAGTTGCTAAAGTTCATACTGACAACCAGTTTGTTGATCTATTCACTAAAGCCTTTGATGTGGGTAGATTCACTTTCTTGGTCACAAGTGTGGGCATGATCAACTCTGAATGAGCTCATGTCTTAAAAAGTGTTTTCATACCTGTTATTGGTTTATTCTTTGGTGCTACTAACATCTTTCTCAGGAAGTTATTACCTTGCTCAGAGTACCTCAAGCTTCAAAAAGTGTAAGTATAGTTAATGCTGCCAGTGCAGTTTTAATACTGCCAGTGCACAGTTAATACTGCTAGTAAGTTAATACTGCTAGTGGTTAATACTGCTCTCAGTTAATACTGTTAGTTCGTTAATACTGCTAGTTAGTTAATACTTCTCTTAGTTAATACTGCTAGTGGTTAATACTGCTCTCAGTTAATACTGCTAGTCAGTTAATACTGCTAGTGGTTAATACTGCTCTCAGTTAATACTGCTAGTTAGTTAATACTTCTAGTGGTTAATACTGCTTATGTCCCGAATCCTATAAATACCCTGTTGCCCGCCTAAAAGTTCATAACGACTCTTTGATTTCTATTCATTTGCTCTCTAACCCTTTTTCTCTCAAAGCTCCTAGTAAAGTTCAGGCAAGCACACTCAAGCTCAATGACATTCATTGATGAGCACAACGAAATCGCTATGCTTCAAAAGCCGAAGCAAGCTGCTGGATTCCACCAGATTGTGGACTTTCTCAAGTCCAACCACATTGCCCATGCTCTTACAGTGTCGCCAACAATCTACATAGAGCATCAAAGACAATTTTGGGCGAATGCCACTGTAGTCACAGAAAATGGTGTGCAGATAATCAAGACAAGGGTGTGTGACAAACCCTTGTCAGTTTCTGAAGAGGTGATTCGCATCTGTCTACGTCTAGACGATGCTGCAGGTATTACTTCTATTCCTAATGAGGACTTGTTCTCTAACCTTTCAAGAATGGGGTATGGAGGCCGATTGGGTGGTTTCAAATTCTCAAAAGCTAAATTTTATACCCAATGGCGTTTTCTTGTTCATACCCTGATGCACTATATTTCCAAAAAGACTATTGGATGGAGTGAGTTCAGCAGTACCATTACCTATGCTTTGGTCTGCTTGGCCACTGCCAGAAAGTACAATTTTTCTAAAATGATTTTCAATGATCTTGTATCAAACTTGGGAAGCAAAAAGAGTTTTTATATGTACCCAAGATTTGTACAGGTAGTTATAACCCATGAATTTACGGATATGCCTCACTTTGATGAGGTATATGTACCCAAAATCCCCAAAGGTAAGGTCTTTTCAAATATGAAGAGATCTCCATTGGACTCGGAAGGAGTTGACACCCCATTGTTCTCTACAATGATGGTGGTGTCCCACAATGAAGAAGGTATGGCTTCAGGGTCAAGGCCCTCATTAGACCATCCCATTGAAAGCCTATCCCAACCTTCAATCACCATATCAATCCCTCAGTCCCTTGTTCAAAAACCAACTTCACCAATAACCAATACATACATCAGGAAAAAGGTAAAGAAGGCTCCTTCCCTTCTTGTACCTTCACCCATAGAGCCTTTAAGCCCTCTAATGGAAAATTCTCCATTAGAGAATATCTATAGGGAAACCACAGGGGTGACTCCCAACCCCAAGGAGGTGCTCACTGAGGAGATGAATGAGCATATGGGTGCAAAGGCTGCCACTACTCCTGCTAGCACAGAGGATGTCAGTGGTAACATCAATAAGACCTTCCCCATGGCAACTTTGGGTGAGCAATCATCCAAAGGTCCCAGGTACCAAGAAACCATGGGGGCAGCAGGTGCTTCTGCTAGGCAGAAGACCTCTACTACAAAAAGATCCCATGATCCTTATAAAGGGGGTCACACTCCTGGAGAAGGTGAGGACAGATATGACTATCTTGAATTGATGGAAACAATGGGGAACATCAATATGGATGTAATCAAGCAGGGAAAAGACATAGAAGAGCTGAAACTGATAATTCTGTCTCAACAAGTACAAATTACCAACCTGAAGAAAATGGTGAAGAGATTGGTCCAGAAAAAGAAGAAGAAAGAGTTTGTGCTCAGAAGAAGGACACCAGTGACTAATGCTCCCAAAAAGGGGGAGTCAGAAGTTGATGTCAACATGGAAGATGATAAAGACAAGGGGGAGCAATTTGATTTTGAGGGGGAGCAAGCAGTGAAAACTGAAACAGAGTTTGTACAAGCAGCAGAAAGATCAAGCATAGCAGCAGTAAAAGAGCAAGCAGTAGAAAAAGAATCAGTTTTTGTACAAGCAGCAGTAACAGTTAATGCTGCTGAAACAAGTAAAGCAGCAGAATTTGTTAATACTGCTAAATTGAATGAAACAGCAGAAATAGTACAAGAGGTATTAACAGATCTTGAGATAGCAGAAACTTTGATCAAGGCTAAACATGATACTCCCAAGGTCACCTCAAAAGCCAAAGGAGTTATCATCAAAGAAAAAGGTGAAGTGATTAAGAAAGCAAGTTATGAGAAGGTGGTAAGCAGGGATAAAGGCAAAGCAAAGTTAGTGGAATCTGATCAACCAATTAAAAAGCAAAAGTTGGTTGAGTCAGATGAATCTTTGGCCTGGAAGATTCAAGCTGAACTTGACTAAGCAGAATTAGCTCAAGTGGACAAAGATAGAGAGATGGCTAAGGCTCTGGCTGCAAAGTTAAAATGAAGCTTATCAACAAAGTTTGGCAACTAAAATAACACAAAAGAAAGATGCAACTCTAAAGAAATCTGTGTTGGTTAAAATGGCTGCTAAGAAGAGACAACCCTCAAAGACCTTCCTTGGTACTCAAGAGAGAAAGAAGATGATTACTTTTCTCAAAGGTTCTGTAGGAGTCAGAAAGGAGATGTTCTCAAATATGTCTTTTGAACAGATTAAAGAGTTGTATGAGTCAGAGATGCTAAAGCTTCAAGGGAATGAAAAAGCCAGAGTTGAAATGGAAAAGAGGATGAAAGAAAGTAATGATTTTCTGATAGAAAAACCTTTCCCTGATGAGCAAGAAACACCAAAGAAAGAAGCAACTCTAGGTGAAAGTCTGAGGACTTTAAAAAGAACTAAAATGATGGTAAGAAGAAAATCAGCCAAGAAGCCTAGAGTGGATAAAGAAAAAGCTGAGAAGGTTGCTGAAAAAGAAGGGGCACCTAAGTCAGTTGAACAGAAAGAACCATTAAGTATTGATGATGTAAATCTGTACATGGTAATGATGGACAAAGTTCTTGAACCTATAACAGCTGAACCTGTTGGTGTTAAGCCTCCTGAGATAATTCTCTGGGATACAATGAAGGTTGATGAAAAAGAGTATATCAGGCTCAAGAGAAAATATGAGAAGTTTGAAGTGTATAATACTTGGGCCAAGATTGTCAGAACATGTTCCAGGTCTGATTTAGAGGAGATGTTTGAAATAGGAATGAAGTTGTATGTTGATCAATTGAAAGCTTCAGAGATTTCAATCACAAAACTTGTGATGGAGTATCTTTGTATGTTGTTCAAGCCTGAAGAAGTGAAGGACATCATCAGAAATGTGTTTCAAAAAGTCACCAATTGGACTATATATGAAACTAGTGGAGTATATGCTTTGACTATGGATTCAAATCACATAGAATACTTCCTAGTGGATAGAGTGTACAACCACAGTAGATTGAAGCTGCATGCAATGTTGAAAAAGAAGCTTAGATGTGTTCCAGATTCAGAAATGGCAATGTACTTGATTCAGAGGATTATGAATCAGAGTTTGGGGTTGAATCCAAATACAGGTGTATGAGTTATGAAGTTTTGGGAGCATCTTAAAGACCATCTGAAGAACTTGACTTCTCTTCCTAAAAGTCAAGTTAGCGGGAGATTGTTGGGAATTCAAAATCATACAAGTATGGTTAATGCTGCTAGCAGAACTTGGTTACTACTTCTGAAGTTACTACTGCTGATACAGGTTAATGCTGCTAACCAAGATTAATACTGCTAGAAGAAGTTACTACTGCTAAGAAATTTTAGTACTGCTAGTAGTTAGTACTGTTGAACTTAATACTGCTCAAAGTATTAATGCTGCTGAAGACTTAATACTGCTTATGAGATGAAGACTTCGTATGGCAAGGATGACAGCTGTACTGAATGGAGATATTCATAGAAAGCTTGGAGATAACTTTGAAATATTTTACTGAAGATCTTTTATTCTTGGTAATTATCTTTTATCTTCAGTATATGTATAAAATAGTCGGTATCTATATAGATAGAGGATTAATTCTGAGTTTTTAGTTTTTATAGAGAGAATCAACCTCAAGGTTTAGAACCCTAGTTCTAGAGAAGTAGAATTCGTATTGGTGAGCCTGTTCATCAATATTGAGGTTGTGTGTGAAATCTTGTAGCTTTATAACCATTCAATAAAGTTTACAAATTGTTATTATGATTCACTGTTTCATTGATCTTTGAATATTAAAGTGTTATTCCGCAAACTCCTTTAATATTATTTCTGAGTGTTTATTCTTGTTAAGAATTCCGATCCTGACAACTGATTTTGTGACTCTCTCTCAAGAACTTTTAATACCAAGTCTTTAATCTTTTAGAATTCTTGTTCTTTATTATTAGTTGTTGTAGCATTGCTTCAACATTATCTGTGTTTACATTTTGTTATTACTTATTGTCTTTACTTTATGCACTTTACATTTCCGTCATTTACATTTCCGTCATTTACATTTCCGTCATTTACATTATGTCTTTAATTTATGTCATTTATATTTCTTGAAATTTATATTACTTAATGAGTAGCTAATTTTATAGTTTGGGTGTGAGATAAAAAGGGAGGTTGTAAACCAAAAACTAGTGGACATTGATTTTCAATAACATTGTTCCACTATGTCATTTTAAGTTTTAAAAATCCAAACGCACTTCTTGACGAATTAATCACTTCTTATAGTGTGAAAGTGCCATGGACTTAGGAATAAGCCATAAAAAAGCACGTCAGTTTGAATGATACGGGAAGTATACTTGGAAGAGTTGCTAGCAAGGGAACTTGTTATCATTGTTTTTCAAACCGATTGATTCTTGATGGGTTGATCACTAGTCAAAGTGTTAAAGTATAGTGGACTCAGGAATGAGCCACTAAGAACACGTCAACTTGAATGATATGGGAATCGACTCGGAAGGGTGATTTTTAAACAAAGGCATTTGTTTTTCCATATACTTTAAAGAAACCATTTGACACTCATACTGGTCCGGACATTTGCATAGGCATATGTTGATTGAAGTCTAAACAACAGTGCAATGGTAGATATACGGAAGGATACTCTTTAAAGTACATGGTGGAACTTGTTGTTGTTGAACTAATGCTATAACATCCCTATAGCATTGGCCTCCAGAATTTGTGTTTACTCCTCACTTTAAGTCTTGCTCCTATATTATCTTTATATATCTTGTTAATCATATCACTGTTAACCAACTCAAACAAAGTCTTCAACATCACCATCTGAAATCTCTTCTTTTACTACGCTTTTAATATAATTTTACACCAATATCTATGGGATGATGTTCGGTATTTTACCATTGTATTACTTGAAAAGACGATGTCGGATCCCATTGTATACTTGCTTTAAGATTCAATTATCCCATGTCTAGCTTAGGGGGTACTTCATCAACAAGGGGCAATGCTGTAGCATTTGGTTCTGACCTCATATATTTTTCAAATTCAGATTTAGTCATTGGTCCAAATTCTTTTAGCACTGTCTTTGATAATTCCTTACCACTGCTAAGCGTCACTATTTAACATGCTCCTTTCCTAAGGTTATTGGGATTTCCGTGTTACTGGGCAAAGTGCCCATGGCCCTATTGGTCTGGTTGAGTGCGAGTTGACTGATTTGGGTTTCCAAATTCCTGAGTATTGCACTGTGCTGATTAAACATAGATTGATTTTGTTGCTATTGAACTTGATTTTGGGTTTTTTGTTGGGTTAAGAAAGGTTGTGTTTGGGTGTGGCACCCTTAAGTGGGAGCCCGGATACCCCGGGAACGTGTGTGTGTTATCTACTGTTCAAAAAAAAACTTTCCATGTTCACGAAAATCTAATTCAGAGAGTAGAGAGGCAGTTGGAGTATATATACCACCACAACTTTCTTTTCTGTGTAGGGATCCTTATTGATAATGAGAAATTGGTAATCTAAATATTATTGATAATCTTTTTTGTAATCTCATTTTATATCGTTTAAGGAGTTAGACAACCATCTAAGTGTGTATCATAGAATGGTTTGTAATATCCTTTGAATTTCTTAACTGTGTATTTTTATGGTTTGCAAATCAACCGGAAAGAAACGTCGATTAGCAAGTACGACCTTTTGAGGAAACAGTAACGGTTACGGTAGCGTTTATGAGCCACAGTAAATATGGTACCAGATTGGATGAAATCTCCTTCAGTTGGATTGAATTCAGATTATCAAGCTGAAGTTGCCATGAGTAAGCTCTCAAAGCTTCTGGTCTCTCACATTTTGAATATTAGATCAAGTCTTGTAGTACCATACTTAATAATCTATTCATAAGTAGCATTTGAGTGTGATGTTTTTCCCAACTTCATTTCTTGGCAATAAATAAAGAATGCTTTCAAACCATTAAAAATCTACCCATTCTTGGCAATAAATAAAGAATGCTTTCAAACCATTAAGAATCTACCCATAACCCTTTATATGTCTGTATGATTGATTATATTTGAGTGTGTGATTGTATTTCTATTTCGTAAGAGTCTTGTTCTTCTTATTTCTTACAAGGCTGGAAAGATAACAAAGCCAAATCTTGTAACTTTCTTTTTTCTTTCTAAATGTTACCAATTTGATTGGTTTTGGTTGTTAATATCCAATTGGAATTACATTTACACGGTAAGTGATGGTGACAACTCTTACCCATTAAGCGCTTATCGGGTAAGTTGTAGCTTATGGTACCATTTTGATGGACTACAATCTTACCTAGTAAAGTAAGTTAGAGTGTCCGACTCGTACTGTTAAGTGCTTACCAGGTAAGTGTTTCGGAAAACGACCCCTTACTCTTTATAATTACGACTACCAAAAGGTTAATGAGTTCACCAATTAGCTCTATTCTTGCTCTTTCAAAAGGTTGATTCACATGCATTGAAGCATAATTTGTTCTATCAAAAGTTGTCTGAATCCAGATTACAGGATGTCTAGGCGAAAAAAAGTTTGGAGACATGAAGTAGGTAATCACAAGTCAGAAATCATATCATGTTGCATTTATGTTGACTAATAAGGTGTTATAAGTTAGCTATCTCAATTCATATTTTTATTTATAATTCGCAACATGGTGTGTGGATTTTTTTAGTGGACTAGGAGGTAGCGGATTGTGATGCTCCAGATCGATTTGTCGTGGTAATCAAACATCTGAGTTGCTAACGTTCTAAGGGAAATTAGAAGTGCATTCTTTGTGTCATATGTAAATTCATTTATGTATTCTTGATGCGAGTCTAAAGGGATGTTTTTTACCACGTCACTTTACCTTATCGAATGAACATGGCAAGGATAAAAAATCCTACCTGACAAGAGTGATAAAGACTGAGAGTCTTATCCAGTAAGTGAGAGTTACGACTCTTACCTGGTAATGCTTACGAGATAAAAATGTTCCAATGCAATTTTAATGACTAAAATCTTATCCGGTAAATTAAGGAAAAGTGTTATATCTTAGCGCTTACCGGGTAAGCATTGGATAAACAGCTTCTTCAACAATGTAAATTGCTTCATACAACCCCTTTGTAAATAAAAGACTTATGAATGAGGATAAACATAATTAAATGAGTAGGACAGTGGTGAAGATGATCATTTGTTTGGGATGGGTATTTCTAAAAAGTAAGTTATGAGAGTGGTTTCATATGCTTTGGTTTGTAAGATTTAATAAAATAAAAAACAAAAAAACAATAAGGTTATATTATATCACTAAATTGTTATCCTTAACTTAAATTAAGTTGTTTTTATTGAAAAGGATCGTCTAAATAAATAATTTTTTTATTTTTGAAATGAATCTTTCAATATATTTATGAAACAATTACTTTAATCGAGATTTAATATAATTTAAGAAGCAAAAGTTATTTATATCATTTGGACAATTCATTTAAAACAACCAAACAACAATTTTACCAAATCTATGTAAACACCTAAATCCCTACAGACAACTTGCTCATACAAAGCTTAGTTGAAAAGCAACCCAACACCCCCCAA
Organism: Arctium minus; assembly: GCA_954870635.1. Taxonomy (NCBI): domain Eukaryota; kingdom Viridiplantae; phylum Streptophyta; class Magnoliopsida; order Asterales; family Asteraceae; genus Arctium; species Arctium minus. The sequence continues at coordinate 62,928,976 of OX941088.1, read as the reverse complement.
GTCAAAGAGGCCATGAACAAATTAGTGGATGGATTGGTCTTATTACGGGTATATGACTACATTTACCATGTGTTTCTTAAAAAAATACGATTCAAGTTTACAATTTATTATTATATATGTACTACTTCATAAAGTTTGACATTTGGATTCCGTAAAATTATAACTATGCTCAAATGCCCAAAATCACATAAACAAGTCCGAGATGGTTGAAGAATAGAACAAATCAACAACTAAGAATTCGAGTTCATCGAGATGTATCCCGCAACATTGCGTGGGTACACTGCTAGTGTTCAATAAAATATAACAAAAAATATATGGCAATGAACCTTCATGAAAATATGAGATATGTATGGAACCTATATGTTCAATGAAATAAAACAAAAAAAATATATGTCAATGAAGCTTTCTAAATATAGATTCAAAGGATGTCGGTTTCGATTTGATTGAGAGTAATTAATGAGCCGATTTTTATGTTTGAGATGATTTGAGGAATTTTTTTTCTCCCAAAATACCCTTTATCATAATGGACCAACGAATTGGCTATTAAATTAAAACTTTTTAAATGTTTATTATTTTAGATTAAATCTCATCCATCCAATCTCATCATCAATGGTGAGGATTGGTTCACAAAGTTAATAACAAAAACTTTGTTAACAAAATAACTAGACCCATATATATATATATATATATATATATATATATATATATCGAGGTAAAGGAAAATTCAAATGAAAACTCATATTTCATTGTGCACGTGAGGACAAATCTCAGTCATTCCATCTCTTTTGATCCAACAACTCATATTAAATAGAGTTTTTAATTTGAAAATACCTAGGAGTAAAAATGGAAGATAATTTAAAGCCACGTCTACCATATTTGACTTTTTATTTTTTTTAATTAAAAACTTTACCCAATTAAAGTTTAAAATAAATTATTTTTAAAATTTACTAATATTTTAATCAAACAAACGAGAATTTCGTACTCTTCGATATGACATCCATCCCAATATTTTTTTTTCCGTTTTAACAGTTTTTTACGTAAAATGTTATATATGTGTTATATTCATTATGAATATTTATGTACGTTCAAGTATGTACAACACCTCGATACCGTAAGTATGTAACTCGACATCACTTTCTTCAACACTTTCTTCAACGTCGTAAGGCATCGCGTTTTTCTTCAGCACCGTAACCCAACACCCATCAAGACGAATCGAGAACCTATCGAGTAATTTTGTTGTGAACCAGGGAACAAAAGAGAGAGCATCAAGTCTCCACATCTTCACAGGTCATTCATGTATCATTCATCACGAATAATGTATCATTCATCATGAATAATGTATCATTCAGGATGAATAATACAATATTCAGGGTGAATAATTCACGATTCATGAATTCGTGTATTATTCATCATGAATGTTGTGTAATTCATCCTGAATATTATATTATTCATCATGAATAATGAATGAATGTTCACATTTTTATTCATACTGAATGTGGGACGTCCGAGTATGCGCATACATATTCATAATTAATTAAACCAAATTTCGGTTGTGAATTGGGAAACAAAAGAGACTGCGCCATGTGTCTACACCTTCACGGGTCATTCATGTATTATTCATCATGAATAATGTATCATTCATCATGAATAATGTATCATTCATCATGAATAATGTATCATTCAGGATGAATAATACAACATTTAGGTGAATAATACACGATTCATAATAAATAATTCATGAATTAAGGATTTGTGTGTTATTCATCCTGAATACTGTATTATTTATCATTAATAGTGAATGAACGTTCACCTTTGTTATTCAAACTGAATATGGACACCCGAGGACGTGCATGCATATTCATAATGAATATAACACATATAGAATTTTACGTAAAAACGGTTAAAAAGAAAAAAAAAAAACTTTATCGAGATGAATGTCATATCGAAGAGCATGAAATTCTCGTTTTTTTGATGTAATTTGTTTGATTAAAATATTATTAATTTTTAAGATAATTTATTTTAAAGTTTAAGGGGGTAAAGTTTTTTTAATTAAAAATAAAATAAAAAGTCAAACAAGGTAGACGTTGATTAAAATTTCCAATTTTGTCCTTAATTTCTTCTCAATTAACCTTATTATGTATTAAATTTGTCCTCATGTGCACAATGAAAGATGAGTTTTCATTTGAACCCACCCCTATAGAGGTATATATATATATATACATAGGGCCTAATCAAATAAGAACTCGATAGTTTGTTGTAACCGTGAGATCCAATATGAATCAATCATTTAAGATAATTAAGGATATATTTTAAAATAAAATAAAAGGACAATTTGGTAATTTATGTTGAATATTCAAGTTACTTTAATTAGTTCAATATTTTAATTTTGAATTTAAATATCTCTCTCGATCTCACAAGTCATCAAATTAATTTAATTAGTTTAATATTTTAATTGTGCATTTAAGTTTCTCTCTCTCTCTCTCTAATTCTATCTCACAAATCGGTCGACTTCTTCGGATATACCCAGTACCGTGCACTTCCTTCTCCATCAAATCCGGCCGCCACAATATCCCCTCACCATTCATTCTCTGTTCTTCCTATCGATTTCCAGAAAACTTGAACAACCATGGCCACCACCTTGATGCTCTGAATCTATCTCCATTGAATATGGTTCTGAAAACCTAGATCTCCATCTCCATCGAAGCCGACCACCGTTGTTGAAACCCCATCTCCATCGTACCCAAAACAGAAAACCCTATATCTCCATTACACCCGAATTTGAAAAATCGAAGGTTATGCATCAAAGAAAATTTATCGATATCGAAGGTCTGCATCGTTTCTTTCTCGTTAAATCATTGGCTAGAAATTGAAGGTTTTGTGTATATTACGGTTTAAGTTGTTGAATTTTTTCTTTTGTACGTGTTTTTAGAGATACATCACGACCACTGTTGTTTTTTTTTTCCTTTGTTTTTCTTCAAAGGCTTTGTATATTATGGAGGCTGTTTTTTTTGTGTATCATTGGGTAGAAATTGAAGAGTTTTGTATATTATGGACGTTGTTATTTTTTTTGTATTTTCTTCAAATCTTGATGGGGTATCAGAGTGATTATGTATGGTTTAAAAACCTAAATCAGATTTGGTTTCAACCCATATTCAGAACGGTATCACACCGGTATCACAATAGGTACCACAATGACTATCACAATAGGTATCGCAATATTTTTTATTTATTTTCATTATTTTTGATGTTTACAAAAGGGTATCACAGTGTGCATCATGTATTTTCGATATTTACAAAGTGCATCACAGTGTGCATCATGTATTTGCTGGAATAATATTTGTTGGAGAGAGGAGAGGGAAGAGAGGAGAGAGGAGATTTCTAAAATACCTAAAATACCATTTAATTCAAATTTTAGTTAAAATTACCAAAATTATTGATGTCGTAATTTATCCTTTAATTTGTGGTTAGAATTGGATCTCACGGTTACCACAGATAACCGAGTTCTCCCTTGAATAACCCCGATATGATATCATCTCTGTATTTAAGGAAAAGATAAGGAGAGAACCTTGAAAAAACCCCCAAAGAACTCACTCAAACCGTTAGATCAAGATGATCCAACGAATATGGTTATAACCACCTTTTAAAAATAAAAAGAAAATATGAATATAAATATAAATATAAATATATGAAAGGTAAACTACAATTATGGTCTTTTCAGTAAAGATAGAAAAAAGGAATAAAAGACATAAATGGCCTTACTTATCGGACCTATTTAACAGAGTTAGTGACCAGGGACCACTTTGAAAGCAAAATATAAACACTAGGCACAATAATTGTAGTTAACGAAGTCTAGGGATCACTTTGAAAGATTGATGTAAATTACAGGGAGAAATATTGTAGTTTACTTTAAAAAAGTATAAAACTAAATGACAAAATTGGTCCTTCATATGATTTGGGTAAAAACCGAAACTATAAAAGCACAAAAAATAGTTAAGCAGATGAAAAGGCCCCTCATGTAACTAATGTTTTTAATAATGTTAAGTTCAACGGATCATTTTCAAAGCAAAATGTGTAACACCCGTATTTTTGTGTAAATCTAGATTCCCAACTTTTCTGTATTTGTGACCTTTGATCAAGTTATTGCATGCTTATTCCTTGTACCAATTTCCCCTTTCGTAGTCACGTGAGTCGCGGGTTGGAAATCTCGAAGTTTCGGGTTATGTACCTCTAGGGCGAGAATGACCGACGACTATGCCCTGGGCATAGTCGCGGTGTCAAAGTCGCAGCCCATGATTGGGTTACGGTATGCGTTGGGCGACAGTGCCCAGCGATTATGCCCGGGTCACTGTTGCGCGTCAATGTTGCGAAGGTGGTACCGAAGGGTCCCTTACGCGGGCTACTATGACCGGCCAGAATGCCCATGTCATAGTCGCGGGGCAAAGTCGCGATCGTGGCATTTGGGTATAAAAACGACCTAACTGATCCATTTCCCGTTTATTGCAAGTGTGGAGCTAGTAGGGGCGATTTTGGGCGATTTTGGTGCCCTAGGTGAGTTCCTCATCATCTCTTTTCATTTAATCTCATTAAATGGAACCCTAAGTTTTTGTTGGTGTTGTCTAGGTTGGTATAACTCTCGTTGTGAAGTTTCGTCCTCAAGAGCTAGAACCATCTCCTCTTCATCTAGAGATTTTTAGGGTTTCGATAATAACCCCATTGTGAGTTCATACTTCCCTTTTATTAAACTTTATACACATCAAAATGCATCTTTTAAACTTCTAAACATCTCCTTGTTTAACATTTTGTTTTAATGAGATTTGACCTAACTTAGTATTTTGGGAGATTTTTAGGGTTTCTTACCATTTTGTGAAACAAAGATATAAACCATGATTGGAAACTACACATATGAATGTTATCTCATTTTGTTGAGTATGTGTTAAATATTTGGCATTTTAACCAAGTTTATGTTTTATGAATATTATGGGTATTTTTGGTGGAACGGAGACAAATGGTTTAAAATATGAAGAAGTCCATGTTTCAACAAAATGGTTTCTGCTTTGGAAAGGTTTATTTGGTAAAGAAGTATTTTGGGATTTGAGATGGTAGCCTCGTGTTTTATACATGGGCTTTGTATTTCTTATCAGCAGTTAGCCATCAAAATGTGATTTGGGAACTAAATGGCAATGTGAACTATATGTTTGATTATAGTTGGTCACCAGTGTATGGTGACGAGTCTAGACTATTACAAATGGATCCATAGGTATTTTAGTCAACTTTTATTTGGGGGTAACTCCCGTATGTAGCTAGTGAGACATTGGACCCTAGAGGGCAACTTGGTACGGTTATGTGGGACTGGTTACTAGCCGTGGGTCGTAAATGTAAATCCTAGTGAATGAGCATGACTAGGATCATCGGGTGCCATCCCCCCACATATTTGTTTTTGAGTCGGCGTGTTCACGGTCTTGATCCTAGTATGGTGAGCTCCAAACTCGAAAAGTGGCTTACTTTGTGTTACGCCACTAACCTTGGAATTCAGGCTTACACCCGTCATCGAAAGATGAAGTTTGGGCCGAGAGGTCACTACGTGTCTATCAAACCTTTATCAGGACTTTTGTTGGTGATCATTTACTTATTTTGAAGTTGTCATTTCTTGTATTCGTATAACACTTCTTCTCAAATGATATGTATAACAGGTTTTAAGCCTAACACTTCTTCTCAAATGATATGTATAACAGGTTCCATTAGTGGTGGGACGTCAAGGGGTTGAAAGAATAGCGTGTTTCTTAAGGGCATTTTTGAATGATGGTTATTTTGGAAGCTTTAGCATTTAAATCAGATATTCTTTTTGGTATTGGGTTGACAACCAGTGTAATCTAGCTAGATGTAGTTTATGTTACTTTATTGTCGTTTCCCCTTACAGTATCGCAGGTTTTGTAAATGCTCACGCTTTGCCCATTTTGGGTGGTTTGCCCTATTTATAAATGTTATATTGCCGAATTTTCAATTTTTAAAATTAACCGAATTTTAGGGTGTTACAAGTTCGTATCAAAGCTCTAGTTTAAGTGAACTAGGCATGAATGTAAGATGTCTAGACTTAGACTGAGTATGCTAGGCAATGATTTGTGAGTTAGGTAGAACTTCTAAGATGGGTTAGTCTTAGAGTCGACGGAAGTTATGTTCATCGAGCGTTGTGATGATGGTAACAAGAACCCTTATGTGTTATATGTTCATAATCTCACTTAGCTAACGTTATTATGAGGATATTTTACGTGAGTGTGCTTGGTTTGCTAATGTTATGACATTTGGTAGACGTAGTAGTACGTTTCTTTCGTGTTCAACTATGTTGATCTTTTCTTACTCTTTCTCTCGTGCTTGTGTGGCAGCCATTATTCTAGAATGGTGAACACTGTAGTCGACCGTTAGTCAATGGGGATTTGCGTGAAGATATCTCGCCTGAGCGGAATCTAGTGGTTCGGGTAGCGATTTTCGCTCCTCCGAGTATGCCGCCTATATTCACGGGCGAGGTGGAGCAAGTGCCGAGAGTGGAGTTGGCATCCACAAACCCGGTGGTTCAGGAGGCGAACCCTCAAGCTGACATGATGGTCAACATCATGCAAATGGTGTCAACTGCGATGGAAAAACAACAGGAAGTGTTTCTGAAGATGTTAGAAGACTGCTTTGCCAGTCTCAAGAGAAATGAGGTGGTTGCTGAGAACGTTGTGCTTAGTTTTGGTGGCACCGGTCCAGGTATCCGAACGGAAGAGCACAGAGTTGTGGGTTCACAGAAAAGTGGAAGAAGCAGCTCATAAAAATCCTTTCTGGGATGCGGGCCGCCAGAGTTCTCTGGTTTTGACGACCCCATTTTGTGTGTGAAGTGGATTAGAGCTATTTAGGAAGCTTTGGGATCCTCTGAATGTGGAGACGATCAAAGAGTGCGGTTTGGCACCCAACTGCTTAGAGATTTGGCACTCACCTGGTGGAATGTTACTCAATCCACTCTCTCTCCTGCCGTTTTGGCTCAGTTGTCTTGGGCCGAGTTTAAAAGGAAGCTTATGGAAGAATTCTGCAGCGAAAGATTTATGGACCGCATCGAAAAGGAGTTGCGATCTCTGGTGAAGGGGAACTTGACGGTGAGGGAATACACCCGTCAATTCATGGAGAAGCTTGATTTGGTAGGGCACGTAGCCCCAACAGAGAAAGAGAAGATAAAGGCCTACCTCAATGTCCTACCGACGGACATGTTGTCCATGGTCCACAACTTCAAGGCTTCCAATCTTCGCGAGACGATTGAGGAAGCTCAATTCATGGAAGAGATCTTTGCGAGGAGAAAGTCAGAGAAGGCGGTAGTGGTTGAGGACAAGAGGAAGTGGGAAAGCAATTCTGCACCTCCTAGGAGAAATCAACATTTTATCGGGAATCGGAATTCCAACAACCGACCGGAGTCAAGATGGTTCCAATGATGTAAGAGCAAGCATTACGGCAACTGTAATCCTAATTTCATTTCTTGTGCCAAATGTGGTATGATCGGCCATTCAGTTAAGGATTGTCCGATCAAAGGCATTGTTTGTTTCGAGTGCAAGATGTCGGGGAACTTTCGAAAAGATTGCCCGAAGTATAAGACAGGGAACGCCCCGGAGAAGAAAGAGAACCCTCCTAGAGTTCCTCGCCGAGCTTTCCACATGACGGCCGATGAGGCCAAGGCATCCACAGATGTGGTATCGGGTACGTTTCTCCTAAACTCCGTACCTGCTCGTGTGCTTCTTGATTCGGGTGCCAGCTTCTCTTTCATATCTAATGCGTTTCGTGAAAAACTTTCCATGCCCACTAATAGTCTAGAGAGTGCTTTAGTGGTAGAAATAGCTAATGGTAGTCAAGTGTTAATCCGTGACGTCTTGAAGGATTGTACCCTGGGTATTGAAGGGAAGAAATTCTTGATCGACTTAATGCCCATGGTCATTGGTGTATTCGATGTGGTGGTTGGCTTGGATTGGTTGGCGGACAATCATGCCGAAATCGTATGCTCCAAGAAACTAATCCGACTCCCTACATCGGATGGTAACATAGTGGTAGTTTATGGCGAAAGGAGGAGAGGTGATGTGGCGGTTATCGCCATGGCTAGAGTGCGAAAGTGTTTGGTGAAGGGATGTTCATCCTTCCTAGCTTATGTGATAGACGCAAAACTCGAGAAGAGGAAGCTCGAGGATGTGAAGGTGGTACAAGAATTCCCTGACGTCTTTCCGGACGATTTTCCCGGTTTACTATCCGATCGTCAAGTGGAGTTCTAGATTAATCTCATACCGGGGGCAGCTCCAATTGCGTGAGCTCCTTACTGGTTGGCGCCATCGGAGATGCAAGAGATGATGGCTCAACTCCAAGAACTTCTAGAGAAAGGATTTACAAGACCGAGCTCGTCGCCTTGGGGAGCTCCGGTCTTGTTTGTCAAGAAGAAGGATGGCACAATGAGAATGTGCATCGACTACCGCGAACTGAATAAGGCTACGGTGAAGAATAAGTATCCGCTCCCGAGGATCGACGACTTATTCGGCCAACTTCAAGGAGAGGGTTGTTTCTCGAAGATCGATTTGCGCTCGGGATATCCCCAAGTGAAGGTGAGAGGGGAAGACATTCCGAAGACGACTTTTAGAACGCGTTACGACCATTACAAATTCCTGTTGATGCCGTTTGGTCTAACTAACGCACCAGCGGTGTTTATGGATCTAATGAATAGAGTGTGCCGACCATTCCTTGACAAGTCGGTCATTGTATTCATTGGCGAAATACTCGTGTACTCCAAGAGTGAGTCAGAACATGAACAACATCTACGTGAAGTCCTAGAAGTGTTGAGAAAAGAAAGATTGTATGCCAAGTTTTCCAAGTGCAACTTTTGGCTTGAAGAAGTTCAATTCTTGGGTCACGTTGTCACTCGAGACGGAGTGAAGGTGGACCCCTCTAAGATTGAAGCAATGATGAACTGGGAGCCTCCCAAGAGTCCATCAGAAATCCGAAGCTTCTTGGGTTTGGCGGGCTACTATCGTAGATTCATACAAGACTTCTCCAACATCGCTTCTTCCTTGACGGCATTGACGAGGAAGAATGTGAAGTTTATTTGGACCGAAATGCAAGAGAAGGCGTTCCGGACTTTGCAAAAGAAGTTGTGTGAAGCTCCAATCTTGTCGTTACCCGAAGGGTCGAAAGACTTCGTGGTGTATAGCGACGCTTCGAAGATGGGTTTGGGGTGTGTGTTGATGCAAAGAGGCAAAGTAATCGCTTACGCATCGCGACAACTCAAGATTCACGAAAATAACTACCCTACCCATGATCTAGAGTTGGCAGCGGTGGTGTTCGCTTTGGAACTTTGGCGACACTATCTTTATGTCACAAAGTGTACTCTATACACAGATCATAAGAGTTTGAAGTACGTCTTTGATCAAAAGGAATTGAACATGAGGCAAAGGCGGTGTCTCGAGTTACTCAAAGACCATGATTGTGAGTTGCTTTACCATCCCGGTAAGGCAAATGTAGTAGTCGGAAGGACTATAGTGGAAGCGTTCAAGCTACCCTCTCAAGAATCTAGCTCGTGTCGAGTCTCATTGAGAAGATCTGGACATCTCAAGGGGAAGCTTTGTTGGAAGAAAATCTCAAGGAAGAAGTTATGACGAAACAATGTTTGCTCTTAACGGGAGATAACCGCGGAGTAAAATTGTTCAACGGCCGGGTGTGGGTGCCCAAGGTTGGTGGCAATTAGGAACTTCTTCTTGAGTATGCCCACAAGTCCAAATATTTGATTCATCCGGGTCATACAAAGATGTACCGGGACTTGAAGTTTCATTATTGGTGGCCGGTGATGAAGTTTGACGTGGCACGTTACGTAGAACGTTGTGTGACATGTTTGCAATTAAAGGTCGAGCACCAACGGCCGTACGGGAGTCTTCAGTCCTTGGAGATCCCCGAGTGGAAGTGGGAGCATATCACCATGGACTTTGTGACCAAGTTGCCAAAGACTCTTCGAGGTCACGATACCATTTGGGTGATAGTTGACCGGTTAACCAAGAGTGCGCATTTCTTGGCTATGTGAGAAACATTACCGATGGACAAGTTAGCGAAGCTTTACATCGACGAGGTGGTTTCGAGGCATGGGGTGCCTTTGTCTATTGTTTCAGATCGCGATAGTCGGTTCACATCCAATTTTTGGGATGGCCTACAGAAAGAGCTCGGTATGCGCGTAAAGTTAAGTACGGCCTACCATCCTCAAACCGACGGTCAAAGCGAGAGAACGTTCCAAACGCTAGAAGATATGTTAAGGTCTTGTGTTATCGACTTCGGGGGTAGTTGGGACTCTCACCTAATTTTGGTGGAGTTTGCATATAACAATAGCTACCACTCGAGTATCGGAATGGCTCCGTTCGAGGCTTTATACGGGCGAAAGTGTAGAACTCCCGTATGTTGGCTTGAAGCGTGAGAGAAGCAATTTTCCGGACCTGAAATCGTGCAAGAGACGGCCGATAAGGTCAAAGGCATCCGGGAAATATTGAAAGCGGCCCAGGATCGGCAAAATAGCTATGCCGATAAGAAGAGACGACCTATGGAATTCCAAGTGGGCGATCGTGTGATGTTGAAGGTATCGCCATGGAAGGGCATCATAAGGTTTGGAAAATGCGGGAAGTTGAGTCCCCGTTTCCTTGGGCCATTTCTGGTGCTTAAACGTGTGGGCTTGCAAGCCTACCAGTTGGAACTTCCTCCAGAAATGAGCGGGATCCACAACACTTTCCACGTTTGCTATCTCCGAAAATGCTTGGCGGAAGAAGAGAGTGTAATTCCTCTTTCCGAGATTAGAGTGGATGAAGGTAACCGTTGTGTTGAAGAGCCCGAGGCCATTTTGGAGAAAAATCAAAGAAGCTTCGCCACAAAGAAGTCACTATTGTCAAAGTGCAATGGAAGCATCATCGAGGTGCCAATGTGACGTGGGAAGCTAAGGAGGATATGAAGCGGAGATATCCTCATATGTTCGAATAGTTGGGATTTCGGGGACGAAATCATTTACAAGTTGGGGAGGATTGTAACACCCGTATTTTTGTGTTAATCTAGATTCCCAACTTGTCTGTATTTGTGACCTTTGATCGAGTTATTGCATGCTTATTCGTTGTACCAATTTCCCCTTTTGTAGTCACGTGAGTCGCGGGTTGGAAATCTCGAAGTTTCGGGTTATGTACCTCTAGGGCGAGAATGACCGACGACTATGCCCTGGGAATAGTCTCGGTGTCAAAGTCGCAACCCATGATTGGGTTACGGTACGCGTTGGGCGACAGTGCCCAGCGATTATGCCCGGGTCACTGTCGCGTGTCAATGTCGCGAAGGTGGTACCGAAGGGTCCCTTATGCGGGCGACTATGACTGGCGAGAATGGCCATGTCATAGTTGCGGGGCAAAGTCGCGATCGGGGCGTTTGGGTATAAAAACTACCAACTGATCTATTTCCCATTTATTGCAAGTGTGGAGTTAGTAGGGGCGAGTTTGGGCGATTTGTTGCCCTAGGTGAGTTCCTCATCATCTCTCTTCATTTAATCTCATTAAATGTAGCCCTAAGTTTTTTTTTGGTGTTGTCTAGGTTGGTATAACTCTCGCTGTGAAGTTTCCTCCTCCTTAAGAGTTATAACCATCTCCTCTTCATCTAGAGATTTCTAGGGTTTCGATAATAACCCCATTGTGAGTTCCTACTTCTCTTTTATTAAACTTTATACACAACAAAATGCATCTTTTAAACTTCTAAACATCTCCTTGTTTAACAATTTCTTTTAATGAGATTTGACCTAACATACTATTTTGGGAGATTTTTAGGGTTTCTTACCATTTTGTGAAACAAAGATATAAACCATGATTGGAAACTACACATATGAATGTTATCTCATTTTGTTGAGTATGTGTTAAATATTTGGCATTTTAACCAAGTTTTTGTTTTATGCATATTATGGGTATTTTTGGTGGAACGGAGACAAATGGTTTAAAATATGAAGAAGTCCATGTTTCAAAAAAATGGTTTCTACTTTGGAAAGGTTTATTTGGTAAAGAAGTATTTTGGGATTTGAGATGGTAGCCTCGTGTTTTATATATGGACTTTGTATTTCTTATCAGCAGTTAGCCATCAAAATGTGATTTGGGAACTAAATGGCAATGTGAACTATATGTTTGATTATAGTTCGTCACCAGTGTATGGTGACGAGTCTAGACTATTACAAATGGATCCATAGGTATTTTAGTTGACTTTTATTTGTGGGTAACTCCCGTATGTAGCTAGTGAGACATTGGACGCTAGAGGGAAACTTGGTACGGTTATGTGGGACCAGTTACTAGACGTGGGTCGTAAATGTAAATCGTAGTGAATGAGCATGACTAGGATCATCGGGTACCATCCCCCCACATCTTTGTTTTTGAGCCGGCGTGTTCACGGTCTTGATCCTAGTATGGTGAGCTCAAAACTCGAAAAGTGGATTACTTTGTGTTACGCCACAATCCTTGGAATTCGGGCTTGCACCCGTCATCGAAAGATGAAGTTTGGGCTGGGAGGTCACTACGTGTCTATCAAACCTTTATCAAGACTTTTGTTGGTGATCGTTTACTTATTTTGAAATTGTCAATTCTTGTATTTTCGTATAAACTGTATGTTCTCACTAGACTTTAAGCCTAACATTTCTTCTCAAATGATGTGTATAACAGGTTCCATTAGCGGTGGGACGTCAAGGGGTTGAGAGAAGAGCGTGTCTCTTAAGGGCATTTTTGAATGATGGTTATTTTGGAAACTTTAGCATTTAAATCAGATATTCTTTTTGGTATTGGGTTGACAACCAGTGTAATCTAGCTAGATGTAGTTTAGATTAGTTTGTTGTCGTTTCCCCTTACAGTATCACACGTTTTGTAAATGCTCACAATTTGCCCATTTTGGGTGGTTTACCCAATTTATAAATGTTATATTGCCGAATTTTCAATTTTTAAAATTACCCGAATTTTAGGGTGTTACAAAATGCAAACCATAGTGACAATTGTACTTAATGAAGTTTAGGGACATTGTTTATAGTTGGGTGTAAACCATATTTACCAAAATTGTAGTTTACTCTTCTCTAAATTTATATATATAGAGGGGGAGAGAGAGGGTAAGGATCGTGCAAGAAGTTAAACATTTTACGAGAAGGCGAGAACTATGATATCATATATGATTACACAACATGTGGATGTGTTTAATCATATATGATTAAACGTATATGTCTTGCCAATGTAAGATGTGTTTAATCATATATGATTAAGCTTGTGTATCATATATGATATCACACTTCCAACTTTCTCGCTAAAATGTGTAGCTTGTTGTTTGAACATGTCCCTATACAGAGACTAACCACGATGTTGGAATATCCAAGATCATTGCTAAAGCATGATTTCCTTCGATATCCGCTATTTTTGTCATTTATTGTAGGCCCTAAATGCCGAAGATACACCTCATCAATACGTCGAGAGTAACAGATGACCACCATTCACATTCACCGTTAAAGTACAAATGTTATAACTTCAAAAGAGAATTTAAAGACGACCATTATCAAACGTTATCAGAAGTGCCTATAAAAGAACCAAGCGTACCCGAGGAAAAGACATTGAACAACATGTGTCTACATCCAACAGATCTTAACCGCTCTCAAATCATACACGCAAGAACACAAGCTTTAGCAGAAAGAACACTTCAGAAGACGCTTTTGAAGATTTTACTTTTATTTTCTATAGTTCATGCACGACACATTGTGGTTATCCACGACCAATCCTTGTAATCTCTCTTATTTAGGACGACGTCCATAGTGTACCGACCATACTTTTTGTCGTCCGCGGTTTTTACCCTCGAACGGGTTTTCCGAATCACCAATTCGGTTGTCTCATTTACTTTTCTGCATCATGTGTCTTGTTTAAATCGAAAGTTATATATTTAGTTGAGTAGTCTTGCAATCCAAACCTTAAATTATACTTGTGAAAATTTTGACATAAACACATAGTATTTATTAAACGTAATATAAATTTGTAAAAGAATAAATGTATCAATATATATATATATATATATATATATGTGTGTGTGCATACCTCCTCAGAAGTCTCCTGCTCAGATGACCTTATGGCATTAGAACTGGAACTAGGTCTACGTGTCATCAAGTGTTGTGGATCGTGTGGCACACCGAACCCGTTCCCTTATTATGGGATCTCTTCCTTGTACTTTTGGATAACCGACTGCTAATACGGGGACTGCAATTGCAAAACATGATTAGAACAAAAATCGACATCATACTGCTTGTAAATTGAACATATCCGCAATAAATCAAGCCTAGTGTTTGCCCACCAATTGGCAACCTAAATTATGTTAAAGGCTTTATAACCACGTTATGACTCATTAAGGTCCAACAAGACCCACTAAAGTCACATTTATGACTCAATTAGACCAAATATAACAGATTAAGGTCTAACATGACCCATAAGGTACATTATGACTCACTTAAGCTTAATATGACTCATTAAGGTCCAACAAGACCCATTAAAGTATATTGTGACTCAATTAGGACTAATATGATCAAGTAAGGTCCAATAAAACCCGTTAAGAAACATTATGACTCACTTAGGCCTAATATCACGTATTAATCTACGTCCTTTAACTGTGGCTGAAAAGCCATTTCCTCCGTACTTTTGGATGATGGATTGTTGATACGGGGAATACAATTGCTAAACATGATAAGAACAAAAATAGGTAGCATAACGCCAGTAAAGTGAGCATATCCCCAATAAATGAAGCCTAACACTTGTGCAACAATTGAACCCAAAGTATGTTAAAGACTTTATAACAACGTTATGACCCATTAAGGTCCATTATGACTCAATCATGATTAATATGACCTACTAATGTCCGACAAGACCCATAAGGTGCATTGTGACTCGGTTACTCATTAAGGTACAACAAGACCCACTAAAGTACATTATGACTCAACTTAGACCTAATACTATATAAATCTAATGTTTGCCCATCAATTGGCAACCCAAACTATATTAGATTAACATAATGTTTACCTAACAATTAAATATATAAACTTACTGACGTTTGAGTAGCCTTAGGAGTAATCAACTCCCCCAACCCGCTTTCGGACGCACCGTTCGACCATTTTTTTATCGTGGGCTGCTCTAAACAACTCGAACACAGACACTGTACGTTTTTCCCTATGTTCCTACAAAAGATAATATGGTTCATAGTTGATAAGGAATTGCAAAAAAATTCAAAAAATTATATATATATATATATATATATATATATCTTTCTAGGTTGTGTCTGTGTTGTGCAATGCTAATGGAGCCACCCGTATGCTTTGATATAGAACCATCATGTTAGGTGTTCCTACTGCGTTGGATGGATAAGGATTGAGCCTTTCCATTCAGGTTTGTATTGTCAACGAATACAACACAAATAAGTTACCAATTAATTTTTATAATATGCAAGTAAAGCAACAATGCTTAAAATGTTGTAAGTAAATGATATTTATTTCTCATCTGAATGGTATAATGAGTCTTATTCGCACCAAAGAGTCTAACTGGGTCATGATGGGTCTAAAGGTTATATCAATATGAATAGATCCTTTAATGGGTCTAATTGAGGTATAACGAGTCATTGTGGTACTTAACTAATTAGTTTATTAGGTCGTTTTTGTCTAAATGGGTGTAATGGATCTTATAATCCTTAACTAGAGTAAGTGGATCATACATGGGTCATGATAGGTCTAAGGGGATGTTTACCAAGTTTTCCATTAAGTCCTGTATGGATAAATTTGTATGTCTCGATAAATTTGTCAGTCTGAATAAATTGATGTTGTTGTTAACTTTTTTATCTGAATAAACCGTCTGAATAACAGAAATGTCCAATTTACCTCTAAATATGAATTATAAGCCAAGTTCAAAGACAAATGCTTATAACTTAAACATTATTAACCAAACTATTTATAATCAATGGTTCAAATGCATAGTAAATTGGGTAATAGTCACTGTGAATGTCTTTTTTTTTGCTTATATTTTCATCTTTTAACACCACTTGAATATAAATTAAATATATATTTTCCAATGACTTGGATGACTTGACGACTGTTGAATATAAATTAAATATATATTTTCCAAGAAAGGGAGAAGTGGACTGAGAGATGGGCGGAAAATCCGACTGTTGAGTGACTTGGATCTTGACGACGACGATGATCATGATATGGGTGGCATGAGATAGTTAAACCTCAAATTGGAAAAGGGAAGAGAATCAGAAAACAAGTAGAATCGATAACCAGAGAGGGGTCGTTGGGGAAGAAGATGCAGATATCATCGGTCGTCACCGGAGATGCATAAGCCGGAGAAGGAGATGCAGAAATCGGCGGAGATGCAGAAATCGAGGAAGAAGATGCAGAAATCGAGGAAAACATGGATGGAAGCGATGGATAGGGGGAGGGTTATGATGGAGGTCGTCGGCCGAAAAAAAGTCACCGGAGAAAAGGTGCAACGACGGGGAGAAGTGGAGGTGTATTCCCTGAGACGATGGGTTTGAATTGGAGCATGTGCGATTGAAGGGGGAGTCTTGTTCAAGACGGGGGTATAATGGCCAAATTTTTGGCTTAATGGGGACAACACACCCCTTCTATATTGTGCGAATAAGCCATAAACGTCTCGCGAATAAGCATTAAGCCACAAGTAAATATCCTAAACGTCTGCACGAATAAGCCATTTTTGTCATTAAGCTCATTAAGCCCCAAGTAAACACCCCCTAAATCAATCTTAACATACCTTAATGGGTAGAAATTAGGTATAACGGGTCATGGTTGTCCTTGGTGCCTCGTTAATGGGTCGTTTTGGCCTATGTAGGTATAATAGGTCTTATTATCATTAACAAGCCTAAATGTGTCGAGATGGGTCTAAATCGGTCATTTTTTGGTCTAAACGAGTATAACACTTCATTAATTACACGGTTAAACACATTAAGTTACATTCTAACATACATAAATCTGTTAGATTCCGTAATGACCAAATATAGGTGTATATATACATATTGAGGACCAATCAATTATTATTTTTTAGATTCAACCTTTCGATAGATTTTCGATGGATCAGAATTGAATCTTTCAATAGCTTTTCGACGAATTTGAATTTTTTTAAGTATTTGAATAATTTTCAACGGGTTATCTACAGAAAATTTCGACGGATTTGAAAAAAAAATAATTTTCAATTATTTGAATAAGTTTCAATGGATTGTCGACAGATGTTGACGGATAATTTTTAGTAGAAATGTAGTCGAAGATCTGTCCAAAATCTTCAACGGACAGTTTCTATCGAATATTTGTCAAAAATACATCGATAATTTTAGAAAATTTATTTTATTAAACTCCATCAAAAAAAATTGACGACATTCTCCATCGAAAAATTCTTTTGAAGATACCTAGTTTTCGACGACATTCTCCATGTTAAGCTTTACATAACCAAAACGGAAGGACCACTAACCTAATGGTCTTCAATCCTACCATTGCTTTCATTGATAAAATACGCGCTACTTCTGATAGGTACCAAGTAAATGATATAAGTAGATGTAGTTAATAACACATTTCAAAAGTTTTCTTGGATGATAAGGCAAAGAACATTTTGAACGTGTCACTGCAAAATGACATATTTTACTATGCTATCAAACATAAAATAGCCAATGATATATGGGACACCTTGATGGTTCCATTTGAGAGCATTGACAAAGTAATTAGGAAGAACGTGTTGTCTCTTGTTGGTCATGAGATGGGATAGGAAGACTTAATCACAAAGAGTTTGTAGGGGGGATAACTTAATCAAAGAATTTCAAATTCTCACGAAAGAAGTTAAGGAAAAACCTTGTAATACCCCAAAAATCCATCATTCGAATTATATATAATTGTGTGCATGCTTAAGTTGTACTTTATGCATTAGTTTGTTGTACCTTAGACTTTAGATTTAAATTGACATTGTTGAGGGGCCAAAGTTATCAAATTAAAATTTATTTTAAACTTGAAATTTGAGGAAAATTATTGTTAGGATAGATTTTGTAATTCTTTTAGAAATTTGAGGGTTTAAAATTAGCAATTAACTCAAACTTGTTGTTATTAGATAAAAGAAAAGAAAAAGATCAAATAGGTTTATTTTGATCTTCAAGTCTAAATCGTGTAGAGAGAGAGAAAGAAAGAACTAGAGAGAGAAAGAGGGAAATCATCAAATTGTTAGAAGATTGGAAGAAGTTCAAGTGTAATTTTGAAGTCAAAAACACTAAGGTAATCCTTTGTTACCTTCAATTTTTGGTTTTTATGATAGAACACATACTAAGTATGTGTATTTCTCTTTGTTTTAGTAAATAGGTTGTTTAAATTGGATGGATTCTTTTAGTTTAGCTAAAATCTTTCACAAATTCAAGTTATGTTTTGATTTGGGTCTTTAATCTTGAAATTGGGTTTTGCATGAAGTTGTATGTTTTTAATCTATGTTATATGGGTTCAAAATATTCAAAGATTGGTAATTGGAACCATGGATGTAGTTTTGAACTCTAAATTGTAGTTGTGTCCTCCAAGTGTTTGATGAAATGCTTCAATGAGAATTGCATGTCTTAATAGTTTCTGTCCAATGAGTTCAAAATTTCGTATAAAATAAATGGTTGATCCAAATGAGGTGTATGATATATCGTTGGAATTCGTAGAGTCTAGAACAACTTTGTAGTTTAGCCCAAGATCAGATTCTGACTTTAAATGGCCCAAAACAATGTGTTTTTAGACTGGTCACATTGTACTCGGGATCAACATGCTGTTTTTGTAAAATTCATAGAAAATCAATGGATTGTCCAAATGAGATGAATCCAAAACGAATAGATTCCTAAGAGATCATATAACAACTTTCATTTTGATGGTAACTACTGTTTTGGCCTCTAAATGGGAGGAAAAGTCAGAAACTTTAGGTATCAGAAAGCTGTTAAATTTCCAGAATGTGTTCTTCTTTGAAAATAAATCTAGTGTTCTAAATGTTATGTAAATTCATGTTTACCTTGTTTAAAGTCTCTTAAGGATATGGTTAGCACTTTGGGAGGTTCATAGATAATTTTAGGACCCTTGTGACTTGTCTGAGTATAGAATTCCAAATTCCGTTACCGATAATTCAAAGAATTGGTGTTGGATTTGCAGGAGACTATAAAGATAGGAAAGGGATCGTCTCAGGTATGGATTCAATCTTCTTTGACATGAGAATGACCATTTGATGTGGTCATTTCATCCACAAGATTAAATATGAATCCAAATATCCACAAAAGTGGGTATGTGAATTGGTTATCCGGAATTGTTTTCAACTCTTGATCAGTTTTGCTTTTAGTTGTTGTGTTTTGATTATATAACATGCTTTTTGATCCGTTTGTGATTCCTTTTATGGATTTTGCCGGATAACAAACTTCTATCGGATATGAGTTTATATGTCTTAATCCAATTGCTTATTACATGAACTTTTATGTGAATTTCCGAAATCAAAATATGTTGAGAAATTAGAAACTCTTTTTTTGGGTTATGCTTTGATTTAATGAAATTGAATTTCATGGTTTTGACTTTGTTGTCCGAACACCGGACTTTGGGGCACCTTTGTCTGGGATGCTACAATAGTGGCTACAAAGACTATGGCGTCTTCAACGAATGGTACTTTGTACCCGACCTTTACGGAACAGGCTACCCGAGGGCATATGGATCGATCCTAGATTTAGTTCCAGAACTTGAGGTCGTGGTTAAATCCACGGTGGGACTTAGGCGGTGTGTGCCCGTACCCCTAATTCCCAACTGTCCAGTTGGTTTGGCCGACCATCGGACAACGTGTTCTTGTTTCACGGAATTAATAACTTATTGATTTGAGACTTTGATGTTGACTTCCATTGTTTCGGATTTGTAGTTGTTTTCCAGTTATATTTCGGATCATCATGATTTCGGTTTACTGATTCATTGAATGTATATAATTCCAACCAAGTTGATTTAAATGGTTAATTCATTTTTCATTGTACCTAATCTTATTAATTTATTATTTGGTTTACTATTTTCTTTTTATATATATTATCCGTTCACTGAGCAATGTTGCTCAACCGTGTGTTTTCTTTGCACGACAGGTACTTGATGTAGAATCGGGATGGGGGCAAGGTGACGAGAGCGACACAAGTGACTTTTTGGGATAATCCTTCCTAGTGACGCTTTATCTTTTGGTTATAAATTAATAGTTATGCTAAGCTTTTGGAATTGTATTTCTGTAATGTATATATTTACTTAGCATGCTCTGTACTTTCCCAACCTCTTTCTACAAATGGGGTTCTTTTGGGTTTATGTGAATATATATATATATATGTATATATATATATATATATGTGTGTGTGTGTGTGTGTGTGTGTGTGTCTGTGTAACGGAAACTGTCCTAAATCACTCAGGACGGGGGTCGTTACAGTTATGGTATCAGAGCTTAGGTTTTATCTTGTAGTCGATTATAGGCTTGACTTGTGAGGAATGGGTTGGAATAGGTATGGGTAGTGTAGGAATTGTCTAGATTGGTTATTTCTATTCCAAATTGCTGCTTTCCTATCTATCTGATATTCAATTCTTAATCCGTATATTTGTTCCTATAGTATGTCAAGACGTGGTAGACCCCGAAAAGAGAGATCTGGATCGGGTAGTCAACTAGATCCTTCTCTAACAGGGGATCGAGTGGACCCAAGCATCACAACGGCAGTCCACCAAGCTATGTCAGGTATGATGCCTGATTTTATTCTGCAGGGAGTAGAGGCTATGCGTAAAGCTGCTCATGATTCTAATCAATCTCCCGGAGTTACAAACTGGTCCTAGTAATGCAAATCCAGGTTCCAGATGATTTACCGGGTATTCCACCGGCAAGAGAGGTCGAGTTCTCTGTCGAATTAATCCCAGGGGCCGCACCAATTTCTAAAGCTCCCTATCGTATGGCCCCTACTAAAATGAAAGAGTTGAAGGCTCAAATTGAAGAACTTCTAAACAAGGGTTTTATTCATCCCAGTGTCTCTCCCTGGGGAGCCCCTGTTTTGTTTGTCAAAAAGAAAGACGGTTCCATGCAGCTCTGTATAGATTATCATGAGCTAAACCGTGTTACCATCCGAAATATGTATCCATTACCCAGGATCGACAATTTGTTCGCTCAGCTACAAGGGGCAAGATACTTTTCAAAAATTGACCTTCGCTCTGGATATCATCAACTTAGAATCCGTGATTGTGATATCCCCAAAACCGCTTTTAAAACACGTTATGGTCACTATGAGTTCATAAGGATGCTCCAGCGGTTTTCATGGATCTTATGAATTGTGTCTTTAAGGACTATTTGGATGAGTTTATGATTGTTTTCATCGATGATATAATAATCTATTCTAAGTTCCACGAAGATCATGAACAACACCTTCGTATAGCATTGGAGACACTCAGACAAAAACAACTTTATGCTAAGTTCTCCAAGTGTGAATTCTGGCTTGAACGGGTGACATTTTTGGGTCACGTTATATCTGCTGAGGGTGTGACAATAGGCCTTACTAAAATTGAAGCTATCACAAAGTGGCCAAGACCAACAAATATATCTAAAGTTCGTGGTTTTCTAGGTCTCGCGGGCTATTACCGACCTTTTGTCGAGGTATTTTCTAAAATAGCTCTGCCTATGACTTGATTACTACGAAAAGGTGTTAAGTTTGAGTGGGGCTTAGATCAAGAAGCCAGTTTTGAAAAACTGAAGCATCGCTTGGTTACTGCAACAATTCTTGTTTTACTGACAAACACCGGCGGTTTCCAGATATACAGTGACGCCTCAAAGCAAGGTTTGGTTTGTGTGTTAATGCATCATTTCAGAGTGATCGCAATGCCTCACGACAGTTGAAACCCTACGAGGTAAATTATTCGACTCATGATTTAGAGTTGGTTGCGGTCATCTTTTCTCTCAAAATATGGCACCACTATCTGTATGGAGAGACATGGGAGGTATTTACAGACCATAAAAGTCTGAAGTATATCTTTACTCAGAAGGAGCTAAACATGCGCCAGAGGCGGTGGCTTGAGCTTCTTAAGGACTATGATGTGCGGATTCAGTATCATCCGGGCAAAGCAAAATGTAGTCACAAATGCACTCAGTCGGAAAGTTGTTGGACAAATCTCTTCCTTATTAGTCCCCATACAGTTGGCTACAGAGATTGATCGGTACGGTTTGGAAATCTATCCGCATAATGATCAAAGTTTTCTATCTAGTTTGATAGTAGAGTCGACTGTTATATCACGGATAAAAGCCGCCCAACAGAATGATGGTGAAATTTTGACCATTCATGATCAAATTCATAATGGAACAAATTCTGAATTTCGAATTGATGACGATGGCATTCTATGGTTTCGTGATCGGCTCTGTGTCCCAAACGACACCGAGTTAAAAGTAGTTGTCTTGAAAGAAGCTCATGACTCCCCTTTCTCTATTCATCCGGGTATTACTATTGGTCCCGGAGGTGCTTAACAAGTTTGTAGAAGGGGGGTTGAATACAAACACAGAAATTTAAAGTTTAATAAATTGTTTATTGATAAATCAAACACAATTTACAAGTTCGTTGCGGAATAAGATTAAGACAGACTCAATCTAAACAAACTTAAGAAACACTAAAATGGTTGCACAAGAATTTCAGAGAATGGGGGTTTTAGAAGTATAGAAAACAAAGGTTTCTATATTGGTTCAAGAATTGAGCACACCCTTAAATGGAGAGGTGATCTTTCTATTTATACCCTATGCATTAAATGCATGGCAGGGTACTTTACACATGTCATTCAGTGATTGGCTTTGGTAGTCTGACTTTTGGGAGACATGCTTTCGGCCGTATCATGAACAATGTATTTGACAGAGTTGTTATATGATTTGTGGCAGAGATATGTCCGTTCTGACACATCGTACTGGTTTGTGCAAGGTAAGACAAAAGGAAACTTGAGGCATAAGCTAAGTGATCATTTGATCGCTGAATATCTCTTTCTTCAGAGACATCAAGAGTTCAGCGATAGCTGAAGCTTTTCCTCATGTTCCTTCGCGTATAAGTAGATTCGTCTTTGCTTCATTGATATCCGCATCAGGTCACTAGTAGACTTGTCTTTGTTCAGCATCTTCGTCTTCGATTCAGCTATGAACATCTGTTGACGCGAGGCTTGTCTTCAGGGATTAGGTTAGCTGTTTACATCAGAAACTATCAGCGATAACTGAACAGACTCAGTCTGATCGATGATAGTGAACACTAATACATAGAAATGTTTACAAGAAAGACTATCAGTGATAACTGAACAGACTCAGTTTGATCGCGGATGGTGAAACACTAATACATATTAAAACGTAATTTTCACTAAGTATAAAAGAGGGTCGTTATCAAATCACTAAGAGAGCTTGGATCAATAATCTGCCCCTATTTGATAATGACAAAGTAACTTAAGAAAATTACTTTTAAAGTTCAAAATAAGGAATTGTTAAGTCTAATTTTGTAGTAATCATTGTATTTATTTTCTAGCTTTTACTGCTTTTTTTAGTGTAATCTGTTCGGTAAAGGCTAGGGGTATTTAAGTCACCTTAGTGCCTTTGTTTTGTAACTTTGGAACACACATTTTCAATACATAAGTGAGCTTTGCGCTTGTTACTTTCTCTCTCTACTTTCTCTCTCTAAGAATCAGTGATCTTGGACTCTCAATTGGTATCATAGCAATCTGAATCTTGAGAGGATTGAGAGATTGTTTTTCTATATCTGAAATTGTGATTGAAAGCGAAAATTTGATCGATTTTCTTGAATTTTTCAAGAAAATCTCGTTTTCTTGATTTTTCATCAATTTCGGATGTGTTTGTGACTGAATTGCATTGATTTTTGCTTCATATGATTCGTTTTTGATAAGTGATAGTATTTGATTCATATTTTGTTGCAAGAAAAACGGATTTAGTTCTTCGATTTTGAGAAAAACGGATTTTCTGGAAAATGTTGTTCTTGTTATGTTAATTGTCAAATTTTAAGATTTTGTTGATTTTGATCGAAATTGTTTGATAAAATGTGTTAGAAAGTAGTTTTCGATGTTCAGTGTATGATTTTCGTGGATTTATTTCGAAGTTGTAGCTAATCTTGCGTGAATGGTTGAGTTTATGAAGTTTGCGTTTCATTATTGTTAGTTTGCGTGTTATTCATGTGATTTTGCGTTTCATTCATAAGTTTGCATGATTTAGTTGTGATCATGAACTTTGCGTTTTACTCATGAAAGTTTGCGTGTCATTCAAATATGTTTGCGTATGATTCTTATGCTTTGCGTCTCATACTTTCATTCTTAGATATTGTGATCTAACTCTTGTGTTAGAAAATTTTTCAGGTTTGCGATTCTCATTGAAAACGCAAAGATTGTTTCTCGGTTCTAGTCTAACACGTAAACCATCTGTTTGCGTTTCTCTCTTCAAGTAACCCGCGAAGTCTCTCATCTGAAGAAGTCTACACAGGCATAGTTTCACTTTGCGTTCCCTCCAGCAAATGCAAAGCTTAGTTTGCGTTCCCTTCTACAAACGCAAAGCTCAGTTTGCGTTCCCTCCAGCAAACACAAAGCTCAGTTTGCGTTTCCCTCTGCAATCGCAAAGACTTCTTTGCGCTCATCATTACAAACGTAAACCTCTAGTTTGCGGGTCTCTCTTACTTAGTCAATTTTGCTGAAATTTCTGATTTTTTCACAAGATGTCTCTACAAGCACAACTTTACAAGAATGACCTCATGATGTCTCTGGGGTCCGATACTCGTCCACCAGTTCTCATCAATGAGAATGAATTTGAACAATGGCAGGATCGGTTCATCAACTTTATTGAAAGGCAACCAAATGGGGAGAACATGATGAAATCACTGAATCAGGGTCCTATGGAAATTCCAAGGAAAGTGATCCCAGCTACAGCAACTTCTCTTGCTACCACTGTTGCGAAAGAATTAAGGGAATATGATGTTGATGAAATGTTAAGACATCAAGCTGATAGCCAGGCCAAATCAAATCTGATACTGGCTCTTCCCAACTCCATCTATAACAGAATCGACTGTTTCAAACATAACCCAATGTTAATGTGGACACAACTTGAGAAGATCATGCTTGGTACTGCAATGTCTACTCAGTTACGACAGACCAGGTACATGAACAACTTTGAAAATTTCAAGGCCAAGGATGGGGAAAGTTTGAAAATGTTTTTGATCGATTCTGGGCTGTTATCAATGATATCTACAAGATTAAAGTTACCAAGACTGAGTTGGAGGTAAACTTGAAGTTTCTGAATGCTTTACAACCTGAGTGGAACAAGGCATGCCATCGAATGAGAAATGATGTTAGAATCTCAACTATGCCAATTCAGGAGTTATATGAAATCTTGATGACAGACGAATCTTTGGTAATGGACAAGAAGGCGAAAATGGATAAGAAGAACAAGCCTCTGCCAGTAGACCCCATTGCTCTTATAGCTAGCCAACTGGCTGAGAAAGCTTTGACCGAATCAGCTTATGATGGCTCTACAGATGATGATGGCGAAGCACTTGAAAAGGCCATGATTCTTTTGACTCAGCATTACAAGAAACAGTTCAAGCACAGATCTGGGTCGAACAACTTGCGGTTTACTTCTGGGTCTAAGAAGATAGAACCTAGTGCTCCTTCAAAGCCATACACTCCAAAATATGAACCAGCAAAGGTAGTTGACCAAAAGAAAGATGACAAAAAGGTGATGAATTGTTTCAACTGTGGGAAGCCAGGTCATATGGTTAAGGATGCTGCATTTTACCGAAAGAAGTTGGCTTTAGCAGAAAAGAAAGAAAGTGGAACCATCCTGTTGGCCGAAGAAGAATATTGGCTGGACCATTCGGACAACGAGGCTGAAAATGAGGAGACTGTGGCTATGTGCTTTATAGGTGATGACAATTCTGATGATGAGGAAGAGGATACCTCATCTGATGGTTCTGAGGTAATATATGAGTTTAACTATAATTTCTTCTTATCTCAAATGAATGTTTTTATCACTGCTTTGCATGATATACGCTCAAAGTTCGTTTCTGAAAAGGTTAAAAATCAAGAAAAGTCTGATTTAATTGATAAACTGCAAATTTCTTTAAAAGACGAAAAATCAATTTTAATTGATACAAAAGAGAAATTTCAAAAGCAGTTAGTTGATCTAGAAAATTCAAATCAGACTTATCGTGATTCTTTGACTGAAATGACTTCTTCAAATCAAAATCTTTCTGAAAAGATAATTGTTTTAGAAAAGAAATTGTATAAAAGAGAACAGTCTGAACAAACGATTTTCATGAATAAACCAAGGAGTGAAGAAGCCATAAAAGAAAAGTGGGGACTTGGTTTTGAAAACCCGCATTTTTTAAATCATGCTAAAAATGAAGTTCCTACTTTATATGAATATGATTATTTCTCTTGCAAGATATGCTCCTCAGTTTAAATTCTTTTGGACAACTGAGAAACAAGTTTTGGAAGAAGAAAATGTGAAGAGGATGAAAAAAAAGAGGATGGAAATACCATTTGTTTATACTTCTGAAAATGCAAAGTATTTTCCTGATCAGTTTAAGAAAACCAGAAAATTTCAAAAAAATTTAAATATCATTTCTTCCAATAAATCTTCAATATCAACATATTTCGTTGATATATTTGCTAATACTGATAAGGAAAATGTATCTCCGGTATCTTATGATACTAAGAAATACATTCCTCCATTAGTGTTAGAAAGTAAGATTGTTGATCTTGAAGATAGATTGGAAGAACAAAATCTTCAAACTTGTTTACAAAACGATTTATTTCTTTTTATAATGAAAACAAGTTTTGAAGATAAAAGTTCTTCTGGTTTTTCAAATGTTTCAAAGGAAAATGCTAAGGTTTTAAAAAATAATGGTCATTTGCGTTCCCCATTGGAAACGCAAACTGAGAGTTTGCGCGTGCAGTGGGAAGCGCAAAGCTCAGTTTGCGCCTCCAATGGGAAGCACAAACCTCCTCTTGCCTTGCGAAATTTTGAAAATCTTCACTCCAAGACTAGTTCTTCAATGTCAAATGCTAAGACTGATTTCTTTAATAAAGTTTCTTCTTCTGATCCAATTATTGATAATTCTTTACTGCTAAATGCTCAATTTTATAAAAAGAAGCGTAAAATAAGAAGATCAAAGAAGTCAAAGAAACATGATACTGTCTTATCTGAAAATTCTAATGTTTCTGATTTTTCTTCTTTAGATCGGACTGTGAGGAAATCAACAAGGCAGATTTGGAGGATGAAACAGCAAAGATTAGAATCTGAACTGTTAGGAGTAAACTGTGTAGACAATCTTTGTGATACCGATACATTTACTTCTTGTAATAAAATCCCAAAATACTCTTTTAAGCAAATTTTGATATATCAAAGAATATCTCATATGCTTCTTCTAGTTCTGATTCTGATAATTGTGTTTTATCATCTATTGATAATTACTTTCATTCTTTCTTCAAAAATAAATCTGTGAGAAATTTTCGTAAGATCAAGTATTGGGTTTTGCTTAGATCAGTAAATCGATCTTCAGGTCTTCTATGTCTTCCAAAACCCATACTGATCCAATGATTCAAGATGAGAATGCCATTCTCGATGATCCATCTGATCGAGCCTCTCATGATACTCCAATGCCGTCACATCCTTCTGTTGGGGCCGATCTTTCTGTTTCTCGTCGCACACCAAATGATGTGTTCCCAACCATCATGTATATGCCATACAAGCCAAACAACTATCACGTGGACTTTGACAGAATCAAGATTCATCCAGTGATACGAGCAATTCTCAAAGGACAACCACTTGCCCCTGCTCTTTCTTACTGCGCAAATGTTCCTGAAGTGTATCTACAACAGGCTTGGAATACCATAACAAAGAATGAACTAGCTAGACCGCACCGCTTTGAGCTTCAAGTAGATCAGTTTGAATCTTTCCTTTCCTACAAACGACTAAGAATGATACTGGAGCTTCCTGAGCCAAACTCCAGACCAGGCAGAACTACATATGACAGCTTTCTATCTGAAGAGGAAGTCTATGAAGGGATTCGGAATCTTGGATATGGGGGTACTTTGAACAAACCTACAGACTTTGACAGGTCCAATCTACCTCCAGTATGGTACGCACTGTTCTCTGTTCTCATTAGGTGCCTGGCGTCGAAGCATTCTGGTACAGACAGTGCAAGTCTACTGTATCTTCGATTGTTCCATGCAGTCGTCTATGACTTGCATGTCGACTACACGTTTATATTTTGGACCGAACTCTCGGAGGTGGTACATGAAAAGTTCACCAACAAGAAACGAAAGTTCATTCCGTTTGTCAGATTTATGAAGCTCATTGTTCGAAGCATGCTCCGTAGCAATTCATCTATTCCTCGCAGGTTATCTTGGCCTCAGGGTCCAGACTCGGAAATGTCTTACATTCAGAAGCAGAAGAAGACTTTCAACTATTCTATGACTATTCCATATGCTCTTATTGCCAACTACGCTGATGTTGCAAATGAGGATGTCATAGAATATTGTATGGAGAATGAGTTTGTGGAAGCCGTACAAGAAGAGCCTTCTCATGAAAATCAAGCTGATGAACAAGATGTTGATGTTGAATTTCAAGATGAGGATGATACTGCTGCTGATGCTATTCTTTCTAGTGATGAAGATGAGGATGAAAGTGATTCTGATGATGATGATAGTCATCATGATGATCAACCGCGTATTCAAGTTTATGAAAGGAAGTCTAAGACACCAAAAGTGGTTGTCTTAACAGAAGTTCTCTCTGAAAATGAATTTGTTCCAGTTAATCCTTCAGTTGCACATCTTCAAGTAGATGAACTAGATACAACTTTTGATCAAGCCACAACATCGGTTCAAAGTCAAGCTCCAGCAACTTCACTTACAGCTATTCAGCCTACACCATCAGTTGTAGAGCTTACTTCTGATCAAGCTCGGGCTTCTACTGACAAATTCTCTACGTTGAATGATGTTATTCGTCAGCTATCTGAAAGAATGGATGCAGAAAAGGAAGCTCAAATTCTGAAGTTGAAGACTTTCTTCAAAGGAAAGATGCCGGAGATTGATACTTCAGTAATTCCTCCAGAGATTCCTTTCAGAAGACCAACTGGAGTAGTTCTTCGTGAACCTTCTTCTGCTATGCCTACATCTACTTCTCCGGTTGTTTCTCTTCCATTTCCTTCATTGGTTTCTTTATCTGCGGGAATTTCTAAATCTGCTCCTTCCAGATCTTCTCTTCACGATATTCCAGTTTCAGAGTTGACAGATCTGCTCTATGCTCGACTTCTCTCTATGTCGCCGCCTGAACATCAAGATCAAGATCTTATCTCTCTTTTACGAAACTTCCAACCTACGCCGCCTCCAGTTCCTTCGTCTGAATCTGACAGGATCACTGCTTTATCTGATGAGTTTCATGAATTCAGATCTGAAGTTCGATCAAGTTTTGTTGATCTCAAATCATTTATGTCTCAAGCCTTCTCTGATTTATCTTCAAGGCTTGATTCTCATGACCAAAGCTGCAGAACTGAGGTTGGCCCGTCTCTTAAGCGCCGACATGACCAAGATGATCCTGATCATCAAGGCCATGAGGGGGAGATGGCAAAGAGACCAAGAGTTGAAGGATCTTCTAAAGCAAGAGAGGATATTCAAGAAGAAGCGGCTGGTGACAGAGGAAAGAGTGGAGAATATGTTGAAGACTGCAACATTCAGGATTTAGTGAATGTGATGATTGAGAATGTTGATCTGTCTTCCATGCATAATGAACTGAATATTTCTGAAAGCTATATTAATGATAATATGCAAATTGTTGTTTACATTGATCCAAATGTCTCTGCAAGCGTTCATGAAGTTGAAGAATCTGAAGCTGCAAATGACATGAGATCATTCTTTGCTAACTTCATCGAGATTAATTCTGATGATGATGAAGATGTCAGGTTGGAAAAGATATGTCAAGTCAATGAAGAAGACTGTGATGACATCGTTATCATTTCAGATACAGAAGACGACTCAGTGTTCATGGATGCTAAAGACGAAGAAGAAGCAGATTTGCTATATAGTGATCTTCCTGGTCATGATGAGATTCCTGAATCAGTTAATGTCACATCTACTCCTGTTGATAGTTTAGCTCAGACTGCCACTATTCCTTCAAGATCATTTGACATTGGTCAGTCGTCAAGAGCAGAAGCTGATGTTCCACCTTCTGATCCTGTTATTCCTCCATCCATTCTAGAATAAGGACCAGCTTTATCTAGACGCCAAAGACAAAGGAGTTTGCAATGTAGATATTTGGCATCAAGGCAAAGATCAGCCTTTCTAGAAGACACTCAAAGAAACATCTTTGTCTCTAGAAGAAGGGCAATTAATATCTATGCAATCCTTGGAGTAAAGAAAGAGTCAGAAGCCTATCAATATGAGTACTTGATGTTTATCAAGTGTCAGCGCAAAAGGAATAGTACCATTTTTTCTCAGCACTTGATTGTTCGAGTCATCAGTGTCACAATCAACAAGTTTGTGAACATCTGGTATCCCGATTTTGAAGTAGAAAGAAGAGACTGCAAGCGGTATAAATTTTCAGAGGTAGACTTCTCTGATCTTTCAATAGACGATATTGAATTCTTATTTGATCACTTCAGGAATTTGTATCATAGAACACAAGATATTTCTCAAGCTTTGTTCGTCATCAAAAGATTCATACGTCAACAAATCAGATTCTTCCGAGTTTTTGATTTCCAGATGGCTGTAGAAAGTTTCCAACCGGTTGTTAATCTTCTCAGGCCCAACCGAAGCTTACCGAACTTAGAGTCCTATCCATTTTTCACCATTATTGAAGATCCATATGGAGTAGTGTACAAGAATGGGTTTAATGAAAAATGTTTTCTCAGGTTTGAAGAAATTGCTCACTTCTCCGATGGAACCTTAAAAGTGATCAAGCTTCAGTTAGAGCAACATATGAAGGATGTTAAAAGAAGATTTGTGGAAACAAGAACAATTGCATTTCTTGTTGATAATGAAGAGATTCGACTTCTCCAAAAGACTTTAGATTCAATTCAAGAGAGATTGAATCTCCGCTCAACTCTAAGACGACTGGAAGTTTTAGTTGGTTTGAATCGTCTTCGTCAAAGAGAAGAGCGTCAGTGATTCTACAAAGTCGCCTGATTGGTCTATGCTGTTTTTAAAGATTGTTTTTGAAGACCACGGCGCCAATGATTACTAAGGGGAGATTGTTAAGTCTAATTTTGTAGTAATCATTGTATTTATTTTCTAGCTTTTACTGCTTTTTTTAGTGTAATCTGTTCTGTAAAGGCTAGGGGTATTTAAGTCCCCTTAGTGCCTTTGTTTTGTAACTTTGGAACACACATTTTCAATACATAACTGAACTTTGC
This sequence comes from Arctium minus, assembly GCA_954870635.1. Taxonomy (NCBI): domain Eukaryota; kingdom Viridiplantae; phylum Streptophyta; class Magnoliopsida; order Asterales; family Asteraceae; genus Arctium; species Arctium minus. Next base: position 62,897,500 of record OX941088.1, on the reverse strand, counting down.
GCTTGTTACTTTCTCTCTCTAGTTTCTCTCTCTAAGAATCAGTGATCTTGGACTCTCAGGAATAATCAGGACTCATAACATACACGTCCCAATTACTATTTTGAGGGATCTTTTACAGTACTTATGGAGTTAAGTACATCACTGAAATTTTCATTAATCCAAGAAAAGAATTACAAGGTATGAAAATTACCAGTACAAGTGGTGTACTAACTATTGTAAGATTTACTAATAGACTACAAGAAAGAAATCTAATCTATCAGCTATCTAAAGAGGGTTTAGGAGGATTGATCAAATACTCAGGTATTTCTTCTCCTTTTTGCCTTCGCTCTAAAGATTCTTGGCTAATGATCGCTTTGATTTGCTTAGCAGCAGGAGAGAGATCACACCATAAGCACATGAGATCCTTAAGAAGACCGAGGGGACAGATTGGTATTTCAGAAACTCTTTGAAATCTGAGTTGTTCCTCGTCATCTCTGAAGAAGATTACAAAAGGTTCTTCAAGTACTTGTCCTGCAACATATGGTCCACCAGTAGGCAGCGATAGATCCAGAATTGAAAGATCAGGAGGAGGACCGAACAGAGCTTCTCTTGAAAATTTGATGGAGGTTTCATTCCTTATCACTGCGACATTTTCAGAGGAGGAGGAGACAGACTTCCTTTTGAATTGCTTTGACTTAGAGGGAACCTTTAATATTGCAGCGACTCTGTTGATGAGAGCATCATTTATCCCTTCAACATAGCCTCTGTAGATTGACTTTGATTTTCTCAATGCATCTTTGAACTCAAGCCATTCCATATTGCCGAAGATTTCCAGCTTTGAAACGAACATAGCCTTGCAGCTTCCATCCTCTCTGGTAATCTCCATAGTGACAGAAACATTATCCTTCTTCTTTCTTCCAGAGATAGCGACTGAAACAATCTTCATTGGGTCAGAGCGATAGTCGAGTTTATGTTTGCATCAATCGACTGAGCTATCGCTGACCGCTTTTTCTTTGGAGCGGTCCTCTTCAATCTCTTTCAAAAGAGCGGCCTGGACTTCCACTGGTTTCCTTTTCAGCTTTAAGTCTTTGACATGAGAAGACTGAATTTTGAGAGCCATAGAGGCATCTCTTTGACAATCAGCAATCAACTTCTCAGCCCTGACGGATTCTTCAATTTCAGCTTCAGTCAGGAACTCTAGATTTGTTGATTGAGAGGGAATCTTCAGTCGTTGACTCTACAGATGAGAGATCATCTCTATTCTTTTCTTCATCTCTTCCTCTGACCAATGAAGTGGTCTAGAGGGCCTCCGTGGTTGTTGCAGGGACTCTTCTTCTTCCTCTTCATCAATCTCTTTAGAGATTGGGATTATTTGGTCATCAGCTTCAGAGGCTGGGATTATTTGTAGCTATTTTCCCTTAAGCAGGGGAGAGAACTGTCTGGTTAGAAAATGAAAAAGAAGATTAGTTTATTTTCAGGGATGTAGAGAGATAAAGGCTAGAAAGAAACAGGGGTGGGATTTTTATGAAAGGATAAGGGAACTAGGGTAAGGCATACCTGAGAAGGATTTTCCTCAGATAGTGAGGTCATCTTCAGGCTTCCCTCAGCAGTTGCACCTTTGCTTTGGGAAGGGGTTCCTGAAGATGTCTCATGACTCCCCCCTACTTTGATAACTTCTTTCGAAGCTATCGCTGATGACGTGACCGCTGAAGAACACCATAGAGATTGATCTTCTTCATCGTCATCATCATCATCTTGATGAGGATCTTCCTCTTGATCTTCAAGATCAAGGGCTTCATCTTCATCGTCCTCCTCTTCCTCTTCATCGATTAACTCATCGATGGTAGGAGGGGCTTTCTCAGCAGCTATCTACCCCTCAACATGAGAGGGAGTTTCCTTCTGTTGTTCATCAGCTGTAGCTTCAGTCTCCTTATTTTGTTCAGCTTCTTTCTCCCCCTCTTTGTCATTATCACGGAGGGAAAGATCTTTAGAAGGAGTAGAAGTGTTTGCAGTGGCCAACTTCTGGACTTCAGCCTCCAATCCTGTGAAACGGTCTTCAAGTACAGGGATATCTGACGTAGCTTGATGAATAAACTCCACAACTATGTTTAGAGAGGTGCGATCGCTCTCTGTAAATGAAGGAGCAGGAATTAGAGCTGGTGCCTTCAGGTGAGTCAGGATTTGCTGAAGAAGAACTTCACAGGAATCAACCTTTGTAGACAGGGCATCAAACTGTTGCTTTGAGTCCTCCCCAACTTTGACAATTGCTTCTTGGAGAGTAGCGAGTTGAGAGGTGTCAGCTTTGGAGGCGCATTGAGCTGACAGCGCTGGTGGTGTTGGTGAGAGAGGCAGTGAGAGACTCCACCTTTTCACTCAAACTGTTGACATTGGTGTCAACAGTCGCCAAACTAGGACCTGAAATATAAGTTAGTTTTTGAGAAACAGGCTTATATGGTGAGTTGGGAGAAGTGTTTATGGTTATAGGAGTACCTGAATTATCAAACAATTTGTAGAATTGCATAGATTCCTCAAAAGTTTGATGTTCAGGTCCTATGGGTCCAAGCTGTGGCTGTGAAAAAATAGATGATGGGTCAGAGACCAAAGGAATAGAAGGATGAGAGATGGTGATAGAAGTAGGGATAGGGATAGTTACCTCAGTGGTTACCTCAGGATGTTGAGAAGTTGAGATGATGGGTGGTGTCACTGTTGATGTGACAACGACCGTAGTCACTGGCACGGTTGATGTGGGTATCGCTGAGGATGTGGAGGAGAGACCCACGAAGGCATCCAAGGAGGTTTGTTGAGAAACATCCTTAGGTCTTGACCTAGAGGTACCTTTCTCCTTGGTCACCTTGGCCTTTTTCAAAGGACCAAAGGAGCTAGTTGATGGTCGTTTGGAAGGGGTAGCGGCAGGGATAGCAGAAGAAGGAACCCCCTGCGTGGCCGCTGAAGACGAAGAAGTATGGAGAGAGAGACGAGAGCGGAGTTCAGAAATACTTACCTCGTTGGGGAGCGGCTTGACCTCCAAGGAGCGCTGGCCCACTTTGGGAAAAGTTGCATTAGAATTAGTGGGGTAAGTAGCAGGGTAGAGGACTTCAGGTACGCACAAATGAAGCGTACATGGGGGATCTTGGGATCCCTCTCTATCTTCTCTATCTTTGACCGCAGATCGTCAAAGATAGTTGTGGCGAAGTCAAAATTCCTTCCAGCGATCACGGAGTAGGCCATTTGGACCTGAATCTTGCTGGCCTGGTTCAGTGACCCACTATTCCCACTCATACACTGAATAAAGTGAGAGAATATGTAGTTAAGCTCAGAAGGCATGTTCGCCTTCTTCACGAGAGTCAGCTTCTTGTTGGGAATTGTCGTCCTCGGCTTGGGCTCCCAACAGTATTCCATAGCATCCAGGAATTGGATGAGTTCAGCATCAGTGGGCAAGGCATCGAATCCATTCCTGGGTTTGTCAGGAAATCGCAGAGCTTTTCTTAGTCCTAAGGCAGTCATCATCCCCGGTCCAAGGTCAGTGCTGAAGAAAATAGCAGGAACCAGCTCACCCTTTTTGTTGGTGATGGAGGTCTCTTCAACGGTAAACCAGAATTGTTGGAGAAGAGCTTTTGAAGGCGTGGGATCCACAGTAATGGCATAGGAAATGCAGGATTGCTTTAGAAACTTTGCATCATCCACCAGATGTGGGTATTTGACACCATCAAAATCAAGTCGAGCAAGATGATTATTTTTCGGAAGCTCAGAGTCAGTGATTGCGAACTTGACATTTTTAGAGGAGACAAGTGTAGATTGAGCCATTCTGAATATGAACAGATAGAAGAGTAGAAGAAAGGTTTTAGTCTACAAATAAAGAAGGTTTTACCAGTTTCTATTTGAGGAAAGAAACGTAGAAAAACCAACATATTTGAAGACTAAAAAGTTTATCTTAGTAAAGGTATAAGAACAAGAAGAAAAACCAAAGATTTTGAATAAAGATAATCAAAATAAAATGGTTTTGAATGAATAAAATCAAAATGATTTTATGTGAGAAAATCTTATAAACCCATAATGACAGTCCATAAATGGAGTATTATGTAAAAAGATTTAGAAGAAGAATAAGAAGAAGATCAAGAATAACCTGTTGATCTTTGAAGAAGACGATGCAAATGCTTGAGAATGCTAGAATGATGTGAGAGAGTTTTCTTGCTTTGAAAGTATTTCAAGAAAGCGTAAAACGATAACAATGGAAAAACATTCTTTTTATACGTTTGAGAGTAGGAGAGAGAGAGTGATAGGCGGGAAAACAAATGTTCATCAGGACATGGACACGTCCCACGAAGTTGATTGGATAGAAGGGCAACGGACGAACGTGTCAGAAAAAAACATGTCGTGGATTGTCGGTTCAAATGACGTCATAGGAGAGAGAAAGACTGTTCATTTGTCCGTTTTGAAATTATCGCTGAAGAAAAGTCAGCGATAGATTTTCTTTTTGAAAGTATCCCTAATGGTAAAGTTAGGGATTGATTTTTCTTTTAAGGATCACTGACTAGAATTATCAGTGATAAATTTATTTTTCAAAAAGCTTTTAATCATTTGAAGAAAGTTCGGTGATTAAAGTTTATATTTTGAAAAACATCTTAACTGAATGAAGATTCGGTTGTAGGGATGGAGAAAATATACCTGGGAGTCAGAATGTTTATCAGAGATGAAATGATAAAGGGGAACTTATGATTACTGACACAATGCATGAACGTTGAAGAATTATTCTTCGAGATTAAGTATTCCAAGCTCACTGATGAGAAAGTTAAAGCTTGTCTCATCAAGAGGTTTGGTGAATAAATCAGCAAGCTGATAGTCAGTAGGGAAGAAATGAATTTCAATATCACCATTCATCACATGATCTCTGATAAAATGCTATCCGATCTCTATGTGTTTAGTCTTTGAATGTAGCACTAGATTATTTGCTATAGCGATAGCACTAGTACTGTCGCAATAGATTGGAATCTTTGATTGCTGAAGGTCATAGTCTAATAGTTGATTTCTCATCCATAAGATCTGAGAACAACAGCTTCTAGCGGCAACGTATTTAGCTTCAGCTGTGGAAGTGGACACTGAATTTTGCTTCTTGCTTGTCCAACTTACCAGCTTTCCTCCTAGGAGTTGACATCCACCAGTGGTACTCTTTCTGTCAAGTTTACAACCTGCAAAATCACTATCAGAATAACCAGTTAGATTGAACCCTAAGTCTTTGGGATACCAAAGACCGAGATTAGGAGTTCCTTTCAGATATCTGAAAATTCGCTTAACAACGATCAGATGGGATTCCTTGGGTTCAGATTGATAGCGTTCACATAAACAAGTAGAGTACATAATGTCAGGTCGGCTCGCTGTAAGATACAACAGGGAGCCTATCATTCTTCTATAGGCAGTGACATTAACAGGTTTTCCAGATGGATTTTTGTTAAGTGTCAGGGGAGGTGCCATAGGAGTTTTCATCGCTGAAGTTTGTGTAAGATCAAATTTCTTCAGCATATCTTTAACATACTTACCTTGGCTGATAAAAGTACCTTTGTCAGATTGTTTAATCTAAAGACCAAGAAAATATGTCAGCTCAACCATCATACTCATTTTGTATTCTTTCTTCATTCTTTCAGCGAAGCGAGTACACAGAGATGGGTTAGTAGAACCAAATATGATGTCATCGACATATATTTGTACAAGAATAATATGACCTTTTATCTTTCTGAAAAACAATGTATTATCAATTTTGCCACGTTCAAATTTTTCAGAGATAAGAAAAGATGAGAGAGTGTCATACCAAGCACGAGGGGCTTGTTTGAGACCATAGAGTGCCTTATCCAATTTATAAACATAATTTGGATGCTTAGGGTCATAGAACTCTAGAGGTTGTTCTACATAGACTTCTTCATTCAACTTTCCATTTAGGAACGCTGATTTTACATCCATTTGATAAACAATGAAGTCTTTATAGACTGCATAGGCTAAGAATAGTCGAATTGCTTCGAGCCTAGCCACAGGGGCAAAGGTTTCATCATAGTCTATGCCTTCCTCTTGTCTGTATCCCTGAGCAACAAGTCGAGCCTTGTTGTGGGTTACAGTTCCATGTTCATCTAATTTGTTTCTAAACACCCATTTAGTGCCTATAACAGTTTTATCAGATGGTCTAGGAACGAGATTCCAAACTTTGTTACGAGTAAACTCAGTTAGCTCTTCTTGCATAGCGCTGACCCAGTTTGGATCTCTAAGGGCATCATCAACTTTCTTTGGTTCTAATAAAGAGAGAAAGTTGACAAAGAGACAGATATTACCTGAACTTCGTCGTGTCTGAATACCTGCATCGGGATCACCAAGAATTTGATCTATTGGGTGATCTCTGGTCCATCGCTGAGCAGGAGCATGATCGCTTAACTCAGAGGTTGGATCAACAATTGGGATGTTTACTGATGAGGACGTTTGAGGTTCATCAGCAATTAACTGTTGAGTAGTGGACAAACTATTGTTATCAGAGAGGTTTTCAGACGAAGGTAGATCTGATGGTAGGAGTGTGTTAAGAGGTTCAGCTGAAACCCATGAGTTGGATTCGGCGTTAGGATGTATGATGTTTGGATCATCATCAGCATTAGGTGGATCTGTGTGCTGATGGTTTGAAAAGAAGGGTTCCGTTTCTTTGTAGTGAGAGAACATCCAAGCATTTTAACTCTTCATTGTCAGTGATTGGTTTAGAGTTCGTTGAGCGAGTTTCATCAAAAGTGACATGAATTGTTTCTTCTACAGATTGTCTTCGCTTGTTGAAAACTCTGTAGGCTTTGGAGATGGAGGAATATCCTAGAAATATTCCATCATCAGCTTTTGGATCGAACTTTCCAAGATAATCTTTGTTGTTTAAGATAAAGCACTGACAACCAAAGATATGAAGAAAACTGATAGATGGTTTTCTTCCATGAAAGAGTTCATAAGCTGTCTTTCCAAATCGCTTTACTATCAGCGATTTGTTTTGAGTAAAACATGCAGTGTTTACAGCTTCTGCCCAAAATTGAGTAGGGAGGTGAGAATCGCTGAGCATTGGTCTAGCAGCTTCAATGATCGTTCTGTTTCTTCTTTCAGCGACTCCGTTTTGCTGAGGTGTTCTTACTGAGGAGAAATTATGAGAAATTCCCTTGTTCTCAAAGAAATTGTTCAGAGAGTTGTTTTTGAATTCAGTTCCATGATCACTTCTTATTGAACGAATAGTAAGATTGTTCAGTATTTCCATCTTTTTTACAAAAGATATCAGTTCTTCTGGAGTATCACTCTTCCAGCGAAGAAAGATAACCCAGGTATAGCGAGAGTATTCATCTATAATGACAAGTGTATATTTCTTTCCAGCTATTGATTGGATGCTGACAGGGCCAAACAGATCCATATGCAAGAGTTGAAGAGGACTTGTCACTGAGGAGACTTGTTTTGACTTGAAACTAGCTTTTGTTTCTTTTCCTTTTTCACATGCTGAGCAGAGAGATTCTTTAGCATATGAGTGCTGAGGAAGAGCAGAAACCAGTTCCTTAGAAGAGAGAGAATTCAGGGTTTTGAAATTTAGATGATAAAGTCTTTTGTGCCATAGCCAGTTTACATCAGAAGAGGCTTTAGAGAGAAAACATAAATTTTCAGTGGTAGTAGAGTCCATATCTATTACATAGACATTTTCTCTGCGATAACCACTGAGAGCAAGTTTTCCTTTCTCATTCACCACTGAACATGCTTTCTTAGAAACGCGAACTTCGTAGTCTTTGTCACATAGCTGACTGATGCTCAGAAGGTTATGCTTCAGTCCATCTACATAAGCGACTCTTCTGAAGGTAGTTGTCCCATTGCTGAGGACACCAAACCCTCGGGTATAGCCTTTTCCATTTCCACCAAAAGTCACAGAGGGACCTTTCTCTTCCTTTTATTCGGTGAGCAGGTCTTTTTGTCCAGTCATATGACGAGAACATCCACTATCGAGATACCAGATGCCCTTTGATCCCTGCACGTATAAGGAAGATTAAGCGTTGTTTGGTACCCACTTTTCAATGGGTCCTTTTGGGTTAGTGGAGATGGAAGGTTCAGTAATCTTCACAGCAGATGAAGATTCAACTTCAGTGATAACCTTCACCTTGGTTAATTTCTTAACCTTAGTGGTATTCTTCACCTTGGTCGATTTTTCAGCTTTAGTGACCTCTTCAGCCTTGGAGGCATTCATCTTCGCTTTAGCTGATTTATCAGATTTAGTGGAAGTTGGATATTTGCTTGCAATATGGTCAGTAAAACCACAGTGATAACACTTTCTATATTTGAAAGTGGTTTTCGGACCAGAAGTAGAAGGTTTTTCAAGTTTAAGATGAGCAGGTCCAGCTCCAAGAATGCCTTCATCATGAGATCTGGGAGGAATTTTCATTTCTTCAGATCTCGTGGTTTTTAGGTCAATCTTTATCTTTGAAGGACAGAGATCGAAGATTTCTATCACAGAGCTAGAGGATTGATTCACTGAAGGTTTAGAAGGAACTTTCAACTTTGCTTTCTTGGTAGCCTTCTGAGGACGAAGAATGGATTTTCCTTTATCCGCAGACTTAAAGCCTTTGGATTTTTCCTCAGGGATATAGTTTGAAGAAGAAGGATAAAACTGATTATAAGAAGTGTCAGAAATAGGACTGACAAACGTTCCAAACTTAAGCATGGAACTTTCTTCTTTAGGCTCATCCTGTGGTGTCCAAAAACCAAGACCAATTCTATCACTTTCAGGAGTTTGAGCATTTATTATCTCAGAGATCTTTGTTGATGATTTGCACCATTTTTCAACATGAGCCTTTTCTGCTTTTAGAGCAGCGATGGCTTGTTCGCGTTCAATGCTGATGATTTCATTTATAATGACTTGATCTTTCAACTTTTCTTCTAAAAGAGTTAGTTCTCTGATCTTTTCATGACATTTCTCTGGCTCTTGAGTTAAATGAACATTTTTGTTCTCAGCTTGAGTTTTGTCGTTTAGAGCATTATAAAGATCAACCGTCAGCACATCAACAACGCGACTTCTCTCAGCTTCAGGCAGAGAGGGATTTGTAGAGATAGATACCTGAGATGATATGTAGCTCATAGAAGGTTCAAATGGTTCTTCCACTTCTTCTTTAATCTCAGCCATGAGGCAGAGATTAGCGACTTCTTCTTCATCAGAACTTGATTCTTCTGATTTAGCCCAGTCGTGTTCTTCAGCGATGAGACTTTTACCTTTTCGCTTATAGCTTTTCAGCTTTTTATATTTGTTCTTCAGCTTTAGGTGTTTGTCATCACTAGATCTTCTTGAGGTAGAAGGTTTGAAGACCTTTTTCGACCTGCACTCACTAGCAAAGTGTCCAATCTTTTCACAATTATAGCAAGTGGCAGTAGCCTTATCAACAGGAGTTGATTTTGGCTTTTCATTAAGAGAGAGAGGCTTATTTCTTCGGAAATTGCTCTTTCTTGCAAATCTCTTAAAAGAGTTTGTCAAGAGTGCTAAGTACTCATCAAACTCTGAAAGATCAGGGTCTGATGGATCCTCAGATTCAGAATCTAACTCAGTGATGGTGAGACTAAAGCAACAGGAGTGCTTTTGGAGTCTTTAGAATCTTTTACAAGATTCTTCTTCAAGAGATTCGATTGCTCATAGTTGAGCAATATTCCATACAAAGTGCTGAGAGAAAGAGAGTTTAAGTCTTTTGTCAGCTTAAGATATATTGAATAACTGTCCCAGCTTTCAGGAAGACATTCTATGAATTTTGTTAGGACCTCAGAATGAGAATAGGTCCTACCAACGGTTCTTAGATCAATGATTAAGCAGTTAAACCGCTGATGAACGTCAGAGAGAGATTCATTCTTACCAGCGATGAAACTTTCATACTGTCTTACCAAGTTAACCTTTTGTGTCTCTTGGATTTCAGTGGTGCCCTCATATTGAACACATATGGTTTCCCACATTTCTTTAGAAGTTTTCAGATGCATGATGGAATGAAAAACTTCATCAGGCAGAGCCATTGAGATAATGGTCTTTGCTCTTGCATCTATACCTACCTTCTTTTTGTCTTCATCACTCCACTGTCTTATTTCCTTAACGACATAGCGCTCAGGGACAACTTCATTTTATATTGTTTAAAATGATTGTTCATGTTGTTCCCTTTCGAAAACCCATCACTTTGGTAAGCTTGCTTGTTATATCATTATAATATTTCCTTATGCCAATTTTGCTCGAGGACAAGCAAAAGCTAGGTTTGGAGTTGTTGATAACTTCGTTATCTGACGGCTTTTACCCTCCGAATCATAAGTTTACGGCTCGTCTTGAAGTAATAATTGGTATTTCGGACTAATATTTTGTGCAAGTGTTGTGTAGACATACAAAGTTGCCAAGTGGAAGGAAAAATGCTTATTTGTACTCCATTTGGACGTCCCGATTGAAGACGGTATCGAACCATGTGAACGAGCGAAGAAAAACCAAAAATTTCAACCTTGGCTATTGTGCTAGGCGATAGTGACATGTGTTACTATAGCTTATTTGTCACTATCGCCGGGCACTATAGCGGTCGTGGTCTGAGAGTATAAAAAGTTGCAAGAATTTATGTTTAGGGTTATCTCAGGATTGTTGGAGGCTAGGCTTGTAGGGGGTTGTTCTAAACCGTTTTTGGAGCTGAAATAAGACTTTTCATTGATTGGGAAGGTGGAAACACATTTGGAGATTAAAATTGGTAGTGTGTATCAATCATTGAGGGAGTTTTATCATTACACTTGTATTTTGTTGAGAAACAATGTATTTAGGTGTTGTCATATTCTTCACTATGGTTTTATTTGCTACTAGAAACATGAACTAAACTTTTTGAGGTTGAGGGAAGGATGGATTTTGGTTTTATACCGTTGAATATATGGTTATTGCATTTATTGAGTTAATACAGTTGTTGGTTGAAGTTTGTCTTTCTTGTTCTTATTGTTTAAGAGATTGGTCATCTTGTTCATATTATTGGTTATATTTCCTCTTAAGAAATTGGTTTTATAACTTGATGAAAGTTAGATAAACCTAGGGTGAGATATTGATAGAGATATACCAAGTAAACCCTAGTTTTGTGTAGTGATTCTTATGCTTATTGAGGTGAATGTTTATGTGTATTGGTTGAGAGATTTTAATATGCATTGCATGATACATTCTTGCTATTGCTCGAGAGAGATTAGTGAGTATTTTTGGAATTGCTAAATTTAACCTTGTGTATTGATTTGTTGAATGTATGTTATTTATTTGTTGGTGGAATCCAAATGAAATCCGACCCCTGGCCTTTCCCTAATCATATAAGTATTCTCTTTGTGGTGATTGAAATATTGTTTGAATAGTATATACGTGCTTGCTTCAAGTTTCTGTTGATAGATAGTTAATTAATCACACTCAAACCATTTTTATCCGCAGTTCAGTTAGTAGTTGTGATAGCTTTTGTGGTACTTAAACTCGTAGTTCCTTGGATCGATACTCGTACTTCGTACGTATTACTTGATTGACATCGTACACTTGCGGTTGATTTGGAGGGATGCATAAACCTTCTATCAACCTTCTCTTCTTTGCCATGGGAGTAAACTTCCTCCATGATTTAGGCCTCCTCGACGGTTTCACGAAGGGTGATGTCTTTGGAGTTTCGAACCATCGTCATCATATCCGCAGGTTGGACTTTTAGTTAGGCCTTTACTCTTTCTTTCTCTGTTGGAGCCACATGCCCCACTAAACCAAAGTTCTCCATAAACTGTTGGGTGTACTCCCTCACCGGCATGCTCCCCTTCTTGAGAGCTCAGAACTCTGCCTCAATCTTATCCATGGCTCGCTCGTTGCAATACTCTTCCATGACCTTTTCCTTGAAGGAGGTCCAAGACAATTGAGCTAAAAAGTGGGCGCGAGGGTGGACTTAGTGACGTTCCACCAAATAAGAGCGGGTCCCCGAAGCATTTGGGAACCAAAACAAACCTTCTAGCCTTCGTCACACTCGCTGGAGTCGAAGGCTTGTTCAATTTCGCTAATCCAGTTCATACACGCAACTGGATCGTCTGATCCGGAAGATTCGGGTGGCTTGCTATACAAGAAGGATTTGTAGGAGCAAGTTCCCCTACCATGCCTTATTTCCACCGTTGTAGGCTCTTCGGTGGGAATCACATGTCCTGTACCCCGGATCCAACGACTACAACATTCTACGCAACTGTTTCATTCCTACGATTGCTCACATTACGGTCCTCTAACATTTTTAGGAAGGGCTCTTGCTGCTTGGCCCTCGCTTCATTCATCACCAACATCAGATTGGCTATCATCTCAAATTGAGGCGTTACCTCCCGAATGACTGGGTCGGATGAAGCCAGATCAACTCTCGGAATTACCTCAGTACCTCCGCCCAATAGTGGCGGTAAAGGTGGACGTTCAGATGCTTCAACCCTCTCCTGTTGATCATCCATCGAAGCGGTCGCCTCACCTCCACCAATACAAGTACGCGACCTTCCACGCGTACTTACCATCCTTAATGTGCCACACATAGAAGAAGGGTAAGAAAGAGATTGGAAGAGATAAACACGAAGGAAACGTACAACTACATTCATCGATTGTCAAAACAACGGAAATTCAAGCATACTTACGTAAAACACCTTCATAATAATGTTAGCTAAGTGATATTATGAACATAGAATACGTAAGAACTCTCGTTACCAATACCACAATTCTCAATTAGTTTAATTCCCGTCGACTCTAAGACCATCCTATCTTAGAAATTATACCCAAACTCTCAAATCGCAACTTATTATCTCAAATTAAGTCTAGACATCTTACATTCGTGCCTAGTTCGCTTAAACTAGAGCTCTGATAATAACTTGTAACACCCTAAAAATTGGGAAATTTTAAAACTTAAATTTTTCGCATTATGACGTTTAAAAGTGGAGAAAACCACCCAATAAGGGGAAAGTGAAAGCGTTTACAAAACCTATAAAAATGAATATGGAAATTAACAACAAACCAATCTAAACATCATCTATCTAGATTATGCCGGTTGTCACTCCAAAATTCCCAAAATGTTTTCAATCTATCTGTACGCCAATCTCCAAGAGAATCCTATTCCAAAAATGCGTCAATGGCTCCACACTCTTCACTCAAAACTTGGGCATCCCACCGCTAAGGGAACCTGTTATACACGACATTTGAGAAAAAGTGTTAGGCTTAACGCCTAGTGAGAACAAACAGTTTATATTAAAATTTGTAAACAGTTCAAATATAAATAAATAATCCTTCAATAAATTGATGTAAATAAACGTAAGAACATTCACATAAGAACCTTCCGGTCCAAAAAATCTGACGATGACGGGGGAGACACGATTTCCAAGGATCGTGACGGAACACAAAAGTAGGCCACTATCCGAGTTGTGAGCTTAATACTTGGACCCATGGCCACGAATAACGCCGACTCATACCCAGATATGGGGGAGGGCAACCCCAGGATCCAAGTCATACCCATTCACTATGATTACATTTACGACTAATGGCTAGTAATCGGTCACACATAACCGTACCAAATTGCCTCCGAGGACCTAATGTCTCAACTAGTTACAAAGGGGAAAAACATCCCAAAATAAGTCGACCCAATACCTATGGATCCACTAGTAATAGTCTAAGGCTTATCACCATTTCATTGGTGATTCAAACCATAATCTCACATATGGTATACATCAATATCCCCATAAATTACCCGTTTAACTTTTCAAGCTAACCTCACACTTTGTTAAAGATTTGCCAATAGGCTTCATTAAAAGCCAAAAACCCATACATACCTCCCTTTTTCTCAAATACTTTATTAAGCAAATTCCAACATATAATGAAACCAATAACATGATTGAAATGCATTTATTCCCATATTCCATCACAAGTGTATAAGTCTAAATACATTTTTATGGTTTAAAACACATAATATTATATCTTATTTCAATATGGTATGAAACCCTAAAAATCCCCAAAATCTCAAGTTAGGATAAATCCCTTTTTAATCATGAAAACATAAATGAGGAGATGATTTGAAGTATAAAAAGTTAGTTTGACATGTATAAGGTTTTAGAAGATGAGGATGAACTCACAATGTGGGTTTTGTCAAAAGCCTAGCAAGCCCTAGATTGAGTAGGATGAGAACAAGATGACACTTAAAGCTTGGCACCACCTTGAGACTCTTCTTAAATGAGGTAGATGGAGGTAGAGTTTATGGAGTTAATGCTCCTTAGGGTTGGATGGGAAGGAGTAAATGAAGAAGGAGGAGGGAGGATAAAAATCATCCAAAGCAAGAGAGGAAATGAGTTTTTGAAAATCAGATCTCAACCCTCCCTTTAAAACCCTCTTAAAACATCCGCTAGGCCCGTTCGTGACTGTGCCAAGCAAGTGGGGAGCCCCACGCAATATCGTAAGGATTCGTATACCTTCTTGGGTTCTATTATGCTCATAAAGTTTACAAAGAAACATTCATTAGCAGTGGTAGATCTGGATCTAACGCCAGAAGAAGGATCACCAACTACTTGGTGAAGAGGGTGATCTTTTGTCCATTTGTTTGTGGAGGGTAAACATTCATATTCATCCTAAGTAGAATCATATTTGAAGTCTGACGTATTCAACCATATAAGATTGGGAATCATGAAAATAGCTTCTGTGTACCCTCAATAATAGGCCCATCAGAGGTAATATCTATTTCTAGTTTAGAAGGGACAATATGTATAAGAGTTAAAGCATTAGAATTTCTAGAGAAATCTATCTCTTGGGATAAAGAATCCTCTAAAGACAGTACAAAAACAGCTTCAGTGCTTCTGGCTCAACAGGTTTGTTGTATAGCTTGATCAGAAGGCTTTAATTCTATATCAAACAAATTTTCGAATTATATTGCAAATTCTGAATCTCTGGAATTTGAACAAGTAGGCTTACAAATTTCATGGTTATGTTTGAATCCTGACTTGTCTTTCTCGTAAGTCACCTGCTTTGGCCTGAGTGTTAAGGTGATTTACTCATAACTCATCTGCATCTTGTCATCAACTATGATATTGATGCTTTCTTGAATCACATTCGTTCTTTTGTTGAAAACTCAAAATGATTTTGAATTCAAGGGATATCCAAAGAAGATACCTTCATCAACTTTCTTGTCAAACTTTCCAAGATGATGTTTGTTTTTCGGCACAATTCATCTCCATCCAAAAACAAGAAGAATTTGACATTAGTCTTTCTTTTCTTTATCAGTTCATTTGGAGTTTTAAGAAAATGCTTGTTTATGATTGATCTATTTTGAGTAAATCAAGTAGTTACTACAACTTCTACCCAGAAGTATGTGGGAAGATCAGAGGATGTCAGCATAGTCCAAGAAGCCTCAACCAGAGTTCAATTTCTTTGTTACACAACTCCATTTTGTTGAGGTGTTCTAAGTACTGAGAAATTGTGAGAAATGCCTTGATTGATAAGAAATTCATAATTTGTAGCATTCTTAAATTATGCGCCATTATCACTTCTCCGTGTATGGACTTTAATTTGTAACAAAATTTGAATCTTCTTTATAAAATTTATCAAAAGCATTGAGACATCATCTTTCTTCTTGAAAACTCCACCCAAGTGTACCTTGTGAATTTATCACCTATGACACAAATATATATTTCTTTCCTGACAAGCTTTGAACGATCACTAGACCATAGAGATCCACATAAAGCCTTTCAAAGCTCTAAAGCATGAAAAATCATTCTTGGACTTATGAGAAGCCTGTTTTTTGTTTACCCATCTCACAGGCCGGACACAAGTGATCTTTCTCAAACTGGAGAACTGGAAAGCCTTCAACCAACTAATTTTTAACAACTTTGTTCAAATTGGCAAAATTTATATGTGAGAATCTTTTGTGCCAAATCCAACTCTCATTACTCTTAGCTTTAGAGATCACACACAGAGGCTCTATGTTTATAAGGGATGATAAGTTCAAAATATAAAGATTTACATGTCTTTTGGCATTTAACACTTCTAGATCAGTCTCAGATTGAACTATGTAGTAATATATATATATATATATATATATATACTAGTTATATACCAACGCAATGCGGCGGGAGCCATAAATATAAACGATTTTGAAGTTTTGATAGTTTTGTTAGAGGAGATTTTAACAATGCTATGATTTACACTTTCAATAAATAAGAGCTATGGTTCCAATTTGATGCGATCGGCAAAAAATTATGACTTAAATCAATCCAATCTAAACTAAATACTACCGCATTAATAAAAAATACTTAGTTTCTGTAATATTTTTATTTTGCATCTTGGTGTACGAATATGGTTAAAATGATTCGATGATTGATCAAATTGTTAGATGAAACCAAACCAATTCAATCTCCCACCAGTATTGATCGAATGTGAAAATTTAGTTGGTTTTAGATAGGGTCATTTACTCAAACACTTACCTAGTAAACGCTTATCGGTGAGAGTATACACTATTAACTTACCGGGTTAAATTATAGTCAATCAGAATGACATTGTATGCAATATTTTGTCCGGTTAGCCGGGCAAGAGTCGTCACCCTCACTTTCCGGGCAATACTTTTGGTCCTTGCCATCGATCAAACTGAGTAAGATTCTAAATTTTTTCCATGTACAAACGATAAGGTAAATTGACCCCGTTATGCACTTACCGGGTAAGCGTTTAGTAAACGACTCTTAGGCTTTTCTTAATACTTGGACATTTTTTCATTCCCTATAAAGATCATCATCGGGGAAAAAGATGTAGATTCGACTACACAAAAAGTTGCCCCTGTAACAAACATATAGAAATAGAAAGAAGTGGAAAACCAAACAACTTTCAAGAAATAAATCTGATTACAAATACAAAATTTTGACTCGTTTGTAGCATTTTAACCCTTTGTGCTTAAAAAGAGATGATGATCGAACTCAAAATCTATATTTCAACATGAAGCTATAAATAGAAAAAGAAGCAGGAAAAACAAACAACTATCAAGAAATGCATGCAATTCTAAATTTTTTGGGAACGGGTAATCATTGGCTTCACCTTACTAATCCCATGACAAGTCGTGACTGTAGGCTTTGATACGAACTACACCTAATCCTCCTCCTCGTTGTCTCTTTGAAACTCACCCAGCCGGTGATACTCGAACCTACAAACAGTTCTGAGAGAGACAAAGATCTCCATGGGGAACAGTACAGTATGTGTAGTCGTCTACTGTAATCCGAGCAACGATGGAAGAGAAAACCCGACCGAGATGAGTTTGAGTCAGAGATTTCTCCGGTTTCCTCGTTATCGTGGACATTAATGTTTAACCTGAAAGCCAAGCAACTCATGCTAGAGTTGTCAAGCCTCTTAGATATCCCATTTTCGGTCGTAGATTTGCGATGCTTGTCCAATAAAACATTATGAGCAAGCATTTGTTTTGTTTTCGACTGTAAGCATCCTCTGGCTTAACAATGTCTTGTCCATATGACTTCGATTAACCTGAAAGCCAAGCAACTCATGCTAGAGTTGGCAAACCTTTTTTTATATCAAGTATCAAGTCTTGCCAGAACCATCAGAAACTTAAAAGGAAACAACAACAACTTAATCACGGAATTAAAAAGATCAATTTGGTTTTGAGACTTCAGAGAGTTAAAAAGATCTATTTGGTTTTAAAAGTTCACATCAAACATAGAACTCCATAAATATAACCGAAGAGTTTCACACCAAAGAGAATATAAAACAAAAAACTGAATATAAAACTTCACAACCTAAAAATCGAAGATAGATAAACTCAACTAACTTATTTGCGAGAACATCTTTCTTAAGATGGAAAAAACCATTTATGTCTCCACAGAAAATCGAAACAAGATAGAGAAAATCATAACAATAGAGGAAAAACAACCCATCAAGAACTAAAATAATTCATGAGTGATGCAAATTATGGAACCATATATCCTTTCCACTGTGGTAGCCTTATGTTATTCAAGAAATTTAAGACATTAGAACAAATATAATGATAAAGATCCTAGGCAAATTCATCATTTCCCCATCATAGAAACCAAATGTATGGTGAGAATTGCTATATAGACATACAGAACGATTTCTAATAACCGACAATTGTTAAACGTCAAAGACTCGATATGCAAATTAATTTTCTATAAACGATTTACAAAAGTGAAAAGTAAGCCATTTGCTGGAGTATCATAGAATAAACATTAAGTTCCAAGTAACGCCACAAGAAATCGAGATTAGAAACCTTGTAAAAGGCATAGCAAGGGTCGAGAATCATACTTGGTAAGTGAGCGAGAAGATTCTTACCCGGTTAGCGCTTACCGGGTAAGAGATGCTTATCAACAATCCATTTTGATGGATGAGGATGTTAGCCAATAAGGTAAGTGAGAGTGGTGATTCTTACCGGCTAAACAGTTGGTAAACGGCCCCTAAGTCAACTTTCTTATTAACTATCATAATTCCCCATGAAGAGTGTCATTTGATCTGCATGAAAACTCCTATCGAGTGCATATCCAGGACTACTATAATTTCGCCCGATGATCATGAACCGGTGCGACTTTCTAGTTTATCTGCAATGGACTGGGATAACATACCAATGGTGGAATGAACGAGTTATAAGTAAATGGCCAATCAAAAGTATTGCCTCAGTTGCATCAAAAGGAAGTTTTTTTTAGGGTTCAAAAACAAAATCAAGAAAATATCAATTTACACCAAGAGAAGGATAATGATCGAGGGTTTTTGGTAATTTTTGTCATTTTACACCAAGTTAAGGATTTTTGATAATTTAAGCTAAGAAAAACATCAAGATCAAGAATTCAACTAAAGAGACAAAAGTCCCCTATTGTAAATGTCGTTGTTTTCTAAAATTTGATCTACAAATGTTGAATGTAAATCAAAGGGTAAAATAGTCATTTTCATCATTCAGATTGTTTATTCAGCACAACATCCGAACAACCATTTAACTAAATCTATACAGACTACTTCGTCCATACAGGAGTGTTTCTTTACGGCTTAAATCGTTAAGCCATTAAGCGAAAATGACTATATGGAATAAGCCAAAACCCCTCACTTGTCCCCATTAAGCCATCCCCAACAAATTTAATACCAGAAATGCCCATAAATAATCCAACCCTCTCTCTTTGCCTCGCTCAAACCCATTCATCTCCAGACATACAACTTAACCCACAAAGTGCTTAATGTAAAAAAAGTAAACATCGAAAAAGCAATTGAACATCCCCTAACTTTACCTCGAGAGGTTTTCTGGCTGATCAAAACCAACAGAAAAAACATTTTTGATAAGTAATAGATACATTTTCACACAAATTAGCAGGTGAAACACACATAGAAGCATACAAATTAGTAAAAAACATAGAAAAATAACAAAAAATGGAGTGATTTGACTTTGTAAGCCATAATGCTTGTATTTTCTGTAGGAATTCACTGTTGTTCTTATATAAACACCATAGAAACCACCAACTTTACAAAGACCAACAACTGTTCTTGAATTTATGAAACTGTAAATGCAAATAGAAACCATCTTGGCACCATTCCCTTTTACAAAATACAACATTCTTGATAAGTAATAGATACATTTTCACACAAATTAGCAGGTGAAACACACATAGAAGCATACAAATTAGTAAAAAACATAGAAAAATAACAAAAAAATGGAGTGATTTGACTTTGTAAGCCATAATGCTTGTATTTTCTGTAGGAATTCACTGTTGTTCTTATATAAACACCATAGAAACCACCAACTTTACAAAGACCAACAACTGTTCTTGAATTTATGAAACTGTAAATGCAAATAGAAACCATCTTGGCACCATTCCCTTTTACAAAATACATCATTCTTGCATAGTGTTTTTACTTTTTACCTTTTACTGATCTAAACCTAAAACCCACATGAAATAACACAAAAACATGCAAGAAAACCATGGTAACAATGAGAAAAAAGATGATTGGCAATGATGTTTACACACAATAAATATTTAGAAAAATGTGTTTTGAAGAAAGAAAACTTACGCCAAGGTGGTGGACTTGTGATGCAATAAGAAACATTTGGAAGCTGATATTTAGCAGGATGTGGCATCAATTCATCTTGTTTTGGTGGTGGTGCTTGTCCTCCACCTGCCATGGCTTCTTCCTCTGTTTCTCTTCTCTAAAACTAAAACCCCTTTTTGTAAAATCACCAAAACCCCCAAAAACCCAAATCCCTTGATTTCAACAATTTGACAGAAAATCTTGAAAACTTCTCTATGTAAAAAGTGTACTATTAGAAGTCAAATGACTGTGCAAGAAATCTTGAAATGAAACTTTTCTTGAAATTTTGGTTCTACATCAAATGGGGAGAGAAGGGATTGAAAGAAATCTTGAAAGAAAACATGAAGATTAATCAAATGTAAACCCATAAAA
The DNA here is from genome assembly GCA_954870635.1 of Arctium minus. Lineage (NCBI taxonomy): Eukaryota > Viridiplantae > Streptophyta > Magnoliopsida > Asterales > Asteraceae > Arctium > Arctium minus. The sequence goes on along the minus strand of OX941088.1, from coordinate 62,877,093 downwards.
GTTAGACCTCTGCACGTACATAGATTTAGAGGAAATTACTTCAAATCAAAAACTACCAACCAATAAGGGAAATTCGGGGAAGATTGATGAAGAGCATACCCGAGGAATCGATGGAGATTGGAGAATCAGATGGAGGGATGGAGATTGGAGAAGCAGATGGAGATTGGAGAAGCGATTGAGATTGGAAACAACTCTTTATCCGTCTCACACCATTTATACAACGAAGCGATGTTGAAAGAAGCGTATGAAAGCTTCCATTTCAGGAGGAAAGGTATGGCATGAGACGTGAAGGGTAAAGGAGAGATTAGAAAGGTATGGCATAAGAAGTGAAGGAGAAGGGAGGTCAGAAAGGCATGGTTGTGTACTCTAGAAATGGGCCGATCCTTTTCCGTAGCTGTGTAAAATAAAAGAGTTTTTATTTGTACATTATGCATTAAAACTTGTCTTTTAAGAGTTTTTTCAAATTTTATGCATAAAATCATTGTAACTTGTGTTTTAGTGGTTGTCTTTAAGACATTTGGCTTAAATACATATTAAGGTAGTATATATATATAGATATAGATATACTAGTTGTCTACCCGCGCGATGCAGCGCGGGTGAATCACAATTCTGAAGAAAATAACTTTTCTGACACCGATATTTTTTGTTCAACAATAGTCACTTCACTGACACGTGCGTCGTCTCCATAAAGGTCGTAGATTGACTACTTTCTTCACCAATAGCTATTTTTTCTCATTTTGTTCTTCTCCTTTTGTCGTTCATAATATCGTCTATTGTATTCCTTTCGTTTTTCTACAACAATATTATTTTATATAAATATATACTATGAGTGACTATATCACGAATTAATACCAAATCTTTTGATATTTACAATGAGTATTCCATATAGCTTTTGTTAACTCTACATCAACTTGTGAGGCATCACCGTTTGAAATTTTCTCATCAGTCATCCTCATTGGACACTGTAAATTTATATAAATATAATAATAAAGTTTTATCTATGAAATGATGTGTGAATGTCATAGTTGGAATGAACTAAATTTGGGTAACAAATTTAAAGATTGAACAAAAATGAACTTGTTACGAATGTTTTTACCTTGGTGGTCTTGGATATAAGGTTAGTAGATATATTTTTTTGATCATACAAGAAGTTATTTCCCTTTGATTTTGCATGATATTTGTGGAGTGTGAGTTCCAAGATCACTGATTCTTAGAGAGAGAAAGTAGAGAGAGAGTAACAATGAAGCGCAAGATGTGTATTCTCAATAATGTGCGTGTTAAACTTACAAGACACAAAGACCAAAGGGACTTAAATACCCTTGGTCAGATAAAACACTGATAAGACTCTAAAACAAAGTATTTGACCAAGATCTATAAATACAATGATTACTATAAAATCAGACCTAACAATCTCCCCCTTAGTAATCATTGGCGCTTTGGTCTTCAAAAATTGTCTTCTATAACAGCATGGACCAACAAAGCGACTTTGAGAAGCTTTCTGACTTTTAAAGGAAAAATTTCTTCTCAGCATCTTTCAGATAAAGTTGTCTTTACTGTTTTGAGCTCTAGACGATACACCTCTTTTGAATGATCTTGAATGAACTGTGGTGTTCGGAGCAGAAACAGCAAAAAAATTAGTTGTAGCTGAGAGAATAGAATCATTGAGCGAATCTTGATCAGCAGATAAACATTTGAGCTCTTTGTATCTTTAAAATCTCCTTGACTTCTCTGATTTCTCCCCCTCATGACCTTGATGATCAGAATCAACTTGGTCATGCAAAAGTTGGAGACGAGACAACTAAAGATCTGCAAAATCAAAGAAACAGAGAAAATAGAGGAGCAAACCAAGATTTGCGTTTCATGTTGGACGCGCAAACCAAGGTTTGCGTTTCATGAAGGGAGCGCAAATCAAAGTTTGTGTTTCATGTGGGACGCGCAAACCAAGGTACTAGATATGACAATTTGAGATAGCATTCATAAGGGAAAATCAGATACTCCCCCTCAAAAACAGATATAAACTTTGAAATACAATCTCTTTGTTCACTCCCCCTTGAATAATGCATAAACCCATTAAAATATATTTATGAGAACACAATGATCAAAAATTAATGTAGAAAGAAAAATATATTGAATATAAATTTTGAAACAACTAAACATATAAAATTTTAAACACTAAACAAATTAAATTATACAGAGTAAAATATCACAAATTTATCAATCATTTGAAATGAAACATATGTTGTAAGATAAAAGAACGAGTTTAATTGCATATCAAGTTAAAACATGTTCAGTTTCAAAAACTTCCAGCAATCTATTCAGTGTGCTCGCATGCGAACTTAGATTAGCTTTAAGAAAAATGCAATTCTAAAATTATTATAAAGAACTTTGCATGTACTAACACTAATTCATCAAAAATTAAGATTTTCACAAATTTACATGATTATTGCAACTTCAAACATTTCACCAAGTTTCATGAGATGTGTGCTCATTGGCATCTTTTTAGCAGTGTGCACATTGGCATTTTAACATGAGTGTGCACTTTGGCATCTTTTAAGCTTGTGCATTTTGGCATCTTTTGATCAAAAAGTTTATTAAGTAAAGAATATGCCGTAAACGTAACTTTCTATCTGACCCTATTGCAGGATTTGGGTCAGCCGCTCCCAGACCAGTTGGCCTTAGGGGACTAGGTGTCAAGCACCCCTTAGAACTTACTTTCCCAGATCAGAAAGGCTACATCGACACACTCTAAACCCATTCATACCAGTAGAACATGACTTTCGATCTCGTTCTATTGCAGGATTTCTGTTCGATCACTCCCAGATCAATTGACCTTAGGGGACCAAATGACGAGCATCCCTAGAAACTTACTTTCCCAAACCAGAAAGGCCACAGGTACAAACTTTTAAACTTAGAGATTTCTGTATTTTAAGAATTTAAAAATCATCTCAATCACTCAGGTCAACATCTTAGTGCGTAGCCCATATTTTCATTCCAATCTATAATTTTGATTATTTATGAACTCTAAGCAAGGTAAACTATAAAAAATCCGACTCGCATATCTTTAAAGCAGTATCAAACGCTACAAACATGTTGCTGACTTTTCGACTTTTGTAAGACTTGAAATTTGACCATATAAAAACTTTAATATAAACAAAAAAAACTTGAAAATTTATCCTAAACACATATTTTATTCAAAGGAAAGAAAAAATGTAAAACTTTACTTTATAGAATAAAATTTGTAAAGATTTAAACTTTTAATAGATATTTAGTTGGAACAAAATAAAACTCAACTATTTCATCTTTTACATTGAAGAAAATAAATTTGTGTCTCATATTAGAAGAAAATTTTGGGTAATACAAATTCATGAGATAGATAAACAAGATCAGATCCTTGAAACATTGAGAAAAAAACTGGAACACATCATAATCAGAGATATATGCAGTGGAAATAAAATTGATGTACTCACAGTATCTCATTAAGTCAGAAGCTTAATCATTGAAGAACGAGTTCTAAACTGTTGTGTTTAGAAGTCGATGTCTATGAAGTACGGGTCCTGAGCTGAAGTACTCAGAAGCCAAAGTTCTATTACTCCCCCTTAACATGTGATGCCTGCAACTTTGAATCAGATAAAGATTTGGGTACCCACTTGTATTTGGGCCCGTGTTTGTTAGTTGCAGTTCGTATGGGGAAATAATGAGCAGATTTGAAATTTAAAGCATGAGGAATATGATCAGAGAAATAATCACAACTATCAGAAGATAAAGCATAATGATCAGAACTAGAATCTGAGGAAGAACATGAGACATGTTTTGAAATTCGAATCATTTGCTTTATAGAGTATTTTGAAATTTTATTACATTTAGCAAATGAATCACTGTTATAAAGTTTGTCTACACATTTATCCCCATCAATAATAGATTCATCAGATATCCGCCTCGCTCTCCAGATTTGTTTCTTTGATTTAGTGCTCAAAGTCCTATCTGTAAGAATTATATCAGAAGAATTAGAACAATCAGAACTAACTTTATCTTGTTTCTTCGACTTCTTTGACCGTCTTCTTTTACGCTTAGGTTTATAATAATGATCATTGAGCGTAAAAGAATCATCAAGAATTTTAGACTTAATATTTAAATCAGAAGAAATAAATTTATCCAAGCAACCAATCTGATCAACTAATAAATCTGAATTTGCCTCGGAGTCTGAATTATTTTGAGAAAAGATTTTAAAATTTGAAACTTCCTCTTTATTTTCCTTAGAATCAGAAGATAAGCTAGAAATAGAATCTGATTTTTGAGAAAATAAATTTTCTTCAAGACTAGACGTCATGAAAGAAAGAATTATATCAGATTCAATTTTCTTCAAAATATTTTGATCTTCTATCTGATCTTCAAGATCTTTGATTTTTCCTTCTAATATTAATGGAGGAGTATATTTCTTCGAATCATAAATGATTGGAGAAATATTTCCTTTATCAGAATCAGGAGCATAAGAAGGAACAAAATAATTAGACATTGAAGATTTAACAGAAGATATATCATTTAAAACTCTTTTTCCTCTTCTTGATTTGTCTGGAAAATATTTTTCATTTTCAGACGTATAAACAAAAGGAATTTCATTTTTCTTATTATTTATCCTTTTCTCATTTTCGATTTCTAACACTTGCTTCTCATTCATCCAATCAATTTTAAATTGAGGAGCATAATGAGCAAGAGTCAGATAATCGTATTTATATAAAGTTGGGGATTTTTCGATCGCATTGTTTAGACAATGAAGATTTTCAAAACCAAGTCCCCACCTTTATTTTAAAGCCTCTTCACTCCTCGGTTTGTTCATATAAATTGTTTGTTCAGATTGGTCTCTTCGATAAAGTTTTTCTTCTAACTTATTTATTTTATCTGAAAATTCATCTTTTAAATTAGTCATAGCCGTCAAAGATTCAAGATAAGTCTTATTTGAATTTTCCAAAGCATCCAATTTCTTTTGAAAGATGTCTTTAGTATTTTCTAAAATAGATTTTTCATCCTTCAAAGAAATTTTCAGCTTTTCAATTAAATCTGACTTTTCAGAATTTAAATTCTTTTCAGATAAAATCTTTGAACGCAAATCAGATAAAGCATTTATCATGATATCAAACTGAGAGGTAATAAATTTGTAGTCAAATTCAGAATATACTTCATCCTCATCCGTATCAGAATCAGAATCGTCTGACTGGTCATCTCCGATTAAGCACATCTGAGCGATCTCGACGTTTGAAGCTTCATCATCGCAATAATCCAGCCAGAATTCTTCCTCGGCCAGCAAAGCAGTTTCGTTCTCTCTCTTTTCAGCCAATTCCACTTTCTTTCTGTAGTATGCCGAATCCCTAACCACCTTTGCTCTACACTCCTTTGACATGTGACCCGACTTTCCGCAGTTGTAGCAAGCAGCATTCTTTAGCTCGGGTATTTTCACTTTAGGACCGGAAGTGAAGCGAGAAGAGTTGGAACCCGACTTTGGTTGGAATTTCTTCTGGTAGTGCTGAGAAAGAAGGATCATTGCTTTCTGTAAAGCCTCGCCATCATCTTCAGTTGATCCGGTGTAAGCATGTTCAGACAATGCTTGTTCAGATATTTGCTTTGTGAGAAGAGCAACCGGATCTACTGTTTTCTTCTTTTTATCCATCTTGGCCTTTTTATCTAACACCAAACTTTCATCAGTCATCAGAATCTCGTAAAGTTCTTGAATCTGAAATGTGGAGATTCTGACATCATTCCTTAATCTGTGGCATGATTTATTCCACTCAGGCTGAAGAGAATTAAGGAACTTCAGATTCGTCTCCAGATCAGTCTTTTCCACTTTAATCTTTCTAAGATCATTAATCACAGCGCAAAACCGGTCAAAGATAGCCTTCAGAGATTCATTGTCCTTCGCCTTAAATTCCTCCAAGTTGTTCATGAAGTGTGTCTAGCGTATCTGAGTAGCAACAGATGACCCAAGCATGATCTTTGCTAATTGAGTCCACATCATACTTGGATTATGTTTGAAACAATCAATTCGATTGTAGATCGTGTTAGGCAGAGCTAGCATCAAATTGGACTTTGCTTCTCTATCGGCTTTTTCACGTTTGATTTCATCAGCAGTCAAAGGAATGTCATCTTTTGGCCTGACAAACGGTCCTTCAGTAAAAGATTTCATCATATTTTCTCCGTTACTCTGTCGCTCAATGAAATTGATGAACCTATCTTGCCACTGTGTAAACTCATCTTCGTTGATTAAGACTGGTGGACGAGTATCTGTTCCTAATTGCATCATTAGATCATTGGAGTAGAACCTAGCTTGGAGAGCAAATTTGGCAGAATCCATTTCTGATGAATCAGAAAATCAAAAATCAGATTGAATTGAAAAAATTCGAAAAGTATTAAACATTGACAATTTGAAAAACACTTGTGATGACACAAAGTTTTTTTAAAAAAAAATATAGATGACACAAAGTTTTTTTTTTTTTTTACTCAGGGAGACCCGCAAACTGGAGGTTTGCGTATGTAGAGAGAAACGCAAACTAAGGCTTGCGTGTTGAATGTGAAACGCAAACAAGAACTTTGCGGGTGAAGAAGGAAACGCAAAGTAGAGCTTTGCGGGTGTAGAAGGAAATGCAAAGTAGACTTTGCGGGTGTAGTGGGAAACGCAAAGTGAGGTTTGCGGGTCACTAAGGACACGCAAGGTAGGCTTTGCGTGTGTAGCCTGAAACGCACAATGAGCTTTGCGGGTCTAATGTGAACCGAAAACCTGAAACAAACGAACAAAGATTAATAGAAAATGCAAATCAATATGAACAAACGCAAAGCTATATGAATCATACGCAAAGTATGATGAATGAGGCGCAAAGCATATGAATGAAACGCAAAGTGCTAAGAACAAACGCAAACCCGCAGAAACTCAAATAAAATTCGCAAAACCAAATCAAACCAAGAGATTTATGCAAGAACAACACATACTGATTATCGAAAACATCTTTTTGACACAAAACAACTAACAATTTCGATTAAAAACAACAAAATCCCAAAAACTTGAATGAAACAGTACAATAACTCGTGTTTTCAAAAAAATCACAAATTCATAAAATTGGCGATCAGATCATGGTTTTTATGCAAAATAATGAGAATCAACTATGATCGATTACTAAAAACGAATCTAAACAAATAAATTTCACACAAATTCAACCAAGAAACAATCCAAATTTGATGAGAAATCAAGAAAACGAGATTTTCTTGAACAATTCAAGAAAATCGATCAAATTTTTGATTTCGATCACTAATTCAGATTCAGGAAATCAATCTCTCAATTTTCTAAAGATTCAGTTGGCTCTGATACCAATTGTGAGTTCCAAGATCACTGATTCTTAGAGAGAGAAAGTAGAGAGAGAGTAACAATGAAGCGCAAGATGTGTATTCTCAATAATGTGCGTGTCAAACTTACAAGACACAAAGACCAAAGGGACTTAAATACCCTTGGTCAGATAAAACACTGATAAGACTCTAAAACACAGTATTTGACCAAGATCTATAAATACAATGATTACTATAAAATCAGACCTAACATGGAGATATTTTGAGTAATGATCCGTGTTTATGATTAATCATGACCGGATGAACTTTACCAAACTCTGATCTCCATCAGATCTATGTTAAGAATCTATCTATTTTTTTATTATTTTAAGCTAAGGGGTTGTTTACCAAAACTTTTGGGTAAGCACTGACTGAAATAAGAGGTGTGACTGGAATAACAGGTCTGATTCAAATAAGTGATAGATTAAAAATCTTGTTTACTCATTATATTACATTAAGTGCTGACTGATTAAAAATGACTGTTATAAGCAATTGTCACTTTATTTATCAAAAACTTTATAGAACACAATATCTACTTTATTATGATATTATTTATATTTATGTAATTGTAACATTTATTAAATTTTAATGTAAATTTAATGCATAAGTTTAGTTTTAATTGAATTTACTTTTTTTTGAAGAAAATTGAATTTACTTGTATTCATTGAAACCATGCATAATTTTTGAAAAGTGATTATTAAAATATTTTATATTTAAAAGTACTTCAAAAAAGATGAGTCATTATAATGTATTATATTTTTATTGAATAAAACTATTTTGTATATAAAAGTACGTACTACACATTTCCAGATAAAAGTTATTGATTGAAACCCTTTAGACGCCATAGGGAAACCCAAGAATGTCACCGTTTTTTGCTTCTCAACCTCAAGACTAAAATATAAGAAACAAGTTATAAAACTGAAAATTTCTAAAACTAATTAACGATACTAAACGACAATTAACTGACATTTGGACTGAAATGTAAGAATTTCTAACGGACTAACGGATTAGGGACCAAAATGTCAAGATTTTAACATACTTAACGATGCTCTGTTAAAGTACTGTTCATCATCCCTACCAACGATCTGCATATTTTGAACCTCGATATCTTCTTTGTTATTCAACCAAAATTCACGAAATTTCTTGAAAAATGATCCTTGTTTAATGCTAAACCGATCCCAACGATAAATGTTCGATCATGCAACGCTATATGATCTGTATCTCAACTTGTTTAAGCTCCGGCGAATATGATTTTCCGGTGAGTGTTTTTCGGTCTTTGGAGGACTGAAAATACCTTAAAAACGATGAGAAACAACAAATTAACGATATTATGAGACTAATACATTGAAAGCAATCATTAAAATCAAACGCCCGCGAGACCCGTTTTTCCGGCCATAGTCCGGTGAATCTCCGGCGAACTTTCAAACAACGATATCTCACTCGTTTCTCAACGAAATTCGAATCTGAAACTTGCTATGATCTCTAAATCAACATAGAAACAGGTTAGGAGAAATAAAATCGATCAAAAACAACGTAGTCGTAGACCCACTTGTTGAACTCGATCGGAAAACTTTCAAAAAAAAAAAAACTTCTAAGTATATAATTCATATAAAATGAAGTTTAGAGAGCAATTCGTATAAAATATATATGTTAATTGTTTCTCAAATGTAAACCCAATGTTTTCTTTACAGAGCTCGTACCAATAAAATACCCGACCGTCAAGGCATCAATTGTCATATTTTGCTTTGTTGCATACATGAGATTTGAGGGGAAAAAACCTGAATATACATTCAGAAAAATAGATTCAATGTTTAAACACTTCACAGTAACCCAAAAAAGTACACATCTAAAGTACACAGTAAAACTAAATTAACCATTTGAGCAAGTATGCAGAATTTGGAGAAGAAGGAAAACAATCAAACCTTCTACCACATCTATCCATAGCCTACGACTCCCAAGGAAATAACATGTACCACTAAAGATGTTACATCACATGCAACATCAAGTTTACAATTAAAGAAACTCATATCGAGATTTATGAACAAGAAACAGAAAGTTGGCTTGATATATATGACCAACAGAAACTGATTGTGCCTTTCAAGAAAGAAAAAAAGAAAAAGTGAACATTACAACCATCAATTTTACCATTGTAATTCCCTACGATTCTTACCAATAGTTTCTTAAATGAGAGTGTCGATGAAGTTACTGAAACAAAAAGTAAAAGTTCGATTTTAGGTTTAAAAAACCTAAAAATCGATCATCACCCACAGACTTAAGGAACAAAAACGAATCAACATACATTTGTCAAGAAAACAACACATTAATTGGAACCCTAACCGTATACATATAATATCGTCTTGGATGGAGATTGAATATGGCAGTGTCGGGAGGAAATTTGAAGATGTAGAGAGAGCCAAAAGAAAATGTGAGACGACCAAGGATTCCAGGGGGTGAAGAGCATAAACATGCTTTAAGGTTGTATTTTGAAATTTGAATTTGAGTTTTATTGGGAACATAGACCTGCAGAAATGAAATTCAAAACTTTGAAATCTTATACATGAAAATGGAAATTAAAACTCTACACAGGAGAAAGGGGACTTTTCAGATTCCAATCTTAGTAGTGGTGGTGTTGGTTAAAAACCTTGCATAAATAACTTGGACATTGTGCTTTATAAGTTGCAATTCATAGTTTTTTAAGTTTTATGTATAAAAATGTTGTACATTGTGCATTAAAAATTGTAATTAAGAGTTTTTGCATGAATGCATTATAAGGTAGTATAGATATATAAATATATATAGGGTTAGGTTCTTTTGTTAACCATTGTTTTGTTGTTAACTTTATGAACTAATCTCAAGCATCCATCTTAACATTGGATGGTTGAGATTAAAACTAATTTTGTAATTAATAAAATTAGTTTTATTTATTAAATGGACATGTAAACATATGTGGTTAGGGGTAATTTGGGAAATCAAATAATCATTCATTTAAACCCCCGTTTAATGACTCATTAATTTCCCTTAAATAACATGATTCCTCTACGATTCATTATTTTGAAATTGAAATTATTAATTAGTTCATCATTTACTAAAGTTTATATATCGCCAACAATTAGGATTCACTTATCAAAGCCTCTTCATTATATGTTTTGCACATCTATAATAATAATATATATGAACATCACGTATACAATGTTCATGTCCATTCATGTGCATCCAAGGTTAATCAAAGTGCACATTTACACTTTTTCATTACACTGTTCATTCATTTTCACTACATATTTTTTAAAATTGATGAACATTATAAACAATGAACGTTGATGAAAATTATAAATATGAACATTGAAAAATATTTTTCGTTACATTGTTCATTCATTTTCACTACATAGATGGTATATTATAAACAATGAACGTTGTTGAATATTGATAAATATTTATCGTTACACTATTCATTCATTTTCACTACATAAATTCTGGATATTTCTTCATGTTGCCACATATGATAATTGAGATGTTTTACTAAAAGTTGCAGTCTTTACCAAACGATTCAAAATGACATATACGATCAATGTGCATTATGTGCTTGAATATCTTTCAAATAAGAAAAAAAAACAATTTAAAAATCGTAGATATTAAATACAATGATCATTAATGTTAAAAACGAAGATGTTTCTTCATCGTCAATGTTTAAAAAAATAATATAAAAATCATAGATATTATAAACAATGTTTGATTATTTGTTAATTTTGTTGTGTTCATAACGAAAGGACATCAACGTTCATTGGATGTTTTTTATAACACCCTCAAATTTGGTAAGAAGTAGCTAATTTAAAATTTTCATAAATGCCTCAAAGAAAGACAAAGTATCTTACAAAAATTCTATTCATGAAATACTGTTCAAGATTCAGCCATCAACAAATATAAATAAAGCCTTACACAAAGACTAATCAAACGTCAGATGTTACTAAACCCAAATACAAAATGCTATAACCCAAGATAACAGGAGAAGGCTTCAACAAACTACTCACCCTCGAGCATAACCTATTTCTCGTCTCTTCCCAGTGTCGCTAGTACCACACCGAACCGGGACCTGATGCACATGTCGACAAATAAAAAGGTTAGGCTAACGCCTAGTGAGTTCAAGAGTTTTCAACATGAATAATTATATCGTTAAAAGGAAAGAATGTAATTCGAATAATAATCTTTCAAAATGATTTATCTCAAATATGAAAAGACGCGTTTTCCAACAACATGCATTTTTAAGATTGAACATCCTAATACAAAACATTCTTTATAAAATGATGACGCCTAAAACTCATTCAAACGTGAATAGAAAACGGACTCCCAGTTATAAAAACGCGGATAAAACTTTGCATCCTGAAACACCAAAAAACATGGGTGGGGCGTAATAGTCAATTCGTAAATTATGGAAAGCCATCCATATAAATATAATATGAGATCGGAAACATGGAACTAAAATCCAATAATCACGCAACCATAAAATGGGATGAAACCCAATATTAAAACATGGACAATTAAATATCCAAAATACTGTCGGCCGACAACGGGGGAGACCCGTATCCGTTGAGAGTGGAGGAACACGAAAGTATGTCACTCATACAACATTAATCATATGACACTTCACGACATGAAAGCCCAAGTGCCCCTACGACTCCTTCAAGCTACACCCAAAGAGACAGTTGACCTTAGCGAATATTACCATGAATACCGCCAAAGGCCCGACAACATTCTAGGACTACAACCATGGCATTACCCCGAATGACGGAGATCCAAAACGCCCATCATCATGATAGCACAATCGGACTCAACCCTCCTAATGTACACTTCAAAAGTTAAGGTCATAAAACATAGGTTTCGGAGTCCAACTCCTTAACACCCATTTGACCATCAAATAAAGACTGACTTACGTGCCTATGGATCCAATGCAACACAGTCTAACATTACATGACTACACAGGAGTGACCACACACCCAAGCATGTAAGTATCATCAAAATGCAACACAGTGCATTAGTATGTAATTCATAAACGGGCTCTACATCGAGCGATTAAAACCGAGCAAATGTCCTCAAGACTCTTTTAATTCAACACCGAGCTAAAATGTTCAAAATCTATTTGACCAACAAATAACGGTCCCCCGAGTAATGAAATGCATTTAAACGGCGTTTATACAGACACATACCTCAAAGATGTGATTAACCCAAAACACATCACGTATTGGGACCAAAGTTTCCAAATGGTTTATGATCTCAAATACACCAAAATACTTACATCATAAATTATATACTTCATTTGTACAAAAATCACCAAAGATGCATAAATCATGCTAATACTTATCAAGATATCTAAATCCCAAATATAGGCATTCTGTGAGACTAAAACAACCCATGTTTATCAAATATGAAAACTTATCAAAATACCCAACACATTGACAAATACTAAGTAAAGCATATTTTTACTTCAAAATACTCATTTTGGAATACACATAGTTTTCACAAAGCAACTTGAACTCACCTCGCTAGGTTAAGTTAAACCTAGGATTCAAACCTAAATCATTAGCCTCCAAGGATGAAGCTTTTCACCATCAACAAGTCATCTTCAACATTGAGCTAGGGTTTCCAAGTAACCCATTTCTCCAAATCTAAAAGAGATGAACCACCAACAAATAGAACCTTTAGATCTACAAAGATCCTTACACTAAATCTTGGATTAAACAAGAGATTTACCTTACCCGAAACTTGAAGTCATCTAACCACCTTTCCAATGAATCCTTCATTGCTTCCATAGTTAAGCCTCAAATCACCCAATCCTTGATCTTTTATTGTAGATCCATACCATAACAAGCTCCCAAAGCTGATACGTAGTCTCCCAAAATCAACCTAAGGAAGAGAGAAATGTAGAGGGGAGGTAATAATGAGAGAAAACCCTTAAATTCGATCAGACAACTCTCGCGGCCTTGGCCGCGACCTTAAGTCGCGGGCCAAGCCGTACGTGTCCTTGAGCCGTGGACAACAAGGAGTTATGCGGTTTTATCCGCGACTTTGAGTCCAAGGACCAAGCCACGCGTGTCACCTGATGCATCTTCTCACCGTTCGTGTTAAACCATTAGTCGGTCATTTCTCTCGGCCGATCGCTGACTATTTTCCATGAATGATCATAAACTGTTCATTAGGAATTTATGGATGTTACAATCCTCCTAACCTTAAAAGAGATTTCGTCCTCGAAATATGGCACCAATCAAACGCTAGTTAACACATTTAGCGATATCAATTAATTCCTTTTCCAAAAAGGATCGCCTTCACGAAACCTTACCTCACATTCGAAACCAATTACATCTCGGTTGAGGTTGTCACTGTATTCCACATAACAAGCCGCCACAAACTCAATTTCTAAGGTTCAATGTACCTTACCGATGCAGGAAAGAGCATCGAGTCCTTATCAAATCATTTCCCTATTATAAAATTTCGGTTGCCTCCCAACCTTAGATTGAACATATTACCTCAAAAGAGCTTACGACCCTGAGCTAACCACTCCCACCAAGGGTACCTCAGAGTGGACTTGACCTTAAACACCTCTAAGCGTCCTTCATTGAATCACGTTGCACTCTTTTCTTGCATTTAAGAACACAATAAACTCTGCAGAAATGATCCAACTATTGATTAATCATACCCCCTTTCAATTCCATGCATCCACAACCATGATGACTTTACCCGAGTAGTGAATGAATCCATATATATAACTGATGAGCTGATCACATGCTGCTGTTACAAGACGATACTTATAATCTCAACAAAATAAGGCCTTCTTAATAAGCTATTTCTACTTAAGGTCCATGTCGATATTCTCACTAAATATCTCCAATAATCAATACCCTAAAAGGTTTATTGTCCTTTCCTCGACGAAATTTCCCATCAACAAGTTTGGTCCGATTCGGCACAACAATAAGTCCATTCCTCAAGCTGACCATACAAACACAACATCTGTAGATAGCGGATTACCCCAAAATCTGCGGTTACACAACTCTCATAATGCATTCCAGCATCGGTTGTCGAATCAGGTAAGACTTCGTTGATTACAGAACTATCAATGATCGATTCCTAGGTATAAATATCTACATCCCTTAATGTTACCACTTAACTTGCAACACCAGATTCAATGGATGTGTACTGAGGCATACTAACGATTATTGTTCCCAAAATCGAGTGCCAACACCTATCCTCAAAATAACTACTTGTAATGTGGATATACTACCAAATATTCCATTCCTAATTAGCAATGTCGATTTGAAGTTGACAACTACTCATGGAGATAATCACCTAAATCAAACATCCTTATTAGCCAACCATAACATCATCATTATTCATAGATACCCATTAAGGTGATACACCATATACACATAGCATGTTGTCGTACCACTAACCCACAAATTCAAAAACCAAACACACATAAGCAACCACACAAGGTTTTAACCCAAAGACTTATCGTAACGGGAAGATCATCACTTAATTAACTAGGAGAAAGCACAAGCCGAACGTCTCCATTACTTCTGCGCAAGCCAATCCATGAAACCAAAATCCCAAAATTCGGACTGACCACAGGTCGTTTCAACCGATGCTACAAACCCCCAAGGACGCCTCTAGCCCTTATTAACAGTCCTTTCACAAGGAGGGGTTTAAAATTAAGGTTCTAATGAGTTCAAGGGTTTTTCAAGTTCTTGTGTAATAAAAATTCAAAGTAAGCATTTGAAAATTTTCTTTTTCTTAGGTGTTTGCGCGTTTGTTCTGTTTGCATGAACAATGTTTTGCGTGAAGTAGTTCTATGGTATAAATAGTTTTTCTTTTCAATAGATATATGACTGAAAGAAGAGTTGTGCGTGTTCTTCAGAGTTAGAGAGAGAGTTTGTACTGTTGAATCTGAAATCAATATAAGAGTGTTTCAATTGATAAATTGTTGTTATAATCTTGATATATACTGATTATGGGACACACAATTGGTATCAGAGCAGATAGAAATTCAGAAAATCCGATGGAATTTGAAGATTTTAAACTGTTCATCGTCGAACTCACTGTAGCATTTGATTTCATTGATTTTGTGTTGTTTTGAGTGATATTTTGATTGTAATAGATTCGTCTTAGTGTTTAGAATGGATTGTATTCAGGTCATTTAGGCTAATTCACAGAGATTTAGTGTAAATTTGTGGATTTTTGTTCGAGTTTATTAACTACTCTGTACGAATTGTTCTTGGATTAAAATCCATTAATTTGTGTTTATTTTGAAATTTCAAGCATTGTAATCTGTTCATACACCATAATCGAGCATCCCTACAATGTTTCAAGCCAATTAACAAAGGATTGAATCGATTTCAGAGGCAAAATCAAGTTTGGAGTTCGACAATGTGAAGAACTCGCTAGATCTGAGTTTCGCGCAAAGGAAGAACTTGCAGAAGGAAGAACTCGCAAGCCTCAAAAAATTCGCAAGTGTAGAACTCGCTAGTAGGGTTGTGCGCGAAGCTAAAACTCGCACATAACTAGGTGCGAGTTTCTACTGTTCATCTTCAGTATTGTGCGAGAAGTGGCTTTTGCGAGAAGTATTGTGTGTACGAAGTGTTTTTGTTGAAAATTTTCTAAGTCCAAAACTCGCAAGACCCTGTGCTGCGCGTTTGCATTTAGCGAGTTTCTCTTTTTCGAAATTTTTCTAAGTCTCATTCTTGCAAGCTTTTGCGCGAAGTTCTATAACTCGCACATTGTGGTGTGCGAGAAGTAGAAACTCGCAGAGTACATTGTGCGCGAAGAACAAACTCGCATAACATTGTGTGCAAGAAGTGACTTCATGCAGTCTTCATTGTGTCATTTCTCAAACTCGCATAAAAGCATTTGCATGTTTTGTTTTTGTTCTTTGGTTTGCGAGTTTCATACTTAGTATTTTTTTCTGAATTTTTCTGAAATTTAACTGAGTTTGATTTTTGTAGATCCAGTTTGTGTTTTTCTGAATTTCTGACGATCAGTAAGCAGTATATTTCAAGATGACTTCTAGAGATGCTCTTTCCATCGGCACTGATGTCAAGCCCCCGTTGTTGTTCAAAGGGGAATATGAACAATGGAAAGACAGATTACTCGATTTTGTTGATCGACAAAAGAATGGAAAGAACATTCTGACATCAATAGAAGAAGGTCCAATGCCAAAAAAATTTGAGAACATTCCTGTTGATGTTAATGATTCAGATGGAGCTCCGAGATCAAAGAAAATTGAGAAAGGATATGCAAAATTCTCTGATGAGAAAAAGAATCGATTTTATGCTGATAAAACTGCCAGATCTTTGCTATTACAAAGTATGACCAATGAGATATATGTGAAAATAGATAGCTATAAGGAAAGTGCCAAATCTATGTGGGATCAACTTCAGAAGATGATGATAGGTTCAAAGGTTGGGAACCAAATGAAAGTAGCTAACTGTATCAACAGCTATGAAGAGTTCAAAGCAAAAGACAATGAAAGCTTGCAAGAGACTTATGAAAGATTTGTTCTACTCTTGAATGAACTCTCGAAGAACAAGGTCAAGAAGGATCAAATAGAGAACAACGTTAAGTTTCTTAGCATCTTGCAACCGGAATGGCAAAAGCACACATGCCGAATGAAACAAATGAAGGATCTGAGTGACATTATGTTACGTAAGGTTTATGAGACGTTGAGACCGAATGAAGAAGAGGTAGAAGAGAAAAGAAGTGAGAAGAAGAAAGTTGAAAAGGTTACTGATCCCATTGCACTTGTGGCTGGAGAAAAAGAGAAAGAAAAGAAAGAAAGGAAAAAGAAGAAGAAAGTCATTACCAGTTCTGAATCAGAATTGGAATCTGATGGAGATGATGGAGAGAGTCTTAAGCAAGCAATGTTGTTATTGACCCGAGCATTCCAGAAGAAGTTCTACAAGAAGCCGGGATCAAATTCTCAGAGGTATTCTTCATCAAGCTCAAACAACCACAAGCATAGAGAAAGAGTTGAAGGAATTAGAATTGTTGAGAAAAAGGTCGGAATAAAAGAAGAAGTATGTGAATGATTACACAAGTACTGAAAAGAAGACGACTAATGATCTGATCAAATGCTACAACTGTGGCAAGTTCGGACATTATGCAAAAGAATGTCAGAAGACAAAGGTTCGCAACTCAGAGTATTATCAGAACAAATTGCTCTTGGACAAGCAACAAGAAACTGGCAAGACATTAATGGCTGAAGATGAATACTGGTTGGATCATTCTAATGAGGAGGAAGAACGAGAAGAGACTGCTCATCTATGCTTGATGAGAAAAGAAGTGAAAGATGATGATTCAGATGATGAGACTGCTGATGAGGTAATGAACTTAACTGAAAAAGAATTCATGACCAAAATGGAAGCCTTGATGGTCGAACTTCAAGACCTTCAATCCAAACTGAAAAAGGAAAAAGACAGACTTGCTAGGAGAAATCAACAAATCTTTGAACTTAATAAATCAGTTATTGAGAACAAAGATTTAATTGATTCTCTACGCAAATCTGATTTTGTTTTTTAAAATGAAAAAGTTTGTTTTTAAAGTAAGATTTCTGAATTACAAAAACAATTGTCTAAGTCTGATTCTGAAAAACAAGAATGTGTTCTAAAATAGTTTAAATTGCAGGTTGAGAACAAGACTTTAGAGAAAAAGGTAAATGGTCTGGAAGCAAAGCTATATCTTAGAGGCCAAACAGATCAAACGATTCCTTGAATACACCTAATGAAGAAGATGATTTTAAAGAAAAATGGGGACTAGGTTATGATAATCCTCATTACCTAGAAAAAGCTATCAGAAAACAGCCAGGTCTATATAATGCAAATTATATGTATGCTGCTGATGAACTTCCTCATTTGAAACCCAAATTTATTACCAAATCATCAAAAGAAGTTGAGGACAAAGAAGATGAGAAAAGAATGAATTTAAAGAAAATGCAACTACCATTTTGATATGAAAGACTGAATGATAGTTATCTTTCTAAAACATCAAAATTTCTTTCAAATGATTATTTCGCTAGTTATTTATCGACTGAGATGGAGGCAAAACTTGTTCAAGCTAAAACTTATGTACCTCCACTCGTTTTAGAAAGCAAGATAATTGAATTAGAAAATATTTTAACTGATGAAAGAATTTTGGGTGATATAACACAAGATGTATTTTCTACAGTGTTAGAGAACACAGATTTTCATGATAAATCTAAAATGTGTTCTTCATCTTCTAATCTACTTCAAACTTATGAGACTGTTTTTGATTATTTATTTGAGTCTGCAAATGATTTTCTAAATTCTGATGAAGGGTGTATAGAGGAAATTGATATGTTTGACTTTAATGCTACACTTCCAAATCATTCTACTTTTGTGATAAATGGACAAGCTTTTCCTACTGTTCATGAAAAGGTCGAATCATCAACTAAGGTTGGTGAATCAGTTTCTGTAATTGCTGATTACTATGCTCAAGGTAAGAAATATAAGAAACAGCGATTACAAAAACAGAATAACATTGGTAAACACGAGAAAAATAAATTTCAGATATCTGATTTTCCTAATAAATCTAAATCTTCTATTTCAGATATAAGAAAGAATAGGTCAGAAGCAAGATCTGAATGGCGATCAAAAAGGAAGAATGCTGAGACAGCTGAATCTTTTACTGATAATTTTGGTAATAGATCTGATAGTAGTATTACTGAAGTAATTGGTTATGTTGCTTCTTATAACATCTTATTCTTATCAGTGAAATGATTTTGCTTATTCTTATCAGTGAAATGATTTTGCTTATAACATCTTATTCTTATCAGTGAAATGATTTTGCTTAACATTATAATTCTAATGATTGGTTTGGATCTTATCATGTTTATTCTTCTAAATCAAAACTTTTCAAAACTTTTCAAAAGAAAAGAGGATCCATATTCAAATGGATGCCAAAATCTTGTACTAATCTGTTAGGACCCGTTTTTAAATGGGTACCTAAAATTGTTGTTTCCTGATTTCTCTTGCAGACTCGGCCTATGTAATACTTGGATAGCGGATGTTCCAAGCATATGACCGGGCAGAAAGCTTTATTGTCTAATTATACAGAGAAAATCAACGGAAATGTACGATTTGGGAACGACCAGTTTTCACCAATCTTAGGATATGGTGATATCATTCAAGATAACATAACGATTAAGAAGGTGAGCTATGTCGAAGGCCTAGGGCACAACCTGTTTAGTATCGGTAAATTCTGTGACAAAGGGTTAGAGGTCAACTTAAAAGCTAAGAATTGCTCAGTTCGTACCGAAGACGGCAAAAACTCTTAGTCGGAAATCGAAAGACAAATCTATACACCATCAATCTTTCAAAGGTTCAGAATGACAATCAGTTGCTTACTGACAAAAGCCTCGATGCAGCAAAGTTGGCTTTGGCACCGAAGGCTGTCACACCTGAATTTTCGTTACATTAAGAAGCTAGTCAGTGGAAAGTTGGTGAACGGACTTCCTGTGCTCAAATATGAAAAAGAACACTTGTGTGTAGCGTGTGAAAAAGGGAAGATGAAGAGAGCTCCACATAAACCGAAGCCTGAACCAAGTACTAGTTCTCTGTTAGAGTTGTTACATATGGATCTTTGTGGTCTAATGCGAACGCAAAGTTTAGGTGGAAAAAAATACGTGTTGGTTATCGTGCACGACTATTCGCGATGCACGTGGGTCAAATTTCTACATTCAAAAGATGAGACACCCGAAGTTCTCATTACATTTCTGAAGACGATCCAGGTGAATCTGCAGAAACCAGTCAAGCTTCTCAGAACTGAGTTCAAAAACAAAACTGTTGAAGAGTATCTCGAATCGGTCAGGATATCACATCAATACTCTGCTGCTTGTACACCCGAACAAAATGGAGTAGTCGAAAGGCGAAATCGAACGCTAGTCGAGGCTGCTCATACTATGCTCAACCAATCTGACTTACCTCTATTTCTGTGGGTAGAAGCTATTTCGACTGCGTACTATACTCAGAACCGTTCCATGATACACCGTAGATTTCAAAAGACTCCGTATGCGTTGATCAACAACCGAACACCAACCATTAAATATTTTCTTGTTTTTGGTTGCAAGTGTTTTGTGCTCAACGATAGAGAGAGTCTAAACAAGTTCAGTGCTAAGGCAGATGAGGGCATCTTCATTGGATATTCTTCTACATCTACTGCATATCGAATATATTTGAAGAAGTCGAAGAATGTTATTGAAAGCGTCAACGTTACATTTGATGAAGAGATGGATTCTAAACAAGTCAGTTCAGAACCCGTGATAACTAGAGTTCTAGCTTATGGAAAGATCAATCCAGAACCAGCAAAGAACAAATCAGATGAAGCATCATCGTCTAATACTCATCTATCTGATTTAGATTTGTTGTTTGAATTTTACTATGATGAGTTTTTAGGATCTAAATTTCCTAATTCTGTTGTGGTTGACAGGTCTGATGATTCAATGACAAATCCTACAACTGCTTCAGATGTTTCAACTGAACTTTTACCCCCGGTTCAGATAGAATCTCAAGTTCAAACACATAATTCTTCTGTTGAAGCTGAATCTGTTAATGAAGAACCAGAAGTTACTGCATCAGTAGGGTGTATGATAAGGATAGATCAACAGACTGAACAAGCTGTTCCTACTGAAACTTCTGCACCACTTCCTTCAACTGAACAACTCCTTCCTACTGTACAAAATGAAGAAGCTGATAGTGGATTTTTAGATGATAAACATGATCAATCTTCGTCTACTCCACTCTCTCACAAACATCGTTGTACCAAAGAGCACCCTTTACACCAAATAATTGGAGATCTAAACAAGCCAGTGGAAACTAGGTCATCAACTTTGAATCAATGTATGCATAACTCATTCCGCAGCAAGATAGAGCCCACTCGTGTATCAGAGGCTCTAGCTGATTCGGATTGGGTGTCTGCTATGCAAGAAGAGTTAAACCAGTTCGAATCCCTGATAGTCTAGAGAATAGTGCCAAAACCAGAAGAAAAAACTGTTATCGGCACTAAATGGGTGTTCAAAAATAAAAAGGACGAAGATGGTATTGTTATAAGGAACAAATCCAGACTTGTTGCCAAGGGATATAGGCAAGAGGAAGGCATAGACTACGAAGTGATGTATGCTCCAGTAGCGTGTATAGAGGCAATCCGTATGTTTCTAGCCTACACAGCTCACAAGAACTTCACAGTCTACCAGATGAACGTGAAGACTGCCTTTTTGAATGGCATTCTTAAGGAGGATGTCTGTGTGTCTCAACCAGAAGGGTTTGTAAATCCAGATAAGGCAAATCACGTTTACATCTTCGATAAAGCCCTGTAATGTTTGAAACAAGCCCCTCGCACATGGTATGATGTTCTATCTCAATTCTTGGTCAAGTCAGGTCTTTCAAAAGGTAAAGTTGATACCACTTTATTTATTAAGAAGGAAAAAGCTAATATCATACTTATTCAGATATATGTTGATGAATTAATATTTGGCTCTACAAATCCTAAATACTGTAAAAACTTTTCTAACCTCATGGTGTCACGTTTTCAAATGAGTATGATGGGAGAGATGAATTTCTTTTCTTGGATTACAAGTAAAACAGTTTTCAACGGGGATTTTCATTAACCAATCTAAGTACATTTTTGATATTCTTCGGAAGTTCAAAATGGAGAATTGCAAACCAATTGGAACCCCGATGGCACCAGGTACTAAGATTAGCACTGATCCTTCGGGTTAAAGTGTTGATGTTAGGACTTATAGAGGTATGATAGGTTCTTTAATGTATCTTACTTCAAGTAGGCCAGATATAATGTTTTCAACATGTTTATGTTCTAGATATCAGGCTGCTCCTAAAGAATCCCATTTGGCTGCTGGCAAACGGATATTTAGATATCCGAAGGGGACTGCAGATCTTGGTTTGTGGTATCCTAAAGATACAGGATTTCAACTCACTGCTTATTGAGATGCAGATCATGTTGGGTGCATGCTGGACAGATATACTTATTCAGATATATGTTGATGAATTAATATTTGGCTCTACAAATCCTAAATACTGTAAAAACTTTTCTAACCTCATGGTGTCACGTTTTCAAATGAGTATGATGGGAGAGATGAATTTCTTTTCTTGGATTACAAGTAAAACAGTTTTCAACGGGGATTTTCATTAACCAATCTAAGTACATTTTTGATATTCTTCGGAAGTTCAAAATGGAAAATTGCAAACCAATTGGAACCCCGATGGCACCAGGTACTAAGATTAGCACTGATCCTTCGGGTTAAAGTGTTGATGTTAGGACTTATAGAGGTATGATAGGTTCTTTAATGTATCTTACTTCAAGTAGGCCAGATATAATGTTTTCAACATGTTTATGTTCTAGATATCAGGCTGCTCCTAAAGAATCCCATTTGGCTGCTGTCAAACGGATATTTAGATATCCGAAGGGGACTGCAGATCTTGGTTTGTGGTATCCTAAAGATACAGGATTTCAACTCACTGCTTATTCAAATGCAGACCATGTTGGGTGCATGCTGGACAGGAAGAGCACTTCAGGTCACATTCAATTTCTTGGAGACAAGCTCGTTAGTTGGGCGTCAAAGAAACAATTTTGTGTTTCCACATCGACTGCTGAAGTAGAGTATGTAGTTGTTGCCAGTTACTGCTCTCAAGTTTTGTGAATGAGAACACAGCTGCGAGAATATGGATTCAAGTTTGACAAAATACCGATCTATTGTGACTCAAAGAGCGCTATCGCGATATCAGCTAATCCTGTGCAGCACACTAAAACAAAGCACATTGATGTCAGGTATCATTTTATAAAAGATAATGTAGAAAAAGGTACAATAGAACTTTACTCTGTAAAGACTGATTATCAACTTGCAGATTTGTTTATCAAAGCTCTAGATGAAAACAGATTTAATTTTCTTGTATCTAAGCTTGGTATGCTAAATCTTAAGGTCTAATCAGTAATTACTTATTAAAGTTTATTTTATTGTAATTTTTCATCATTTCTTTATCATTATTTCTGAAAGGATATCTGCACTTTCACATGTTGTTCATCTTCTCAGGGGGAGTGAGACAAGATTCTATGTTGATCGATATTATTTTGAGGGGGAGTGTATAGAATTTAACTGATAAATTTTTGTGATGCATGAATTTAGGGGAGTTTACAAGTCAAAGGAGTAAGGATATGATTTCTGATTAATTCAGATCAGAACTCGTACTTTAATCATTTTACTGCTTTATGTCTTTTACATTTAAATAAATTTTGTGAATAAAGTTGCTTTGACTAGACTTTGAGACTTGTGCAGAATGAGAGAAGCTATCAAGATCATATCATTATGATTTTCAGCTTGACTTCATGAGATTTAAGACTGAACAACAAAGGTTAAATTTCTTCTCTTAAACTCATACATGGTTGAAAGAAGGACGACTTTCAATCATAAAAACATGTTCTTAAATGTTCAAACCACTTCCCGATTCTTAAAACAGATTTTATGAATTGGAAGTGTGATTTTTAAATGTTTTCAAGAATTACTTGTTCTTACATGATTATAAACCGTGTGTTTCCAAAGATAAATACTTGTGTATTGTCTTTTCTTTAAACTTTCAAGTATTCACACACACCGGTTTAATTTTTGTTCAAAAAGTTATCACCATGTCTCATAATGACCAAATTTTTCGATGGTGATACACCCCGCTTGTATTTCAAAGAATTTTGAGCGTTATTTCATTTCGAAGCGTTCATTTCAAGAATGTCTGTATTTTGATTCATATAGACAATATCTGTTATTCTTGACCATAAGCTTTGATTGTTATATCATTCATTTCTGATCATTTTTCATACAATGTCAGATTTTCAAACAAGTCTCTTCCATTCATTTCTATTCATTAAATTTACTTGTTTGAAAATACTTCATTGTTTCAAATGATCAAATTGTCATGATTACATCAATGAGCATACACATATCTAACCCATATTTTCCATGTCTTAAATGTTCAAGATAAACCATTATGAGCAACATATGCTTTATAGGACAATACGGGTTCTTTGTGCTAGGACTTACATAAAACTTCTATGGATTCACGTCAAACAGTGTTTCCTACCCAAGAAGTTAATCCATAGTGATTGAGTGTGAGGAGTCTAAAAGAAACGAGTGTGGGATGTGTGACGAGGTAAAATGGAAATGAGAGTTTGGTTAGATATGAGCTTAATGATTAAAAGAAAGAAGGTGTGAGATCAGAGTAAAAGAATATCAAACTCTACACCAACTACTTTCTGAGCCGGGCAGCCACATTACTAATGTTTCACAACTCTTGGTGAACATTATTGAAACAGGCAAATAGCCCATGCCAACTCTTGACTAAACCCCACCAGCCACTCATTTTCTTCTTAAAAAGAAAATGTTTCATATTTTTTTGGGGACGCAACACATTATCTATCTGGTTTTCATTTGGAAAATATGGATATTGAAAAAGAAGGAAGTCTGCCCCACTTTCACACTTCAATCATGCACATTGAGTCTGTGTTTATCTACTGTTGTCTCAGTGGTTTACACAATGTTGAGCCTTATTCAAAGCAATCATCATATGTTTAATTTTTTCAACACTTGCACGAACACACAAGGAATTTGTTTTCTTGTCATAACGTTCATAGAAATTGCCTTTGTGGTGTTTCGATGATTGGATGGAATCCTTGGGGAGTGATCATAACAAAAGCTCCTTTACATTGTGTATCTGTTACACACAGTGACTTCGTGTTACTGACAGGCAGGCATTTTAACTGATTCATTTGTTGATTCAGGTGTTACATTCCTATTTTGTATAGATTTGAAAAGATTTGGATGAATACATTTTTCGAATTGGCAACGAATCAGAGGCTCTTGGACATATCAGAATGGTCAAAGACATTTCTTGATGAAAGTTTTGATGATACCTGTAACACCCTCAAATTTGGAAAAAGGGACTAATTAAAAATTTTCAACAATACCTTAAAGGATAATAAATCCCTTACTACCAGACCATAATTGAAACACATTTCTAGGTTGAACCATCAACAAAATAATTAAAGTCTTACATAAAGACTAACTAAAGTCGGGTGTTACTATAAGCCAATACCAAAACGCTATCTCCAATAATAATGCGGATGACTTCATCAAGCTAAACACTTCTTCGAGCACACAACTAGCACTCATCACTCCACGGTGTCGCTAGAACTAATCCCGAGATGAAACCTGATGCACATGCCGACAAATAAAAAGGTTAGGCTAACGCCTAGTGAGTTCAAGAGTTTATATCATGATTATAAAGGAAAACGTAAAATGGAAATATTGTAACTTATAATCATGATCCTTTTTCAATGATTTACTTTGAAATAATGGAACAACTCATTTAACAATAATATGCATTTCATAGATGGACGTCTCCACGCCAAAACATTCTTTCATGAAGTAATGTAATCCAATGCTTACTCAAAACGAAGATAATGGTAATGCTCAAATAATGACATTTGAATAAGCTTTATAAAAACAAACGACCAAAATATGAGTAAACTCAAGTCTCCAAACTTATAGCATAAGGAGATAACCCAAATCTCAAACGTCACTGAAAACGAGGATAAAATCAAAAACCTCAAAACAACACCTCACGGTGACGGGGGAATCCCGAATTCCAAGGCTAGTGGCGGAACACAAAAGTAGGCCACATTCCAAGTTATTGAGCTCACCATACTAGGACCCATGGCCACGAGCACGCCGACTCGTACTAAGATGTGAGGGAGGGCCCCCGAGGATCCTAATCATGCTCATTCGCTAGGATTACATTTAAGATCCATGGCTAGTAAACGGTCTCACATAACCGTACCAAACGCCCCCGAGGATCCAATGTCTCAACTAGCTACAAATGGGGAGTGACTATCCCATAAAATACAGACTCAGAATTTAACTCGCGGATCCAGGACTGGGTATTGGACCATACGAGCCCTCACCGTAATCTCCTCAAAAATTCCAAGACTAATTATGGCCAACATAAAATTAATAGCCCACTTTCTTTTTAAATAATAAAAACCGACTCATATGCCTATGGATCCACTGCATTGCAGTCTAAACAGTACATGACTCCAATTGAATGACCAACGCACTCAAAACATGTAATTCTCAAATGATGCGCATTAACCGCCATCAAACTCGGTATTTCACAACGGGCTATTAAATCGGACAAATGTCCTCAAGACTCATTTATTTTCAAATATGCATTTCCAAGTTTAACTGCTGATAAGAATGGAAATCATAAAATGAGACTATACACATTTCAAGTACCTCACATAAATGAGCAAGTAATACTTCATAAAACATCCCCTTTCATGAATGATGCATAAACCCGACAAACACTTAAAAGTGTATTTTCACCCAAAGGCCCATTTATGTAATAAATTATCAAAAAGCCATTCATTTGTGATCCTTTATCAAAATACCCAAAATCCCAAATATGGGTGATTTAGAAGTTTAATAAGCTAAACATTTCAATAATCAAAAGTTACCAAAATCCGATAGTTGATAATTCATGTAAAACACATAAACACTTTAAAATAGATATTTTGGCATGTACAACGTTTTCACAAATCAACTTAAACTCACCTTGCTAGATTTAGGCTAAATCTAGATTTTACCCACTTAGAGCTTTCCTTGAAGAACTTGATTCTTCAAACCAAATCTTCCAAAACCTAGATCCATAAGGTTCCAACCATAAATGTACATAATCAACCACAAATAAACGTTTCCCAACCTTATACATGAATACCTCAACTGATACCAAAACCCTAACTTCCAAAAATGAAGAGAATAGGAGATTACCTTAATCCAAGATTGAATCCACCCATCAAAACATCTCTAGTTCGCCAAAATGGTTACAAACCTCCAATATATGAAAGGGAGAACAAAGGGTGGATGAAACCCTAGAAAACTTTGTTGAAGAAGATGAATAGTCAAAGATGAGAAGTTTACCACCACAAAATACTCTAGTATACTCCAATAGACTTCCAATCTCTTACTAGATCCTTCAAGATCTCTCAAAAACGAAACTGTAGAAACTTGAATCACCCAAATTGGAGTTGTGTATCAAAAGATATGAAGAAATGAAGTTTTGGGTGAAATGAGGCTGAAATCAGGTTTTTAACCTGAGCTGTTGTCTCTGATGTAGCGCACGACCCGTGCGCCTTTGTGAAGGGAAAACGCACGACCCGTGCATCCCACAGACCGCAAGAAATGTGCCCAAACACTGATTTGGTCATAAACTCTTCGTTATAGCTCCGTTTTCACTCTGGAAATAACCGTTGGACTCGTAATTGAATCCTTCATCTATCAAGACTATAATATCAAGGATTCAAGCCCAAAATCATATATATTATTTTTCTTTTAATATATCGGTTTCTGTATTAACTTGAAATGACACCTTTCGAAAATCGGTGTGTTACAATACCGATGCTCTATTCATCAAAAAGGGGGAGAAGATTTAAACAAATGTATGTGTCAGAAATTCCAAAGTTAGAGAATTGTTTAAAGATCAAAATTTAAAGATTTGAAGAGATTCAAAGTTTGAAAGTTTGATAGATTGCTCAAGCAAAGTCAAAGAATGTTTGAAGATGTGCCGATTTTCTGAAATTTTCTTTGAAGAGATTATTTGCTGAAGCAAGTTGAGTTAATTCTGAAGATAATTTATTTCCGAAGTCTGAAAGAGTTTGTGAAAGTCTTGGGAAGATTATTGAAGACTGTTTCTACCAATCTTGGGAGAGATTGTTACTATTTGTTGAAGGATAGTGTTTGAAAGGAATACAACTAATTTGAAGATGATTCAAGTTAACAGAATTCAACAAAGGGGGAGATACATTTTGAAAGAGATTGAATCAAAGGAGGAGATTGTTTTTGCTAAATCTTTTTGAAGATGATCTTGAATTCAAAGGGGGAGATTGTTAGATCATAAATCTGTTGGATACAAGATCAAGATATCTGAAGATCAAAGTCAAAGCTGAAAGTCAACTCTCTGTCAAATTCAAAGTTCTTGTGTAATAAAAAGTCAAAGGCAACATTTGTAATTTTTCTTTTTCTTAGGTGTTTGCGCGTTTGTTCTGTTTGCGTGAACTGTGTTTTGCGTGAAGTAGTTATGTGGTATAAATAGTTTTTCTTTTCAATAGATATATGACTGAAAGAAGAGTTGTGCGTGTTCTTCAAAGTTAGAGAGAGAGTTTGTACTGTTGAATCTGAAATCAATATAAGAGTGTTTCAATTGATAAATTGTTGTTATAATCTTGATATATACCGATTGTGGGACACACAAAGTTACTATGCCAATTTAACATTTTATATAACCTTCAAATACATAATCTTTATAACATTTAATCATGCGAGTAAAAATCCACTACCGTTTACCCGGTCGGTGTGCAAAGTGACAACAACCACTACATGTATAAAATCATTTCAAGAAGCCTTTAATCATTACTTACGCTAATAATGATAGTAGATAAGGATATTCAACAAGCTTTTCAAATGGACCACTATGGTCCTAGCTTGCGTCTATATACGCCATAAATGTGGAAATAATTTTACGTACCAAAACCGTTTATAACAAGGTGTTTGAACAAAACTCCAAGAGACAATTTACGTAATCGAGTTCCCAAAATTTCTCATCTCACTATGTAAGGATATGGAATAAAATTCTCAACAAGATCTGCATGCTGAGTTCGTTACTCAAAACTTAGTGACACAAAATATGCATGTGATTGGTCAAACGTACAATAAATTAAAATCAATTTTCAAGCTTTAGGCCGTACAATAAAATGATCTTGTCCTAAAATAGTCGCTACAATGACATGTATACCGATAATCCGTTTAATGCATTACATGAAACTATAACAACAAAATCAACAACTGAAGAAGGCATAAAACAAAAGTTCAACTCGAACCATTAAAGGTCTTTCCCATGCATTACTCACGCAAAAATGTGAGTCAATTCAAATACCAAACAATGTACCACGAAATATTTGCATAAAACTCAAAAGAGAAATGACATGATATTGAAACTTCCCAAAATAACATATGGAATATCATTTGCTAACAAAACTCTTAAGACGTCTCTTACGGTTGCGAGATGAAATATGCAAAACTCGCAGGAGAAAAAAGGTTAAACAAAACCCGTAAGTTAACGCATACGATAACTCAGTATACGCGTTTCAAAGTTCATCTAAGCGACACAAAATGTCGTAAAGTAAAACTCCATAAGACCCCAACTACATTCCCATAAAACTCAATGAGACTCAATGACACCAAAAACCGATTGATGCCAACATCTTCGTCCCCAAAAATCTAAAAGCATAAGACAAAGTTATGACGAAAATATCACAATTCCAATAATTTCCCCTTTTTTCTCAACGTGGTATAAAGTGACGCCTTTCAACAAAACTCGCAAGTAAAATCCCAATAAAACTCAAACACCAAAATAGTGGGAATAACTTTTTCTTTTAAAACCTTAACATATGTGGAGGAGATCCAATGTTAAGGTCATCAATCGCAGTTACTTGCCCGAAACCCTAAACAAGGTTAAATCGTGGATACTTACAACATCCAAAAATAGCGTCCGGCAAATAGGGATAAAGAAGATCCGAACAAAGTTTGCAATCTTGTGCAATAAAACAATTTTTATGCATGTTCAACTCATGGTTTTAAAATCTCGTGCGTATTAAACGTCTTTCCACGGATCCGAAATACGACCCACATGGAAATTTGGAAATGTATGAAACACTTTATGCAAAATAATTCAAGAGTAATTTTCGTGCATGAATTTTTGTCGAGACCCAAAACCTTACGACCGAGCTCTCCAAGTCCAACGATCTCGCTACCGATACCCGGACGCTCAACATCTTAAGGTGACGATATGCAACTAGACCAGTTAACCTCACAATTTCTCCTCGAAATAAAGTCGATTCAATAGACCTATGGTCCTAATTCAACCGATTATTGGGACCCGAAGCGGTCCACTTAACGCAATCACCATGTTTACCGTCACTCCAAGTGACGAATGCTAAAATCATCAACTCCATCTAATGGTTACCCATTTAGAAACTTCTTTATTATCCCAACGGTCATCATACCAAGTCAGTTCAAGCATACACATGTACCATGTAGGTTCACCATAACACTGCCCAGGAGCAATTATGAACGTACCGTACACGGTCATCCTTGTTACTCTCGACGTGATTCCCGTTCCTGGTGACTCCATCAACCTCAAAGTATCATATCTTAAGGTACCTAATGGTGAATATTCACTTTAAATTACTTAAAATAACGCTAGTTTAAGTCTAGGCATCCAAAAGCAATACCTAATTCTCTCAAACTTAAGCTCTAATACCAACATGTAACACCCTCAAATTTGGTAAGAAGTAGCTAATTTCATATTTCCAAAAATGCCTCAAAGAAAGACAAAGTATCTTAGAACAAGTCTATTCATGAAATCATGTTCTAGATTCAGCCATCAATAAATATAAATAAAGCCTTACACGAAGACTAATCAAAGGTTAGATGTTACTAAACCCAAATACAAAATGCTATAACCCAAGATAAAAGGAGAAGGCTACACCAAACTACTCACCCTCGAGCATAACCTATTTCTCGTCTCTTCACAGTGTCGCTAGTACCACACCCCACCGGGACCTGATGCACATTCCGACAAATAAGAAGGTTAGGCTAACGCCTAGTGAGTTCAACATGAATAATTATATCGTTAAAAGGAAAGAATGTAATTCGAACCATAATCATTCAAAATGATTTATCTCAAATATGAAAAGACGCGTTTTCCAATAAGGAAATCATGGAAAGCCATCCATATAAATATAATATGCGATCGGAAACATGGAACTAAAATCCAATACTCAAGTAACCATAAAACGGGATGAAACCCAATGTTAAAACATGGACAATTAAATATCCAAAATACTGCTGGCCGACAACAGGGAAGACCCGCATCCGTTGAGAGTGGAGGAACACAAAAGTATGCCACTCATACAACATTAATCGTATGACACTTCACGACATGAAAGCCCAAGTGCCCCTACAACTCTCTTCAAGCTACACCCAAAGAGACAACTGACTTTAGCGAATATTACCATGAATACCACCAAAGGCCCGACAACATTCGAGGACTACAACCATGGAATTATCCCGAATGGCGGAGGTCCAAAACGCCCATCATCATGATAGCACAACTGGACTCAGCCCTCCTAGTGTACACTTGAAAGGTTAAGGTCATAAAACAAAGGTTCCGGAGTCCAACCCCTTAACACCTATTTGACCATCAAATAAAGACTGACTTATATGCCTATGGATCGAATGCAACATAGTCTATCATTAAATGACTACACAGGAGTGACCTCGCACCCAAGCATGTAAGTATCATCAAAATGCAACACAGTGCATTAGTATGTAATTCATAAACGGGCTCTGCATCGAGCCATTAAAATCGGACAAAAGTCCTCAAGACTCTTTTAACTCAACACCAAGATAAAATGCTCAAAATCCATTTGACCAACAAATAACGATCCCCTAAGTAATGAAATGCATTTAAACGACGTTTATGCAGACACATACCTCAAAGATGTGATTAACCCAAAACTTATCACGTATTGGGACCAGATATTTTCTAAATGGTTTGTGAACTCAAATACACCAAAATACGTACATCATGAATTCGACTTCATTTGTACAAAAATCACCAAAAATGCATAAATAATACTAATACTTATCAAGATATCCAAATCCCAAATATGGGCATTTTGTGAGACTAAAACAACCCAAGTTTATCAAATATGAAAACTTATCAAAATACCCAACACATTGACAAATACTAAGTTAAAATACCTAACTTTAACTCACCTCGCTATCTTAAGTTAAACCTAGGTTCCAAACCTAAATCCTTAGCCTCCAAGGATGAAGCTTTCACCATCAACAAGTCATCTTCAACATTGAGCTAGGGTTTCCAACTAACCCATTTCTCCAAATCAAAAATAGATGAACCACCAACAAATAGAACCTTTAGATCTACAAAGATCCTTACACTAAAGCTTGGCTTAAACAAGAGATTTACCTTACCCGAAACTTGATGTTAGCGTACAGATCTATTGGATTCAAGATCATCCAATCTGAAGATCGCAATCTGAAGCTAAAGCCGGAAAGTCAACTCTTAATTTAAGTCTAATGTCGTTTGTAATAAAATGTCAAAGTATTGTTTTTAGTATTTTATTATTATTTCTAAATATCTAAGTTATTAGATATTATTTAGATATTATTTTTTGTTTTAGATATTATGTTAGTGTGTCAAGGAAGCAAGATGAGATATCATATCACATTCAACACACACACTAACGGTGTAAACTAAGAGAGAACATCGAGAGCTTTAAACCGAACAAACATCAATCCTTGTAATCCATTGATTATTAATCAAACAGGTTGATAATCATATATGTTGTTGTTTTGATAAGAACTTGATATATTGTGGACCGAAAATTAGTATCAGAGCCTGAAAAACAGATTCAAATCAAGTTTTAAAGCTCGACTCTGTGTTCTTCATTTCAAAATCATTTTCGAGTTTTAGGATTTGAAATCGATCAGGTTATGATCGATTTATGGTCTAGATCGAGTTGTTGTTGATTAATTTCATTATAGAACTTATATCGATTCAAATTTTGGGATCTTGTTATTAAACAGTTCACGTCCATAAGTTATTGTTCCATCGATTGGATTTTTCAAAAAGTGATTTTTATCGAGATCAAGTGGTTACAATCTGTTCTAGAAGTGTTAAAGGTCAATTTGTTAGAATTTGGGACTGCTAATTGTTGAAAATCAAGGTTATTTGAGCAAATTAGATCGATTTTCGAAGAACAGGGACGAACTAGCGCAAAGTTCAATTTCGCGCCAGTTCATAGTCAGATTTGCGCCATCAACACGTCGCGCAAAACGTCCTTTCGCGCGATCAACTGTTCGCACAAAATTCCCTTCGCGCTACCAACAACTCGCGCAAACCCCTGTTTGCGCCACCCACGTCTCGCGCAAACCTTCATTCACACCAGACGAGCATCTCCACTTTGCGCCAACAAACTTTTCACGCAAAGTTCGCTTTTGCGCCATCAACATATCGCGCAAAAGTTAATTCGCGCAACCTTTGATTCACGCAAAATTCAGATTGCATCACCTGTATCTCACGCAAAGTTCATAAACGCAAAGTTAATCTCAAGTTCACCTGTGCGCCAACCACTTCTCCCGCAAAGTTCTGCTTAGTGCCACAGACATCTCACGGAAAACTCTTTTGCGCCAGCCACTATTAACGCAAAGTTTGCCTTTTGCGCCAGTACAAGACTTAGTCTTTTCAATCAGAATGAGTTCAAGAGAAGCTCTAGCAATCTGAACTGACTCAAAGCCACCAGTACTCTTCAGGGGAGAGTATGAACAGTGGAAACATCGGTTCATGGAATTCATTGAAAGACATGAGTTGGGTGAATTCATCAGAAAATCGATAGAAGAGGGAATTATGGCACCAGTTTATGAGACTCGTACGGAGGGAACTATGGCAACAGAGTTTGAACTTAAGTATCATGAACTAGAAGGTGATAACCTTAGAAGAGAAAAAGGTGATAGATTAGCAAAGTCTTATATTCTTCAAGGCATTCCAAATGAAATATACGTGAAGATAGACAACTATAAGGCTTCAGGCAAACAGATGTGGGATCAGCTAGAGAAGATGATGCTAGGATAAAAAGTTGGGAACCAGCTCAAGATATCCAACTGCCTAAACAACTATGAAGAATTCAAAGGCAGAGTTGGAGAAACACTAGCAGAAACTTATGACAGGTTTGTGACCTTGCTGAATGAACTAAGCAAGAACAAGGTCAATAAATCGCAAATAGAGCTGAATGTCAAATTCCTAAGCATTCTCCAGCCTGAATTGAAGAGGTTTGCCAGACAAATGAAGCAAATCAAGGATCTAAACGAGATTCCACTTCACGAGGTGTATGAAACCCTAAAAAAAATGAAGAAGAGGTGGATGAAATCTTGGATGAAAAGAGACAGGGTGAGAAGACAGTTGCTGACTCAGTTGCTTTTGTTGTGAAAAAGACGAGGTTGAATATGAAGCGAACTCTGACTCGGATGACTGTGAACTACTGAAGCAGGCTATGCTTATGCTGACAAAGGCTTTTCAGAAGAAGTTCTACAAGAAGCCAAGTTCAAACAGTCAGAGGTATTCTTCTGGTCCAAGCAACTATATTCACAAGGAGAGGGTTGAAGGAAAGAGATTTGAAGGAAAGAGAGTAGAGGAAAGGAAGCCGGAAGAAAAAAGGTATCAAGCTGAAGAATCCAGTCAGTCAGAACCTCCAACGTGATACAACTGTGGTAAAATAGGTCACTTTGCTAGAGACTGCCGAAGACCCAAAATCAGAAACTCAGACTACTACAAGAATAAAATGCTTCTAGCCAAGCAACAGGAGGCTGGAAAGGCATTGATGGCAGAAGATGAGTACTGGCTTCATCAATCAGAAGATGAGAATGAAGAGAAGGATGAAACAACTCACATGTGCTTAATGGGCAAGCAGGAATCAGAAGTTGAATCTGATTCTGATGATGAGAAAAATGAGGTATGTGATTTAACTCAATCTGACTTCTTAAATCAAATGCATGCCATGATGTCAAAACTCGAAGAGTTAGAGTCAAAGCTTAAGCGAGAAAAAGGTGTTATCAATGACAAAAACCAATCAATACAGAAACTTAGCGAGGATATTGCAGAGAAGAATGTGTTGATTGAGACAATGCATAAAAACTTTGATAACTGCGCTAAAGAAAATACAATAATTCTGAAAGAAATAACTGAAACAAATTCTAAATTGAGAAAGAATGAGTTTGATTTCAAAGAGCTTACGAAAATGTATTCTTCGTGTTCGAAAGAAAATGAATCTTTACTTGCAAAATTAAAAGCTTTGGAAGAGAAGTTATACAAAATGGGTCAAACTGAACAAACCATTCATCTGAACAAACCCAAAGAGGAAATAGAGAGTTGGGGACTCGGTTACGAGAATCCTCATTACCTTAAAAATGCTAAATCTGAAGTGCCTGCACTTTATGATTTTACTTTTATGAAACTAGCTCGACGAATCCCTGAGCTTAAAGTTTTCTGGACTGGACTGTCAAAAGAGGATGAAGCCAGGGAAACAGAAAAACAAAAGAACACATCTAATGTTCAACTTCCATTTCGTTATGCGAAGTTGAATAATAGTTATATTGATGATCCAATATATCAAAAGAAATCTCTTTCAAATGACTTATTTCAGAGTTATTCTGTAAAAGAAATGGAGGCAAAGACTATTAAAGGTAAACTATATGTCCCTCCTCTCGTTTTGGAAAGTAAAATTTCTGAACTTGAGGCTTCTTTAACAGATGAAAGACTTTTGATTGATATTGAACAAAAAGTTTTTTCACCTGTGCTTAAGAGTACTGTTCTTTCTAAATCATTAAAGGCTTCAGAATCTGATGATCTGTTTGGTTTAACTAATGGAAGGTTTGATTTTCTAAACTCCGATGGTGTTTTAGATGAGTGTATTGATCAATTTGATTTTCATGCCAAACTTCCTAACCATTAATATTTTGTTGTAAAATCCTTTAGATCAACCAGTATGTCTGAAAAAGGTAAATCATCAACGAAAGTTGATAAATCAGCTTCTTTGAAAGCTAAGAATGCGAAAGGTAAGAAGAAATCTCAGCATTCACATAAACCGATCACTACTGGTAACCCAAAGAAGATGCATTCAGTTGTTGCTCAAAAGTCTAACTCACAAGTTTCAAATGTTTCATATTTGAGCCAGAAAAGGAAGGGAGTTAAGTCTGAATGGAAACCAAAACAAAAGATAGACGAGAATGCAAAATCTTTTTCAAGTGTTAATTGTAATAAGACTATGTCTAGTAAAGATGTTTTGAAAGCGAATGTTGCTACTATTTTGAAACTAAAACTTGTAATTTATCGCAAGAAATATTCTATGAAGCAATTATTCGAGTTATCTTTATCTGCTAGAAAGTCTTCATACTATGATAAACATGTTTATGCTTCTCGTAAAGATTTTGATGTTTGGTTTCGAACTTATCATGTACACTCTCATCATCATTATTCTTCATTTGATTCTCAAAAAGGAAGAGGACCCAAATTTCAATGTGTACCAAAATCTTGTGCTAACACAGTTGGACCCAAATTCCAATGGGTACCAAAAGCTAAATCTGTGTTGTAGGAAATCAAAGTTTAAAAGGGAGCATAGAACGTAGGCTTTTGAACAAATCAGTTCAAAACCCGAACTTAAATGTCAAGATGGAGGCTTCTAAGAAATTCAACTTAGAACCCGTACTTCAACGAAGTATGACTTCTAGATAAAACAGTCTAGGACTCGTACCTCAAAGAACAATGGCTCTTGAATACATCAGTTCAAGACCCGCACATCAATGCTCAAAAGTCTTTACTCAAATTTTGTATTATGGATATCTAAATCTCTTGTTTCGTAATTTCTCTTGTGCAGATCCGTCATATGTGGTACATGGATAGCGGTTGTTCCAAGCATATGACTGGACAAAAAGGTATGTTGACCAACTTTACAGAGAAGTACTGTGGAATAGTTAGATTCGGGAATGATCAGTTTTCACCAATATTGGGTTATGGTGATATGGTACATGACAAAGTCACGATCAAGAAGGTGAGCTATGTTGAAGGCTTAAGACACAACCTGTTCAGTATAGGCCAGTTCTGTGACAAAGGCTTAGAGGTCAATTTCAAGGCCAAGAGGTGTTCTATTCGCACTGAAGAAGGCGAGAAACTCTTGGTCGGCACGAGAATGTCCGACCTCTACACAATCAATTTGTCAAACGTCCAGACTGACAAGCAGTTTGTCTACTCTCTAAAGCCTCGATGCAGCAAAGCTGGCTATGGCATCGACGACTCTCTCACCTCAACTTTAGGTACATCAACAAGCTGGTCAGTGGAAAGTTAGTTAAAGGACTTCCAGAGCTGAAGTATGAAAAAGAACATCTTTGTGCAACATGTGAAAAGGGAAATAGAAGAGAGCTCCACATAAACCAAAGCCTGAACCAAGTACAAGCGCTCCGTTAGAGTTGTTGCATATGGACTTATGCGGTCTGATGCGAACGCAAAGTCTAGGTGGAAAGAAGTACATACTAGTTATCGTGGACAATTACTCACGATATATTTGGGTCAAATTTCTACGTTCAAAAAATTAGACACCAGATGTTCTCATTACATTCCTGAAGACGACCTAGGTAGATCTGCAGAAACCAGTCAAGCTTCTAAGAACAGATAACGGCACGGAGTTCAAGAACAAAACAGTTCAAGAATATCTCGAATCGGTCGGGATATCACATCAATACTCTGCTGCTCGTACGCCTCAACAAAATGGAGTGGTTGAAAGAAGAAATCGTACGCTAGTCGACACTGCTCGTACTATGCTAAGTCAATCTGACTTACCTCTATTTTTGTGGGCTGAAGTTGTATCGAATACGTGTTACACTCAGAATCGATCCATGATACACCGCAGATTCAAGAAGACTCCTTATGCGTTAATCAACAACCGAACACCGACAATCAAATATTTCCATATATTTGGGTGTATGTGTTTTGTTCTAAACGATAGAGAGAGTCTGAACAAGTTCAATACCAAGGCGGACGAAGGCATCTTCATTGGTTATTCATATACATCAACTTCATACCGTGTATATCTGAAGAAGTCAAAGACAGTTATTGAAAGCATCAATGTTACGTTTGATGAAGAAATGGCTTCTGAACAATACAGTTCAGAACCTGTGATAACTGGAGTACGAGCTTCTGGGCAAATCAGTCCAGAACCTGCGTCTCAAGTGAACAAATCAGATGAAGCATCAACGTCTACTAACCATTTATCTGATTTAGATTTATTATTTGAATTATTTTATGATGAATTTCTTGGATCTAATGTGAATAAATCTGTTGTGGTTGACAGGATGGAAGACTCAACAACTACTCATCCAACCAGTTCAAATATCCCTATTGAATCTAACTCTCAGATTCAACAAGAAAATTCCAGTTCAAATGCCGACTCCAACAGTTGAAGCTGTGATCAATAATGAAGAGACAGAAGTTGTTGAACAAGTTGTACCTACTGAGACTTCTGCACCTACTACTTCAACTGCAACCATAATTCCTCCTCAACAACCAAAAAAAGGTACCAGTGGATTCATAGATGATAATATTGATATATATTCATATAATCCACTACCTCATGAACATAAATGGAACAAAGAGCACCCGATAAGCCAGATCATTGGTGATCCAACCAAACCGGTGCAAACTAGGTCAGCGTCAATGAATATGTGTATGCATGAATCCTTTCTGAGCAAGATCGAACCTACTCGCGTTTAAAGTCTGGGTAACTGCAATGCAAGAAGAGCTGAATCAGTTCAACGCACTTAAAGTCTGGAGACTTGTACCCAAACCTCAAGGTAAAACCATTATAGGTACGAAATGGGTTTTCAAGATCAAGAAATATGCAGATGGTACTGTTATCAGAAACAAAGCAAGACTTGTAGCCAAAGGATACAGACAAGAGGAAGGAATAGACTACGACGAGACTTATGCTCCTGTGGCGCGTTTAGAGGCAATTCGAATATTTCTAGCCTACGCTGCTCACAAGAAATTCACTGTCTTTCAAATGGACGTGAAGACCACCTTTCTGAATGACATTCTAAATGAAGAAGTCTACGTCTCGCTGCCAGAAGGCTTTGTCAATCAAGAGAAACCGAATCATGTCTACATTCTCGACAAAGCACTCTATGGAATGAAACAAGCTCCTCGCGCCTGGTTGATGTCTTATCTCAATTTTTAGTCAAGTCCGGTTTTACAAAAAGTACAATAGACACTTTGTTTATTAAAAAGGAGAAAGCCGATATCATTCTTATTCAAATCTATGTGGATGATATTATTTTTGGCTCTACAAATCCTAAGTACTGTAAGAATTTTTCAAACCTTATGGTGTCAAGATTTCAGTTGAATATGATGAGAGAGATGAATTTCTTTCTCATATTACAAGTCAAACAATTTTCATCAGGGATTTTTATCAATTGTTATTGTATTTTGGTTTAGATCATTTTATGTTGAGTTTTCTATGTAATTAGCTTGTACCCTTGTTTGACCTATAAATAGGTCTTCCTTGTCTTTTATTAGTAACTAAGCCTTGATTGTAATCCTTGAGAGAATCTAGAGAGAGAAACACTTGTAACCCTATCACTTGTGACATCAATACACATGTGATTTCCTCGTGATTCTTGTTGTTCTTGATTTTTATTTGATTGTGGTTTGATTGGACAATATCATATGGTATCAGAGCAAACAAGAAGAAGCAGATTCGATCAGATTTGAAGTTTTTTTTTTTGAAATATTTTTTGGCGGACTGATATTTCACTGTTTGATCATTGGTTTTCTTGTTTTTGCACAATTAAATCAAGAAATTGATTTGTTTGTGTACGTTTTGTTCATAGGATCAAGTTTTGTTTAGATCACATAGTCTAATTCGTACTTTAGATTGATCAATTTGATCAAAATGTTGGTTTCTTGAATAGTTGAAGTCGAACACTGTATTTTCGATTTGAGCACTGTAATTTTCGATTTCTTTTGTAAATTCAGTGTTGTAATCTTGATTCGTTTGATATAGTGGACTAATCGTGTGATTTGCAGTATAAGAAATCAAGTTTTACTTGATTTTTGATCGAACAGGTGAAGAACTCGCAAGGAAAACCCAAGAACGTGCTAGATCCGTGAAACGTGCAAGTTCTTCCCAAGAACGCGTAGATTTAGTGAAACGCGCACGTTCATCGCTAGAACGCGCTAGTTGAAGAAGTTTGTCTCAAACGCGCAAGTTGAAGTTAGCGAGTTTATAGAACGCACAAGTTGAAGGTTGCGAGTTTTGCTCTTTGATCTGCGAGTTTCTTCCATCTGCGAGTTTGCTAAAACACGCGAGTAAGCATCTGCGATTTTCTGAAATGCGCACGGTACAGTTAGCGAGTCTATCAGGAACAGTGTTCTGCGAGTTGTTTGGTCTGCGAGTTTGTTCGAAACAATGGTGTGCGAGTTTTGTCGGTCTGCGAGTTTCAAGCAATTCTGTGATCTGCGAGTTTGAGTACTTAGTCATTTTTGTCTGTTGTTTCAAATTTGATCAGTCTTGAATTTTACACACCGAGTGTAATCTGCTGTTCTTGAACGATCATTTCAAATCACATTTCAGTTACAATCATGTCTCGTGATCTGCTCAGAATGGGATCAAGGTCCAAACCACCGGTACTTCAAGCTGATGAATACCCACAGTGGAGGATAAGGATGATTAATTTCTTCAATAATCAAGATAAGAAATTGATGGATTCAATTCTTAATGGTCCACATTTCTACATGTGACAGTTGCAAGAATTCCATCTACTGGTAATAATCCTGAAATTCCCGAAAGGATTGTAGCTAGAGATCATATTCAATACAGTGAAACTGATAGAGAGCTAGTGAAAGGGATGCAACTGCTTTAACATTTCTGATAATGGCCATTCCTAATGACATTTTCAACCGTGTTGATAGTCGGGAATCCGCCAAGGACATTTGGGATAAGCTAGAAAAACAGTTCATGGGATCAACAAAGTCTATCAAGACAAAAAGGAATCAAAGTATCAATGCCTATGAAGGGTTCAAAGCAAAAGAAGGAGAATCTCTCAGGGAAGCGTATGATCGTTACAACATCATCCTAAATGATTTGAGACGGAACGGAGTTCAAAAGTCTGAATCTGAAACAAACTTCATGTTTATCAAGAATCTACAGCCAGAGTGGGATGTCTACACAATACAAATGCAAATAAATAAAGACATGGATGAAGAAAAGCTTAATGATCTGTTCTGTGCTCTAAACCAACAAGAGGATAAGGTAAAGGAGCAGGCTTCTGTGAACAAAGAGCTGCTTCAGTTAAAGGACAAACAAAAGAAGGTAGAAGACTCTTTGGCTTTAATCGTTCAAGATAAGGGAAAGACAGTTAAATCAAGTTCTGGTTCAGGAAAGAGTTTGAAAAAGAAAACACTGATCACCAACATGATTAACAGTTCAGACAGTTCAGAAGATGATACTCCAGATGACTATGATGATGATGAATTGAACGAATTTGCAGAAAAGATTGCACTTCTAACTTCAAGCTTTCATAAAAGGTTTGGTCGGAAGAAGTTTTATAATAAGCCGAAGCTCGTTTCCTACAAGTACAACAAGCATAAAGACAGATATGAAGAAAAGAAAGAGAAAGAGAAGAAAGAGGAGAGAAAAGAAGAAAAGAAAGAAGAGAAAGAAAAGTCTGATAAATGTTTTAACTGTGGAAAGCCCGGTCACTTTATCAAGGACTGCCCAGAAAAGTGTGTCAAGAATTACGAGTATTACAAAAAAAAGGCTCAATTGGCGAAAGCAATGGAAAATGGCACAACTTTAAAGGCAGAAGATGAGATATGGCTTGGCTACTCTGACGATGATGAGACTAAGGTTGCTAAAGTGAATCTGACTCAAGTCCATTACAACTTAATGGCACATCTGAATGATGAGTCAGATTCTGAGGTAAATTCTCATTCTGACTATTCTGATAATTCTGAATTTTTGAATGATAATGATGAAGCAATGAACTTGATGTCCCAACTTAATCTGATGAACTCTGAGTTTTTGAAATTAAAAGAAAATTTCAAACAACGAAGAAGTACAATACAAGGACATCAAGATCAGGCTTACATCTACAAAACCTTGGTTGAGGAAAAAGAAGAAGTGAAAAATGTTCTGAAATTGGATATAATTAAACTTCAAACAAAGATTTCTGAACAACAAAAAGAAATCATGACTTTAAAAGATAAGAATCTTTATCTAACACTTCAGTATGACATTATTTTTAAAGATAAGACGGAAGCTTACACGAAGATCAAGGAATTGGAAGATCTAAATTACAAAAGAGGTCAAATGGAACAGACTCTTAAGATTCTAACCAACAATCAGAAAGACACTTGTTTCTATAAAGCAAAATCAGGTATAGGTATCTCAGATGTGAATGTTTTGAAAAAGGCACCCGAAAATCTTTATAATTTTAAAAAGTCGGGTGATGAACCTATTGTTTTAATTCCACACATCCTAGAAACATTTGTATAACCTGAGACTCCTGAGCCGGAATCTTCTAAGACAGAAAAGGAAGAGACAGTTGAAGAAAAGACAGAAATTGAAAATGAATCAGAAACTCAGTATTCTAAATCTTTTAAATTTTCATATGATGAATTGAATACTTCTTACAAAAGTAACAAGGATCCGTTTGTAGAATATGAAAATATCTTTAAAGAAAAACCTGAGTCTTCTAGATCTAATTCAAATTCTGACATTTCTGAAATTGTCTTGACCTGCTCAATCTTAGAAGATAAAAATGAAAACGTCATTTCTGATAAGTCTAATTCCGTTTGTACTTCAAAATTTTCTGAACTTGAACATCAACAAGCCTTGGATAAAATTGAATAATTACAAAAGAAAATCTCCCATCTCAACAACATGATTGTTGAATTGGAAGACGCAAATTAGAATTTTGGGATGGAACTAGACTCAAGCTTTAATCAAAATGAATCTTTGCAAAAAGAAATCAAAAGTTTAGAATCTCAAATTTTCAAATTATCAAAAGGCAAAAAGGTTATTATTGATAAAGATATTCCAATTTCTATGCTTAAATGTGAGTCTTCATCTGAGTTTGAACAAGAAAAAGTAAAAGGTGAATGTTCTTATTCTTCATCATCTGATAATATTTCTAAATCTGTTTCTATTTCAGATGAAAATGTGAAGAAAGATTGTTTGAAGCAAAAGAAGACTACAGTGGAAAAGACTGTGAATGAAATGGTTAAATGTCAATGTAATAGAGTAGATAATGCTTGTTCTTCTGTCAAACAACAAAATTTCAATAAAACGAATATCTTTTCCCGAAAAGAGTTGTTGACGCAAGCTACTACTAGATTGCAATGTTCATAT
Organism: Arctium minus; assembly: GCA_954870635.1. Lineage (NCBI taxonomy): Eukaryota > Viridiplantae > Streptophyta > Magnoliopsida > Asterales > Asteraceae > Arctium > Arctium minus. The sequence continues at coordinate 62,833,581 of OX941088.1, read as the reverse complement.
TGTCTTAGTAGTTCATTCTCTTGGAAACAAAAGTCTTCAAAGAAAAACAAACATATCCAATTTAAGAACATAAAATCTCTTAATCCTTTCAAAGCCAACAAGGCTGAGATTTATTCGTTAAGGAAGAAAAATAATGCTTTTCATGTTAATAAACTTGTTGATGTGAAGTTTGTGTGGAAGTGGATTTCGAAAGCTGAACTTAACACACAAACTCCACCAAAAGGACCAAGATTTGAATAGCGCATTAAAAGGTCATCAGAAAATTTAAAAACTGTTAAGAGTACTAACAATAAAGGACCCATATTCATATGGGTACCTAAAGTTAAGTAATTGTTGTTTTCAGACGTGTCATGTGTGGATTATTGATTCTGGAGCTTCAAGACACATGACAGCGCATAAACACCTGTTGTTCGACTACGTAGATCATTACGCAAGTACAGTAAGTTTTGGAAATGAGATGAAAGGATATGTCAGAGGTTACGGGACTATAAAGAATAGTTTGATCACAATATCAAAGGTTCTGTATGTGGAAGGCTTGGATTACAATTTGTTCTCCATAAGTCAATTTGCAGAAAAGAAATGCAAGATAGAATTTGATGCTGATTTTTGTTACATTAAAGATCAGAGTGGTGCAGAACTTATTAAAGCCGGAAGAATGGGATTGCTATACGGTGTTCATTTTCCAACACTTAAAGCTTCAAAGTCAGTATGTCTAATATCTAAGACATCAACAAAAGAAAGTTGGTTGTGGCATCAGAGACTTTCTCAGCAACATTTTCGTGATTTGAACAAGCTGAGGACATGACAATTAGTGACTGGACTTCCTGAATTAAAGATTGAACAAGATTCACTTTGTTCAGCTTTTGCAAAAGGAAAGATGAAGAGAAGTTCACACAAATTAAAGATGTTATCCAACTGCAAGAAGTGTCTGGAGATAATTCACATGGACTTGTGTGGACCAATGAGTACTAAATCCATCAACGGAAAGAAATACATATTAGTGATGGTGGATGAATACTCTCGGTATACCTGACTAGAGTTTCTACAACAGAAATCTGAAGCTCTTGATCTAATCATCAAGTTCATCAAGAAGATTCAAGTTATGATGCAAAGTCCTGTAAAGCAACTGAGGAGTGATAATGGAACAGAATTCAAGAATGCTACTTTGCAAACATTTCTAGAATCTGTTGGCATATCACATAATTTTTTTGCTGTGATGACACCTCAACAAAATGGGGTCGTTGAACGCAAGAATAGAACTATGGTAGAGGCTACACGGACAATGTTGGCATATTCAGAACTACCAATGTTTCTATGGGATGAGGCTGTAGCAACTGCAGGCTTCACACAAAACAGGACTATTATCAATAAACGCTTTAATAAAACTTCTTATGAATTGATTAATGGTCGTAAGCCTAGTGTTAAATTTCTTCGTGTGTTTAGATGCAGGTGCTATGTTCTTAATGATCGAGAGAACTTATCCAAGTTTCAACCAAAAGACGATGAGGGGATATTCATTGGGTATTCTCTACAGTCCAAAGCATACAGAGTCTACAATATTCTTACAAAGACGGTGATCGGAAGTGCAAATGTAATCTTTGATGAAAGCAAGACAAGAACTTCTAAACAAAGTAGTTCCGAATTTGCATCTCGTGATAAAGCTTCCACATCAACCAGTGTGGAACCTGCTTCAAAACAGATTGAGATTTCTAAATCCTTACCTGAAATAGATTTAGATTTACTATTTTATGATGCTTTTGATGATTTTAAGAACGTACAAGGTCAAAATGATATACCAACCACTGATATATCTACTACCACTGCAGATATCTCAGGACCCTCTGAAGATAATGGAGAAGCTTCTACATATCAAGTACAAGAAGTTTCAGACAACACAACTTCAACATATAATGAAGATGTACCATCTACACCTGAAGGAAATGTGTTGGAAACTCCCACTGCAGAAGTTGTTCCATTGCAAAGCACATCAAGTCCAATTGTATCTGTTCAGAAGAAACAGAAATACAAATTATTTCAACTTCTGAAGAATCAACAATACAAGATAAGTTTTAGTCTTCTAACAATCAAACAGAGGTTGACGTTTTACCAAGCTCACAAAGATGGACAAGGAATCATCCTCCAGAAAATATTATTGGTGACCCATCTGCTAGAGTGACTACCAGATCTGCTTTTCCACTAGCAACTGCAAATTTCTGCATGTTTTCAACTTTTCTGAGAAGCATTGAACCAAAGAAGCCATCAAAAGCGTTAATGGATCCAGATTGGATAAATACAATGCAAGATGAGCTAAATGAGTTCAAAAGGAACAAGATGTAGAGATTGATACCAAGACCCAACGGCATATCCATTATTGGTACAAAATGGGTCTTCCGAAACAAAAAGGACGAGGCTGAAATTATTGTGAGGAACAAAGCAAGGCTGCTTGCAAAAGGTTACAATCAATTAGAAGGGATTGATTATGATGAAACCTATGCACCAGTTGCTCGGATTGAAGTCATAAGGATCTTTCTTGCTTATGCGGCTCACAAGAATATTAAAGTCTATCAAATGGATGTGAAGTCTGCTTTTCTCAACGACATTCTTCATGAAGAAGTCTATGTGAGTCAACCTGAAGGCTTTGTGGATCCGAAGTTCCCAGATCATGTCTATGTTCTTGACAAGGCATTGTATGGATTAAAACAAGCTCCAAGAAAGGTAAAGATCTCATACTTGTACAAATTTATGTTGACGACATAATTTTTGGCTCTACTTCACAAGACTTGTGCGTAGAATTTGAAAATATCATGAAAAAACATTTTCAAATGTCAATGATGGGTGAATTAACATTTTTCTTAGGCCTGCAAGTTATACAAACTACAGAATGGATTTTTATAAATCAGGCTAAATATATTAGAGACATGTTGAAGAAATTTGACAACTCTCTACTTCACCCATGAAGACTCCAATGCAAGCTGGCAATCTGTTGGATGCTGATATCTCCGTAAAATTAGTAGACGAACATACTTACAGAAGTATAATTGGTTCTCTTCTTTATTTGACAACAAGTAGACCAGATATTATGTTTGCAACATGTTTTTGTGCAAGGTATCAGGCAAATCCTTAATAGTCTCATCTTTCAGTTGTCAAAAGAATCTTGAGGTATCTCAAAGGCACACCAAATATGGGCCTTTGGTATCCAAAAGATTCTAAGTTTGAATTAATAGATTTTACTGACGCAGATCATGCAAGAAATAAATTAGACAGGAAAAGTACAACAGGAGCATGTCACTATCTAGGAGATAAACTGGTCAGCTGGTCATCAAAGAAGTAGAATTGTGTATCCACATCTACAGCTGAAGCGGAATATGTTGCGGCTGCAAGCTGCTGCTCACAAGTTCTGTGGATGAGAACCCAGCTGAGAGATTATGGATATACTTTTCACAAGGTACCAATCTACTGTGATTCCAAGAGTGCAATAGCAATCACATCAAATCCTGTGCAGCACTCAAAGACGAAGCACATAGATATCAGGTATCACTTTATTAAAGACCATGTTGAAAAAGGTGATGTAGAAATGCATTTTGTTTCAACTGACCTTGAGGTTGCTGATTTCTTTACTAAACCTCTTGATGAAAAAAGATTTAATTTTCTAGTCAGCAAACTTGGTATGTTGAACCTTAATGAATAGTTACATCATTTTTTATATTTCTGAAGGGGAGTAATTCTTTATATCTGGTATGCTTTTGTAATTCATTTACTCAATTTCAAAAAGTTGGATATTGTTAACAAACCTAGACGCATGTTCAATGAGTACCAAAAGTTTTATCTGTTTTACAGGTTTGTGTATTGGACTATGACTTCTGATCACATTAGATCAGGACTCGTACTTAATGATTTGTGCTTCACAGCAAAAATCAAGGGGGAGAAATCAAGATGTGTGCATACTTCATGGGGGAGCTTAATGAAAATTTTTGTAAGTGTGTATATATATTTGAAAGATCAGAATGGTTTGAAAAGTTTTTCCTAAGAAAAATACTGGTTTTGTGCTAAAAAGTCAATTTTGCAAAGTTGCTATTTTGGGAAAGTAAAAGTTTTCATTTTTGGAAAGATTTCATTTTCTGAAATTTTTTCTCAAACTTTTTATAAGTATGGAAAGACGCAAAGCACTATGCTTACGCTTAAACAAGCAAGGCATAGTCTGCCAGTTCACCAAATGCGCAAGGCATTGCTAGCGAGTTTCATAAACACGCAAGGTGAAGCTAGCGTGTTTGGGTAAACGTGCTACTTGAGGCATGCGAGTTTAATAAACGCGCATGGTGAAGCTAGCGAGTTTGGTTAACGCGTAAGGTGAAGCTAGCGAGTTTGGGTAAATGCACTAGTTACGGCGTGCGAGTTTCAAAAACGCGCAAGGCGTTACTTGCGAGTTTGGGCGAGAAATTTATTTCAGCCTGCGAGTTTCAACTTTCTTACTCCTTAGGCTTGCGTGTTTCACGAATTTTTCACTTAAATTGTTTCTTAACTGAAAAACCCACACATATTTGTCATTATTTGGGACAAATACCTTGTTTTCTTCATATGAGAGAAGAAAAACTCAATTCGTGCGTTGTGTGCGAGTTTTGTGCAATAAACAGTGACTTGCGAGTTATTTGACTTGCGAGTTCTGTGAATGAACAGTGACTTGCGAATTCTTTGACTTGCGAGTTCTGTGACTAGCGCATTGTGTCGAGTATATAAATGTTCCATCTCTTTACTTCTCTCATTATCAGTCTGCGACTTTCAACACTTAGCGATGTCTCTCTGAAATTTTCTTGCGTCTTTCATCTTTTCAGTTCATTTCCCTCGAAGATTTCAGTGTAAGTTATTGTTTTTCATTTGTTTGATTGTTGGTTCTTATCTGTTATCGATTCTAGGGTTTCATACTTTAGTTTGTCGATTCAATCTTTTTGACTGTTCATCTTCCTAGTTCGATGTGTTCTGAAAATTGACAGACACTAAATATTTTGGGTTTGTTCTTTCAAACTAATGTTAGTATTGAAAATCATACTTGATAGAATCTGGGTTTGCTCGTTATATTGATTTGTTCAGGTTACCATAACTCTTGGATTCTTGAACTGAATTGTTGTTTCATAATGAACTGGAATGAATTCGAAATGAAACTCTGAACTGAATTGATCTGGACTTAATGGATGAATGATTGAAATCATAAACTTTAATCATCTTGTTCAAGATTAAAAGAAGATTAAAAGTCAGAATTTTTTTTAAATAAAGAGAAAAGTTTGAATTTTGAAAGTCAAATTTGAATTTCAAAATTTTTTTTTCAAATAAAGAGTAAATTGCAAAGTTTGATTTTTGGAGTTCATTTCAAAAAATTTCAAGTTTAAAAAGTCAAAAGTTTTTGGTTATCTATGCAAAATCAGTATGATAATATTTTTTTTAGATTTCAAGTATTATTTTTAAATACAACATTATTTTGTCAGAATAAATTCGAAATGTGAAGTGTTGTAGTCAATTTTATGTTTTTGTGTGTTGTTATGAAATTTTGGTCATTTGAAGTTGCAATTTGTTCTCTGCAACTTAGTGTGCTTTCAATTGCAAGATCTTAAAGTACATTGTTCTGTACTTCAAAATTGGTTTTCTGAAAACAAGTTTTTAGATTTATACTGACATATTGGATTTTATCCAATACTTTTGATATTTTTCAGGAAATCAATGTCGGAGGAAAATATTCATGATCAAAGTGTTCAGATGGATGAACATGATCCTATTGTGTCACGGGAGATGCCCATGCCTTCTTCCCGATCTCATTTTTCTGAAGTTGGTGCTGATCCAGATCTTCAATTGATCAATCCTTAAGATTATCTCTCTTTGTCGCCAAATAATCATCATGTGATATTTGATAATCTCATGGTCAAGCTATTGATAAAGGAGATACTGAAAAACCACCCAATCTGTACTGCCTTAACTGCAACTGCTACTGAAGCAATGATCTATTTACAACAAGCATGGAGAACCATTGAGCATGTAGTGCAAGGTAACATAAAGTATTTCACCATTCGCATCGACAACTTCACATCCATCTTGACCTATCAAAGACTTCGTCTTCTTCTTGATCTACCTTTGCCAAATTCAAGAGAAGGAAAGACAACTTTTGATCCTTATCCTACAGATCACGAAATGTTTGCTGGTATTCGTGCTCTAGGATATGTTGGAAGTCTTTCAAAGATGAGTGACTTTAGAAAGTCAAATTTGCCTCTATTCTATTATCAGTTTTTCTCAGTGATCAACAAGTGCTTGACTTCACGACATTCTAGACATGACAACAGTAATATTCATACTCTAAGATTGTTCCATGCTATCATCTATGATTTGCATGTTGATTATGCTGTGGCCATCTGGAGTTAGTTGTATGAGAAAGTTCTGAGCCAGAGACATTCAAAGAAGCCAAAATATGTGCCTTATCAGAGATTTTTACAACTTATTGTCTGAGGAATTTTGAGATCCAGCCAAGATGTTCCAAAGCGATTACATCATGAAAGCGCCCCAGAAAATGAAATGACTCATCTTCAAAAGCAGAAGCAATCCTTCACTTTTGAGATGCCAGTTCCTGCTGCATTGCTTGCTTATGCCGATCCGAATGCTCCGAGTGTTAGGAAATATAGGGAGTCCATGGGATTGCCAGAGCCGGAGATCCCTACCTAGGATTCAGAACCAGTTAGTCGAGCGGAGTCAGTGAGGGTTCAACATACTACGGGAGTAGTTGAACGGGAAAGTGAGCAGAGAGAAAATATAGAGAGGGGTTCAGGAGTGGGTCAGCCTTCTGTACTGGAGGGTCTGGGAACACATGCACAATCTTCCATGCATTTAGTGATTCCTACATCTCAACCTGAGATTGCTATCATTCCTCAATTGGGCACTCCAGGAAGAGAATCCCAATGAAAGTCATATCTCTGAGAAAACTATATCGGTTGGACAAGCAAGCTCTTCTAGTACTTCGGTACCTTCAGCAACATCAGAACAGGATGCAACAAATCAAGGAAATGATCAGAATGATAATACTGATGATAACATCGGTCATAGTTTTGGATTTTTGGAAAATGTTTCTTTACACCAAAGTCTTGGTTCTACTGCAAGAGATCTTGACTTGGAAGGTGTTGATTCAATAATCAGGAATATTGTTTCTGACTCAAGAGTTATAAGGCAGGAAGAGGGAGTATTAGTTGAAAATCCAGAAAATGTGAGGACTAGAGTGAATGTAGAAAAAGAATATGGTGAGCGTGTGTGTATCCAAACCTACCATTCTAGAAGGGCAGCCACATCTACTACCTCGCCGCATGTGTTGCGAGCAGGAGGTATTGAAACAAACATTAGTCGCCCACTAATGCATATGCACACCTCAGCCTGCCATTCTATTGCCTCTCAACAGGCTATAGTCTCATCTTTACACGGGGATTTAGCACATACTCTATCTGCCTTTCACTCGAAAATGGCAGGTATTGAAACAAGAACTCAGTTGCCCCCGAGTTTGACTTTTTTCAGTGCACCTGGGAGTCTAGAGCCAATTGTTACATCTGTTTTTATTCCTAGGACACAACCACTTATATCTGCTATCACCGGTCGTCCTAGTGACCCGGTCGGAACATTTGTAGTAGATCCGCAATCCGAACTACGAGGATCAGGTGGAAGTCCTGTCATTGCTAACGTTATGCCAGTTATGAGAACAGGCCACACTGTTGTATCTTCAACAACTGTGTTAATGGGAAGCTTGAGTAGCCCCGGTGTTACTTTACCTGAATTCGTTTCAAGGGAATTTCTCAATGACACTCTAAAGGTCGTTGAAACCTCTTTATCGCAGAAATTTCAGTCGGAGATGAATAAAGCAACTGAAAAGTTTGAAGAGGAGATTGGAAAGGTTATGAGAAATGTTGAAAGGAAAAAATCCAGTTGTTGAGGAGCCTGAGCAAACACTTCCACCACCGTCTATTCCACAACCACCAACAATTCAATCAGTTTCTGAGCTGAAATCTTTACTTCTAGCCCAACTGTTATCCGAAGCTCCAACAGATCAAACTGAAGCAGATCTTATTGGATTATTGAGACAACAATCCCAACCAATTGTTTCTCAAGTTCCAGTAGATTATGTCACACAATCTCAATTCAACCAGTTCAAAGATTCAGTGGAGAAGCACTTACAAGATCTAACCACAGCAGTTCAACTTTCTTGCAAGGCTCAATCTGATGCAGTTTTAAAGAAAAGGCATGATCGTGATTCTGATCAAGATCATGAGGGGGAGATGAATAAGAAACAGAAAACTGTAGAAGATACTGTTATTGTTACTGTTGAGAAACAAGGGACTGAAGTAGCTGAAACTACACATGGAGAACAGTCAGAAAAGGAACAGTTGGATGAGAATGTTCCAGAAGCTGAAGTAGAGTTGATGATCTATGATAATACAGAATCAAGGGTTGAAAAGCCTGCGATTGCCACAGTTGAGGAAGTTATGGAGATGTTGGGAGTTACTGCTGAAAACTTTGTCAACCTAGATGATTATGAAAGTGATAATGATGAACATGTTGCTGCTAGGTATGACAGTTATTGGAGAGTAAAGCAAGAGGGAATGGATGTTATTGAGCATAATATTAGAAGTGATGGACCAGATCCTGAGAATTCAGTTACAGTTGAAGAATTTGTACATAATTCAATTGCTCAAGGAAATCTGAGTCAAAGTGAGAATGTGCTGGATGATTTGTTTGGAGAAACTTTAGATGAGAATTTTGATGATCTTGACAGTCAAGTTGAAGAGATTGCAGATCTTCATCAAACTTTTCCAGTTCAACAAGCTGAAGTTGTGGAGGTTGCACAGACTGATAGTACAGTTGATTATGATCCACCAACATACAGACAGTTTGGTGAAGATGAAATCTTGACTGCTATTCCTATTGTCTCTCCCACAAGAAACTTCTTTGTCCCTGAAAACCTTGATGCTTCTAAACCAAGAGTTACTCTTCCTTTGCCTAAAGATTTTGATTCTGAACATCCAGTTGATCAACCCAAGCACAAACCAAAAGCTGATAAGCCCAAAAAGTCAAAAAGATCAAGAATTCCTACTTCAAAGGCCAAACCAAAAGATCTAGAAGAAGAAAGGTCAATCATTATTGATATCCAAGACTTCAGGAATAAGCTATACAAAGAAAGAAATCAAAGAGATAAGGAGAAAAGACAGATAGTCCGAGAAGCTAAAGCTGAATTAAGAAAAGAAGAAGAAGAAGCAGCCAGAGCAAAAGCTAGTGCACTTCCTTACATTCGAAACCCAGATAGTCCAAAGATTTTAAGTGCAGCAGAAACCTCTATACAATTAAAGCCAAATCCTGTTTTTGTTACTCCTATGGAAGTGGAAGAATTCTCAAAAGCTCATGGTCCAGAACTTGAAACAATGCAAGCAGAAGAGCTCATCTCTTATGAAATCAGCAATATGGGGAAGGTGACGTTCAAAGGAGATGTTAGAGTTGGTACTGTTCCTTATACAGGATATGATGTTGAGGGAGATTATTTGACGTTCATTGAGATCATCAGAAAGTCTCTCAAAGTACCATTTCTGGAAGAGTCAACCAAAATCTTTTTTGTTCTTTACAGCTGATTGATGAAGCTTGTTTTTATGGTGTTGGAGATAGAGACAAAGTTTATCAGGCCAACTACATCAGATTTATGAAGACTCAGAGCAGAATGTCCTCATTCGCTAAAAGAGAAGTGATTCTGCAGGTTCAAAATGTTCACATATGCAAGATTCTTAATTTCCACTATCCAAAGTTCACAGTTCAAAGGAAAGATATGCAGATCAGAACCTTTACAGAAGTTGATTTTGATAACTTGAACTTCTCAAACATTATGTTCATTGTAAATGAGTTCACAGACAAGAGTAAGAGAAGGACGTCACAAGTTGTTGCTTATGCTTTGGATGACATTAAAAGATTCATGACAAGGAGTGTCTACAATGCTTATTCGTTTGACTTTCATCTTGGCATTGAAACCAATCAGAACAGAGTAAACCTGCTGGCACCAAACTTCAACAATCCTAAGATCAGAGTTCTAGAGCCTTTTCAAATCTCCAAATATCCAGAGTTGGGTGTGATGTATGCAAACACCAAGTCTCATAAGAAGTAGTTCATGAGAGCATCAGAATTGGCTAAGTATTCAGATGGTACTTTGAAGTATGTGTAGAAAGTGCTTGAAGATAAATTGTTTCTGTTAGAGCAGGAAAGATTTAGAAAGAATGAAGCTGTCAGAAAATTTGAGTCTCTTAACATGGAAGCTATGCTAGAAGAGATCAACAAGAAGATTGACTTCAGAGAGCACATCAGGAGGTTTGAAGCATACCTTGGGATCAGAAGAATCTGTTTTAGAAGATGGGATCAGAGCAAATTTGCAAAATGATCTAAAAGGGGGAGATTGTTATTGTATTTTGGTTTAGATCATTTTATGTTGACTATTCTATGTAATTAGCTTGTATCCTTGTTTGACCTATAAATAGGTCTTCCTATATGTATCCAAGATTTGTCCAGGCAGTTATCACCACTGAATTGACGGATATACCTCAGTTTAATGAGGTATATGTACCTAAAATCCCTAAGGGCAAGGTCTTTTCAAATATGAATAGATCTGCCAAGGACTCGGAAGGAGTTGACACCCCATTGTTCTCTACAATGATGGTGGTGTCCCACAACCAAGAAGGTATGGCATCAGGGTCAAGGCCCTCACTAGACCATCCCACTGATAGCCAAACCCAACCTTCAACCACTATATCACTTCCTCAGTCCCTTGTTCTTAAGCCAACACCAATTTTAACCAAAACTTATACTAAGAGAAAGGTACACAAGGCTCCTTCCCTTGTTGTATCTCCTACAATCCCAGAACCTCAAAGCCCTCTAATGGAGCATTCTACATTAGAGAATATCCATAGGGAAACCACTGGGGTGTCTCCCAACCCCAAGAAGGTGCTCACTGAGGAGATGCATGAGCATGTGGGTGAGAAGGCTGCCACTACTCCTGCTAGCACAAAAGAGGACAGGTAACATCACTAAGGCCTTCCCCATGGCAACTTTGGGTGAGCAATCATCCAAAGGTCCCTGGTGCCAAGAAACCAAGGGAATAGGTGGTGCTTCAGCATGGCTGGAGATCCCTATTAAACATTCCAATGATCCCTCAAAAGGGGGTAACACTCCTGGAGAAGGTGAGGATAGATATGACTACCATGAATTGATTTCTGCCATGTCCAAAATGGCAACTGAACTGGATGCTCAAAAGAAGGTTGTCAATGAACTCAATAAAGTCATCATCAACAAACAAGAAGAGATCAGCAGCTTAAAGAAGTTGGTTTAGAAGGTGGTTCAAAAGAAGAAGAAGCAACGATTTGTGCTCAGAAGAAGGAACCCAGTGGATGATGCTCCCCAAAAGTGGGAGTCAGAAGCTGAGGTTAACATGGAGAATGCTAAGAATAAGGGGGAGAAACATGGAGATGAGGGGGAGTTTGCTGAAACAGAAACATGATTTAAGAAAGCAGCAGAAACAGTTAATGTTGATGAAGCAAACATAGCAGCAGAAACAGTTAATGCTGATGAAACAAACATAGCAGCAGAAACAGTTAATACTGCTGAAATAAATGAAGCAACAGAAACAGTTAATACTGCTGAAATAAATGAAGCAGCAGAAGTTGTACAAGAGGTATTAACTGACCTCATTAGCAGAAATTTGGAAGAAATTGAGATAGTTGAAGAACTAATCAAAGCTAAACATGATACTCCTAAGGTCACTTCAAAGGCCAAAGGAATTGTCATCAAAGATAATGCTGAGGTTATCAAGAAAGCTAGTGTTGATAAGATAGCAAGAAAGGACAAAGGCAAAACCAAGATAGTGGAATCTGACCAACCAATTAAAAAGCAAAAGTTGATTGAGTCAGATGAAGCTTTGGCTAAGAAGATTCAAGCAGAACTTGAGCAAGCAGAAACAGTTCAAGTGAAGAAAGATAAGGAGATGGCAAAAGCTCTAGCTGCAGAGATGAATGAAGTTTATCAAAAGAGTTTGGCAACAGAGATGGCACAGAAGAAATCTGCAATTCCAAAGAAGACTACAATGATCAAATTGGGTGCAAGGAAGAGATAACCTTCAAAGACCTACCTTGGCACTCAAGAGAGAAAGAAGATGATTACTTTCCTCAAAGGTGTTGTGGGATTCAAAAAGGAAATGTTCACTAAAATGTCATTTGAAGAAATCAAAGGTTTGTATGATGCAGAGATGACTAAGTTACAAGGGAATGACAAAGCAATAGTTGAAGTGGAAAAGAAGATGAAAGAGAGGCATGACCTTCAAATTCATAAACCCTTTCCTGATGATCAAGAATCACCAAGGAAGGAAGCTACTCTAGGTGAAAGTCTAAGGACTTTGAAAAGAAAAAAAATGATGGCTAGAAGAAAACAAGCTAAGAAACCTAGAGTGGATGAGGAAGAAGCTGAGAAAGAACAAAAGGTAGCTGAAGAAGAAGAGGCACCTAAGTCTGATGAAAAGAAAGCTCAATCTCAGGAAGAACCATCCAGTACTTATGATGTAAATATGTACATGGTGGTGATGGAGAAAGTGCCTGAGCCTATAACAGCTGAAGCAGTTGGTGTCAAGCCTCCTGAGTTTATTCACTGGGATACCATGGAAGTAGATGGAAAGGAGTATATCAGGCTGAAGAGGAAAGATGACAAAATTGAAGTGTATCCTACTTGGGCCAAGATTGTAAGAGTATGCTCCAGATCTGATTTAGAGGAAATGTTTGAGGTGGGGAAGAAATTATATGCTGATAAGCTGAAAGCTCCAGGGATACCAGTTACAAAACTTGTGATGGAATATCTATGCATGTTGTTCAAGCCAGAGGAAGTTCAGCATGTTATCATAAATGTTTTCAAAACCATCAACAACTGGACTATGTATGAAAGAAGTGGAGTATATGCACTGGCTATGGATGCAAGTCACTTTGAATACTTCCTAGTGGATAGAGTTTACAACCATAGCCGGTTAAAGTTGCATGCTATGTTGAAGAAAAAGCTAGGTTGTGCACCATATTCTGCAATGGCAAGATACTTGATCCAGAGAATTATTAATCAAAGTTTGGGGCTGAATCCTGATATAGGTTTATGAGCAATAGAGTTTTGGGAGCATCTGAAGAACTTGACTTATTTTCTCTAAAAGTTAAGTTAGGGGGAGATTGTTGGGAACTGAAGATTTGTCTAAGTGATTACTACTGCCAGGCTTTCAAGATTACTACTGCTAGTATAATTAATATTGCTTAAAGAGTTAGTGCTGCTACTTGAATAGTTAGTACTGCTTGGAGAGTTAGTACTGCTGATTGGTTAATGCTGCTGAAGATGGTTAATACTTCTAAAGATTATTAGTGCTGATTTTTGTGATAAATATGCCTTGGAGATAAAGTCAAGATTTGATGATAATCATGGAAGGTGTGAAGATAATTATGGAAGAATATACTGAAGATCTTTTAAGTTTTGTAATTATCTTTTATTTTCAGTATATGTATAGGATTTTTCAGAATAATTTGTTACGAGATTTCTGAGTTTTTGTTTAGAGTGAGAATTAACCTCAAGGTTTACAATCCTAGTTCTAGAGAAGTAGAATTGGTCTTGGTGAGGTTGTTCATCAAGATTGAGGTTTTATGTGAAAGCTTGTAACTTTAATCATTCAATAAAGTTTACAAGTTGTGATTTATATTTTACTGTTACATTGATAGTTTGAATATTAAAGTGTTTTTCTGCAACTTCTTTAATATTGTTTCTGAGTTTCATTATTCTTGTTAAGAATCAGATCCTGACAATAGAGATTTGAATGGGATGTTCATATGTTTTAAACTCAAGAACTTTTCTTTCCTTTCGAAATGTGTCTCTTTCATTAATAATAATCTTCTCAAACTCAGACACTTGCTTGGAAAGTTTTCGGGATCTATGCTCTAAATCCGTTTTCTCTTGGAGAGTTTTCTTGGAAATTTCAGACATCTGAAGAAAAGAAGAAGTCTCTTGTTTTGATTTTACTTTATCTGCTTTGATGCTTTTAATCATCTCAGCATTCTCTAACACCAAGGCAGATATCTTCTTTTTAAGATCAATATTTGAACTTTCCAATTCAGATATATTTCCTTCGAAAGCCTTAAACTTGGTTTGAAGCTCGACTGATTCTGCTTGCAGCTCCGGTGATTTCTGTTTGGCTGTCTTCAGTTGGCTTTGAAGATTCATAATATCTCTTTCTTTCTCTTTTATCTCTTTCTCCTTTTCATAGAGAATACCTGCAAACTTAGATCAAGTTTTAGAAGAATTTATACATTCAGGAGTTTTAACACAATTGAACAATTTAATTTCCAACTCCTGAATCCTTCTGAGATACTCTGAATTTTTTATTTGCAGAGTCCTTCGTTCAGCTTCTATTACAGATATATCAGGCTTGTACAGTATCGCCATCAACACTTAGACTGGCGCAAAGTAGGATTTCACGTGAGCAAGCACTGGTGCAAACTTGGAGGTTTGCGTGTTCAACGTTATTGGATCATAATTGTATTCAAGATTAAAGGGTCTAAACTGTATTTGTTTGATAGTTAAAGTTAGAGGGTTTATTGTGTAATAAGTTAATAGTTTATTAGTTATTGGGCCCAAGCCCATTAGAAAGTCTGTTAAGCTTAAAGCCCATAAGGCTTACGTATTTATAGTTTTGGTTAATTAGTTTTTAGGGTTAACCTTTGATAATTATTGTTTAGAGAATAGACTTTTCTGAAGAAAAGAAGATATTTGAGACCGAGATAGCCAAACTGACAAGAAAGCTATCTGAATTGTCAACAAACATCATGAAGGAGAAGAATGCAAAATCTGAGTTGCATAAGAAGTTTGATCTGATTGAAAAGGAAAGAAACAGTTTGTCTTCAAAGATAAAGGAACTTGAAGAGATCGTATTCAAGGTGAAGTTAACTGAGCACAAGACGCCAGAGTCAATAGCTCAATCACCAAGAGATGATCTAGCTGATTCAGATAGTTCATTAAAAACAGCTTCAAGTTCACATTTTTCAAATGTTTTCTATAATCCTTTCTATGATTTAGATGATTGTCTTACTTCTAAATCTACTGATCAGATTCGTCCTTCTAACCTTTTCTTTGATAAAAATGTTGATGGTTCAGGTAATTTAAAGAAGAACAAGTCTCAAAAGAAAAGCTTCTGGAGAAGGAATGATGAGAAACAAAGAGGAAACTGGATCTGCAGAGTTAAAGGATCCTCGGAGGAGAAGAAGAAAGAAGAATCATTTGTGCATACATCAAATGCTAAATGGAACTATGCTACAAAAGGTAAAACTTTTGGCAAACCTGATCTGGTTTACACAATCCATCAATTGATCAGGTTAGCACAAAAGAAAATTAGTTGTTCCTACTGCGGCTCAAATGATTTTGTAAGAAAAGATTATGTGAATAACTGGTATGGTTCTTACTTCCTATCTCCTACTAGAACTGCAACTAACCCGTTAGGACCCAAATACCAGTGGGTACCAAAAGCTAAATCTGTGTTGCAGGCACCCAATGTTTAAGGGGGAGGAAGAACTATGGCTTTTGAACAACACAGTTCAAAACCCGGACTTCATTGTCAAAAAGAAGGCTTGTAAGTAAATCAGCTTAGAAACCGTACCTCAACGGAGTATGGATTCTAATCACTTCTGATTAGAACCCGCACTTCAGTGCTTTATTTTTCCTGCTTGTTAAAAAAAAATATCAGTTATGGGGGAGAATATCTGTGATTTTAAAAGATTATCTGACCGTGTGTTCTTAAAGATAAATAATTGCGTTTTATCTTGTCAATATACTTTGTCAAGTATTCATACACATAACGGTTCAGAACATTCTATTTGACTTTGTTATTACCATGTATCAAAAGTTAAATATTTCTATGGTAATACTCACATTCTTTGTATTCACTGTTGATTGAATCAAACGTCATTTCATGTGCTTTCATTGAAAATATGTTTATATATTGTTCATATAAACAAAATTCGTTTTTGATTCTCCAGCATATTATTCTTCATGACAAATTGATATGAGCTTAATTGTCAAACTCTTTTAGTTTGAGGGGGAGAATTGCATCGTCAAACACCATTGTTTTGACTTCTCCGAAATTTTTATTCTTCATGTAACTCTGTGCCTATTTGTGCTTACATGTACAATAACCTGTTGAACAGCATGTTCCTTTAGGAAAATACATGGGATTCAGTGTGAGTACTTAACAGAACTTCCATGGATTCACGATAACCAGTGTTTCCTACCCAGGAAGTATTCCCTGAGTGATTGAGGGGAGAGGGGTCAAAAGAATTGAGTGATGGTGTGTGAAGAGGTAAAATGGAAAAGAGAGATTGGTTAGAAATGAGCATTAAAAGAAAGAGGGTGAGAGATCAGAGTAAAAGAATACTAGACTCTGCACCAAATTCTTTCTGAGTCGGGCAGCCACATAATCTGATTCGTTCACATTCTTTGGTGACCATCATTGAAATAGGCAACTAGCCCATGCCATCTCTTGCATACAACCCCACCAGCTACTCATTCTTGTCTCAAAAAGAGAATGTTTCACATTTTCTGGGGAAGCAACACATACGCTATTGGTTCTTCATTTGGAAGATACTAATATTGAAAAAGAAGGAAAGTTGCCCCACCTTCAAACCCTTTCTCATGCACATTGAGTCTTTGTATAATTTGTTGTTGTCTCAACAAGTTTACATACTTTGAGCCTATATTGAAAAGCAATCATCTATGCTTAATTTTTTCATACACATGCACGAGTACACAGAAATTTGTTTTCTGTCAGAACGTTCATAGATAACCATGTGTTATTCGATGATTGAATGGAAGACCTGGGGAGTCTACATCAAACCAGCTCCTTATATAGTAACTTTGTGTTACTCAGTGACTTTGTGTTACTGACAGGCATTCTAACTGAGTCATTTGTTGATTCAGGGTTACAACTCTTAAACTGTTCGAATTTGAAAAGATTCGAATGGTTACTATTGACTATTTTTATCTGAAAAGATTGAAATAATCACTCTTTCCATCTGGGAAGACTGCTCTTATTTCCATACAGGGCTTGTTACATGATGAACACTGTGCTTAAGTGATCATACAAAATGGGGGAGATTTTTCCATAAAGGGGAAGATTGTTTTGAAAAGTTTTGATAATGATGATTCTCACTACTCATCAAAAAGGGGGAGAAGATACAAAAAGGGAGAATATAATCTGAAGACCTGAAGATTTTAAGTTTTGAAGCTATCAATGACATATCTGAAGAAAAGAGAATACAAATGAAGATATCTGAAGAAAAGAGAATACAAATGAAGATCCGAAGACAATTGCAATTTTTTTTTAATCTTGAATCCAAAGGGGGAGATTGTTGGATCATAATTGTATTCAAGATTAAAGGGTCTAAACTGTATTTGTTTGATAGTTAAAGTTAGAGGGTTTATTGTGTAATAAGTTAATAGTTTATTACTTATTGGGCCCAAGCCCATTAGAAAGCCTGTTAAGCTTAAAGCCCATAAGGCTTAGGTATTTATAGTTTTGGTTAATTAGTTTTTAGGGTTAACCTTTGATAATTATTGTTTAGAGAATATAGTCAAGTGAAGTTTTCTCTGTAATCAAAGGGTATCAAGAACACTCAAGGTTTCATTGTTTATTCAAGGGATTGGTATGTTACTCTGATTTATATATTTCTTGATTATTATTGTGTTTCTGTGATTGTTAATCAACTAGATTAAACTGGGATAACAGTGTGACGCACAATGAGAATTGCGCAAGCAAGGGGTGGCGCAAACCCTGGTTTGCGCGATGGATGTGAGGCGCAAAGGAACTTTGTGTTATACTTGAGAGGCGCAAACTCTGGTTTGCGTGAGACGTTGAAGGCGCAAAGTCAGATTCTCACGAGCTTTGAGAGGCGCAAACCTTAGAAGATCAAAACGTCGTTTCCAGAAAATCAAAAATTTCAAAATAGAAGATCAAAACATGTAAATATTGCAAATCACTGTGAATCAAAGATGATCTATAACCAAAAACGTTTCCATTTTACAATCAAATCGACCACAAATCAAATCAAATTTGATAAAATTCAGAAAAACGAGTTTTTCTTGAAAAACCAAGAAAATCGATCAAGATTTTGATTTAAAACACAAATTCATATTTGAAATTCATTTCTCTCAATCCTCTCTCTGATTTGGATCAACTCTGATACCAATTGATAAACCCAAAATCTACCAAATCATAGAGAGAGAAAGTATAGACGTAAAAAGCTCTCAATATATTGAATATGTGATCAAAGTGTTCTCAAAGTTACAAGCTTACAAGATCCATATCCCTATTTATACCACAGGGAACAAGGACACAGACAAGATAAACAGAATACTGACTAACCAAATACAGACCTTGTTGACTATACAAGTTTGACTTTCTACATTAAATCTTGGATACAATATTTAGACTTAACAGTTTTACTTTTTCAAAGGGGAAGCAGCACATTTGCTATCTGATTTTCATTTGGAAAATCTGGATAATGAAAAGAAGGAAGTCTGCCCCACCTTCGCACTTCAATCATGCACATTGAGTCTGTGTTTAACTTACTGTTGTCTCATTGGTTTACACAATATTGAGCCTTAAAAGCAATCATCAAGTGCTAAATTCTTTCTATCACATGCACGAGCACACAAGGATTTTGTTTCTTTGTCATAACATTTATAGAAATTGCCTTTGTGGTGTTTCGATGATTGAATGGAAGCCCTGGGGAGTGAACATCACAAAAACTCCTTTCCAATGTGTATTTGTTACACACAGCGACTTAGTGTTACTGACAGGCATTTTAATTGATTCATTTGTTGATTCAGGTGTTACACGTTTATTTTGTCTGGATTTGCAAAGTTCTGGATGAATATCTTTCGAATTGACGGATCAGAGGCTCCAAATGAAAGACATTTCTTACTCAGAGTTTTGATGAACTCGTTTCTCTATTCATCAAAAAGGGGGAGAACCTAAAGCTTGAACAAATGTCCATTACATTACAAGATTGAAAAAGAGAAGAGCTAACCATGAAATGCGAGGGATCAAAGTATTCTGAAGACATGCTGATTTTAGAGAAATTTTCTTTGAAGATACTTTGCTAAAGCATTCTGAGCTAAATGTTATCCCAGTTTAATCTAGTTAATTAACAATCACAGAACACAATAATAATAAAGAGATAAAGATTCAGAATAACATACCAATCCCTTGAATAAACAGTTAAACCTTGTGTGTTCTTGATACCCTTGAATACAGAGAATACGGCTACCTCACTATATGATTATCAAAGGTTAACCTAAAAACTAATTAACTAAAACAATAAATACCTAGGTTTTTAAGGCCTAATGGGCTTGGGCCCAATAGTAACTAAACTATTAACTTATTACAATTTAAACCCCAAACTTTAACTATCAAACAAATACAGTTTAGACCCTTTAATCTTTAATACAATTATTTGATCCAACAATCTCCCCATTTGGATTCAAGATTTAAAAAATTTTGGAATTGTCTTCGGATTGTCTTCGGGACTACACTTATCTTCTCTTTTCTTCATATATAACGTTGATAGCTTCACAAACTTGTAGCTTTAAGATCTTTAAATTCTTTAAAATCTTCAGCAGTCTTCAGATTATATTCTCCTTCTTTGATAATTCTCCTCCTTTTTGATGAGTGGTGAAAATCATCATCATCAAAACATTGCAAAACAATCTCCCCCATTGAATATGGTCATCAGTTTAGCACTGTCTTCATGTATAGAGCCCTGTGTGAAATAAGAGCAGTCTCTCCAGATGGAGAAAGTGATTATTTCAATCTTTTCAGATTCAAATAAAAAGTAGAAAGTAGTAACCATTCGAATCTTTTCAATTCAAACAGTTAACAGGTGTAACCCTGAATCAACAAATGACTTAGTTAGAATGCCTGTCAGTAACACAAAGTCATTGAGTAACACAAAGTTACTATATAAGGAGCTGGTTTTGATGTTGGCTCCCCAGGTCTTCCATTCAATCATCGAATAACACATGGTTATCTATGAACGTTCTGACAGAAAACAAATTTCTGTGTGCTCGTGCATGTGTATGAAAAACTTTAAGCATAGATGATTGCTTTTCAATATAGGCTAAAAGTATGTAAACTTGTTGAGACATCAACAAATTATACGAAGACTCAATGTGCATGAGAAAGGGTTCGAAGGTGGGGCAACTTTCCTTCTTGTTCAATATTAGTATCTTCCAAATGAAGAACCAATAGCGTATGTGTTGCTTCCCCAAAAAATGTGAAACATTCTCTTTTTGAGAAAAGAATGAGTAGCTGGTGAGGTTGTATGCAAGAGATGGCATGGGCTAGTTGACTTTTTCAATGATGGTCACCAAAGAATGTGATCCAATCAGATTATGTGGCTGCCCGACTCAGAAAGAGTTTGGTGCAGAGTTTAATATTCTTTTACTCTGATCTCTCACTCTATTTCTTTTAATGCTCACTTCTAACCAATCTCTCATTTATATTTTACCTCTTCACACACCATCACTCAATTCTTTTTACCCCTCTCCCCTCAATCACTCAGGGTATACTTCCTGGGTAGGAAACACTGGTTATCGTGAATCCATGGAATTTCTGTTAAGCTCACACACTGAATCCCATGTATTGTCCTAAAAGTACGTGTTGTTCAATAGGCTATGATAGCACAAATAAGCATAGGGTTACATGAAGAATCAAAATATGGAGAAGTCAAAACAGTTGTGTTTGACGATGCAATTCTCCCCCTCAACCTAAAAGTGGTCGGCAATAAGGTCATATCAATTTGTCATGAAGAATAATATGCTGGAGAATCAAAAACGAATGTTGTTTATATGAACAATATATAAACATATTTTCAATGAAACCACATGAAATGACGTTTGATTCAATCAACAGTGAATACAAAGAACGTGAGTATTACCATAGAAAGATTTAACTTTTGATACATGGAAATAACAAAGTCAAATAGAATGTTCTGAACCGTTATGTGTATGAATACTTGACAAAGTATATTGACAAGATAAAACGCAAGTATTTATCTTTAAGAACACACGGTCAGATAATCTTTTAAAATCACAGATCTTCTCCCCTTTAACTGATAATTTTTTTTTAAGATCAAGCAGGAAAAATAAAGCACTGAAGTGCGGGTCCTAATCTGATGTGATTAGAAGCCATTGTCACTTGAACAAACCTGCATAAAAAAAATTATGGTAATCATTTGTGAAAATGATTTCGCTATCGTTAGCAACAGTTGAAGAATACAACACAATATTAGGATTTAGAATACTCCCCCTTGAATCATGAGTCAGGTCTAAGACATGTTCAACATACCAAGTTTGCTGATTAGAAATTGGAATCGCTTTTCATCTAATGGCTTGGTCAAAAGATCAACTAACTGGATGTCAGTTTGAACAAAATGCATTTCAATGTCACCTTTTTCTACATGATCCTTGATGAAGTGATAACGTACATCGATATGCTTGGTCTTCGAATGTTGTACCGGGTTAGCAGTTATGGCGATTGCGCTCTTAGAATCACAATAAATAGGAACACGCTGGTAGTTGTATCTAAAGTCCCTTAACTGTGTCTTCATCCAGAGGACTTGAGAACAGCAACTAGCAGCAGCTACGTATTCAGCCTCGACAGTGGATGTTGAAACACATTTTTGTTTCTTTGAAGTCCAACTTACAAGTTTGTCACCTATAAATTGACATGACCCAGAGGTGCTTTTCCGGTCTAGCTTACATCCTACATGATCAGCATCTGTAAAGGCAGTTAGTTCAAAATGAGAATCCTTTGGATACCAAAGGCCTAGATTAGGAGAACCTTTGAGATATCTAAGGATTCGCTTAACAACATTTAAGTGCGACTCTTTAGGATTAGACTGATATCTCACACAAAAGCATGTGGCAAACATTATATCTGGGTGACTGGCAGTCAGATAAAGTAAAGAACCAATCATGCTACGATACACCTTTTGATCAACAGGTTTTCCGGAGGGATCTGCGTCTAAGAGTGTACCAGTAGCCATTGGTGTTTTCATGACTGAACTATCTGACATATTGAACTTTTTCAAAATATTTTTTATGTATTTAGCTTGATTAATAAATATTCCGTCGTGTAATTGCTTTACTTGTAAACCAAGAAAGAAGTTCAATTCACCCATCATCGACATTTCAAACTTTGTTTCCATTATCTTTGAAAAGTTCTTACAAAATTTCTGATTTGTCGACCCAATTATTATGTCGTCAACATATATCTGAATGAGAATCAAGTCCTCACCTTGCCTTTTAAGAAATAAGGTAGTATCAATTGTACCTTTCTTGTAACCAGAAACAAGTAGAAAGTTAGTGAGAGTTTCATACCAGGCTCGCGGTGCTTGTTTAAGACCATACAGTGCTTTGTCTAAAACATAAACATGATCAGGGTGATAAGGATCAACGAAACCTTCAGGTTGAGCCACGTATACCTCCTCATGCAGAACGCCGTTCAGGAAAGCTGACTATACATCCATTTGATAGACTGTAAAGTTTTTTTGTGCTGCATAGGCTAGGAAGATTCTGATGGCTTCGATCCTTGCAACTGGGGTGAATGTTTCATCATAGTCAATGCCCTCTTGTTGACAATACCCTTTGGCGACCAAACGAGCTTTGTTTCGCACAACTACTCCGGCTTCGTCTTTCTTGTTTCTGAAAACCCACTTTGTTCCTATAACAGATTTACCTTTAGGTAGTGGGATTAAGCGCCACACCTTGTTCCTTTCGAATTGTAGAAGGTCGTCTTGCATAGCAGAAATCCAGAAGGGATCACGTAGAGCTTCAGACGCTTTCTTTGGTTCTAAGAAACTAAGGAAGCTTGAAAACATGTAGAAGTTGGCAGATACGGATCTTGTCGTGACACCGGTTTTTACGTCACCTATCACGTTGTCCAGGGGATGATCCTTAGTCCATCGATGTGTGATTGGTAAGGATTCAACTGTTTGTTGCGTATTAGACTCATCGTTTTCATCGTGCACAACAGGTAGCTCCATAGATGTACTCGGGACATCAGTATTGGTGTTTCTGATACTGAAGCTTCTGGACTAGCAGTTGAAGTACTCGTGACTTCCTTTCCAGAAGAGCTATCTGTAGAGACAGATTCATCATTAGCAGAGTCAGAAACTAATGGTTGAGTTGTACCTGATGGAGATGAAGTTTCAGTGACTTCTTCTTCGGACGGTCCAGACATGTCTTCAAAAATAGTAGGGACCTCCGAACTTGTTATTGATGTAGATATGCCTTTATCAAAATCTGCACATATATCATCAAAGGCATCAATAAATAATAGATCTAACTCAGATGAAGTAGAGTTAGTGTTAGAAGAAGTGGATCCTTGAGAAGCTGGTTCTATTTTGGTTTGAATAGAAGCTTTGTCCTTAATTACGAGTTCTGAACTGTTGTGTCCAGAAGTCCTTGTAGAATTCTCATCAAAGGAGACATTGATGCTCTCAACAACCGTCTTAGTTCGAATAATGTAAAATCGATAATCTTTGGATGTCAGAGAGTATCCAACGAGATATCCTTCATCCACTTTCTTATCAAATTTTGATAATCCTTGACGCTCTTTAAGAATGTAACACCTGCAACCGAAAACACGAAGGAATTTGATGTTAGGTGTATGATTGTTGATTAACTCATATGGTGTTTTATTAAATCGCTTGACCACAAAGGTACGGTTCTGAGTAAAACATGCTGTAGCGACTGCCTCGGCCCAAAGGTACATGGGTAGATTTGAATATGCAAGCATAGTACGAGATGCTTCAACAAGCGTGCGATTCTTCCGTTCAACAATGTCGTTCTGCTGTGGAGTGTAGGCTGCAGAGAAGTTGTGTGAAATCCCCACAGAAGTAAGATAACTCTTCAGGGTTGCATTCTTGAACTCCGTGCCATTATCACTGTGAATGGTTCGAACTGGCAATTGAAGACGTACTTGGATGCGCTTGATAAAAGCGATGATCAATTATGGTGCATCTGACTTGTTGCGAAGAAACTCAATCCATGTATACCTTGAGTAGTCATCTATCATTACCAACATGTATTTTTTTCCGTTGATAGATGCGGTTCGCATTGGGCCACAAAGGTCCATATGAAGGAGTTCCAGTGCAGATGAGGTTGATGATTCAGATTTGGACTTAAATGAGCTACGCTTCATTTTGCCTAACTCACATGCGGAACAGAGTGAGTTTTTTTCGAACCTCATTTCTGGTAGACCTTTGACCAGACCTTGTCTTTGTAGCTTCGCTATAGATCATAAATTCTAATGAGACAAGCGTCGATGCCACGTCCACGATTGTGCTTTAGAAGCTTTGGCTAGTAGACATACTGGACGTGTGGCAGACAGTGTAGGAAAATCTACAGAGTATAGATTTCCTTGGCGCTCAGCTTTGAAGACCTTGTAACCATCGGGATCCTCTAGATAGCAATGAGTGGTTGTGAAACGGACTTGATATTTCATGTGACATAAGTGACTGGTACTAAACAAATTGTGGTCAAGCCGTTCAACATATAACACTCTTTGAATCTTCACAACACCATTATCGATCATTCCATATCCTCTGACGTGACCTTCAGCTTCAGAATAGGCAAATCTAACTACTCCGGAAGGGTCCTTCACATAGTTATGCAAGAGGTGCTTGAATCCTGTCATGTGGCGTGAACATCCAGAATCTATTACCCACATAGTTATGCAAAAGAGACAATTAGTTTAGCTTAGGCACCCATATCAGGATGGGTCCTTCGCGGTTAGCATCAAGCAACTCAGGAATATCATCTAGTTTGACTTTCACTCTCCATTCATAACGCGGTTTTGGAACCCATTTCCAAACCATCTTAACATTTAATTCCTGAAAGTGCTTTTTAGAAGTAGGATTGGCAACCTTAGCTCGAAACACTTTGGGTTGTGCAGAAGAATTAGAATTAGAATTAGGATTCAGTTTAGCTTTTCTCTTACTCTGTTTGGACTTTGGATGGGAGTAGTATTTGCATGAGTTATCCCAGCAGTGTTTGCAATATAGATTCTTTCAAGCAAAATTCATAAACTTAGATTTATCAGAACAAACCTTACATTCATGTGCATCAAAGAATTACTTTTCAAAATAACACTGTCTGAAGTACAACTATTTGAAGCAAAAGTTTCACTAGATAACCTATCATTCTTATTCAAACTACTATCTTTATTCTTCTTACTCCTCCCAACTCCATTTCCTTTTATATTTGAAACAGAAACAGGAACCTTGTTAGTCTCTAACTTAGAAGGTGGTTCTTTTCTAGGGCTATTTGAAGTCTCACCCTTTTAAAAAATACTCGGTGGATATTCAGGACAATCAGAGTAAACATCTGAAGGTTTTGTAGGAGCATCAAATTCTAGATTGGTTCTTACCTTCCAGCTTGGATCATTGAACATCTGTTTATCATTTGAAGCATTTTTAAAAAAAGTAATGTCCAAATCATTGATCTCAGTGCAAAGATCTTGATTTACTTTTAAAGACTTTTCAAGTTTATGTTTGAGATCAAAGTTTTCATCTTCAACCTCATCAAGAGACTGTTGCAACATATTAATTTGCTTCATCAATTCAGATGTATTATCATTCACAGAATTTGACCCCTTTAAATCAGAAACAAGATCAGAGTCTAAAGCATTCATCATTTCAGAAATATCTCTTTAGTCATGGACTCAATAAACTCTGTTTTATCATTTTGAACACAAGATTCATTCGTGATAGTAGTTTCTTCTTCAACCTCTTCAACATGTAAAGGTTTAGAAGCAATGGGATTTGAGACTGATGGTATAGTAGATGGATCAACATCCGATTCATACTCATCATATTTGCATGCAGTCTCAGGTGGAACTGTGTTGGTGCTTACTGATTCTTTGGAAGGTGTGGTAAATAGTGATTCAAATTCAGTAAATTCGATCTTTCGAGTCTCATAGCTTTTATTCAAATCACCATATGTAAAACCAACTGATTTAAAAAGATTTTGAGAATCAGTGTCACCAGACTTGTTCTTTCCCATTTCTTCTCGACCTTTGGTCTCTTTAGAAGGTTTAGGAGAGCTTGCTTCAACAGAAGTTGCACGAATGTCAGGAATGGGTCTGATTGCGGAGCCAAATTTATCAAAGCTATATAGGTGCTCCGGTGCCTTTTTCAAAATATAAAACCTTTCGTCTTGGAGTTTATTGGTCAACAGATTTAATGTTTGCTCAGCCTCACCTCGTTTCATATTCATATCTTCCAGTTATTTGATTTTGGTGAAAGCTTCATTTCTTTCTTTATAACAAACTTCAAATTTGATTTGAAACTCACCCTTTTCAGCATTAAGATTCACAAGATCCGTTTCTAAACCAGATATTTTTCTTTTAAAGACGCTTTTTCAGCTTTTAAATCATCCTTTTCCTTTTCTTTTTCTTCCACAACAACTTTTAATATAGCATTTTCATCACGAAAGCTTAAGACAGGTTGATGTGCAGAGCTAAGTTTCCCTTTCAGTAAAGCAAATTCATCTTTCATACCATGTATTTGGGCCATTAAAGATTCAATAAGTTCAGAATTGTCACTTACCTCAGAGTTTGCATCTTCGAATTGTGCCTCAAAATCTTCATCATCACCATCCAGCTTTGCCATATAAGATACTTGGGTGAAGTGCGCTTGCTCCTCGTCATCGGAACTTTGGAAAAGCCAGTTTTCTTCTTTAGCCATCAGCACTTTTCCTTCTTCAGCTTTCTTGGCAATAAGTAACTTTCTTGCATAGTACTCTGAGTTCTTTACCTTCTTGAACTTGTAGTCTCTTGAGAAGAGCCTAAATTTGCCACAGTTGTAGCATCTTCCTGGTTCATCCTTTCGTTCTTCTCGCTTCTCCTCCTCTCTTTCCTTCTCTTCTCTCTTTCCATGCCTCGGATTGTATCGCATCTCAGACTTCTCTTTCTTGTATCCACCATACTTTGGCTTTGAGTAGAATTTCTTCTTGCCAAAGCTCTTCTTGAATCGTCGTGTAAATAGAGCTAAGTCCTCAGAGAACTTCTGAATATCTAGATCTGAATCAATTTCCAGCTCTTCATCGCTTGAAGCAGAGTCAGAGTCAGTAACTTCGGTAACTAGAGCTTTAGACACCTTTTTCTTTGACCTTGCAGAGGATACAAAACCATTGCCGGCTATGAGAGCCACAAAATCCTTCAGTTTATTTGACTCATTATTGATGGTTCTCACTTCGTCCTCGTGCTGAGAAAGAGTAGAGAATATATCAGTGACGTTCTCTTGAGCCATATTCTTTGACATCTGAAGGCTGATGGCAAAGTTCTTCCATTCCGGATTTAAGTTCTTGATGAACTTATAATTGATCTCAGAAGCAGATTTAGAGATATTATTCCTCCACAAGTCATTGAGAATGACGTTATATCTATTGTAGGTATCTAGTAGCAGCTCTCCTTCTTTTGCATGAAATCCCTCGTATGCATTTATGCATAGATTCTGCTTATCTTGGATGGAGGCTTCACTTCCTTCAAAATGTCTTGCTAGTTCATCCCAGATTGCTTTAGTAGAGCTCTGACTGTCTACACGATTGTAGATGTCGTTTGGAATAGCCATTGTCAGATAAATTAGAGCCTCTTCATCTATCTTGTACCATGCTTTAGGAACCTGTCTGTCAGGGATTTCTGGAGAGGTGTCTGTTGCAGCTTGACCCTTTACTGTGATCGTTGGATTTCCTCGACTATTAATGATGGATTCCATGTAATCTCTGTTCTTGTGATTCAGAAACTGGATCATTCTGGTCTTCCATTGCTGATACTCATTAGCCATGAGGATAGGAGGTTTGGACTGAGAGCTCATTGAGAGAAGCTGACTCGACATCTTAGCTGTACGGTTAGTAATCAAACTTTTCTGTATCAAGACAACCAACTAGATGAGATCGTTAGAATCAAGAATAAAGATAAAAACTACACTAAAAAAATTTTAATTTTTTTTAACCGGGGGTACTGTTCACCGGTACTATTCTACCCAATTTTTTATATTTTTTTTGACCGGTAAAGTGCTTCGACCGGTAAAATGCTTCGACCGGTAAAGTTCTTCGACCTGTAAGAGTCTTGACCGATATGGTGTATGAACCGGTAATGGGTATGGACTGATAGTGAGTTCGACCGATAATGCTAAGGACCGAAATGGTGTAGTCGACCGATAAAATGTATGACTGATAAAACTATTCGACCGGTATTCAATTTGACCGATATGTTCTTGAATCAGCCCAGAACGTCGATAAAAAGAAACAATAATCAACTCAAAAACCACACAAAACACAGAAATTGAGTGCAAAAATTATACTTTTGTAACCGAGAACATGTACCAAGAAGAATGCAATCAAAATCAAAGGCTAAATCCAACTTTCATGAATCAATTTTATGAACACAGCCTTCGACAGTTTATGAACCCAGAAACCATAAATCATCAAAAAATCAATTAATTGGTGAGTTTAAATGCAATTAACCAATCAGATAGCCTTCAATAGCATAAAACTCATCTTATCATGTCAGATTCAAGCATAATATCACCTTAAATCGAAGAATCGATTTTTACAAATGTATATATATATCGATGAACACAGATACTAGATAAATCGATAAAAAGTAAAATCTTGATTCTTTTGGCTCTGATACCACTTGTTATCCCAGTTTAATCTAGTTGATTAACAATCACAGAACACAATAATAATCAAGAGTTAAAGACTAAGAATAACATACCAATCCCTTGAATAAACAGTTAAACCTTGTGTGTTCTTCATACCCTTGAATACAGAGAATACGGCTACCTCACTATATGATTATGAATAATTATCAAAGGTTAACCTAAAAACTAATTAACTAAAACAATAAATACCTAGGCTTTTAAGGCCTAATGGGCTTGGGCCCAATAGTAATTAAACTATTAACTTATTACAATTTAAACCCCAAACTTTAACTATCAAACAAATACAGTTTAGACCCTTTAATCTTGAATACAATTATTTGATCCAACACTAAAACCTGGAGATTATTACATATGGAAGATAGAGAAGGAGATTGCATCTTCTGAGTTGAAAAAGAAGTCTGAATTGCTAATCTCTTTTTAGTAATGATCTTGATCCAAAGGGGGAGATTGTTAGCGCACAGATCTATTGGATTCAAGATCATCCAATCTGAAGATAAAATGTCGGAAAGTTAACTTTTAATTTAAGTCTAATGTCGTTTGTAATAAAATGTCAAAGTATTGTTTTTAGTATTTTATTATTATTTCTAAAGATCTAAGTTATTAGATATTAGTTAGATATTATTTAGATATTAGTTTTTGTTTTAGATATTATGTTAGTGTGTCAAGGAAGCAAGATGAGGTATCAGATCACATTCAACACACACACTAACGGTGTAAACTGAGAGAGAACATCGAGAGCTTTAAACCGAACAAACATCAATCCTTGTAATCCATTGATTATTAATCAAACAGGTTGGTAATCGTATATGTTGTTGTTTTGATAAGAATTTGATATATTGTGGGCCGACACTTGAAGTCATCCAACCACCTTTCCAATGAAATCCTTCATTGCTTCTATAGTTAAGCCTCAAATCACCCAATCCATGATCTTTTATTGAAGATCCATACCATAACAAGCTCCCAAAGCTGATACGTAGTCTCCCAAAATCGACCTAAAGAAGAGAGAAATGGAGAGGGGAGGTAACAATGAGAGAAAACCCTAAAATTTGGGTTTAAATTCGATCAGACAGCTACCGCGGCCTTGGCCGCGACCTCAAGTCGCGTGCCAAGCCGCAGGTGTCCCTGAGTCGTGGACAAAAGTGAGTTACGCGGGTTTAGCCGCTGCTTTGCGGTCACGTGCCAAGCCGCGCGTGTCACCTGATGCATCTTCTCACCCTTCGTGTTAAACCATTAGCCTACCATTTCTCTCGGCCGATCGTTGACTGTTTTCCTTGAATGATCATAAACTGTTCATTAGGAATTTACGGATGTAACATCTTTGTTGCAAAAATTTCAGGGATGTTCATGTGTTTTCGGAATTAAGATGACTACCAGGAAAAATTCTTGAAAACAACGACTATACGATTTTATCCAACATATGAACCAGAAGACTTTAGTAATTAATATTGATATGATTTAAAAAATATGATGAAATTGGACAAAATAATACAATCATAACCTA
This sequence comes from Arctium minus, assembly GCA_954870635.1. NCBI lineage: Eukaryota > Viridiplantae > Streptophyta > Magnoliopsida > Asterales > Asteraceae > Arctium > Arctium minus. The sequence continues at coordinate 62,803,245 of OX941088.1, read as the reverse complement.
TAATATAATTATGGAATCTTCATTTTGTAACTCCCAATAAAATTAATGAAAAATTGGTAACTTACAAAATGATGTTTCTACCCTTTTACATTAAATATTTACACAATTTAAACAACAATCATCCTTGCATTTCTATTGATTGAGCAAGGTTTATAAAGTTAATAAGAAATGGGTGGTTAACAAATGATCCTTGCTCTCTCTCTTTCTCTCTCTCTCTCTCTCTATATATATATATATATATATAGAGAGAGAGAGAGAGAGGGAGGATCATACGAGAACGATATCAATTTAAAAGAATAAAGGGACAATCCTGGACCAATCATAATTAACAAAATATTAATTTATTATTTTAATATAAAATTATTTCCAGAAGGGTATAATTGTCATTCTTTTTCATGCTTAATTTTGGATAATTATCTGTTCCAAATTCCAAGCGATTATCCAATCAAACCAAATCAAAATTGATATGCATCGATTACAGTATTCAAACCAAATCTCGATTATGTTGCAAAATTGTCTGATGCAATTATACGATTTTGGAAAATCATATATCAATTTGAAGGAAAGGTTCGATATTTTTACCCTTTTGCAAGGCATCAATGAAGGAACTGATGGAATCTATTGTTGTCGATGGTATTGTTCATTCTGCGTCGTCAATTGAATCTGTGAATCAGCCGACCATGGAGGATGTAACAAAATTGATTCTTGTTGATGGGTGCACTCAAGGCGTATCGATTAGGGAGGATGCTAGTGAACCGGACAAGGATTTCGTTCCTTCAAATGATTTCAACAGTCGACCCAATCAACATATACCGAATCACATTTGTAACGGTGATGAAGTTCTTCAAGATGTTGAAGGTAAATAAGTGTTATGTCTACAATATTTTAATATCTTCCATATTAGTAATCACTTTTGTTAAAAAAACGTATTTTTTCAATATTTACTTGATTGCTAGTTTAAAGAATCATAATTTATTCTACATTGCTAAGAACCGGTAGGTATTCTAACTTATTTATTAACAGAGGTTGTTTTTTCTGAGTCTTTATCACTTTTTCTTTAACAGTCCAGTGAATGCAGTAACAGCAAAGATCAGCAGTGATCATTGCTTGATTGGAACAAGATTCATCTAGTAATTTTAGTTCCAATCATAAGAATTTCGTAGGAAAAATACATCAGTCAATGATCTATGTTAGATATGGCATATGTGTAAAATGGAGAGGTTTATGAAGGCTAAAACTATAGACATCCAGTTTAGTTGTTGTGGGTATTTTCTTGTGCCATTCGGGTGTTGACTTGTACCAGTAGGTATTGTAACTTATATATTAACAGAGGTTGTTTTTTCTGAGTCTTTATCACTTTTTCTTTAACAGTCAAGTGAATGCGGTAACATCAAAGATCAACAGTGATCATTGCTTGATTGGAACAAGATTCATCTAGTAATTTTAGTTCCAATAATAAGAATTTTGTAGGAAAAAAACATCAGTCAATGATCTATGTTAAAGAATCATAATTTCTTCACTTGATTGTTAGTTTAAAGAATCATAATTTCTTCTACATTGCTAAGAACCAGTATGTATTGTAACTTATATATTAACAGAGGCTATTTTTTCTGAGTTTTATCACTTTTTGTTTAACAGTCCATTGAATGCAGTAACAGGAAAGATCAGCAGTGATCATTGCTTGATTGGAACAAGATTCATCTAGTAATTTTAGTTCCAATCATAAGAATTTCGTATTTGGGATGTATAATTTAAGTATTTCTTAAAATACTTTATGTTTTATGTTGATTTTTCATCATTTGTTGCATTACATTTTTATTTTTTTGTTTAGAATCTCCTATCATAACGAATTTCAATCAAATCGATAACATCACTGGAAGGCTTGAAGTTTTTTCTAGTTTCATGGGAACCTTGAAGGAACGATTCAATAACACAATTAACGTTGTACCGAATGTTCCGAAAGGGCTTGTACCCGTTGTTGGGACATTGTTGATATGTATAGGAAGTACGTTGACTATGCAGGGTTCGATATACGACGATCAACTGAAAATCAATTCAAGGACAAATCTGTTAGACTCAAATATCTGGTATGTCATAGACATGGTTTACCTAACAAACATTCTGTTAACAGCACCAATCTTGGTTCAAATCGAAAGGTCCTTCGTAACTCGAATTTCAATGTTACTGGATGTAAAACACAGGTTCGATTTTGTAGGGTTAAGGGTACCTCATTATTTAAATTGTACCATTTCAATCCCATCCACAATCACCCACTCTATGACGAGAATGAGATGATGCTATCTCGAAATAGAAGGCAGATGAAATTCTCAGATAAAAGGATTATACATCGTGCTTCTAGAGTGAATATTGGTGCAGCCAAGGCCCACCAATTGCATGTTTGCTTAAAGGGTGGTTACAAGGAGCTTGGATGTAGTCGTACCGACTATAAGAATTTTAAAAGGGATTTTGATTCATTTATTGGGGATGGTGATGTTAAAAAGGTAGTAAAAATGTTTAATGAGCATGTCTTAAACGGGACTAATTTTGCATTCGATTTTAAAGTTACCGATGGAAAACTAGATGGACTCTTTTGGGCTGATGAGTTATCGAGGTTTAACTATGCTGAGTTTGGTCATGTTATTTCCTTTGATGTGACATATCGTTTAAACAAGTAAGTTGATATCGTTATATTTTTTTTATTAAATATTGATTAAGAATGCATCTATACATTACTGATTACCACATTGTGTGCAGGCATTGTATGGTTTTTGTATCGTTTCTTGCGATTGATAACAACAGGCATTCCGTCGTTGTCGGTTCTTGTGTGCTATGTGATGAAAAACTTCCATCCTACACCTGGTTGTTGGAAGCGTTCTTAAAAGTACATGGCAGTCAACCGAAGTTTGTCTTGACTGATCAAGACGTTGCAATTAGAGAGGCACTCCCAATTGTCTTTAATGAAGGGAAGCATAGATTTTGTATGTGGCACATAATGGCTAAGTTGCCTATCAGGGTATGGATTACATTTGTTTATGTAGTTTGTTCATTTCACATTACGGACATTGTTATATTTAATCATTCATGATTCTATACAGGTTAACACCGATCTGGTGCTAAACACAGATTTCAGGAAGCGGTTACTGAAACTTGTTTGGAGTGTATATTTGGGACCACAAGATTTTGAGTTTAAATGGATGGCTTTGATGGATGATTTTAATTTGTCAGATCATGCTTGGCTGTCTGAGGTTTTTAACCTTCGATCTAAGTGGATTCCTGGCTACTTCAAGGACTTACCTATGTGTGGTCTAATGAAGACCACGTCGCGGTCTGAGAGTTTAAATTCTTTTTTCAAAAGTTATTCACATCATGGTAATAATTTGTTGAAGTTTATTTTATCTCATGACACTGCAATGGACAAACAAAGGAATAGGCAATGAAACGATGAACATTTGACCAACACCACCATTCATGATTTCAAGACTGAGAGGTTGATTGAGAGGCATTCTGCGATGATTTATACCAGGACCATTTTTTTTTTATGTTCAGAAGGAGATTGTTAAAGGAGATCGATAATGTGCTCAGTGGAATGTTGAGGTTGATGATGGGCGGCAGATTTTCACCATAAGGCAGAAGGATAAATCATTCAAAACCAAGGAAAAGTTTAAGGTACAAGAGTTTTAATATATTTTTATATTATGATGTTAATTTTGTTTTATTACCATAGATATGTAATCATAAGAAGTTGTTCCATCATGCTTGTATTTCAGGTTGTTCGTATGGAACACGATGGATCGTTGTCGTATTCGTGTCAACTGTACGAGTACTTTCGCATTTTGTGTTGCAACATTTTTAGCGTTTTGTTCAACATAGATGCCGATGAGATTTTCTACTCAATATGTTAATAGGCGATGGATGAGGGGGTGTTATCCCTTTGGATGTACTTCGAACTCGTCGTATCCAGCCTGGAAGCAATGAACCGTCCGATCGGTTGACTAATGTGTTAGGTCATGAATTCATAATAATTCAATGTAGAAAGATTGAACACAAGGTATATTGGGTAGGAAATTATTGTATTATTCACAATCTAGAGAGAGAAATAGTTTCTCTCACTAGAAACACATACAAGACTTGGAGGCTACATTGTGAAAATGAATACTACAAACAAATTACAAACACATCCTATTTATACCCCAATCACCCATGTTACACATTTTAGCCCAACCCATTATGCTAAGGTGAACAAAGGATGACTTTACAAAACTTTCCTAATACAGTACATTAACATTCTCCCCCTAAAGTTTTGTAAAGGAATCATCTCTTATCAGCTTCAGCTCTTCTCCCCCTTGATTTCTTTTAAAAACTTTAGTGTTCCTTAAACTTCAAACAGCTCCGGCTCCCCTTGAAAGTAGCTCTTATTCTTGGAGTATCAACTGAAATATCAGATCTGATGTGGACAGTAACCTCGACTGAGTGCACATAAAGATAACTTTTAACTTTAGTAAACCCAACACATTCCTTAACGCTCACAAGAATGATATGTATGGATTATGACATGACATTCAAAGTGCATCTTTAGTATATAACATCAAATATGTCTTTTACCGTGAGTTGAATAGGAATTCAGCTTAAGAACTTAATCTGATATGCTTGTCGGAGGATGCAACATGTAGCAAACACTACTGGGTAGGGTAGAAGATTTATCTGAGGAAAAATTTGACAGTTAAATCTCACAAGGCAACTTGTCGCAATAATGGATGTGAACAGTAACTTGTCGCAAATGCTCAGAACTCGCAGACCATTTAAACTCGCAGAACATATAACTCGCAAAGCACTGTTCATGTGCTTCGCGCTAAACATGATGTGCGTGTTCTTGAAACTCGCAGACCGAAGGAAAATAATCGCCCAAAATCGCAAGCTTCGACTTGCGCGTTTAGTAAACTCGCACGCTGCATCTAGCGCTTTTGCTCAAACTCGCAAGCTTTGAGTTGCGCGTTTCCCAAACTCGCACGCTTCATCTAGCGCGTTTCAGGACTTAGAAAAATTTGACAATATCAAACTCGCAGACGTCCTTAGTGCGTTTCTCTTTATCCTTGCGCATTCTTCAGCTAGCGCGTTCTACAGAAGAATCTTGTGTGTTTTCGACGAACTTGCGCGTTCTTCGATGAACTTGCGCGTTCTTGCGATCTAGCGCGTTTTCGAGTCTGAGATCTTGAAATCACCGAATCTTTCACATTTCTTTAATTTTTGAGATGCAACTTTATGAACATGTTCGAAATATACTTCTAAACAACTTTGTAGTTGATGATCTTGTCTAAAAACATCTAGATACAAGGATTTGATCACAACACAGTAAAAAAAATATTTCGAACCAAAAAATCTCAAAATCGAACAATTCTTCTAATGTAATTGAAATTACACAAAGTGATTGATTACAAATAGTTCGAATCTAATCACATCATCAATCTAGAATCAAATCTCGATCGATTAAGCTCCAAAATGAAGAATTTGAAAATCTCGTTACAGTTCATGCGACTACAGTACTGTTCCATTGAAAAAATCACGAATTCGATCGTTTCGATGAATGATTTCTTCGATTTGGCTCTGATACCACATGTTAGGTCATGAATTCGTAATAATTCAATGTAGAAAGATTGAACACGAGGTAGATTGGGTAGGAAATGATTGTATTATTCACAATCTAGAGAGAGAAAGAGTTTCTCTCACTAGAAACACATACAAGACTTGGAGGCTACATTGTGAAAATGAATATTACAAACAAATTACAAACACATCCTATTTATACCCCAATCACCCATGTTACACATTTTAGCCCAACCCATTATGCTAAGGTGAACAAAGGATGACTTTACAAAACTTTCCTAATACAGTACATTAACATAATGACATACAGTTTGAGTTTGACCAGATTTTGAGTAGAGTTTATGGTGACGTAGATAAGCTTGAATTGTTTTTGGAGAAGGTGAAATCAATCAAGTCAGAAATTGCACCTGATGTTCCTTCAGAGAATGGTATTGTTAACAAAGATGCTGATTTTGAAAATTTGTTGGGTGTGTCAAAGCCTACGACAATTGAGATTCGAGCTACAGAAGGTGTTAGAAACAAAGGGTGTGGCACTGGCAAGCGTTTGATTGGCGGTGGTGAACGAGCATTAAAGAATGCACGACACAAGAGGAAGTGCAGAGGTTACAATGAATACACAAACCATGATTCTCACAATTGTCCAGTTAAGAATGGCATGTCCGATAGATACAATGATTGATGGCATTTGTTATTTGGTTATTAGGTGATTGAATAAGTTAGAACATTGGTTTTTCCTTTTTCGATTTTTTTGGTATGACTTCTTTAGTTTGAATTACGTTGACTTTATTGAAGGTTAAATTTTGGAATTAGTTCTTGATCATTCATTGTTTTTCAATAAAGGAAGTTTTATTTATGGTTTCGGTTGTTCTTTGATATTTAAACTTTTCTAAACTTGTATTTTCATGTTATATGGATTGTGAAACACTTCAGATACCATTATGTTCAGTAAATTACCTGTGATAATGTCTTTCTCGGTATATCACTATCTGTTTATATTATGTTTGCATATGCCTGTTATGAATCATGTACGATTTAAAACAAACTGGGCGGATTAATTTTCCGTAAATCAATATTTATATCAGCAATATTACGTGTTCATTAAATCAGTTGTGCTTTGACATTAAATCAGTTGTTATTTCACAAAATTGAGAACGCCCAAACGACAAACATTGGCAATCACTGGTGATTTCGAATATCACTATATCTGTTTATATTCTGTTTGCATATGCCTGTTATGAATCATGTAAGATTTAAAACACCCTGGATGGGATAACTTTGGGTAAATCAATATTTATATCAACAATATTACGTGTTCATTAAATCAGTTGTGCTTTGACATTAAATTAGGTGTGATTTCACAGAATTGAGAACGCACAGACGACAAACATTAGCAATCACTGGTGATTTTTTATATATTAAAGTCGAGTTATACAACAACCACGTGTGATCATTAAAAAACCTTATTTGTGAATCACAACCAACAAATACAACTCAGAATGCAATGTAACTACCAAAATCCATATAGATATTAAAGCTAGATATCTTCCCATTTACGAAATCCAAATAGTCATTAACCATACCCTTATCATAATACCTAATTAAAACATATTCTATTTTGACAAAGTTCAAAATGCAAAAGCTTCCTACACAAAAAAGCAAAATAATTCCAAACAAGATTGTTCAACCACTTTGGAAATTTAACCAAAAAAAACTATATCCATCTCACCCACCTAACCAATACATTTGGTCTTGCCTTTCAACTTTCCTTGTATCGCTGCCTTTGTCATCCGACCTTCCACAGGTGGGAAACCTTCTGTTGCGAGTCTAACTACTCTTGACCTATAAAGCTTGTGGGTTGAAAGCAGTATCTTCGCTATGTATTTCCTGCGAAACTGGATGAGTTGAACCTCTTGAGCTACTAATTCCTTCACAATTCCAGAGTCGTACCTACTAACTGTCTCCCCTTTGAAGGTTTCCATGTGGCGCATTGTAAAAATCGCCGAATCATTAATACTATCAACCGTTCTCCACTCTAGTTTATACCTATTTTCCTTCACTGTTGACATACTGTTAACACGTGGGTGGTATACAGTTTTCAAATAGTTCAGCATTGTCATATGCTACAACAAAATGCATATCACATAAGTTTACTAACCAAGATGGTTATTAACAGTATATGGTTTTCTACCTACAAATTGTGCTTACCAGGATTGTTGGAACATCACCATACAAGTCCTCTATAGTCATGTTGCTTTCACAATAGTCTAATATCTCAAAGCTTGGTATCTTCATATTGAACACAACGACATAAAAGTCATTTGCATTCTGCAACGGGAAAAAGATCTGTCGACAAGGAAGTTGGAAAAGCCAAGAAATATTACAATAATTTGTTAAACAGTATATTTTGTCATATTTGAAGGCCAATTATTTCAAACTTAATGAATCTCATACCATGTCAATTGATTTGAGTGACGCTATATCAGCAACATTGGGCATGGAAGCCACCAGATTAGCAGAAAACTGTTCAAACATGTTCTTTTTATCCTTTTTGTTTGTGGCCATGGATGTTGTCTGCATATTTAAACATTCAACAATATGTTAGTGAATGTATAATATGTAATTAAATAGTTATCAACTCATTGCACCTACCATTGTATTTGTCTTGCAAAATAAGCGATACAGCGAACTCATGTTCCTGAACTGATCCTCCTGATTAAGAAGGTAAGACCAAATATCTATAATCTTACCACTAAGACGTGTGTTCGATGTCATGCTTTCTAATTCCATCTTCAGTAATTCTGGTCCGTCAATAAGCTTGAAAATTGTAACCCTGTTATGTCATGGTAAATCAAATGAGTATTAACGTACACAAGTGATTGCAACATAATTTCTCATATTAATTTAAACAATTATGCTCTATGTACAACTTACAATTTATCTCCCTATTTTGAAAATACCCAATCGAGCAAGATTGTTTCATCCCTCGTAATACCCGTGTTCGGGTCCACCTTTCGATTCAGATATGGGGAACGTAGCGTTACCGCAGCGCTTACACGACGCTTTTCAGGTGGTTTGATCGATGTCTCTAGATTTGCAGCGGCAACGGTCAAACACTTAGTAGTTGGGACATTCGGATCAACAATGTCATCGATACTCCGCTGCATAAGTGGATCATGAACCTTGTCATGATCCATCATAGTTTTCTCCATAGGTGAAGTTGATGAAGTAATGTGTTGTTCATCTGTCAGGATCTAATTCTTAGCAAGAATAATGAACTCAGAAACAATATTAAAGGAGTTGCGGAATAACACTATAATATTCAACTATCAAAGTAACAGTGAATCAGAAAATCACAACTTGTAAACTTTATTGAATGATTAAAGTTACAAGCTTTCAAACAAAACCTCAATCTTGATGAACAGGCTCACCAAGACGAATTCTGCTTCTCTAGAACTAGGATTATAAACCTTGAGGTTAATTCTCTCTAAAAATTATCAATCAAAAGTTAATTCTATCAAAGACTTCTATACTATTTATACAAGACATATTACAAGATAATTATCAAAATACAATTTATCTTTATTCCATAATTATCTCCTTTACTTTAGTAAGTCTTCTATACAGTTGTCTTCATTCCATACTGAGTCTTCATCTCATAAGCAGGACTAACCTACTTCAGAAGTATTAACCATCTTCAGCAGCATTAAACTCCTCAGCAGTATTAATCATGTTGGCGGTAGTAATCCCTTAGCAGTACTAACTACTAGCAGTACTAACTCTCCAAGCAGTACTAACTATTGAAGTAGCAGCACTAACTTTTCAAGCCGTATTAAATCTACTAGCAGTAGTAATCATGATATACTAGCAGCATTAACCATACTTGAACAAATCTTAAATTCCCAACAATCTCCCCCTAACTTGACTTTTAGGAAGAGAAGTCAAGTTCTTCAGATATGGTCTTCAAGATGCTTTCAAAACTTCAGCTTAGTTGCCCAAATTTGGATCCAGTCCCAGACTTTGATTGATTGTCCTTCTTATCACAGTTCTGGACATTTCAAATTCTTTTGCACACACTAGCTTGGCTTTCAGCATTCCTTTCAGCTTCTCCTTGCTATGATCATACACTCTGTCCACTAGAAAATACTCATGATAGCAGTTATCTACTGTAATCATGTATACACCACAGTTTTCAAAGAGCATCCACTGATTAAACCTTTTGAACCCATACTCATGATTCAAATCCTTGATCCTGTGTACCACTTTTTCTGGTTCAAACATCATACACAAATATTCCGTAGCCACTTTTAGTAGAATTTCTTCAGTTCCTTTCATAACAGGCTCATATAGCTTTATTCCCATCTTATGCATTTCTTCTAAGTCAGCCCTGGAGCAACTTCTGATCACTTTGCCCCAAGTTGTGTATACTTCAAACAAGTCACCAACTCTTTTGAGTCTGAAGTACTCTTTTCTTTTGTCCCTCAGAATATCCTAAAAGATGATTTCTGGTGCCTTCACAGAAATGGGAACATCCTGTACTGGTTCTATTAAAGTCATGTAAAGACCAACATGCTCATCAGATTGATTTGGTTGTTGTGCACTTTGACTTGTTTGCTCTGTATGATCTGTAACAGATGGTTCTGCCTCTTTATCTGCTTCTTCAATCCTTGGCTTTTTGGACTGTTTCTTGGAAGCTATGCTCTTTACTCTCTTTGCAGATTTGGCTTCTATATCAACTTGCTCTTCCTTCTTTTCAGACTTTTCTTTTGAAGGAGTGGTTTCCTCAGGGAAGGGTTGTTGGATGTTGAGATCATGCCTCTCTTTCATCCTTCTTTCAGCTTCTTCCCTTTGAGAGAAATCCCCTTGAAGCTTTGCCATCTCCTTTTTATGTAGCTCCTCAACTTTGTTGTATGCCATGTTAGCAAACATCTCTCCTTTTACACCAATTGAGCCTCTCAGAAAGTTTATCATTTTTCTCCTTTCTTGATTGGCCAAAAAGGTCTTAGAGGGTTGTCTTTACTGAGTCTTTACAGACATTCTGTGCTTGGTTGCTTTTACTATACTTTTCTTGGCCTCAGTTGCAGCTTTCAAACTCTTTTGAAATTCTTCATTGAGCTTTTTAGCCATATTCAGTGCAAGCTCTTTGTCTTTTTCTGATTGAAGTTGTTCCTCCTTTTCCATCTCTGCTTGAAGCTGTTTTGCCACTTCTTCATCTAGCTCTATCTGTTTCTGCTGCTTTAAAGGTTGTTCAAGTTCAACCATCTTAGCCTTTCCTTTCTTCTTTAATTCTGCCTCACTTATTTCTTTGCTTTTCTGCTCAAGACCTCCTTCTTCAATGATCACTCCCTTGGCCTTTTGAGTAGCCTTGGGAGTGTCATTCTTAGCTTTTACCAAAGTTTCTGCAATCTCCAATTATTCAACGGATAGCCCTGTTACTGCTGCTTGTTTTTCTGTTATTGCTGCTTTACTAGCTTCTGCTTCTTTGTTTTCTGTTTCCCTATTCTTGTCCCCCTCAAATTGTGCTTCCATTCCACTAGTATTGAGTTTCTCCCCATCATCTTGTTTCTCCCCCTTTTTTAAAGCATCACCCCTCTTCTTTAACACATACTGTTTTCTTTTCTTTTTCTACACCAACCTCTTCACCATTTTCTTCAGTTTGGTAATTTGCACTTGTTGAGACAGAATTACCAATTTCATCTCCTCTATATCTGCTCCCTGTTTGATGACATCTAGATTAATGTTGCCCATTGTATCCATCAATTCTTGGTAGTTATATCTATCCTCACCTTCTCCAGGAGTGTTACCCCCTTTTGAAGGATCATTGGAACATTTAGTAGTGGAAGTCTTCTGCCTAGCAGAAGCACCCTCCACCCCCTTGGTTTCTTGGCACCTGGGACCTTTGGATGATTGCTCATCCAAAGTTACCATGGGGAAGGTCTTAGTGATGTTACCAATGTCCTCCTCTGTGCTAGCAGGAGTAGTGGCAGCCTTCTCACCCATATGCTCATGCATCTCCTCAGTGAGCACCTCCTTGGGGTTGGGAGACACCCCTGTGGTTTCCCTATAGATATTCTCTAATGTAGAATTCTCCATTAGAAGGCTTGAAGGCTTTGTGGGTGAAGGTACAGGAAGGGAAGGAGCCTTCTTTACCTTTTTCCTTATGTAAGTATGGGTGATTGGAGAAGTTGGTTTTTGAAGAAGGGATTGAGGGATTGATATAGTGATTGAAGGTTGGGATTGGCTCTCAGTGGGATGGTCTAGTGAGGGCCCTGACCCTGATGCTATACCTTCTTCATTATGGGACACCACCATCATTGTAGAGAACAATGGGTGTCAACTCCTTCCGAGTCCATGGAAGATCTCTTCATATTTGAAAATACCTTGCCCTTGGGGATATACCTCATAAAATTAAGGCATATCCGTTAATTCAGAGGTTATAACTGCCTGGACAAATCTTGGGTACATACAGAAACTCTTTTTATTTCCCAAGTTTGACACAAGGTCATTGAAAATCATTTTTGAGAAATTATACTTTCTGGTAGTGGCCAAGCAGACCAAAGCATAAGCAATGGTACTACTGAACTCACTCCATCCAGTAGTCTTTCTAGAAATACAATGCATAAGGGTATGGACAAAGAAACGCCATTGGGGAGAAAATTTAGCTTTGGAGAACTTGATAACACCCAATGGGCCTCCATACCCCATCCTAGTGAGAGTGGAAAACAGATCATCATTAGAGATAGATGTGATACCTGAGGCATCGTCTAGACGTAGACTGATGCGAATTACCTCTTCAGAAACTGTCAAGGGTTTGTCACACACCCTTGTCTTGATAACATGCACACCATTTTCAGTAATAGCGGTGGCATTGGCCCAAAATTGCTTCTGGTGCTCGATGTAGATTGAGGGTGACATTGTAAGAGCATGAGCGATATGGCTGGACTTGAGAAAATTGACTGTTTGATGAAATCCAGCAGCCTGCTTAGGCTTTTGAAGCATTGAGATCTCGTTGTGTTCATCAATAAACGCCATTGATGCCATCGAGCTTGAGGAGTCTTGACAAAAAAAACACTGGGTGCTTGAGAGAAAAAAGTTAGAGAGAAGATGAACAGTATTCAAAGAGTCGTTATGAGCTTTTTGGCGGGAAAAAAGGGTATTTATATGATTCGGGAAAGAAGCAGCATTAACCATCTAGCAGTATTAACTAACTAGCAGTATTAACTGAGAGCAGTATTAACCACTAGCAGTATTAACTAACTAGCAGTATTAACCACTAGCAGTATTAACTAACTAGCAGTATTAACTGAGAGCAGTATTAACCACTAGCAGTATTAACTGAGAGCAATATTAACCACTAGCAATATTAACTAACTAGCAGTATTAACCACTAGCAATATTAACTAACTAGCAGTATTAACTGATACCTGAAGTAGTAACTTTGCACTGGCAGTATTAACTATACTTACACTATTGAAGCTTGAGTTATTCTGAGCAAGGCAATACACTTCCTGAGAAAGATGATTAGTACCACCAAAAATAACCAAATAACAGGTATACAATCACTTTTTAAACATAAGTTCATTCAGAGTTGATCATGCCCACACTTGTGACCAAGAAAGTGAATATACCCACATCAAAAGCTTTATTGAATAGATCAGCTAACTGGTTATCAGTATGAACTTTAGCAACTTGAATAAGCTTCTTTTCATTGCAGTCTCTAATAAAGTGATACCTGATTTCAATGTGCTTTGTTTTGGAGTGCTTGACTGGATTGTTCACAATGCTAATAGCACTGCTATTGTCAATAAAGATTGGAGTGTGAATAAAGGTTACTCCATAGTCCAGCATTTGATTCTGAATCCATAGAACCTGTGAACAGCAACTTGCAGCAGCAATGTACTCAGCTTCTGTTGTAGATAAGGACACTGTGGTTTGCTTCTTGCACTGCCAAGATACTAGTCTTACACCCAAAAATTGACATCCTCCTGAAGTAGACTTTCTATCCATATTAGCACCACCCAAGTCACTGTCTGAATATGCAATCAAGTCAAAAGAAGATTCATAAGGATACCAAAGACCTAATCTAGGTTGCCCTCTTAAGTATCTGAAAATCCTCTTAACAGCTTGAAGATGTGACTGCTTTGGCTTGACTTGGAATCTGGCACACACACATACTGGAAACATGATATCTGGTCTTGAGGCTGTGAGATACATGAGAGATCCAATCATTGATCTATAAAGATGGACATCAACATCCTCCCCCTCAAGATCAGCAGTGATCTGTTTGCGTGTTTCCATAGGTGTGTTTGCAGGCTTTGAGTCTTATAAACCATATTTGTCCAGGATATCTTTCACATACTTTGATTGACTTATGAAGATCCCATCTTTCTGCTGTTTCAGTTGAAGCCCAAGGAAGAAAGTAAGTTCACCCATTGAACTCATTTTGAAGCTCTTATGCATCAACTCTTCAAAGTCTCTACACATCTGATCTTTTGTGGATCCAAAGATGATGTCATCCACATAGATCTGAACAAGTAGGATGTCCTTCTTACTTCTTCTAATGAAAAGGGTTTTGTCAATTATTCCCCTTTCAAACCCATTTTCCAAGAGATAGGTAGACAGAGTATCATACCATGCTCTTGGGGCTTGATGTAGACCATAGAGTGCTTTCTTAAGTTTGTACACTCTGTCAGGATATGATGGATTTTCAAATCCAGGGGGCTGACAGACATATACTTCTTCATCAATTGTTCCATATAAAAAGGCACTCTTCACATCCATTTGATATACGTTGAACTGCATAAATGAAGCATAGGCTAGAAACAGCCTAATTGTCTCTACCCTTGCAACTGGAGCAAAAACTTCCTCATAGTCTATGCCTTCTTCCTGAGTGTACCCTTGTGCCACTAGCCTTGCTTTGTTCCTGATTACTATTCCTCTCTCATGCTTTTTATTTCTGAAAATCCACTTGGTGTCAACAGCTCTATGACCTTTTGGAAGGTCCACCAAGTCCCAAACTTCTTGCAATTTGAACTGTAGTAACTCTTCTTGCATGGATTCTATCCAACTTGAATCTTTCAATGCATCATAATCCTTCTTAGGCTCAATCTGAGATAGAAAGCAAGAGAGTAATGTATTCTACTGATCCTGCATGTCTTGAAGTCTGCTTTGTTTCCTAGTCATCATAGGAGAAGAGATGTCTCCTATTACCAGCTCAGGAGGATGATTCTTCTGAGTTCTTGTCTGAAGACTAGGTTCTTCATTAATTCCCACATCTAAATTGGAACCAATTAAGTTAGTTGAGGAGATCTCATCAGCTACTTCTGGCTCTTCATGCTCTGGATTCTCCTCATCTCTTCTTTCTTCTTCAATCGGAATTTGTTCAGAAACAGTCTCCTTTCCACAGATTTCAACAGGTTCCATTGTAGGAAATGGAAAGATCACAGACTGAGGAATAATATATTGTACTTGTTCTTCCCCTGATCCTCGACTTCCTGATCCTGCATGATCATCACTACTGAAACCCAAAGAATTAGTTAGTGAATCAATGTCAAATAGTCATTGAGGACCTGAACCAATAGGATTTGGTGTGTTCTCATTGCATTTGACATTGTCACTTTCCTCAATTATTCTAGAAGAAGAATTAAACACTCTATAGGCCTTACTCTGAGATGAGTAACCAACAAGAAAACCATCATCTACTTTGCTATCAAACTTTCCTAAGTGAGTTTTGGTATTGAGAATGGTACAAGGACATCCAAAAGGTTTGAAAAATCCAATAAATGGTTTTCTTTTATTTAAAAGCTCATATGGTGTCTTGTTCTTGGGCTTGACTACTAGAACTCTGTTTTGGACATAGCAAGCAGTATTAACTGCTTCAGCCCAGAAAGTAATTGGAAGTTTTGAATCAGCTAACAAAGATCTAGCAGCTTCAATCAGTGTCCTATTCGTTCTCTCAGCAACACCATTTTGTTATGGAGTCCTAGGAGCACTGTATTGCCTTTCAATTCCTTTTTCCTCACAAAAGGTGTTTAGGTCAAGATTTTTAAATTTCGTACCATTGTCTGACCTAATGACTTTTACCTTTTGATTTGTTTGGTTTTCAATTCTTAGAATAAAGGATTTGATTAGTCCACTTGTCTCATCCTTAGTCCTTAGAAAATATACCCAAGTAAATCTAGAGTAATCATCAACAATAACTAAGCAGTATGATTTCTTACCTATACTCATGACATTTGTAGGACCAAATAGATCCATATGCAACAACTGAAGAGAAGAAGAAATTGTGTTCACTTCTTTGGACTTATGAGAAGCTTTGTGTTGTTTGCCTTTGAAACAAGCAACACAATGATCATCACATGAAAAGACTTTTGAAGGCAAACCTCTTACAAGGTTGTTTTTAACAAGTTTATTCATTGTTTTAAAGTTCATGTGACACATCCTTCTGTGCCAAAGTGATGATTCATCCAAAGAGTTTTTGAAACAAGACAGTTTGGGGATGAATCAGTTGAAACATTTTCCATATCCAAACAATAGACATTATCCTTTCTGGGAGTTCTTAGTAGTATCATCTTTTCATCAACTACCTTGAATCCAGGAGCAAGGATAATGCATTCAGAATCAGTGAATAATATACTATGCTTTTTGTCACAAACCTGTGATACACTTAATAGGTTGTACCTTAACTGCTCAACATAGAAAACATCCTCAAAGATCATCTTACCTTTTGTTACATCACCCTTACCACTAATCTTACCTCCATCTGGAGTATTACCAAAGGCAACATGCCCTCCATCAATTTTCTTAAAATTATTGAGGCAATCCATGTTCCCTGTCATGTGCCTAGAGCAACCACTATCAACATGCCAAATGCTCTTTCCCTTGAGCTGCTGGTTGCCCTGCACATTAGATAAATCAATTAGTATTGACTGGGAACCCAAGCCAAAGTGGTCTTGGGCCTCCCTTTCTCATCAAAGTATTTACATTCCTTCTTGATGAGATTTTTAAAATCAGAGCACTCTTTACTGGAGTACTTTGTTAAGATGATAGGTCTAGCAACACAAACACTAGAAGCAGTACTAATTTTAGAAGTACTAACAGATTTAGCAGCACTAACAGGTTTAGCAGTACTAACCTTGTTAGAAGCACTAACAGAGTTAGCAATATTAACATTTGAAGAGGTACTAACAATGTTAGTTTTAGAAGTACTAATACTTTCAGCAGTACTAACATTGGTAGTAGCAGTATTGCTTCTAGCAGCACTATCTTTGTTAGCAGCACTATTTGTGGTAGCAGTACTAATAGTTTTAGTGTTTTTGGGAACCCACATCTTGACATTCTCTCTTACAGTCTTTTTCTTCATGTGGCTTTTAGATCTAACAGTTTTCTTAGCCACATGGTTCCTTTCATTCTTCCTATAACCAAAGGGTTTTTGCACAGATCTTTGAAAATTTATCCTTTGGTTCATAGGATTAAAATAACAGTGCTTAGCAAGATGATTCAATTTGCCACATATGAAACAAGGTTTTGGTCTGATGATTCTACTCAGATCAACTCCTTGTTTCTGAGCCCACTGATTATTCCAATTTCTTTGATTTCCCCTCCTTTTATCCTGTTTTAGGGGCTCAGATTTATTACATGCACACTGTTTGCAAGGAACAGGATTCACAACTGTAGTCTTCTTGTAATGAACCTGAACCTTTTTGGACTTTCCCTCAGTCTTCTCTACACCATTGGATTTGATCCAATCCCTTCCACCACCCTCATTGGTAAGAATGTTATTTTCTAAGGGAATCTCACCACTCACAGTGTTATTCTTACTCTTACCAGCTTCTTTCTCAGTCTTGTCCTCAACAACTATTTCATCTAAAAAATCTATCTTAGTGGCTCCCACATGCAAGTCCTTCTTATCCTTGGTCTCTAGCAAGTCTGATTTAGGAGGGATGTAGTTGTTGTTGTATGGTGGTGGTGTGGTATTGTACCCAATTCCTGGTTTAAGCTTATCATGGATTTGGAGCTTTAGAATTGAATCCATGGCTTTAGAAGCATATGAAAATTTTTCCACATCCAGCTTAACCTTGTCTAGTTCTCCTCTCAACTTTTCATTCTCCTCCTTGGACTTTGTCAACTGGATTTCTAAATCATTCTTCTCCCAATTCCAGTAATTTGTATCATATGTGTGTTGAAGTTCATTGGCTTGGAAACCTTTGATTTGTTCCTCAAACCTCTCAACAATTCTCACATAGTCTTTTCTATCCTTTTCTAATCTCTTAAGGTCATCACTCATATTCTGGTTGTGATCCTTGTACCTTTTAACAGTGTCTATGCAAGTTTGAGAACAGAGATTAGAAAGTACCTCAGTTGGGAGATCAGATACCTCTGCCATGAGAGCTTGATTTTGAATGGCCTCTTCTGCTTGATCACTCCAGTCAAACCTCATTCCTTGTTGAGAAACAAGAGCTTGAGTAGAGTTTCTGTTCTGGTTGAAGTTTCCAGTCTGTGCTTGTTGGTGGTTGTTGTGAGATATACCACTTCTGCATTCCCTGGCAAAGTGTCCCTTCATATGACACTTATAGCATTCCACCTTTGACTTATCAAAGCCTGCTCCATCTTCTCTTCTTTGGGAGAAGTTGTTCCTCCCAGTCCTCTTGACGAATTTCTTCACCCTCATAGAAAGCATGGCCATCTGCCATTTGATATCCATCTCTTCAAGATCATCAGGATGAAGCTGCTCTAAGTCATCATTGATTAAAGAAGAATTACCATGGCTGGAAAGAAAGGCTTCAAAAACAGATTCATTGCCTTTTTCTTGATTTACTCCACAGGCAGCATTAACTGATTCAGGGTTAGCAGTAGAATCAATTGATGCTGATAGGAGTGCAGCATTGTGAACATATCCAGTAGGCTTCTTCTTTGCTTCCACCTCATATTCAAACACTCTTAGATCATTGTACAGATCATCTAGTTCCTTTTCTTCTAATTCATCATTCTGTCTGAATGAAACAGTGTACATGGTCCATTCATCTCCAAGAGATCTGAGGAACTTTCGATTGACATCATCTTGTTCCATCTGGACTCCAACTGTAGCCAACTCACCAATCAACTTATTGAATCTGTCAAAAGTTTGAGACATAGACTCATTCTTTGAAGATGTAAAATTCTCATATTGCTGCTTGAGAATTTCCCTTTGATTCCTCTTAGTGCTCTTTGTGCCAGCAAATCTCTTCTCTAAAGCATTCCATAGAATCTGAGCATCTTTGCAGTGTTGAAACTGATGTTGATACTCATTAGGAATGGCCAAAAGCAGGGTGCTTAAGGCTTTCATCTCCAACTGTCTGACTTTCTTCTCACCATCAGTTTTTGGAGGTGGTCTTTTGCCATGTTGTCCAATTCTACCTTCAGCAGAGGGACCATTCTTAATAATGTCCCACATAGAACAGTCTGTAAGGAGGATGTACTGCTTGATCCGAATTTACCACACGTCAAACTCATTAGGTTTGAGCATGGGAACCTTTGAGACAAAAGTATTGTTTGATTCACCAGTGTTGTCCATGATGAATGAAGGTTTCTGAGAATACTTGGCTCTGATACCACTTGTCAGGATCTAATTCTTAGCAAGAATAATGAACTCAGAAACAATATTAAAGGAGTTGCGGAATAACACTTTAATATTCAACTATCAAAGTAACAGTGAATCAGAAAATCACAACTTGTAGACTTTATTGAATGATTAAAGTTACAAGATTTCAAACAAAACCTCAATCTTGATGAACAGGCTCACCAAGACGAATTCTGCTTCTCTAGAACTAGGATTATAAACCTTGAGGTTAATTCTCTCTCTAAAAACTTATCAATCAAAATTTAATTCTATCAAAGACTTATATACTATTTATACAAGACATATTACAAGATAATTATCAAAATACAATTGATCTTTATTCCATAATTATCTTCTATACTTTAGTAAGTCTTCTATACAACTGTCTTCATTCCATACTAAGTCTTCATCTCATAAGCAACACTAACCTACTTCAGAAGTATTAACCATTTTCAGCAGCATTAAACTCCTCAGCAGTATTAATCATGTTGGCAGTAGTAATCCTTTAGCAGTACTAACTATTGAAGTAGCAGCACTAACTTTTCAAGCAGTATTAAATCTACTAGCAGTAGTAATCATGATATACTAGCAGCATTAACCATACTTGAACAAATCTTAAATTCCCAACATCATCTCCTCTAGCATTGTCCAAACCTTGCTCACCAAACTCCTGAGTTAGTCCAAGGCTGAAACTTGGAAACGACAGTTCATTTGTGACACCTGTGTCTGTCATCAATGACTTCCCGGAGATACTTGGCTCTTTAACCATTGGTGTGACTTCGCCTGCTGATACAATGCTACCAATCTGACCTTCACCTGACCCTTTCACAATCGGTGCCACTTCATTCTCAGATCTCGTGTTACACTCGGCAAGTACGTCCTTTGTCTTCTTTAATTTCTCTGCAGTCCTTTCTATAATAGCCTGGTCACATGATTCCAAAACCTCCGGTCGCTCAAAAAACTGTGTCGCTGTCTCAAACTCAAGCAACCCGTTGTTACCATATATTGTTGTTGATATCCCTATGATGTCCCCAACAATCAAATCTTCAGTATGCATGCCTTCATCTAGGTGACTGCCACCGTCTTGTTGTTGTTCTTAAGTAGGTGTTCCGATCCCAAACAAATCATCTGCCTTCTTCTTCCATTCATCAAGTGATTGAACACCCGGGAACTTGATTGAAGCTTTCTAAAATGTTGTTGTGAAACCCGTCTTCAACGTCACAATTTGGTTGTATATAGTCTCAAAGTCTTTCAAATACCCCTATTCATGGAGGAAGATTACAAATATTATTTACAAATGTTTTAACGAAATAATATATCACTACAATTAACACTTCATCATCACAACCGGCCAATATTATACAAAAGGTTGTATAATAATACCAAAAACACCATTTTAAAACTTGAAATATAACAAACTTCTGTGTATCACCATTTTTGAATCATTATTGATCAGGAATTTGTGAATCACTATTGATACACTATTGATGATACCAATTTTTGATGAGCCATTTGTAAATCACTGTTGATACACTATATACACATTATTGATGATCCATCTGTGAATCACTATTGATAAACTATTTATACATTATTGATGATCCAATTGTGAATCATAATTGATGATCCATTTGCGAATCACTATTGATACAATACTTATAAAAGCGTATATGAATATTACCAACATAATATCACTATTGATTTCATAAACAATATTAAGAAAATCATTTCTGCTAACAACCATGCACCCTATATGAATATTACAGATTTGTGATCACTGTTGTTTTCAAATGCTAATCACACATGACCCACATCCAAAAAGCAAATCATTTAAAGTAACAAATACTAGGAGATTTAAAGAAAACAATATCACCTTTATATTTGATGGACATGGAGGTGGGTTCTGATCCTCATTTATTTCAACTTTCACGAATGGTCCTGCATGATCACCTAAACCGAGTCCTCCATGTTCGAGCTCCGACTCCAGCATTAACCGCAACCTTTCGAAGGACCACAACTTTATAACCGGTCGTTGCCTTATCACACGTGGTATGTCCCACTTAATGTTATCCACATATAATAATTGCATAACGTTTAAAAAAAACATACACTGAATTTCAAAATAATACTGTTAAATTAACTTAGAATTTAATAGTAACACTTACCACCAATGTTGTTATCGGACCACAGAAGAAGGCCTTTTGATTGTTGCCAGTCCAGGTGTTCTTACAATACCTCAAACAGTTGAGGATATACTCGCACCAATTTATGTCTCGAAATGGTGTATCCGGTGATACTCGTGAAAGGACATTCAGGTCGCACAACCTGTTCTATTTGCAATGTCCCATCGTGTTGCAAAATACAACGATGAAATTCAACCTGAAGTTCTAGTCTGGTGTGGTTGACATCATTATCTGCCTTCTTACATCAGTTGGTCGTATAATTTCAATTTTGAATTGTTGCATCCACTCAACCTTTAATCCAATACCATAGTCATCCGTTGAACATGAATCGTATATTATGTATCCCATAGGACATCCAATCATATCTTTTATAGTTTCCTCTGTGATGTGGATTGGTCCTTTTGCCATTTTTAGCGTCATTGTGTACGGATCAAAGTTTCGGGCCACGTGCAGTCCAAGTGTTGATGGTATACAATCCAATTTCATTCCAGCAAGGTCGTCGAAGCCCATGTCAATCAATGCTTCAAGATGCTCACCTGAAATTGAGTTTATGGCATTAAAAAGCGGGTAAGGTGTTGTATGGACCTTCATAATACATCCCTGATTGGTTGGCTGGAAGTCCCCTGGTTCATTTTCGATTTCATGCGTTGCATTGCTCGCTTCTCCTATTGAACTTCCTTCTTTAGTTTTCTTCATTGCCTTCTTAGCTTGTTCCCTTTCAGTTATCTTTTTTCTTTTCTTATTTGATTCATCAGGGGAGTATGCGTTCTCCCTACCTCTTTTTGTTGTTATCGTTTTAGTTGGTGAAGGACCTGCACAGTATGTATAATCACTATTATTTGCATTCTCATTTATCAAAGTACCCTATACCATCACTAATGAAAATTAATAATCCATATTATCATTACAAATCACTAACGCTTTCATTATCCCAACCTAGTTATACAAATCATTTTAAAGACATGACAAATAACTATTGATTACAAATATCCAATACAAATAACCAAAATAATTAACCAAATAACCAATTCTGGTTTGCAAATCACCATTATGTTTTGTGAATCCCTATTATCGAGCTGACACGTCACGTTTGAAGCCATTACAAGATATACGTAAGTCCTACAAATCAATATTGATTCAAACATAAACTTCAAATAAACATGAGAAATAACCAAGTATCAATTTTGTTTTGGGATTCACCCATTTGGTTTGTGAATAACCATTGTCATGGTTCTGTCTTGTGAATCACCATTATCACCTTGAAGCATCACTAGTGCAACGTAAGTATTAGAAATCACCACTAAATAACTATCATCAATTTCAAATAACCAAAATAAATAACCAATTAACCATTTTGTTTTGGGATTCACCATTATGTTTGTGAATTGCCATTGTCAAGATTATGTCTTGTGAACCACCATAGTGATAATTTTGTGTTTTTTCACATTTGTAAGTAGGAAAGCAAGATTTTATCAGTTTTAAACTACTACAACATATATGTAAGTCTTACAAAATACTACTGATTACATACATCAGTTTCAAATAACCAATAACAATAATCAAGTAACCATTCTTTTTTGTGATTCACTATACTGTTATATGGATAACCATTGGTAAGATTCTGTCTTTTGAATAAACATATTGATAATTTCGTTTTTTTTTCACCTTTTTAAGTAGGAAAGTAAGATTTTATCAGTGATGAAGCCAATACAAGACAAAATTTTCAGCTTGGTGAATAACCATTATAAATTTCCATACTTCAAATATAATATCAATACAAATCACCATTGTCAAAGTAACTCATCATTATACTTTCCATAACCAAAAATATACAGATAACCACAAACAAGCACATTGTTCATGAGCAAAAATCAGATTCTTAAAAGGTTGTCATCCTTATATATGGGTTTTTTTATTGAAAAATAGTTCACTGTAAGTGTCATAGTAAGAGTTGTACCAGCTTCCGTTCCCATTCGCCGATTTGGAACAGGGGGTCTTCGCGTCTCACTAGTAGAACCATGAATATCACTTTGCACACGTCTCACACCTCTGTTTAGTAAGTTGGTTCTTGTTTTTTTGCGATCTTAGGGCTTTTTCGAACTCCTGCATAATCAGTAAACCCTACATTGTTATCAAGAAAATAGGGTTTATAATCAAGCACAAAAATTGAATCAAAAGTGTTACATACCTTGGCTGTCCATAATCTCATACCCACGAGATCAATCGTATTGTTTTTCATCTCTGCGATGTGCGTTTTCGATTAGGGTTTTCCTCTTTAATGAAGCTTCATGAACGAATCAGTAGATAACAATCTTTTTTTCCTTAGCGATCATGATTTCTCAGGGATAGGTAGATACCTGTTGAGAGTATTTAGGAAATGATTTCAAATGTGATTTGATTTGATCTTCACATCCCGTTTTTTTTTTGCCCGCATAGAATCATCCGTGTCAAAAAAAATCCAAATATACCCCTATATTAAATTGATATTTAATTCTAGAGGGTATTTGATTGTATTAAATTACAGAAAATGCCATTACTTTTTTTAACCATTGATCTAATCTAATCAAGGGTTGTGATTTGTCCCTGTATTCTTTTAAATATACCCTGTTCTCGTTTGAACCCACCTCTCTCTCTCTCTCTCTTTATATATATATATATATATATATATATATATATATATATATATATATATATATAATTTACTTCAAAGCCTTAATCACAAAATTGACTTATGTTGAATAGATTGTTCTTGAGTTAATCTACATAGGCTACTTTAGATACTAAGATAGTACTATTTGTGACCACACCATGCCTTTTTATATTGAAATGGTACCATTTGCCTCCAAAATACACTAACCCACCATGATTCTTTTCGTTCCAATTCAGTGAGAAGACTTTTATGCCTCGGACATCAAAATCTAAATACCAAATTTGCACATACTGGTCCTACAAGACAACTATATTGGAATATTTCCTACTTTATTGTGGTATAAGGACCATTTATGTAATAAATAGTGGGAATTGATATATTTACAATTTATATTCTAAACTATGCCATCATGACGGTTACTTGATGGAAGTAACCGTCATATATAGGTCTAATTTTTTTTTCTCCTTAAATGCTTCAAAAATCATACGGGACTTCTTCAAGGGGAGATGATTCCTACTCCCAAAAAGACCATAATTTGTCCTCTCAATCAATCCATCAAGAATGAAGCATTATAACGAGAATAAAGAGTTCGGAATCACACTACTACAATGGTTTCTTCTTCATCAATGAACAATCCAATAAAGATTGGATTTCCAAGTAAGTCTTTATTTCTCAAATCCAATTATTATTGATAAAATTGATTAGTGATTATGAGATTAAATCTTGTGTTATGTTTAATTCAATTAACATGTGATATTAGAACATCGTTTTGATTTATGTAAGAACCCTAATTTTTGAATCACATACGTAGAATACATATTTCGTTCAAAAATTCCTTGAAACTGCACTTCGGTGAAAAGGGTTAATTTTATATTGGGTTTCCAATATTGGCAAACAAAATGGATGATGGATGAATTCCTTTCAATGCCACATGGAATCCATTCAATTTTTTTTATATATGTACGATTTCTACAGTAAACATAATTATGACTCATGAAATCAATTTTTTATTTCCCTTTTGTGGAATGTATGAATCTATTATTTCATGACACATGGAGCAAATGTTTAAAAAAAAGGAACACTGGTTGTTGTTTTTGTGTTTCTCTTCCTTTACTCGTATGCACTGAACGAGAATGATGATGTATTAGAAGGTTTTACTTTATGATATGTTATGCCAATTTTCTTAATATGCATAATTATATAATGTTATACAAATATTTATTTTTGAATTTTTATGAAAAATATTTGTTCAAAAACGTTTGTTATCAACTTGAGGAATCGGCCCAACGGAAGATTACTTAAAACAAAGTTTAATGATGTCATATTATAAATGTTTAAATTGTCACTCAATGAACCCAACGGTGACTTGATTGATGATTTAATTGATGAACTTTTAGCATAATTTGTTTTTATTACATCTCTACCCAAAGGTGATATGTGATAATTGCATACTTAGTTTAATTAAGGGTATCTAATTGTTTGGGTGTCAACCAAACCAACGTGAGGTTGATAACCGAACACGATATCTTATAAACCTATTATTTTGGTGTTTATAATCGGTTATATGTTTGTACTGATATGCTTCATGTTATATTTATATCCTAATTAGATCATATATCTTCATCTATACATAGATTTGATACCCCTATCATTTTATCATCCACTTTAACTCCTAGTTACGGCATTGAATCATTGACTGGTACAAACTTTGCAACATGGAGGGATTATGTGAAATTAACCTTCGGAGTGATAGATCTTGATCATGCATTACGTACTGATGCTCCCCCCGCACTTCATGAAAAAAGTACGGCGGAGTAAAAGTGTATGTATGAACAGTGGGAGCAATCAAATCGCATGTCCCTCATGATAATCAAGAATTCCATCTCTGTAGCTATTCGCGGAGCCATCCCTGACTCGGACAACGTGAAAATCTACTTAGACTCCGTGTTAAGGGTACCTCTAAGGCTCATGCAAGTACTCTAATTCTCAATATGTTGACTACTAAATATGATGGTATTAGTGGTGTCCGTTAGCACATCATGATGATGAGTGATATGGCAAATAAGCTCAAAGGCATGGATATGGAGATTAGTGAAGGCTTTTTGGTTCACTTCATAATGACTTCTCTTCCTGCACAGTTTGGTCCTTTTACAAGCTCAAGTGTAAGTAAATTTAAGGGTACTCTCCGTTGCAAGTTTTGCCACACTAAAGGGCACTTCCAACGGGATTGCCCTAAATTTAAAGAATGGTTAGCGAAGAAAGGTAATGTTTATAATTATATGATATATGAATCTCATAATATGAACGTTCCTCTAAATACATGGTGGATTGATTCTGGTTCCATGGTACACATTTCAAATTCCTTAAAGGTATTCTGTACAATGCGGAGATTGGAAAGAAACCAAAGAATGATTAAAGTCGGGAATGGAGCTGATTTAAACGTGGAAGCTGTAGGAACCTTACCTTTATTACTAGAAGGAGGTTTCAGTTTAAATCTATGTGACACTCTATATGTACCGAGCATTACTCGGAATCTAGTATATGTACCTAGGTTAAATGATTATGGATATGCTTTAACTTTTAATGATGGTAAAGTTACTATTTACTTAAATTCCGACATTGTTGGTTATCGTTGTTTAGAGGGAAACCTCTTTAGATTATGTTTAGACGACCAATTTTCGAAATCCCTATTATCATTTAATGTAAATGATAATTTGAATAAGAGAAAGCGTGATATTGAAAATTCATCTATGTTATGGCATAAATGCTTAGGTCATATATCACGAGATAGAATGTTAAGACTCGTGAAAGATCAAGTATTGCCAAATCTTGATTTCTCAGATTTTGATAAATGTGTTAAATGCATTAAAGGAAAAATGATAAAAGGGAATAAGAAAGGTTCCACGAGGAATTCTGGATTATTAGAACTTATACACACTGACATCTATGGACCTTTTCCCACGAACATAAGCGGACATAAATCATTTATTACCTTTATTGATTACTATTCATGCTATATGTATTTGTACCTGATTAAAGAGAAATCTGAATTACTTGAAATGTTTAAAACATTTAAGGCCGAAGTTGAAAATCAACTTGACCATAAAATTAAAGTAGTAAGATCGGATGGAGGAGGTGAGTTTTATGGTAGACATACGAATGTGTTCAAGTTCCCGGGTCTTTCTTTGATTTTTGCAAAGATCACGGGATAGTGAACCAATATACCATGTCGGGCACACCTCAGCAGAACGGTGTGGCTGAAAGGAGAAATAAAACTCTTATGGACATGGTACGAAGTATGTTGGCAAACACAAATATACCTCAATTCTTATGGACCGAGGCATTAAAAACAATAGTTCACATCCTAAATAGAGTTCCTTCTAAATCAGTTCCTAAAACTCCTTTTGAAATATGGATAGGAAGGAAACCTAGCTTAAGGTATCTAAGGGTGCGGGGTTGTCCGACCAAAGCTTAAGTGTATAATCCCCTATTAAGAAAGCTTGACATGAAAACCATAAGTTGCTTCTTCATTGGTTACCCTAAAAAGTCAAACGGATACAAATTATATTGTCCGTCACACACTACCCGGATAGTAGAAACACAACATGTTGAATTTCTTGAGAATTATGATAATAATGAGAGTATCAAACATCATGGTATAGTTCTTCAAGAGGTTCGTGAAGAAGCACCTATAATATATGTGTCTGTTTCGATAAATACGACACTTGAAATGTTCAACCTATGTCTCATAACGAAAGTGCAACAAACATAGAGACAAATGTTGCAATTCCATATAATGAGAATACTCAAGAAATTAATAATGAGACTCAAGAAATGCAACAACCTTTAAGGAGATCACAAAGATCAAGACAACCCACGAATTTTGACGATTATATTACTCACTTAAATGAGGTCGATCTTGACCTAGGAAAATGTGACGATCCCATATCCTATAATGACGCCATGAATAGCCATCAATCTTCTCATTGGAATGAAGCCATGATTGATGAACTTGATTCCATGAGTAAAAACGGTGTTTGGGAAGTTGCTGAATTACCAAAGGGTGCTAAACCCATAGGATGCAAGTGGGTCTTTAAGACTAAACTCGACCCAAAAGGAAACATCGAACATTGTAAAGACCGATTGGTTGCTAAAGGATATACTCAGATGGAAGATATAGATTATCAAGAAACATTTTCTCCTGTTTCAAGAAAAGATTCCTTAGGGATCGTGATGGCCCTTGTAGCTCATTCTAACTTAGAGTTACATCAAATGGACGTCAAAACCGTGTTTCTTAATGGAGATTTACATGAAGATGTTTATATGACTCAACCTGAAGGTTTTAAGGCTAAAACATCTTGTTTGTAAACTTAAAAAGTCAATTTATGGGCTTAAACAAGCATCCCATCAATGGTACTTAAAATTTGATGAAGTCATGAAGAAAATGGCTTCAATAAGAACCAAGTGGAGCAATGTATATACCTCAAGATGAGTGGGAGGAACTTTGCTATGCTTGTCCTTTATGTTAATGACATTTTATTGGCAAGTAATAATATTGATTTATTGCATGAATCAAAACGTTTCTTTCACGTCACTTTGACATGAAAGATCTCGGAGAAGCGTCTTATGTTATTGGAATAGAAATCCACTGAGACCGTACCATAGGAACATTAGGATTGTCCGAAAAGGGGTACATTGAGCATGTACTTAGTCGGTACCATACGCAACATTACTCTCCCTCAATAGCTCTTGTAGTAAAAAGAGATGTTTTTGGGTCTTTTCAATGTCCTAAAACAAAGATAGAAAAGGAACAAATGAGATTAATACCTTACGCTTCTGTAGTTAGAAGTTTGATGTATGATCAAGTTTGTACACGTCCCTACATCGCTTATATAGTTGGTATGCTAGGTAGGTATCAATCTAATCCTGGCCTAGATCATTGAAAAGCCGCTAAAAAGGTGGTACAATATCTTCAAGGGACTAAAGATTATAAACTAACTTATAAAAGAATGAATGACCTAGAAGTGGTTGGATTTTCTGACTCTGACTTTGCAAAATGCAAAGATGATAAAAAGTCCACTCCGGAATATATTTTTATGCTGTCAGGTGGGCCTATTTCATTGAGGAGTCATAAGCAACAATTGACGACAACCTCAACTATGGTGGCAGAGTATGTTGTTGTTTATAATGCAACATGTCATGGAATGTTATTGACAAATCTTATAGGAGGACTCAAAATCATGAACTCCATATCGAGGCCATTGAAGATATATTGTGATAATTTTGCTGCTCTAAGCTTTTCGAATAGTATTCAAGTGGGGATGGATTATATCTCGATACAAAGTACTTATTTGTACGAGAACGAGTAGAGGACTACTTATTGGCTCTTTTATTTTTGAACACTTTCTATGGTTTTTTGTGATTATTATTCTTTTGTTTGAACTCAGAGTTTCCACAGTGTATACAAGAGGACTACTTCTGAAATTGAGTTACAAGTTTAAAACTCTTGCAAGCAGAATGATCATGAGATGGTTCTAAAACTTTCTTTGGTTTGATAAAAACAGAAGTGTTATCCTTCATGGTACATTCTGAATTAAAGATAGAAGAGGCTTTTATAAACTTTCAATCTTTAAGATCTAAGGACTTCATCTCTTGGTTAGTTTTCTTCTCTTTCTAGATTCCTCCACTACTCAATATCACATCAGAAACTTTATTAGTTTCCAAAAATCAAATAACAGTTTTTTCCTTTCTCATCTCTTGTAAATTTCTTTTGAATCACTTATTTGACCTTTTGAACATTGCTTTTCTGCACAAACTTATCCATCATCTCATCTTCTTGTTTCAAGGTGGTTTTGACCTTTAAGCACATATTAAAGAAACAATAATTTATAGGTACCTCAGAAATTTAAGCTTTTGGTGAAATAACTGGAATTCAAAATTCCCTTTGTAAATTTAATTTTGCCTTCTGTTTGTTTAACTACTTCTAGGAAAGAAAGTTGAACTTGATTGAATTCATCATCAGAAGAAACAAGGAAACCTCTGATTGGTACGCTTTTAGAGGTAGAAACAAGTTATTGTTCATATTTTTCAAAAATCTCATCCTTGGTTTTTTAAATTTTATATCCTTCTCTGTCTTCCTCTAGTTTCATAAAAATATTTTTGAACAGTTTTAGCTAAAACGTCAGAAGTAGGAACAAAAGTTGTTCTTCTGTCAGAATTGATAATTTCTTCTCTGAGAATGATTTTCAAATAAGATGCATTCTCCTTATGCTCAAACATTTTATTGACATGTGTTATATTCAGAGAAATCAGCTATATCAGATTATGTCAAATCTTTTGTGAAGAACTCATAAGCATCTAGGTTAAGTTTGGTAACTTCTCGTTCAACATCATCCAAACTAGGTTCAGAGACTTTGGATTCAAAAACACTAGAACTCGGTTAGAGGATTGTGATTTCCTACTTCTGGTTTGTGTGCCTTGAACAGATCATAGTTCAAGATGTAGGTAATGTCTTTGCATTTTTCTGATTGAGGTTTAGAGCTAGGATTCAGAGACAGTTGATTCAGAAGATGAATCTTTCTAATTTTCTATTAAATTTTTGCCTCCTTATCCGTCCATGACACTACTACATATGCAAGTTCATACACCTCATTTTTATAAACAAGATTTTTAGACAGGGTTGTAGCTTTACCTTTTAATCTTTAAAAATGGAATGTTTTCTTAGTACAGGAAAAGAGGTTGCCAGGTTTATCCAATATTGAATATAGAAGATATACTTTTCTTTTTGTTTCCAATAAAGGAATCAAGTATTTGAGCCTAGACCTTATGTATCAGTTTGAAAATTGATTTTAATTTGGACATCCTGGGCTTCTTTATACTTCTTTATTAGAATCTCTTTTGATTGCAGATTGTTGTGAAGTATTTCTCTTGTGAATTTTCGTTTGCCTCCAAACAGACTGTCGCGCGTTCACCGCAGCCTTAGTCGCACCAGAGCCACATTTGCCTCTATTTGGGTTGGCATCACAGTGACCAACGCGGGTTCCACGCGGGTATACCCGCGCCCAAGTCGCCCGCTTGCAACTGTATGATGCGTGTGATGTTTTTTGGTGGCCAACTCATTTCCCTCTTAAATGTACAAGGCACCAAAAATAGAAATCAGATTTTGAACCTATTTTATACATACTCTCTCTCTATCTAAACTTGGTCTCCAAGTTTCTCTCAACCTCAAGAACCCTAGATTATGTATCCATTGATATAAGTTGTAAGTTGAAATTTACTCAAGTGTATCATCATCAAAGTGATAGTGGATCAATTCTCGACGTCCTTCGCCCGTGGTTTTTCCCTTTTCGGGTTTCCACGTAAAATCTTGGTGTCTCTCTTACTTATGCTTTATTTTGCATTTATTTGGGTTTGATCATTGTTTACATTTTTTTTAGTGGTTGATTATCTTGCATTGTTAATCGTATTTCCGCTTGAATCTCGATATAGAACTTTAGTTCATTTGTTCTTGGGTAACTTGTGTTTTTATCGGTAACCAATCTTTTAGCTTTTAGCTTTTTGGGTCTTGGTAATTTCACAACAATTGGTATCAGAGCTCAAGGATTAATATTGAGATTCTTTGATCAATTGAAGATTGTAGGATTATCGATTTTCTAGGGTTTCATTTATGTCGACGATGAAATTCGATCTACCTTTGTTGGAATGAGATACCCGGTATCCTTTATGGAAGATAAAGATGAGAGATGTCCTCGTCCAACAAAATTTACACAAATGTATTTTGGGACGGGCTTTTATGCCCGGTGCTTGGACGGAAGAGGAAAAGGAACTAAATGACTTGAGAGGCTCATCCTTGATTAGATTGCATTTGTCTAACGATATTTTACAGGATGTTGAGGAAGAGGAAACGGCTTATCGAATATGGTGTAAGCTAGATAAAATGCTTATGACAAAGAGCTTGCCCAATAAGTTCCATATGAAGCTTAAATTGTATGTCCATCGTTTATCAGAAGGTGGTTTAATTACTGCACATCTATAGAAATTCAAATAGATAGTTGGTGACTTGAAGAATCTTGAGGTGAAATATGATGATGAGGATTTGAGTCTAATTTTGTTATGCTCTTTGCCACCATCATTCTCAACTTTTATGGATACAATCATTTATAGTTGGGATTCTCTTACTCTTGAGGAAGTGTATACCGCTTTGAGTTCAAAAGAGAAGATGAAGGAGATAGTTCCCGGTCATGAACCAAGGCCGAGGGATTAAATGCAAGGGGAAGACCTTTTGAAAAATCCTCGAGCTCTTCAAGCAAATCAAGGTCAAAATCTCATGGAAAGAAGAAGTTTTGTAACTTTTGTAAACGGAGGGGTCACATCATTGACGAATGATTTAAGTTTCAAGCCAAAAAAAAAAGCCAAGAACAAGACAACGGGTTCCTCCGGGGAAGTCGATATTGTTGAGCAGGATGAAGGTGGAGCTAGTGAAGGTGAAGTCATGACAGTCTCTGATGGTAATCCAAAGGCCACGGAAGAGTGGATTCTAGACTCGGGTTGCACATTTCATTTGTGTCCCAACCGTAGTTGGTTTCATACATGTGAGCAAGTTTCCGAAGGTGTTGTGATGATAGGGAACAATGCTATGTGCCCTATTGTTGGTCAAGGCACAATTAGAATCCGTATGCATGATGGTGTCACCTGAACACTTGGGAATGTAAAACATGTTCCCGAGCTTCGAAGAAATCTCATCTGTCTTAGTTCCCTTGATGAAAAGGGTTACGAGTTCTTGGGTAAAGGTGGAGCTATTAAGGTCATAAGTGGAGCGCTAGTTGCAATGAAAGCTTAAAGAAAGTCCGCTAACCTTTATATTTTACAGGGTCAAACAGTTACGGGTGACGTTGTGGTAGCTTCCAAGTCAATGTACGATGGTGATCTATCCAAGTTATGGCATCTTCGTCTCGGTTGCATGAGACTTGGTGGTATGACCGAGCTTAGTCAACTTGTTTTGTTGAATGGCCACAAAGTTACCGATTTGAAATTTTGCGAGCATTGTGTATACGGCAAGACAAAGAGGGTCTAGTTCTCAAGTGGCATTCACTCGACTAAAGGGACGCTTGACTATATTCATTCCGACCTTTAGGGTCCGACTCATGTTACTTCTTATGGTGGAGCTTCTTACATGCTCACTATTATTGACGATTTCTCTCGTCGAGTGTGGGCTTTCTTCTTAAGACGCAAGAATGATGTTTTTGAGATATTCAAAGATTGGAGGACGATGATCGAAAACCAATCCGGTAAAGAGGTGAAATATCTACGAACGGATAATGGCTTAGAATTTTGCTCCGAGGAGTTCAATGCCTATTGTCGGAAGGAAGGCATTACAAGGCATCGTACCGTTGCCCATACTCCTCAACAGAATGGTGTAGCCGAAAGGATGAACCTCACTATTCTTGAGAAAGTTCGATGCATGCTTTCCAACTCTAAAATGCCCAAGTCTTTTTGGGCGGAAGCGGCTTCTACCTCTTGTTATATCATCAATCGGTCTTCCTCCGTTGCTATTGAGAAGAAGACTCCCATGGAAGTTTAGAACGGATCACCGACCGATTACACTAATTTAAAAATATTTGGTTGCCCGACTTATGCACGTGTTGATTATGTCTCCAAGTTTCTCTCAACCTCAAGAACCCTAGATTATGTCTCCATTGATATAAGTTGTAAGCTGAAATTTACTCAAGTGTATCATCATCAAAGTGATAGTGGATCAGTTCTCGGCGTCCTCCGCCCGTGGTTTTTCCCTTTTCGGGTTTCCACGTAAAATCTCGGTGTCTCTCTTACTTATGCTTTATTTTGCATTTACTTGGGTTTGATCATTGTTTACATTATTCTTAGTGGTTGATTATCTTGCATTGTTAATCGTATTTCCGCTTGAATCTCGATATAGAACTTTAGTTCATTTGTTCTTGGGTAACATGAGTTTTTATTGGGAACCAATGTTTGAGCTTTTAGCTTTTGGGGTCTTGGTAATTTCACAACATCTCTATCCTTTGAAAATAGTTTTTTTTAAGATTAAGAGTTAAGTCTAGCAAAATTAGCATTGTTAAGTTCAACTACCTTTTCAACATACTCTTTTTCTAACCTCTCTTTTTATTGTTCGTCCTTGACTTTCTCTCTCTCTCAATCTTTTCTTTTTCAATTTCTTTTACATCTCATTTTCTTTCTTTCTTTTCAGATTTTAATTTAGCTTTCAGTTTTTAAAAATCATCAGAAAGTTGTTTAACTATAATTTTGAGATCATTTACATGATTAGAGAGAGCACTAACCTTAGTTTCTTGTTTCGTTATAGAAGAGTTATAAGCATTTAAAAACATCATGTAAAGCCAAACCATCCATATTTTGATTCGATTGTAAGGATATAGACAATTGTTTCCATTCCTTATTTAGGATTTTCAAGAACTGGATGTTCATCTCTTCATTGAAGTTTAATATGCCTTTCCTTTTACACTTGTTTATAATGTATAGAAGCGATCATAACTTCTCTGGAAGGTCTCATCACACTTTGCAGTGAATGCATTTGTTAGAGCACAGATTTATTGGATATGCGTTAGATTCTTTTCAAACAACAAAGTCACAAGGGACTTAAATACCCTGGCCAATACTATACAACTCGAATAAGAACACAGTATTAGACCAAGCCTATAAATATAATTATTACTATAAAATCTAACTTAACAACCTCCCCCTTAGTAATCATTGGCGTTGTGGTCTTCAATATTCATCTTCTAAATCAGCACAAACCATCTAAGCGACTTAGCGAAGCTTCTTGACTAAAAAAAATTTCTTCTCAGCATCTTTCAATTTATATTGCCTTTGTTGCCTTGACAAGACTGGACCTATTTGTAATAAACTTGAAAGAACAATCGGTTCATCAGCTTGTGCTCTAGATGACACACCTCTTTCAAATGTACTCGAATAAGCTGTGGTGGTTGGAGCTGGAACAACAAAAGAATTAGTAGCTGAGAGAATAGAATATTGAGTGAATCTTGAGCAACAGATAAACGTTTGAACTCTTTGTCTCTTTATTTTCTCCTTAAGTTCTCCCCCTCATGACCTTGATGATCTGGATCAACTTGGTCATGCAAATGTTGGAGACGAGACAACTTCAGATCTGCAAAATTCAGAATAAAGGAGAAACAGGAAGTTTTGCGCTACATGTTGGTGGCGCAAACTTAGTTTTGCGCTAGCTGAAGGTGGCGCAAAGTTGAGTTTTACGCTACCAACTGTTGGCGCATAGCTGACTTGAAATCTGAAAATTTTCACCTGTTAAGCTCTTTCACTCCCCTACACAAATGCACTAAATATGACAATTCAAGTTAGCATTCATATAGAAAATCAGATACTCCCCCTCGAAAAGAGATATGACCTTTTCAGAAAATTCCTTATTCACTCCCCGTTGAAAAATGCACAGACCCATTAACTCAGATATAAGAACACAAGAATTGAAACATTAACGTAGAAAGAAAAATATGCTGAATATGTATTTTGAAACAACTAAATAAATAAAATTTTAAACACTAAACAAATTAAATTCTACTCAGTAAAATATCACAGATTAATCCATCAGTGGAAATCAAGTGTATGTTGTTGGATACAGAAACAAGTTTCATTGCATATCAAGTTAAAACATGTTCATTTTCAAAAAAATTCATCAATCTATTCAGTGTGCTAGCATGTGAACTTCGATTAGCTTCAAGAAAATGCAATTCTAAAAATATAATAGAAAATTTTGCATGTACTCACACTAATCCATCAAAAATTAAGATTTTCACAAATTTATAGGTTTATCTCAACTCAAACATATCACCAAGTATCATGAGATGTGTGCTCATTGGCATCTTTTAGCATAGTGCACATTGGCATCTTCACATGAGTGTGCTCTTTGGCGTCTTTTAAGCTTGTGCACTTTGGCATCTTTTAATCAAAAAGTTTGGTAAGTAAAGAACATGTCGTAAACGTAACTTTCTATCTGATCCTATTGCAGGATTTGGGTCAGCCGCTCCCAGACCAGTTGGCCTTAGGGGACTAGGTGTCAA
Organism: Arctium minus; assembly: GCA_954870635.1. Classification (NCBI taxonomy): domain Eukaryota; kingdom Viridiplantae; phylum Streptophyta; class Magnoliopsida; order Asterales; family Asteraceae; genus Arctium; species Arctium minus. The sequence goes on along the minus strand of OX941088.1, from coordinate 62,767,134 downwards.
GCACCCCTTGGAACTTACTCTCCCAGATCAGAAAGGCTACATCGACACATCCTAAACCCATTCATACTAGTAGAACATGACTTTCGATCTGGTTCTATAGAAGGATTTGGGTTCGATCACTCTCAGACGAATTGACCTTAGGGGACCAGATGACAAGCATCCCACGGAACTTACTTTCCCAAACCAGAAAGGTCACAGGTACAAACTTTTAAACTTAGAGATTTTTGTATTTTATATATATAATTCATCTCAATCACCCAGTTTTACATCTAAGTGCTTAGCCCATATTTTCATTACAATCCATAATTTTGACTTTTTAGGATTTCCAAGCATTGTAAACTATAAATATTCCGAATCACATAACTTTAAAGCAGAATGCAAAAGTTTCAAACATGTTGCTGACCTTTTGACTTTTGTAAGATTTGAAAGTTGAACATATAAAACTTTGATATAAACAAAGCAACTTGAAAATTTATCCTAGACACACATTTTATTCAAAAGAAAGAAAAAAAAATTGTAAAACTTTTACTTTATAGAATAAAATTTGTAAAGATTTAAACTTTTAAATTCAAATGCCGAGTTCGAAAATTTTTCATTTAAGACAAATGTAAAGAATTCGGCAAATTGATATTTAGTCGGAACAAAATAAATTTCAATAATACCTTCTTCCACATAATGTATAATGAATTTGTGACTCATATGAAAGATTTGGGTTGTACAAATTCAGGTTGTGGTTGAACTTGCTCAGATTCTTGAAATATATGAGAAAACTGGAACAACATCACAGACAGAGATAAATGCAGCGGAATAAAGTAGATGCACTCACAGTTTCTCATTCGTCCAGAAGCTTAATTGCATTAAAGAACGAGTCCTAAACTAAAATGTTTAGAAGTCGAAGTCCATTGAAGTACGGGTTCTGAGCTGATTTACTCAGAAGCCATTATAGTACCTAGAAAACAGAAACGATGAATAATGCCTTGTAAAAATAGAAGAAAAACAGGAAAAAAAAATTAAAAAAATTTCTAAGTCATGTTTACGCGACAAGTGCTTGGCGCAAACTCAGGTTTGCGCTATGGACTTGTGGCGCAAAACAAGGTTTGCACGACAAACTGTTGGCGCAAAACAATGTTTGCGTTTCGAGTACATGGCACAAAACAAAGTTTGGCGATGCACTTGTGAAGCAAATATGCCTTAGAAAAATTTCTCAAACAATAAAAGAACAAAGAAAGGTTTGCGTGATACGAAGGTAGCGCAAAAAATACTTTGTGTGACCAACGTGTGACGCAAATCTACACTTATACATCTAAAGATTCAACAAAAAAACACGATTCAAGTCGGTAGCACAAAACTAAGTTTGCGTTACCAACGAGTAGCGCAAAACTAAGTTTGCGTTACATGAAGGTGGCGCAAACTTAAGTTTGCACTAGCAACTTAGATCACGCAAAACCCTTGAAATTCGAAAAACACGCGAGTTCATCTCTGATTTTCAAAAAAAAATCAAAAAAATCGATTGAAACGCAAAATGGGTGTTCGAAAAACATAAAGAAACAATTAGAAACACATATCAACCAAACTTATACTAATTAAAACCATTATGCAACTCAAAAATTTTAAAATTTAGAAAAACCAAAGCTGAACAGTCGCCAAACGACCAAAACACAAAATCGAAGAAAATAACAACGAGATAGAAAAAGAAATGACATACCTGGAGATCGAAAACAGAGTCTAATAACAACCCAATACTTGATTTTATCAAAGAATACCTCTCTGGATTGATCAAGATGATGAACAGTAGAGAAAAATCGCACAGTAAGAAAATCACATACAAGGAACATATATGAACAATGCTACACTGAAATAACCTCGAATCAAATACGAAAAGAAGTGAGAAAACATACCTGATTCAATGAACAAATCTGAAATCAAAGAATGGAAGATCGATACAGAGAGGGAAAACAACAATCAGTTCAAACAAAGAGTGAGATAAAAGAGATAATGAATAGTACCCGTGCTATTTATACCAAAAAAAAAATAGAAAAATGACACTCTAAAAAAAATAAAACATATAGCACATAGAAATGATGTTTTCACCTTGAAAGCCCTAAATCCGTTATTTCCAAGTGAGCGTTATTTTTGATCATTTTCAAAGAATTTTGAGCGTTATTTCATTTCTGAAACGTTTTTCAAGAATGTCTATATTTTGATTCATATAGACAATATCCATTATTCTTGACCATAAGCTTTAAATGCTATATCATTTCATTTCTGATCATTTTCATACAATGTCAGATTTTCAAACAAGTTTCTTGTATTCTTATCTATTCATTCAATATACTTGTTTGAAAATACTTTCATGTTTAAAAATGCTCATATCTTCATGGTTATATTCTGAGCATACAAACATCTGACTTGTATTTGAGCTTTAACTGACAAAGTTAAACCATTTTGAGCAACATATGCTTTATAGGAAATATGGGTTTCTTTGTGCTAGGACTTAAATGTAAACTTTTATGGATTCACGATTACCAATGTTTCCTACCCAAAAAGTTAATCCATAGTGATTGAGTGTGAGGAGTCGAAAAGAAATGAGTTTGGTTTGTGTGAAGAGGTAAAATGGAAAAGAGAGTTCGGTTAGATGTGAGTTTAATGATTAAAAGAAAGAGGGTGTGAGATCAGAGTAAACGAATATCAAACTCTGCACCAACTACTTTCTGAGTCGGGCAACCACATTACTAATGTTTCACAATTCTTTGGTGAATGTTATTGAAACAGACAACTAGCCCATGCCAACTCTTGCTAAACCCCCACCAGCTACTCATTTTCTTCTCAAAAAGAAAACGTTTCATATTTTTCTGGGGACGCAACATATAATCTATCTGTTTTCATTTGCAAAATCTGGATATTGAAAAAGAAAGGAAGTCTGCCCCACCTTCGCACTTCAATCATGCACATTGTGTATGTGTTTATCTACTGTTGTCTTAGTGGTTTACACAATGTTGAGCCTATATAAAAGCAATCATCATTTGCTTAATTCTTTTTATCACTTGCACGAACACACAAGGAATTTGTTTTCTTGTCATAACATTCATAGAAATTTCCTTTGTGGTGTTTCGATGATTGGATGGAATCCCTGGGGGAGTGAACATCAAAAAGCTCCTTTCCTATGTGTATCTGTTACACACAGTGACTTCGTGTTACTGACAGACGCATTAACTGATTCATTTATTGATTCAGGTGTTACACGAATATTTTGTCTGGATTTGAAAAGATCTAGATGAATATCTTGGAGGATTGACAGTGACTCAGAGGCTCTTGAAAGATCAGAATGGTCAGAACTTATAAAGACATTTCTTGGAGGAAGTTTTGATGCTATAGATGCTCTATTCATCAAAAAGGGGGAGAAGAGTTCATATAAAGAAATGTTGGTTGAAAAGTTTGAAGAATTGTCCGAAATTCCAGATATGGGAGAGTTGTTCAAGATTTGATTAAAAGCTGAAAGATTTTGAAATTGTTGTTGAAATTCTATTTGTGAAAGAGGTTTTATAACCTTGGAAGAAAATGTTATTATTCTTGAAGAACAAAGTATTGAAAATTGTGCTTATCAAAGAAAGAGGAGAATGTTCTATGCACAAAAGGGGAGAATGAATTTTCTGAGCTTTAAAAGATTGGATGCATTTATAAAGCCTGAAGGGGAGATTGTACTTCAAAGGTTATCAAGGAGTTTACAAGAAATGATAAAGGTTGATCAAGGGGGAGTTTATTCAAAATGAGCTTAAAGAGAGAAGATCGCATTGCTAAATCTTTTAGTAATGATCTTCATCCAAAGGGGGAGATTGTTAGAGCACAGATTTATTGGATTCAAGATCATAAAGATTGAAGACCAAAGTCAAGAATTCGAAGGCTGAAAGTCAACTCTCAATGAAAGTCAAAGTCATTTTGTAATAAAGTCAAAGTTACTTGTATTGTGTTTTTGTTTTCTTTGTAATTGTCTTGTGTCTTTGTATGCTTTGTAAGCAAGTAAGTCATTTTGTGAGAGTGAGAGCTGATTAGAGAAGAGATGATTAGAATACATTTCTAGAGAGAGAGTAGTGAGAGAAAACTTGTAATATGTGAAATTGAGATTTGATCAATGACATATGACTACGATTCATGATTGATTTCTGTTTTACAATTAGAACTTGATATATTTGGGAATAACAACATTGTACTAGTACAAAAAAGGTCTTTTGTGACGGTTAAAAACCGTTACCGTAAGTATACGGTAACGGTTTTCGTGGACATAAAAAACGTTACCTATCTTGTCGTCACTTTTGATACACTTTTGGTTACGTTTAAAAAACGTTACCAGATCACATAAAAAACCGTTGTCATAGGCTAAAATCGTCACTTTAGGTGTATAAAAAAAGTTGTTTTTTCATAAAAGTGTTACCATAGCATGACATAATGCGACCTTTTTTATAACCGTCACCGTAGCATGACATAAGGTGACATTTATTTGTCAAAACTATCACTGTAGGATTACGTACAGTGACGTTTATGTGTCAAAAGCGTCACTGTAGCATGAAGTACGACGACGTTTGTTCTTCAAAACCATCACCATATCATGACGTACGATGACATTTATTTTTCCAAACCGTCACCCTAAGATGAGTACCGTAATGTTTGTTTTTCAAAACCATCATCGTAGGACGACATACGGTGACGTTTATTTTCCACACCATCACCATAGCACGACATACAGTGACGTTTATTTTTCAAAACCGTCATCATAGCACGACATACTGTGACGTTTAGTTTTCAAAATCGTCACCCTAAAACGACATATCTTGACGTTTATTTTTCAGAATCATCACCGTAACACGATAAATGATGACGTTTATTTTTTATAATCATCACTATAACATGATATAGGGTGACGTTTATTTTTAAAACCGTCATCATAGCATAACATACGATTACGTTTATAATTAAATATTGTCACCGAAGTATAATGTACCATGACGTTTATTATTCTAAATCGTTATCGAAATATAATGTACCATGACATTTATTATTCAAAACCGTCACAATAGCATGACGTACGATAATGTTTATTTTCAAAACCGTTACCATAACATGACTTACGGTGACATTTATTTTTCAAAATCATCATCGTATCATAACGTACGACAACGTTTATTTTTCAAAATCGTAACCCTAACATAACGTATAGTGACATTCATTTTTCAAAACCGTCGCTCTATAACATGACGTGCGATAACGTTTATTATGCAAAATCGTCGTTGTAGCATGCCATATAATGACGTTTATTATTGAAAACCACCACCATAACATTACATATTGTGACGTTTATTATTCAAAACAATCACTATAACAAATGTACAATAACGATTATTTTTCAAAAAACGTCACTGTATCATGACATACGGTGATGTTTATTATTCAAAATTATCACTATAGAATGACATTGTGACAATAAATTATCAAAATCATTGCCTCTAGTCATCTTTTATTGATGGTTTTAATCATTTATATAAGAATGACATGAGAATGAATTTAAAAACTGAATATGAATCAAATGGTTAACATTGAATATAAGAAATTTAAAGTACTAATATACATTATATGAATAATGTATGAAAATACCAATAACAAATTAAAGTTATAAATATCATAAACAACTTTTTCTTATCTAAGTTATACTCCTTGTTTGCTTCGATCTCTCCCCATTCCGCTGATCATTGTATAACTGTTGTTTCGGTTCTTATGTTTATACATCTCGTCATTAGGATTATAAATCATTTGTGGTACCTACAACATGATAAATCCAAACAAATACAACTAGAGGCACACCATAATAAACAATACAAACAAATCCACTACCACCAATAAACAATACAATATTAATCTTCTCTAGATAAAACTAGAGGCACACCATAATCATCATACTCTTGGAACAGGTCATCAAGAAGTATGGAATCAAAACCAAAAGAAAAGAGGAAGAAATATCACCCAGAAAACAGCAGATTGTCGAACAACAAAAGGGTGATCTCTATATCTCCAAAACCGATCTCCACCGTTAAGAATGTAGATAAAGATTTCATGAAGCTACTGTCCAAAACTAACGACGATCCGACGGTTCAAACTCCGTAAATAGGCAAGACGGCGCGGCTGCGCTTTGCTAAAAATTGTAGACGAAAATTCTCTCTTTTCTCTCACTTTTGTATTTGATGGACTTTCTTTTCTCTTGTTGTAAAACCCTAGGATGCAAGGCAATATATAGCTTGTATCGGGCCACTATTTTTGGGCTATTTTAACTATTTCTAATGGGCCAGAAATAATTAAAACATAAAACCCAACACCATGGACGACTGCGTGCAATCATGGACTAAATTCTGCAACCTGGACAAAAATGAGACATATTAGCGGCGGTTGTGGCTAAGTCTCCTAACGAGGATAGATGATTTCAGGTTTTAAAATTTCCATGTGGCCAAACGAGACATAATTGTGTTGATGGAAACGAAGAGGGGAAAAATGGAGACGACTCTAAAATTTTTAGGGTTTCCAAAAGGGAGGGGGGATGAGTGAGGCAAGGTTAAGAAGGGGGGAAATTTAAGGTCTTGAAATTTTAGAACGGAGCGACGGCGAGAATTGAATTGGAAAAAAGGTTATTTAAGCTTTTTGTGAATTATAAATTCTTTTTTAATAACATTTTTTTTTAACAACGGCTTTTTTAATAACAATGTTGGTTGTTTAAATTTTATTTAAAATATTAAATAGTTAAAATTTTAAGATTTTTTAAAATCTAATATTTTTGTGAGTTTTAAATAGTAGATATATTATTATAAATAATAAAAAAAAACTAATTAAAATTTTTGGAAATTATTAATATTTATTGTTATTAATATTTCTATTAATTATATTATTATTACTACTATTATACTATTAATATTATTATTAAATTTCAAATGGATTCATAAAGCTCAGTTTCTTCCATTAAAACCCAATTAGTCCCATTAAATTCTGATTGGGTCCATTAAAGTGCAAATGAATCCATTATAGCCTTAATTGGATCCATTAAAACTTAATCGATCCATTAAAACACAAGTAGATCCATTAAAACCCAATCGATCCATTAAAATCTGGTTGGATCCATTAAAACCCTATTGGATCATTGGGATCTATTAAAGCCAAATGGGTGCATTAAAGCCCACTTGGATCCATTAAAGCCCCAATTGGATCCATTAAAACCCAATTGATCCATTAAAGCCCAAGTGGATCCATTAAAACTCAATCGATCCATTAAAGCCCGATTAGATCCATTAAAGCCTAATTAGTTTCATTAAAATCTGATTGTATCCATTAAAACCCTATTCGACCATTAGGATCTATTAAAGCCAAATGGGTGCATTAAAGTCCAATTGGATCCATTAAAACCGAATTGATCCATTAAAACCCAAGGGGATCCATTAAAACTCAATCGATCCATTAAAGCCCGATTAGTTTTATTAAAATCTGATTGGATCCATTCAAGACCTATTGGATCATTTGGATCTATTAAAGCCAAATAGATGCATTAAAGGCCAATTGGATCCATTATAATCCAAATGGATCCATTAAAACCCCAATTGAATCCATTAAAACCCAATCGATCCATTAAAGCCCAAATGGATCCACTAAAACCCAAGTGGATCCATTAAAACCCAATCGATCCATTAAAGCCCGATTGGATCCATTAAAGCCCGATTAGTTTCATTAAAATCTGATTGGATCCATTAAAGCCCTATTGGATCATTTTGATATATTAAAGCCAAATGGATGCATTAAAGGCCAATTGGATCCGTTATAATCCAAATGGATCAATTAAAGCCCCAATTGGATCCATTAAAACCCAATCGATCCATTAAAGCCGAAGTGGATCCACTAAAACCTAAGTGGATCCATTAAAACTCAATCGATCCATTAAAGCCCCGATTGGATCCATTAAACCCAAATGGATCCATTAAAGCCCCAATTGGATTCATTAAAACCCAATTGATCTATTAAAGCCCAAGTGGATCCATTAAAAACCAAGTGGATCCATTAAAACCCAATCGACCCATTAAAGCCCAAGTGGATCCTTTAAAACCCAAGTGGATCCATTAAAATTGAATCGATCCATTATAGCCCGATTCGATCTATCAAAGACCGATTAGTTCCATTAAAGCCTGATTGGATCTATAAAACCTTATTGGATCATTTGGATCTATTAAAGCCAAATATGTGTATTAAAGCCCAATTGGATCTATTAAAATCCAAATGGATCCATTAAAGCCCCAATTGGATCCATTAAAACCCAATCGATCAATTAAAGCCCGATTGGATCCATTAAAGCTTAATTAGATCAATTAAAACCCAATTGATCCATTAAAGCCCAAGTGGATCAATTGAAGCCCAAGTGGATCATTTGAAGCCCAAATGGGTCCATTAAAACCCAATCACTATAAAAGATGTGTGATGATATTTATTTTTGAAACCGTCACCATAGCATGACATACAATGACATTTATTTTTAAAAACCATCGCCATAGCATGATGTATGGTGACATTTATTTTTCAAAACTATCGTCGTAGACGTATGGTGACGTTTATTTTTCAAAACTTCCTCGTAACATCACATGCAATAATGTTTATTTAGTGACATTTATTTTTCAAAATGTAACCATAAAATACATACAGTGACATTTATTTTTGTAAATCGTTACCATAATATGACGTACAGTGATGCTTATTATTCAAAACCGTCACTGTATCATGATGTACGATGATGCTTAATTTTCAAAATCGTCACCGTCATGATTACGTACGGAGATGTTTACTTTCCAAACCGTCACCGTAACTTGATATACGGTGTGTTTATTTTCCAAACCATTTCCGTAATATGACGTATGGTGATGTTTCTTTTTTCTAACTCAATATCGTCATTGTAGTATGATGTATAGTGACATTTATTTTCTAAAACTGTCATCATAAAATGACATACAATAACGTTTATTTTTCAAAACCGTCACCGTAGCATGATGTACGATAACGTATAGTTTTCAAAACCATTACCTTATAATGACGAAATTTTTCAAAATTGTTATCGTAGCATAACGTAGGGTGACGTGTATTTCCCAAAACCGTCACTGTATTACGACGTATGGTATCATTTATTTTTCAAGACCTTCATTGCAACATGATACACGATGACGTTTATTTTTAAAACCGTCTCCATAATATGATGTACAATGATGTTTATTTTTCAAATTCGTCACCATAACATGACGTATGGTACTGTTTATTTTTCAAAACCGTCACCGTAACATGGCATATCGTGACTTAGTTTTTCAAAACTGTCACCGTAGCATGATGTAAGATAACGTTTATTATTAAAAACTGTGAACAAAACATGTAATATGGTGACGTAAATGTTTTAAAACCGTTATTATAAAATGATATAAAGTGACATAAAACTTTCAAAACCGTTGCAACAAACTATCTTTTATTGACAAAAAATTTTGAAAACCGTAACCATGGAACCCCGATGACTTTTGGAAACAATTTTACAACATACGTTGCTATATATATTTTAGTTTTCGCAACGATTTTCAAAACCGTTACAACATAAAGCATCGGTTTAGACAAAAACCATTACTAAATGGTTCCCTATGACAACGGTTTTTAAAAAGCATCGCAACATAAAACAACGAATTTTAAAACCTTTCAAAATCGTTACCATAGGGACTTTTTTAGTAACATTTTTTGTTTAAATCGTTGCTTTATGTTTTTAGGCGTTTGATAGTGGTAACGTTTTTTTTTTATAAAAACGTTACTAAAACAATCTCTAATCTTTTTCCTATGACTTTTAGTAACGATTTTTACCAAATCGTTACAAACCTGTTTTTTCAAAACCGTCACAAAATGTAACTTTTGTACCATGTATGCATTGAATACGCCTGTTTTTATTTGGTTCGTCCTTCAAGTTGATTGGCAAGTTTATCCGTAATATCCTTAGCACTCTCACATGAGTTTATATATTGGAAGATTTCATTTGGACTTGCGGTAATTGTCGGTCCACAATATATCAAGTTCTTATCAAAACAACGACACAAATGATTTACCAACCTGTGTGATTAATAACAAAGATTACAATGGTTGATGTTTGTTCGGTTTGAAGCTCTCGACTTTTTCTCTCTAATTTACACGGTGAGTGTGTGTGTTGACTGTGTGATCTGATTTTTGTGTCTCGCTTCTCTAACACACTAAACATCAACTTGCAAACAGAAACAATATTAAACTAAACTAATATCTAACAATATCCTAAATATAATGTCTAAATAATAATATCTAGATATTTAGGAATAATAATAAAATACTAAAAACTAACTTTGACATTTATTACAAACTAACATTAGACTAATGTTAAGAGTTGACTTTTCAGCATTAGCTTCAGATTGGATCTTCAGATTGGATGATCTTGAATCCAATAGATTTGTGCGCTAACAGTAATCAATAACCTCTTTGCTTTTCGATCCACATCAACTTTGGCAAGTTCATCTTGTAATCAAATTGATTTCCTTGATTTCAAAGAGAGGTTACAACCCCAATATATACAACACAAGATGGGCCATGGGCCAATATAAAAAAGGCTAACCAAGGGCTAACTACAAAATACAGAATACAAATATATACAACTAACACATCTTTTATCCCAATATCTTCATCCTTTGGTCCCCAAAAAGTAGGGATTTTTGTAGAATGAAAATAAAAACGAAGACCCACCATCCTTTTTCTTTTGAGTAGCAGGAAAATGAGATGGTAACAACAATAGCTGGAATTTTGATTGTAGGAACAAATGGACTCTCAAGGATATAATTGTACAATTTCTTATCTAGACCTTCATGGAAATTCACCATACGGATTTTACATAGTGGATACTCATCCCTCACAAGTGTAGGTGGTTTCGTCAATGATCCAACATTATAAGTAGAATTCCAATTTGAATTAAACATATTGAGCTTGAAGAAAAATTAGATCGGATCTTCAAATCAACAGAAAACCAGTAGATTGATCAAATTCAATTTCGAGACTGAACTTAAAAACTCATAGAACATCGGTTTTGAATTTTACAATTAGAATTTGAAGAACTTGACTGTCAATTGAAAAGAAAAATCAACCTATTAGAATGATTTGATTTGAAATTAAACCAATCTGCTCTGATACCAAGTATGTAACTCTAAGAGGCCTGGTGTTATCAAATGATGAGAATAGGAAGTTCTTTGATCTTTGACATAATTTCAACAGCCTATTTATGATTGCAAGAAGTTCTCCATGAAGTGTTGGTTCTGAACTATACTTCTTGATCCATTGTTGTCATTCAGAAGCATTTGCTTGATGAAGAACAGATCCAGAACTTTGTTGATATGACCCGTGGTAATTGTGAACTTCAAAAATATATCTAATGTGAGCGTTAAGCAAAACTATTTGAAGTTAGACGTGTCTTAGTGGAAGCCATAATACCATTTTTCCTATCCATTAATCTTACATTATGTTCCACGAAACCACATCATTCAACTTTGGTTGGGTCAAGAAAAGCTCAAACGCTATGTAACCTTCTTTCTTGCAAACCCATATCATTTAATCGTTTTTTAGAGCAAAGAAGGTTATTTTCCAACTTCATTATTCCGAATTCAACACTAACTTAGACTATGATACAGCTGGAGTTTGTGAAAACTCAAAACATTAGGAGTGTAGATTGGTGTGTTAGCTTTTGAGAGAGCCTGGTTCACCTTCTTTGGTGCTTGGACGGATGATATATGACCAATTGAATCGGCACTTAGTTCATAGAAGCATTCCATCAAACGCCTTCTGTGTAGAATCAACTTTTCACAATCTAACTTTGATTTTTCTTCCATTTCTACCATCCATCGGTCAGATTAAAATTATTGCAGAATAAGAACATAAACCCATGGAAGAGATTAAAAAAAAAAATGAAATCAAGCTCAAGTCTGTGCTATATCACTAATTGTTTGCCATTTTGATCTATTTGAAGAAAATTTCAGATTCAATTGGCTCTGATCCCACGTGTAGGATCATAGATTTACACATAAATGGCAACATATATAATCTCTAAACAATTGGTTCAATTGAATGTGTAATGAGAGATTAATATGTAAAACACAATCAGATTTGTAGAAATGAAATATATATGCTCATATAGTTGAATGATTAAACATTACAATCCAAGACAACAATGGGGTGTATGGAGATGGATTATTCGTAAAAACTACTCACATTCACAATTACAAAGTGAATAGTTATTTTTCCTGCTAACCCTAATGTTTATCCTTTTAATACTTTTACACTAAATTTGGAGCTAACATGTTGTACGAGGTTGTAACCTATGTAGCCACTATGATTAGGTGGATAGGCCATGTGATGCACAAATTTGCCAAAATTGGGTGTTATGAAATTCTTTCACATTATCACTTTGAACTTTCTTAATTTGCATTCAAATGGTGTTCGAATGAAGGCTTGGAACCATAATGAAGTTGAAACACTTGAGAGCTGTTGGATAATGGAAAATTCCATAGGAAATTTGAGTAATCATCCAAAAGAATAAGATAATATGATGGCCGAAAGTGGTCAATACGAGAAATGTCCATAAATCACATTGTACATATCAATAAGCATAATCGTACATGAAGTAGAAGGAATGAAAGGTGGGAGGGTGGAAAAAGTTGTTGGAGAGTTAGTGTTGATGGTAATGGGGTACAAGTCCCCATAAATATACATCTCGTGAGTCTCGTCACCGTCCAAAAATCTTTCCTAGAAAATCCAAAGGGATCAAATTCAATAGGAACGATGTTATAATTAGCGACTTATTTTTCAAGGATATTAGGGTTTTGATGAGATGAGAGCGTGAAGAACATTGTTGAGAGATAATGGAGGACAAGAATGGGACAAGTGTCTATGGCCAAAACTGCGAATCAAACTTTTACGACCAATACTGACAATCCATGATTATTCTAAAATTAAAATAAGGTAAGTTCATACCTGGAGTGGATACCAATTTGCATCCAGTGAAGTGAGCCCAAGAGTATGCATGGTGGCTTGAGTGTCTAGGTGAAGATAGGTAGAGTAAGCTTATTGTAGTGGCCCCAAGTATGCCCGTTTGACATTGCAGATTTTTAGTTGTTTCCATATGGATGTTGGAATATTATTGGTTGGAATCAAGTCTTCTTAAGAAAAGTCAACAAAAGTCAAATCTTAGCTTGTATCTATTTTGACCAATGTTTTAAAAACCGGATTTTTGGTTGACCCGGTGTGGTAACCGGGTCACGGTTCAACCGGGTGGTTGATCCGGTTTCAAGAAATTGTATGTATTTTTCATTTTCTTGCATATATATATATGTATGTATATATAAAATCAAGAGTTTGTCCACAAGTTAAAACATTAAAAATACACATAACAAAAGGTTTACATCAATCCAAAAACATTAAAAAAAACACATAACAACAAGTTTTACATCAATCCAAAAACATAAAAAACACAAATATAAGAAATTGATTTTTTTTAACCGGGTCAACCCGGGTTTTTACCGGTACAATCATACTGGTTCAACCGGTTCTCTCAAAAACCCGGCGGGTCGATCCGGTCCATAAATCCCCAAAAAACCCGGTGATAGTTGACCCGGTCTCTCGACCGGTTCCGGTTCAACCGGTTGAACCGGCCGGGTCGACCCAGGTTTTAAAACATTGATTTTGACAGTAAATGGTCCAAGGCTTGTCTTGACCATATATATAGTTTATCCCTTAATCATTTTGTGGTAAGCAACTCATTCATGTAATGTCATTGTAAGCATTTGACTTGATTAATAAATATGACTTTCTCTCTCTCTGTAGACTCTCTCTCTAAAATCTTGATTTGTTCTTCATGTTTGATGCTTGAGTTGGGTGCTACAATGGGATACAGACATGGTAGCATTTTTCATAGCACCAATTACATAGCCAATGTGGCTACTAAGGGTGGATTTTAACGGTTGATGCTACCCCAACATAGTTATCGTTTACGTTGTTGCCACCTCGCTATCGTTGATTTTATTGACTTCCACCATGATGTTGTCCCCATCGGTCGCCTTTCTTGCCCCTCGATTTCATGGAGGGTTGAGGTTCGAAGTAGGTGTGGGAGTTTGTCAAACTATGTAGCGTATTAAGCATGGTGGAACTGTAGGCCACTTTCTTAATCAACTCGGTTTCTTCGAGTATCAATGTTGAGTGTTGTTGGTAGAACGTGGAAGAGGTTTGCTATGGCGGACAAGTGTCCCAAACCCATTATAAGCCTTATTGAGACCCAAGACCATTTTTAGACCGAGGAGATTTTTGGACCTTAGTTCACCAATGTTTTTGAGTTGGTTGAACAAAACTTTGAGCTTTTGACAATAGGAAGAAGCACTAGGAAGTTCTTCCATGGTGGTGCTGGAGATTTTTCTCTCAAGATAAGGTCACGACACTAAAGGTTTGTTGTCTTTGAATATATCATACAATATATTCCAAGCTTCTATTATCGTTGAGTGCGGTCCAAGAATGGTGTTTAGAAGATCGTTGGAAATTGTGGCATAATTACACTAGGGAATGGATGCATCAAGAGTAGACCATAATTCCGCCTTTTCATCCATTGTTGGTTCTTTATCTTTGCACATAGCCGGTGGATCAATGTGGTGAATAACACGATGAGACCTTGCATGGATCTTCACGTTGCATATTGAACGTTTTCCATCTCTTAATAATTTTGATGTTCCTCCACAAACCACTCATGCTTCAGATCCTACTCTTGAAGATATAGTTTCGAATGAAGAAAAACTCAATGCAATTATATATCCAACTACTTAATTTATTCAAGTTGAAGTTATACCAATCACTCATATGAAACCATCAACAAGTTCTATTCCATTCGAAGAACAATAGTCTGAAGTTTCTACCACTGTAGATGATATTCCTATATCTGTTAGAAATAGTGATGAAACTTCATCCTATTTACTTATTCCTCTACCAACCAAGTGGAAAAGAATTCATCTGATTAATTAGATAATTGTATATCATTATAAAGGAGTCAAAACTAGGAGATCAAGCAAAATGTGTTAGTAAGTAAACTTATTATCCCTTCTTGAACCTAAAAAGATTAAAGATGCCTTTGAAGATACAAGTTGAATAATGTGTTATATGGACTTAAGCAAGCACATCGGCATGGTAAAACACTATGTCCATATTTCATCTTAAAGATGACTTTTAACGTGGTAAGATTGAAAAACACCCTCTTCTTTAGAAAATATAAAGGCAATGTCATTCTTGTACAAATCTATGTGGACGCTATCATTTTTTGTCCGACTAGTAATTTTTTATGTAAAAAGTTCTCAAAACTCATGAAAAGTAGAAAGGAGTTGAGCATGATGGGTGAATTAACATTTTTCTTCGGCTTGCAAGACAAACAATCCAATGATGAATTTTTTTATAAACCAAACCAAATATGTTATGGATAATTTAAAGAAGTTTGATTTTGATCACAACTCACTCATGAAAACACCAATCGCTCATCCCTTTGAAGTTACAACCTAATTTAATAGTAAATCAGTGGATGTAACTAACTAAAGGGGAAGATTGTTTCTCTTATGTATCTAACTACTAGTCGACCAGGTATAATGTTTTCCACATGTCTTTGTGTTAGATGACAAGCTAATCCGAAAAAATTCCACTTGACAGTTGTAGAAAGAAATTTTCAAATATCTAAAAGTTACTCCCAACTTAGGTCTTTGGTACCCCTAAGACTCTGGTTTTTATCAAATTGGGTATTCATATTCAGACTATGCAGTTTGACAAATAGATAGGAAAAGTACTACAACTAGTTGTCAGCTTTTGGGTGGTAAACTAGTAAGTTGGTCAAGCAAAAAAAAAAAAACAAAATTCAGTTTCTACTTCAACTACTGAAGCTAAATATGTGGCATCTAGAAGTTGTACTACTCAGATTATGTGGATGAAAAATCAACTTGTTAATTATAATATGAAATTTTCTGGAATACCTATTTTGCGTAATAATTCAAGTTCCATAGTCATTGCCAACAATCCTATTCGACACTCTTAGTCGAATGATATTGATATCAGATATCATTTCATCCAAGACCTTGTGATGAAGGGTGATGTAGATTTACATTATATTCCCACAGACTATCAATTAGTTGTTTTATTTACTAAACCTCTTGACAAGTCAAGATTCAAGTTTTTGATCAATGAATTGGGAATGTTAAATGTTGAAAGTTAAATTACCTTGTATGCCTAAGTTATTCATGTGTTAACTTATCATATCAATTGATATTAATTTTCTACATACTAGATTTTTAAGTCCATAAAGACTAAATATATACTTTATGCATCATGAAAATCACCCCATCCGATATCAAAAGAAAATCATCTAATTTGGCTCCATCGAATTGCTAAAGTATGTCTTTTGATTCCTCATCCAACTCATTCCATCTGATTTTGTCAGGAATCATATCTGAAACCATCATATGATTTGATCTGGTATCCCACTCGAATTATTTATCCAACTCCTTGCTTATCCACAAAATTCATCCGAATTATGCAAGGCACATACCATCAAATAGTTCTTCATCTGATTTGACAAACATTTTCCCATTCACATTCACTTCCCCATCAAATTTAAACCAAAGGTTGTCCATCTAAATTTGCTATCCTATTTTTCATCCACTAAATATATTTGATTTCATCATTTATTAAACTCTTGGATTTGGTTCTACAAATATTATCCAATTCTGACAAATATGATATGAACCCCTTCTTAATCTGATTGGACCTCATCTAATTTACGTTCCAAGGTGACATCTGATCTCTCACAACCTTATATCACATCTGATTGTTACCAAACCCCATCTGATTTTCCCTATCAGATTTATATTTCTTCTTCCCAAATAAACTAAATTTGATTAACCTCACCCGTTCATTTCTATCCATTTAAGAATAGCAAAAGGTTATCAGTAGTTTAAGATCGTAAGCTTGGTCTTTGTCAGGTTAAATAACGGGGTGAATTATTTTCTAGAATAATCCATGCAATCAACCGCCAATTTTAACCTAATATTCTAAATTTCTGATTGTCCGTCTCTCTCATATATCTAGAAACCGTCACTTATAAAACCAAACCCTAACCTTTTCTTCTTCTTCACACTTTCAAATTCTCTAAACCCTAAGTTTGTGTTCATTACTGAGTCTTCTTGGTGTTCGTCCTCATTTCTTTAAATCTTCATCTTCTACAATTATGTTACCATTGGGTCTCAAGAATACCATCTCTTACACCATTGCTTTTGAAGATGTCAATTTATCCACTACCTTCTACATTGGTTATTTGGAGTAAAATGTTGATCATCCTGATCAATAACATGATATAATCGATTTGTTCTCCAAGAGCCTAGCTAGTTTCATACGCACTTACATATATCCCTACATCACCTCAGATGCACACATTTCTTCTAGGAAACTTTTAGTGCTCTTGTGTCTCTTCCAAAGAAACCAAAGAAGTCACAACCTCTGTCCTCTCAGACAAAGATGTGACATTGTTGTCGATGATGTTGCTCGAGTTCTTCAACTTCCCACTTCTGATTCTAAAGATTATGAAGAATTATGCTCTGATGAAGAACTTGAAAACTGATATGGGAACCCACACAAACACTACAAAACAGAGGGCTATCACCGTCGAACATATCCATCGGTGAATGTCCGATCCGTCGGAAATGATCCCTCACAAATAATATGGTTAGCGATCACATTTCCGACAGATCACCGACGGATTTTACCGATGGATCATCGACGACGTAAAGTTTCCGACGGATCAACGATGACCCCAAATCACCGACGGATTACCGACGGTCGTAGGTCACCGACGGTAGTGGTTTCCGATGGATCATTTCAAACGGATTTAGCGACGGATTTCCTACGGAATTTAAGAAAATAAAATTAAAATTAAAAACATTTACTAACAGATGATCCGTCAGTAATTTACTTTTTTATAACAAAAAATAATTAAAAATTGATAATTTCCACTTTAAAACTTGTACAAAATCTGCCATTTTTCATTTAATATTCAAAAATTAAAAATAAAACGTAATTCTAAAACGTAAAATTATCCAAAAAAATATATTCAAATATCGTTAGTACAACCAACAATCCTACAACGGGGGAGGGGAGGGAGGGGGAGGGGGAGGTGGGATCTTGAAACTTCTTAATGAAGGCCTCAAATACTTTCATTTGCTCTTGCAACCGGAGGGTTGCTAGTCTCTCTTCCTCTAACATATGTTTTAGCTCATCTATCTGAAATTCAACATTTGACAAACATATAACAATGTTAGACAACAGTTAACAAACATATAACAAGGTTAGACAACATTTGACAAGCATACCTCCATATCGTAATGGTCGCACGAGCTCCCGCTCGTATTGGCACCTGAATCACCGGTCATAGCATAATAGGAACACTGATTGGACCCCCATCCAAACAAACCGCCTTTAGGCCGTCCTCCGATACTGCGCTCCCATAACTCGGCGTCATTAGGAGGAACAGTGTCGGGATCTAAGTCTGGGTACTCCTCCTCCCTAATCCGTGCATAGTTATCCTACAATTTACCAAACTAGACAATCTCAACTAATCGTAAAAAATTCGGCAGCATTTCAACTCTAATTTGAACATATCCATTACCTGCTTTTATCAAAACAATCCTATTGTCTGCCCAACAATGGCCGCCCAAACTAAGTTTGTTATAATTTCTATCTATCTTATAAAACAAACAAAAATCTTGACATACATAATTAAACTATACAAGAAGACCAAGCCTAGACAAGTAATACGTCGACCGCCATCTCAGGAGATATTTAATTAATAGTTTAATTATTAGTTTATTTCCTATTTTTTGTAGTAGTGTTTGGATGTGGACTTCATCAAGGAGCTATGTCATGCATTTCCCTTTCTTTAGGTTCTAGTTATGGTAGTGGAGTATTCTACTCGCTATCAGTTACATTCCTATAAGTATTGTTTTTTTTTTGTGAAATAAAATTATCAAATGAGGTCTCTGTCTCCCAAAATAAAATATAACGTGGCCGGAGGCTCTCAAAAGTCTACGGGTATTGAAGTTTGCCATTCCTAGTCTATGTCATCTGCAAACCCAATCAACTCCTCAATATTCTCATAGAAGGACATTGAATAACTAATGTCACAGGAACTAATATCATCTGGAACAATCAAATCTGATTTGGAGTGATCTTGGTAGTATGTCTCAATCATTACGAATTCCTATTATACCTTCCAGTGAATCTGATGATATTAGGAACTTGGCTCACTTAACATCTATATTAAGTGATATTGTATTATTATGGCTATATCAACCATCATTTCCACTACCGTTTCCACTTCAGGCATCTGAACTACTATTCCACCAAGATCCTATTTTGAACTTATTTTCCATCTTCAAAACATGGCCCATTACCACCTCCACCATAACATCTTAACCTCAAATATCCTTCATTTCACCTCTCCAAACCTCTACATCATACCAAACAATACTCATCACCTACGATTCGATCACTCATATCCAATTTACGAATAGACCGCAACCGACTCTAAAAACTCATTCAGGTTGTGAATATCTCTATCATATACGAACTCTCAATGCCCTTGCATCTAGTTGATCAATTATGTTAGTTTAAATTACAAACTCGTCTATCCGGGCTCAACTATCAACTCTTTCCCAACAACTTATAGAGCAAAATTGTCTTCTTAGTGAATGGTGTAAGAAAACGGAAGAAGCTCTAAAAGAAACAAACGACAACCAACAATGAGTATTACAAGTATCTTCAAATACTCACTAATCGAGTAGAAGTGTTGGAAGGTACTCAACTTGATCGCAATAAATATTCCAAGAAAGTTTTGAGTAACAAAATAATCTTCTCGATACATTCCTTCTAACAAGTTTAGGATCATACAGACTTTTGTAAAAAGGCGAGATCGAAAACTCGTGTGGTTAAAATCAAGATAAATAGAGATGATTTGAGAGCAAGGATGAAGACATTAACTGGCTTAATATTTTTGGATACACAGATTGGATAGAAACTCTTCAAGTCATCGATCAGGAGTAGTGAAAGCAAATTCAAGTCGTGTGTCACTCAGTACTGTATTCAACATCTTCTCGAAGGTGTCAAGGAATTAATTAAAGATGGAATTGTGATTCACTACTCCTCTGATCTTTGAAAAATATTTTCATAATTACACTCGATCGTACAACACCCTCCACTTATACTGAAAGGTTTTGAGCAAACCTACTACCACATGATATAGGCAATGGAAGCATATTTAAAATTATCATGTGTAGCAATACAAAATAACATTTTTTCAGTATAAAAATGTTCTAAATAATTAACTACAAAAGAATGAACCAATATTACTTACTTGTTGATTGTGATTGTCGAAAACCACAACGATAAATCAAACCTTTGATCTTGCCTCTTGGATGTTAAGGACCAATAGTATGAATCCCTCTAGTGGCTCACACTTAAGAACACCAAATACCAACAATCAAGAAGAGACTTAAACCCTAAACCCTTATTAGGGTTCACGATTTTGGGAGAGAGAGAGAGGGGATCGACGGCTACTAGAGAGAAGGAGAGAAAAACCAATTAGGTTTTGACCCCTAGCAGTTTATTTATACTCCTCTCCTGCTTCTATATTTTACACTTAACTCCCTTGAACAGATAAGCTCATTAAAACTATTTTAACCAATTATCGTTTATCCCTTTATATAATTAATCTAATTAATTATATTTTTGCTTACTATTAATTTATCATTAAATGATAAATTAATAAACCAAATGTTTCCCTTTATCCTTCCGATTGTTTATTTGGGTCATAAGGGCAACCCAAAAGGACCCTGCTATTATTAGAAGTATTACCAATAGTTAATGACCTTGGACACTATATCCAACAGTCTCCCACTTAGACAAGTTATTAACTCTATTTGGTTCAACACTTTCAAATAATCAGCAGAGAGCAAACCATCCAATGCAGCTGCCGAACTCTAATAAAGATTCAGTCCTAAAATAAGTGATTTAATGTTCCTTTGTTCTACAATATATCATATGAACCTGAGACATGGATGAATGTCTATCTCATGAATCAAGATTATGTTTCCCGATTTCTGATATGTGTTGAATTCATCAGACTACTCAATCGAACACATCAATTCTAGTCAGGGTTTGGCCAAACACTTAATGTCAACACCAAATTATCGAGGGGCCCATGGATATCGCTTCTCCTGTTTAGGCAGAAGGAACAAATAAACTTTGACTACACAGTTCATTTCTACTCATCATATTATACATGAACATACCCTGTATAGCTGCCAGTTACGGTCAATGTTGGAGCACACCAAAGCATAACAGAATCCTAGAGCAAAACTCTATGTATCTTCGTTTTAAGAACAT
Source organism: Arctium minus (assembly GCA_954870635.1). Classification (NCBI taxonomy): domain Eukaryota; kingdom Viridiplantae; phylum Streptophyta; class Magnoliopsida; order Asterales; family Asteraceae; genus Arctium; species Arctium minus. The sequence continues at coordinate 62,745,579 of OX941088.1, read as the reverse complement.
AAAATATTATTATCTCAAAATTACTCTGACTTAATCCATGGAGTAAACGTTTGAGTGCGGGTTGTTCCAATACTCAAATCACCATTAAGTACTCATGAGTGTTAGTTGCATTCTTTATGCTTCTAACACTCCATCACAGTCTTGAATCACTACTTACTTCCAAGAGTATGACTGACTGTGGAGGTTTAAGTAAATTAATACTCAGGAAGTTGGTTCTAAACATGCAAAACGAAATACGATAATAAATTAAATGTAAATGGACGCAATCCAGCATATATTATAATCTCCATATAATAATCTCCAAATCAAATACAATATATTATGTTTTCAATACATCAAACTAACAACTAAAACATTCAAGGTATATTGATAATTCTAACACCTATGGTTTCAGTATGATACTCATGTTTGGGTCGAGTTAATACTTTCGTGAAAGGATCCACCAGATTCTCTTCAGTCGACACTGTACTCACCACGATCTGATTCACAAGTGGAGTCAGCCACCGTGTCCTGTTTGGAACTTTTCCAAGTCACAGCCCCACCATTCAACAAGAACACCCATCCTGACTGCGAGCGGGAATCATCCTGATCTATCTGGAAACTCGCATCAGTATAACCTGTTACTCGTAATTCATCCTTTCTACCGTAGACCAAGAACATGTCTTTAGTCCTCCGAAGATACTTAAGAATGTTCTTTACGTCCGTCCAATGAATTTCTCCTAGGTTCCTGTTAAAGCACATATTTATTGGATTCAAGATCATAATTATCTGAAGATGGAAATCTAAAGTCAAAGTTGATAAAGTCGTCTAAACAAATAGTCTAGGGTCCTTTTGTAATAAATAGTCAAAAGTGTGTTTTTCGTATTTTATTTATTTGGTTTATTATTAAGTTAATAGGTTGTTTTAGTTGTTGGGCCCAAGCAAGCAATCCCATTAAGCTTATGGCCTAAGTATAAATATGATTAGGTTAGTTGTAATTAGTGTTAAGGATCTTAATTAGAGAGAATCAATTATTAAGAGAGGTTAGTGTGGCGCCGTGAAGAACAAGAAGCAGAGAGAGTTTTGATTTTATCAAGAGCACTTGTAATCTTTTGAATCAATTGAATAATCATATCAGGTTTGCATTATCGTTGTTGCTTAATTGTTTACTTGTTTGAATGATTACGTATTGGGACACACAATTGGTATCAAAGGAAGTGCAGATTGAATTGAATAATTTTTTGTTTGGTTCTGTTTTCTGTCAAAGATTCATAATTTTTATTGTGTGATTGTTCATTCAAGTTATTATTGGTTGGATTGTGTTTGTTTTACCTATTATAGTGATTGGGTATTGATTGATTTGATTATTGCATCGATTTTGATTATCAATTTGTTGAATTTGTTGTTCTGGGTTCGTTCACGAAGTCGGCACTGTGTCATCAATCAATCTGGTCCTAATAACTACAAGAATAATGAGAAAGTTAATGATTTGGAGAGTGCAAATGTTGATCTTCAAAAGAAGATATCTGATATGGAGAAAAAGATGGCCAAAGAAAGATCTGAGTTTGAGATTGAAAAGAAAGCATTTGTAAAGAAATTCTCAGATTTTTCGAGAAAATGTGCAGACGAAAAGAAAGCAGTTGAGCTGAAGTGTATCAAGCTTTCTCAGAAAGTTTCTGAGTTTGAGAAAGTAATAATCTTGGAAAGAGAAAAGTTTGTAAAGGAGAAGAAGGAGATTGAACAGAAGAATGTGGGATTCTTCAAGGAAATTTCCAGCCAGAGAAACAATGCTGAGAAGGGCTTTGAAGAAGAAAGAAGCATATTTGAGACTGAGATCAAAAAGCTTACTAAGAAGCTATCTGAACTATCTGCAAATGCATTAAAAGAACAGAAAACGAAGTCTGAATTCACGAAGAAGATTGACCTGCTTGTTAAAGAAAGAGACAACTTTGCTTCGACGATTAAAGTGCTTGAAAAGTCTGTATCAAGTTCAAATCAGAAATCTGTCTCTTCAAAAAGGTCAATTAAATCTTTTGATCAGATTCGTAAAACTAACCTTTTCTATGATAGCAATATAGATGGTTCAAGTACACATCAAAGAAGAAGGAGATACAAAGAAGAGGAACTTGTCTGGAAGAAGAAACCAGTTGAAGATGAGCTGAAAGGTAATAAATCATGTGTGCATACACCCAAAGCCAAAAAGAACAATACGCATAAAGGTAAACCTGAACATATCTACACGAGAGATCAATTAATCAGGTTGTCAGGTAAGCAATTCTATTGTTCTTACTGTCGTACACATGATCTTGTTCATAAAACAAGTGATCATTTCTGGTATGGTTCTTACTCTGTTATTCCCACAAGAACTGTAACTAACATTCATGGACCCAAATACCAGTGGGTACCAAAGAAAAAGGATGAATCTGTGTTGCAAGAACTTACTGTCAAAGGGGAATAAGAGAACGAAGGCTTCTAAGTAAATCAGCTTAGGACCCGTACTTCAACGAAGTTTGACTTCTAAACACAACAGTTTAGGACTCGTACTTCAGTGATCAAAAGATCTTACTCCTGTGCTGATAAGAGATTGTACTCCAATACTCCAATGAGGAAATCAACCATCAAGGGGGAGTGCATACTTTTCTGAAATTTTATGCATATGTCAGATATGATATTGAGAGGGAGTCAATGATTATATTTTTCACTTATAATTTTTCTGATGCATAATTTTAGGGGGAGTAAAGGTGATGAATTCTTATTATTTTTTATCAGAACTCGTACACTAAGTGTTTTACTGCTTTATGTTATTTCAATTTCAGTGAATAAAGTTACTTTGACTAGACTTTTAGATTTTTGTAGGTTGAGAGATGCTTACAAGTTCATATCATTATGACTTTAAGCTTGACTTCGCGAGATGTAAGACTGTACTCGAAAGGTATAATTTCTTTTCTTCATCTCATTCATGGTTGAAAGAAGGACAACTTTCAATCATAAGAAAACATGTTCTTAAATGTTCAAACCACTTCCCGATTCTCAAACAGATTTCTTGAATTGGAAGTGTGATTTTAAATGTTTTCTGATTCTTCATTGAGTTTTAACTGATAAAGTTAAACCATCTGAGCATCATATGCTTTATAGGAAAACATGGGATCAGTGTGCTAGGACTTCATTGAACTTCTATGGATTCATGTTAACCAGTGTTTCCTACCCAAGAAGTTAGTCCTTTAGTGATTGAATGTGAGGAGTCAACATAAATGAGTGTGGGATGTGTGATGAGAGAAATTGTTAAAAGAGAGTTTGGTTAGTTGTGAGCTTAAAGATTAAAAGAAAGAGGGTGAGACATCAGAGTAAAAGAATAACAAACTCTGCACCAACTACTTTCTGAGCCGGGCAGCCACATTTCTGATGCTTCACAATTGTTGGTGAACATTATTGAAACAGACAACTAGCCCATGTCAACTCTTGACATTACCTCACCAGCCACTCATTTTCTTCTCAACAAGAAAATGTTTCATTTTCAAAGGGGATGCAGCACATATGCTATCTGATTTTCATTTGGAAAATCTGGATATTGAAAAGAAGGAAGTCTGCCCCACCTTCACACTTCGTTTATGCACATTGAGTCTGTGTTTCACTACTTGTCTCAGTGGTTTACACTTTTTGAGCCTTATAAGCAAACATCATATGCTTTATTTCTTTTTATCACTTGCACGAACATACAAAGAATTTGTTTCTTTGTCATAACGTTCATAGAAATTACCTTTGTGGTTTTTCGATGATTGAATGGAAGCCCTGGGGGAGAGAACATCATAAAAGCTCCTTTATATGGTGTATTCGTTACACACGGTGACTTTGTGTTACTGACAGGGAATTTTAATTGATTCATTTGTTGATTCAGGTGTTACACTTCATTTTCTAATTTGTCTAGATTTGCAAAGATCTGGATGAACATCTTAATGAATTGACGGATAGTCAGTGGTTCTGTTTGCAAGATCAATGGTGGAAGAAATTTCTTGAAGACATGTTTTGATGAACTCTTTGCTCTTTTCATCAAAAAGGGGGAGAAGCGTTAATCAAGAAATGGAAGATATTCTGAAGATATGCTGAAATGAAGAAATTTTCTTTGAAGATGATTTGCTGAAGCATTCCGAGCTGAAACTGGAGATAATTTCTTTCCAAAAGATATTCTCATCGATTGGGGAGATTGCTACATTCTGAAGACAAAGAGGAAGATTATTCATTTTCTGAGCTTAAAGAATGATCTTGATCCAAAGGGGGAGATTGTTAAAGCACATATTTATTGGATTCAAGATCATAATTATCTGAAGATGGAAATCTGAAGTCAAACCTGATAAAGTCGTCTCAACAAATAGTCTAGGGTCCTTTTGTAATAAATAGTCAAAAGTGTGTTTTTCGTATTTTATTTATTTGGTTTATTATTAAGTTAATAGGTTGTTTTAGTTGTTGGGCCCAAGCAAGCCAAGCCCATTAGGCTTATGGCCTAAGTATAAATATGATTAGGTTAGTTGTAATTAGTGTTAAGGATCTTAATTAGAGAGAATCAATTATTGAGAGAGGTTAGTGTGGCACCGTGAAGAACAAGAAGCAGAGAGAGTTTTGATTTTATCAAGAGCACTTGTAATCCTTTGAATCAATTGAATAATCATATCAGGTTTGCATTATCGTTGTTGCTTAATTGTTTACTTGTTTGAATGATTACGTATTGGGACACACAGTTCCCTTGATATCTACTCACCATGCTTAGAGAAAATGAGACATCAGGTCTAGTACATGTCATGGTATATATGATCGATCCTATAGCAGATGCATATGGAATTCGACTCATCCTGTCCAGTTCTTCACTAGAGCTGGGACATTGATCTTTACTCAATCTTATACCATGTTGCATGGGCAAATACCTTTTCTTGGATTCACTCTTTAGAGCATGAATTATGTTGGATACAAGATCATGAATAATAAAGTCAAAGTTCAAGAAAGTTGAAGCTGAGAAAGTCAACTCTTATTAAAAGTCAAAGTCTTGTTGTAATAAAAAGTCAAAGTCTTTGTATTGTATTTGTATTTCCTTGTATTTTAGTTGTAGGTATAAATACTTTGTTTTTCTTGTTATTAGGGGGGTGACTAGAGTTTGTATACAGATCAGAGAGAGAGAGTTGTAGAGAGAGAAAGTCGTCTAGAGAAGGAAAGTCAAGAACTGAGTTTTGTAATCGTTTGCATTTTGAATTGAAATCAAAACAGGTAGAATTGTTATCTTGTTTGTTGATTAATTGTGATAAGAAATTAGAAACAAGGACACACAATTTTATTTCTATGATTTTCTTTATTTTTTAGATTTCATTTGGATTAACGATCAATTTCAAGTTCTTTTTGCAAACAGATATTCAAGATGGGATATTTTTCTGATGATGATGAACGAAAGATTGCCAAGCTCGAATTAGAGAATAAAAATCTTGCTTCTTCAGTTGACTATTATTCAAAGCGAGCAAAGAGATGTTCTGATGACAGGAAGCTACTGAGAGAAGAAGTTAGTGCATTAACGATTGTCAATGAAGAACTTCTGAAACAGACTTCTGGTCTTAATGAAGAAAAAGTGTTGAGTTTGGAAACTGAAAACACTGAGTTAAAAAGCAAGATCTCGGAGTTAAAAGTTCAAATTGTCAAGTTTCAGCAAACAGGGTGTGCTAATGAAGAGCTGATGAAGAAGATTTTTGAGCTAGAACTACAGATTGCTGAAGAGAGATCATTTTTTGAGAAAGAAAATAAAGAGTTTCCTAAGAAATTCTCAGAGTTTTCAAGAAAATGTTTTGAACAAAAGAAGACTGTTGAGCTAAAATGTATAAAACTTTCTCAACAAATTTCTGATTTTGGGAAAGTCATCATTTTGGAAAGAGATAAGTTTGCAAAAGAAAAGAAATTAATTGAGCAAAAGAATGTTGGTTTCTTTAAAGAGATATCTGATGGAAGAAAGAATGCTGAAAATGGATTTGACGAAGAAAGGAATATTTTTGAGGTAGAGATTAAGAAGCTTGATGACAAGTTATCTGAACTATCAGAGAATGTACTGAAAGAACAGAAAGTGAATTCTGAATTCAAGAAAGAGATTGACCTGCTTGATCAAGAAAGAGACAGTTTATCTTCAAAGATAAAAGAGTTTGAAAACATTATTTCAAAGGTGGTGGTGACTGAGCACACGACTCCAGAGTCACAAATCCACACACCTCGAGATGATTCAGCTGATTCTGATTGTTCATTCAAGACAACCTCAAACTCACATCAGAAAACTGTTTCTTCAAAAAGGTCATTCTACTCATTTGATCAGATTCGTACTACTAATATCTTTTAGATGGTTCGGGTACACAAAGAAGAAGAAGTAGGAGGTACAAAGAAGAAGAACTGGTCTGGAAAAAGAAACCAGTTGAAGATAAGAAGAAAGATAAGAAGAAAGGAAAGAAGACATATGTACATACACATAAAGCAAAGAAGAACAATGCGCATAAAGGTAAACCTGATCTTGTCTACTCGAGAGATCAATTAATCAGGTTGTCAAGTAAGAAATTCTATTGTTCTTAATGTAGTACACATGATCATGTTCACAAAATAAGTGATCATTTCTGGTATGGTTATTACTCAATTACTCCCACAAGAACTGCAACTAACAATTATGGACCCAAATACCAGTGGGTACCAAAGCCAAAAAGTGATTCTGTGTTGCAGGCACCTATTGTCAAGGGGGAGTAAGAGAACAATGACTTCTAAGTAAATCAGCTTAGGACCCGTACTTCAACGAAGTTTGACTTCTAAACACAACAGTTTAGGACTTGTACTTCAAAGATCAAAAGCAATGATACTCCCGGGCTGATATGAAGATGTACACAGATACTCAAATGAGGAAATCAACCTTCAAGGGGGAGTTTATAGAATTTTATTGCTAAATTTTTCTGATGCATGAATTTAGGGGGAGTTTATGCGTATAATAAGAGGAGTAAGGATATGACTTCTAATTATTTCAGATCAAAACTCGTACTCTAATTGTTTTACTGCTTTATGTCTTTTACATTTGAATAAATTTTGTGAATAAAGTTTCTTTGACATGACTTTGAGACTTCTGCAGGATGAGAGAAGCTTACAAGATCATATCTTTATGACTTAAGCATGACTTCATGAGATTTAAGACTGCATAGAAAGGTTAATTTCTTATCTTAATCTCATATATGGTTGAAAGAAGGACAACTTTCAATCATAGAAAATATGTTCTTAAATGTTCAAACCACTTCTCGATTCTTAAACAGATTTCATGATTTGGAAGTGTGATTTTTAAATGTTTTCATTTTACTTGTGCTTCAACGATTAACAAACCGTGTGTTTCTAAAGATAATTACTTGTGTATTGTCTTTTCTATATACTTTTATGTATTCACACACGCCGGTTTGAATTTTTATTCAATTTGTTCTTACCATGTCTCAAATTTGAATCATATTTTTCGATGGTAAGACACACCGCTTGTACTTTAAAGAATTTGGAGCGATATTTCATTTCAGAACGTCATTTCAAGAATGTCTATATTTTGGTTCATATAGAAAATATCCATTATTATTGACCATAAACTTTAACTGATATATCATTTCATTTCAAATCATTTTTCATACAATGTCAGATTTTCAAACAAGTCTCTTGCATTCATATTCATTCCTTCAATTTACTTGTTTGAAAATACTTCATGGTTTCAAATGCTCAAATTGTAATGATTACATCTATGAGCATACTCGTATCTGACCCATATTTTCCATGTCTTAAATGTTCAAGTTAAACCACTATGAGCAACATATGTTTATAGGACAATACGGGTTCTTTGTGCTAGGACGTAAATGAACTTCTATGGATTCACGATTACCAGTGTCTCCTACCCAAGAAGTTAATCCATAGTGATTAAGTGTAAGGAGTCGAAAAGAAATGAGTGTGGGTTGTACGTTGAGGTAAAATGGAAAAGAGAGTTTGGTTAGATGTGAGCTTAATGATTAAAAGAAAGAGGGTGTGAGATCAGAGTAAAAGAATATCAAACTCTGCATCAACTACTTTCTGATCCGGACAACCACATTACTAATGTTTCACAATTCTTGGTGAACATTATTGAAACAGGCAACTAGCCCATGCCAACTCTTGATACTATCCCACCAACCACTCATTTTCTTCTCAAAAAGAAAGTGTTTCATATTTCAAAGGGGACGCAACACATAATCTATCTGATTTTCATTTGGAAAATCTGGATATTGAAAAAGAAGGAAGTCTGCCCCACTTTCACACTTCAATCATGCACATTGAGTCTGTATTTATCTACTGTTGTCTCAGTGGTTTACACAATTTTTTAGCCTTAAAGCAATCATCAAGTGCTTAATTCTTTCTATCGAAAGCACAAACACACAAGGAATTCGTTTCTTTGTCATAACGTTCATAGAAATTGCCTTTGTGGTGTTTCGATGATTGAATGGAAGACCTGGGGGAGTGAACATCAAAAAGCTCCTTTCCTATGTGTATTTTTCTCTAGGGACCCCCGTGCTAAGTCTGCAGAGGGGGAACAAAGTTCTTATTGTGATCAAAATTTCTGAATTTCTAACGATCATTTTTCAAGTTCTTTTTGTAACAGATAATTCATGATGGGATATTTTTCTGATGATGATGAAAGAAAGATTGACAAGCTCGAATTAGAGAACAAAAATCTTGCTTCTTCAGTTGACTACTATTCTAAGAGGTCAAAAAGATTTTCTGATGAAAGGAAGATACTGAGGGAAGAAGTTAGTGCATTAAAGACAATTAATGAAGATCTTCTGAAATAGACTTCTGGGCTGAATGATGAGAAGATACTGAGTTTGGAAGCTGAGAACACAGAGCTGACAAGAAAAATCTTTGACTTAGAAAATCAGATTTCTGACTGAGAAGATTAAGAGTCTGTAGACTGAGAATCATGAGCTAAACAAGAAGATTTCTGACTTAGAGCAACAGATTGCTAAAGAAAGATCTGTATTTGAGAAAGAAAAGAAAGAGTTTGCTAAGAAATTCTAAGAGTTTTCCAGAAAATGTGCTGACGAGAAGAAAACAATTGAGCTCAAATGTATAAAACTTTCTCAACAAGTTTCTGACTTTGAGAAAGTAATCATCCTAGAAAGAGAAAAGTTTTCCAAGGAGAAAAAGGCAATTGAACAGAAGAATGTTGGAATCTTCAAAGAAATATGTAGTCAAAGAAAGAATGCTGAAAATGGCTTTGAGGAAGAAAGAAGTTTGTTTGAAGCTGAGATTAAGAAGCTTAATGACAAGTTATCTGAACTATCTGAATGTGTGCTAAAAGAGCAGAAAGCGAAGTCTGAGTTAAAGAAAGAAATTGACTTACACATCAAAGAAAAGAACAATTATTTTTCAAAGATAAAAGAGCTTGAAAAGATTGTTTCAAAGGTGGTGGTGACTGAGCAAACGACTCCAGAGTCACAAATCTACACACCTAGAAATAATTCAGCTGACTTCAAAAAGACAGCCTCAAGCTCACACTTGAAACCAGTTTCTTCAAAAAGGTTAGTCAATTCATTTGATCAGATTCGTACTACTAACATTTTCTTTGATGAAAATGTATATGTTTCAGATACATACAAAATAATAAGAAGAAGAAGGAGATACAAAGAAGAAAAACTGGTCTAGAAAAAGAAACCAGTAGAAGATGAAAAGAAAGATGAGAAGAAGAATGAGCTGAAAGGAAAGAAATCATGTGTACATGAGACGAAAGCAAAGAAGAACAAAGCGCGTAAAGGTAAACCTGATCATATCTACACGAGAGTTCAATTAATCAGGTTGTCAAGTAAGAAATATTATTGTTCTTATTGTCGTACACATGATCATGTTCATAAAACTAGTGATCATTTCTGGTATGGTTCTTACTCAGTTACTCCCACAAGAACTGCAACTAACATTCATGGACCCAAATACCAGTGGGTACCAAAACCAAAGAATGATTCTGTGTTGCAGGCACCTACAGTTAAGGGGGAGTAAAAGAACCAAGGCTTCTAAGTACATCAGCTTAGAACCCGTGCTTCAACGAAGATTGACATCTAAACACAACAGTTTAGGACTCGTACTTCAGTGATCAAAAGATGTGATACTCCCGGGCTGATATGAAGATGTACTCCGTTACTCAGATGATGAAATCAACCTTCAAAGGGGAGTACATATGTTTCTGGAAATATGTATTCGGAAGATATGACGAACTACCCTTCAGAAGGAGTTATAGATCTCTATCATGTGCTTTTAATGACAAATTTCAGATGCATATTTTCAGGGGGAGTATGAATTATGATTTCTGATTATTTCATATCAGAACATTTTTCAATAAATTTTTGTGAATAAAATTTGCTTTGACTAGACTTTGATACTTGTGCAAAAAGAGAGAAGCTTACAAAATCATATTTTTATGACTTCAGCGTGACTTCATGAGATTTAAGACGAAGCGAAAAAGGTTCATTTCTTATCTTAATCTCATATATGGTTGAAAGAAGGACAACTTTCAATCATAGAAAACAAATTCTTAAATGTTCAAACCACTTCCCGATTCTTAAACAGATTTCATTAATTGGAAGTGTGATTTTAAAATGTTTTTCAAAATTTATTTGTGCTTACTTGATTACAAATCGTGTGTTTCCAAAGATAAATACTTGCGTATTGTCTTTTGTATATACTTTCAAGTATTCACACACATCGGTTTGACTTTGTGTTCAAAAAGTTCTTACCATGTCTCAAATTTGAAATATATTTTTTCGATGGTAAGACATCCCGCTTGTACTTCAATGAATTTTCGGCGATATTTCATTTCTGAACGTTTCATTCAAAGAATGTCTGTATTTTGATTCATATAGACAATATCCTTTATTCTTGACCATAAGCTTTGATTGTTATATCATTCATTTATGATCATTTTTCATACAATGTCAAATTTTCAAAACAAGTTTCTTGTATTCATATTCATTCATTCAATTTACTTGTTTGAAAATACTTCCATGATTCAAAATGCTCATATCTTCATGATTATATTCTGCGCATATCAACATTTGACTTGTATTTGAGTTTTAGTTGATAAAGTTAAACCATTTGAGCAACATTATGCTTCATAGGAAATTATGGATTCTTTGTGCTAGAACTTAAATGAACTTCTATGGATTCACGATTACCAGTGATTTATACCCAAGAAGTTAATCCTTTAGTGATTGAGTGTGAGGAGTCAAAAAGAAATGAGTGTGGGTTGTACGTTGAGGTAAAATGGAAATGAGAGTTTGGTTAGATGTGAGCTTACATGATTAAAAGAAAGAGGGTGTGAGATCAGAGTAAAAGAATATCAAACTCTGCACCAACTTCTTTCTGAGATGGGCAGCCATATTACTAATCTTTCACATTTCTTTGGTGAACATTATTGAAACAGGCAACTAGCCCATGCTAACTCTTGACAAAACCCCACCAACCACTCATTTTCTTCTTAAAAAGAGAATGTTTCATATTTTTCTGGGGATGCAGCATATCATCTATCTGATTTTCATTTGGAAAATCTAGATATTGAAAAGAAGGAAGTCTGCCCCACCTTCGCACTTCAATCATGCACATTGAGTTTGTGTTTATCTACTGTTGTCTCATTGGTTTACACAATGTTGAGCCTTATTAAAAAACAATCATAAGTGCTTAATTCTTTCTACACTAGCACGAACACACAAGAAATTTGTTTTCTTGTCATAACATTCATAGAAATTGCCTTTGTGGTATTTCGATGATTGGATGGAAGCCCCGGGGGAGTGAACATCAAAAAGCTCCTTTACAATGTATATTCGTTACACACAGTGACTTTGTGTTACTAACAGGCATTTTAACTGATTCATTTGTCGATTCAGGTGTTACATTTCTTAATTTATCTGGATTTGAAAAGATCTAGATGAATACATTGTTATGGATCACAGAATCAGAGGCTCTTGGACAGATTAGAATGGTCAAAGATATTTCTTGGTGAAAGTTTTGATGATATCGATGCTCAAATCATCAAAAAGGGGGAGATGGTATCAAGAAATGTTAAAGTTTTGGAGTTCTAGGAAATGATTTACAGAAATGTCCAAGTCAGAAGATTCAAAGTAAAGATTTGAAAAATATCAAAGAATTTCTAAAGATTTGCTGATTTTGAGGAAATTTTCTTTGAAGATTATTTTGCTAAGGCAAGTCGTGCTAAATCTGAAGATAATTTCTTTCTGAAGTTTGAAAGAGTTTTGTGAAAATTTGAAGAAATTTTTGAAGACCTTGTTTATCATATTTGGGGAGATTGTAAATCATGTTTGTATCAAAGGGGAGATTACAAGAGAAGATAAAGGTTGATCAAAGGGGGATTTATTTCAATCGAGCTTAAAGAGAGAAGATTGCATTGCTAAATCTTTTAGTAATGATCTTGATACAAAGGGGGAGATTGTTAGATCACAGATTTGTTGGATTCAAGATCATAAAGATTGAAGACCAAAGTTCAAGAAGTCAAAGCTGAGAAAGTCAACTCTCATGGAAAGTCAAAGTCATTTTGTAATAAAAGTCAAAGTCAACATATTGTATTTGTTTGTTTCTTTGTATTTGTATGGAGGTATAAATACCTTTGTAAGTCTTTGTAAGTTGTAAGTGAGTTGTAGCATGTCATTTTGTGAGAAGTAGAGAGCTGATTAGAGAAGAGAGTTATTGTATATCATTCTAGAGAGAGAGTAGTGAGAGAAATTTTGTAATCTTGGTGGTTTAATCAAAGACTTGTGATTTCTATTCTTATCTTGATTGTTTGTAGCAATTAGAACTTGAATCTAGGACTAACAAAATTCAAAACCATCCTTGTACAATGCATGAAAAGAAATAATGTTTCGAGTCATTTCCGGCGAGTAGCAACAATCTAATAACTTTATTGGAAAACCACTACTAAGCACGAGCTCAAAATCTCCAATCTTGGTAACAGCGGCAGTCATCCTGTTTCCCATGATCAGATTTAGCTCCCCATGTTTCAATGTCCTACTTCCCTTTAGTCCCTGAAAATGAGAGTAAATGTGAGTACCACATCCCGTATCAAGGACCCAAGAGTTAGAAATTGAAGTACTATGGAGTTCAATCATAAAAATACCTGAGGTGCCACACCCTTTGACCTTGTTCTTTTTCAAGTCCTCCAGATATTTTGGGAAGCTTCTCTTCTAATGGCCCTTTTCTTGACAGTAAAAGCATACAACCTCTTTAGGGTCACTTATGGGTGGTATGTCAGAAGAATCAGCTTTTCTCTTAAGGCCTTGGTTGCGAGGAACAACTTTAGCCTTTCCCTTCCCTTTGGGATGAGAAACTTTCTTCTTCTTACATCCACCTTCCCTAATGGCCAGGACGGGAGCAGTTGAGTGAGCACTTTGGGTCTTACCCATACTTGCTTCCGCAGATCTCAACATGCCATGGAGCTCCATCAAGGTCTTGTCCATATTGTTCATATTGAAGTTCACCATAAACTGTTTATATGCCCCATTAAGAGAGTTCAACACCATGTCAATAGCGAGTTCTCTTGGGAAATCGACACCAAGATTGCCCAACCTGTCAATGTACGCTTTCATCTTTTGCACATGCGCACATACAGGGGCACCGTCCTGTTGCTTACATTCCACAAGCGATTTTACGACTTGGAACCTTTCTTGCCTCACTTGCTCCTGAAACATTTCATGAAGCTACTTATTCAATTCAAATGCCCTCATGTTCTCGAAACTCTTTTGAAGTTCCGGGGACATGGACGCCAACATGAGACATGCAACTTTTGTGGATTCCGCGAATTGCTTGTTATATTGAGTTACCGCTTCAGGGCTTGCATCATCATTAAGTATAGGAAGATCCTCGTCAAGAAAATACTTTTTGTCTTCGTACCTCAAGGCAATTCTCAAGGCACGAATCCAATCCAAGTAGTTTGGCCCAATCAGCTTATCTTTACTTAGGATAGATAGTAACGTAAGGTTGGATGTTGAGTGAGTAGGAGGAGGAGGAGAAGGAAGATTTTCAGCCATCTGTAGATATAGTTTTAGTTAGTTTGATTTTATTTACCCGAAAATATTTAACAAGGGTTAGGATCCATATTTTACTCTATGATGCGAAAAGGGATGTCGTGATCACATCACAAAGTTATTTAGGTAAACAAATGCTATTTGTTATTTTCATTCACTATGAAACTCCTAGGTCTTTTGAGATTCATTGACTTATGTCAATGGCATGTTAATCTCGATTATGCTTATATTCTATTTGTGACTGGGATGCCGAGGATCACAAACTAGATGGTGAATCGACCATGCAAAAAACACATGGACCCCTCGGCTCAAGTACGCTTGAGAATAACGAGCGCCACATCATTTTTGACTATAGTTTCACATTAACGTGCCGGCAAACCATACACGCTTCGTTAAGAAACTATAAGAATATGTGTGTTCTTTTCATGGGTAGCATAAGACTTTCACATTTCTTAGTATATCTAAAATGGGATTTTAGTTTTATGCTTTATAGTTAATACTTTTAACTTGTCATATTGACCTATCAAACCTTTTCGGTAATTCCACTAGTCCACACAAGAGGCGGTGAGTATGGTAACGCATGGCGTTTTAAAAACCATTGACTCATTCGGCAACCATATTATAGGCAACCTCCTTAAACCCCCTTAGAGTGCTTATAGTGAGTACGCTTAGTCTCGGTTTGACTATCAATGTATAGTTTAATTTTATATATATAATTAAGGTCTATTATATATATATATAAATTGAATGGAATTTTAAAACAATTTAAAATTATGATTATCTAATTAATTACAATTAACCATGTGATGACACATTTAATAATTAATATAATCGTTTCCATAATTAATTCCAATTAAACATGTAAGGATACATGTTAATAATTAATGTAGATATTTAAAATTATGATTATCTAAATAATTAAACATGTGATGACACATTTAATAATTAATATAATCGTTTAAAATTATGATTATCCAATTAATTCTAATTAACCATGTGATAACACATTTAATAATTAATATAATCATTTAAAATTATGATTATCCAATTAATTCTAATTAACCATGTGATAACACATTTAATAATTAATATAATTGTTTAAAATTATGATTATCCATAATTAATGTAAATATTTGACATACAATTTATATTCACTATATAAATAATGTTAATATTTATCTTACAATATTATTCAAACTTAGATATATATGTAAGATTATCTATTCAATATTTGCCAAAACTCAAATTTGTGTATTTAAGGCAAGTTAGGAAACTAGCCAAAAACAATTAGGGTGATTTAACATTGCATAAAAACGGCTACCCTATACCTTTTAGGGATTTCGATAAACATATAGGATTTAAACAAAATTATAATCGCTAATAATACAAACCTTTTATGCACATTTTTTAAAAAAAACTTAGTTTCTAAAAAATAGGTTTTTCTATTTTTCGAAAACTTTAAACCAATACAAATAGTTTTGCAAATCAAATTGAAACTACTTTTGAGAAAATATCTGAGAACTATGGCTATGATACCACTGAAAGGTTTTGAGCAAACCTACTACCACATGATATAGGCAACGGAAGCATATTTAAAATTATCATGTGTAGCAATACAAAATAACATCTTTTCAGGATACACATGTTCTAGATAATTAACTACAAAAGAATGAACCAATATTACTTGCTTGTTGATTGTGATTGTCGAAAACCACAATGATAAATCAAACCTTTGATCTTGCCTCTTGGATGTTAAAGACCAATAGTATGAATCCCTCTAGTGGCTCACACTTATGAACACCAAATACCAACAATCAAGAAGAGGCTTAAACCCTAAACCCTTATTAGGGTTCACGATTTTGGGAGAGAGAGAGAGAGAGGGGATCGACGGCTACTAGAGAGAAGGAGAGAAAAACCAATTAGGTTTTGGCCCCTAGCAGTTTATTTATACTCCTCTCCTACTTCTATATTTTACACTTAACCCCCTTGAACATATAAGCTCATTAAAACTATTTTAACCAATTATCGTTTATCCCTTTATATAATTAATCTAATTAATTATATTTTTGCTTACTATTAATTTATCATTAAATGATAAATTAATAAACCAAATGTTTCCCTTATCCTTTCGATTGTTTATTTGGGTCTTAAGGGCAACCCAAAAGGACCCTGCTATTATTAGAAGTATTACCAATATTTAATGACCTTGGACACTATATCCAACAAGTATAACCTCATTTGATCCTCCTTATTATCCCTCTCAAAATTCGGGTGAACCAAGACTTTTTTTCCAAATGTTGGCCATATCTGGAGATCTTCCTATCACTACAAACCTAGACCTCTTCTTACCTCATGGTAATCCGAAGCAAATTGCACATGCAACAGTTCTTTAATTGCTAGAAGCAGGTTTGTATTTCTAATTTCTATGATATCTTTGGTGATATCTAATTTCAGGGATCAAGAGAGCTACTAATTTTTGGTACTTGATATCTTCATGTCTTGTTTCAGTTTGCTTCGAGTGATGAATTCAGAAGTACTTTCAAAGATGGAGTTAGAGCAGTTTTACAAAATCGGATGCCACGATTGGGTATTAAGTTTGAAGACTTAGGGGGTGTTTGGTTCATGGATTTTGAAGGAATTGGAATGGAAAATTCCTTTGACCAAATTCCGAATCCTATGTTAGGTTCAAATATTGAAGATGATGGAATCCTTTGAATTTCATTGGATTCCACAAATAAAGGAATTCACCATTCCTTCACTTTAGTGAAATTTTGAATTTCATCCAATTCTTACCAATCAAACGCATGGTCAAATTCCATTCCAGTTCTTTCAAAGTCAAATTCGTTCAATAGATTCCAATTTCATCAAATTCCATTCTGCGAACCAAACACAACGTTAGTTTTTGAGGAATAATTTTATTTTTCTTCTAATTTTCAATATGAAATCATTCATTTTTTCCAAAATAATGAAAAATACTAACTAATCAGTATTTACTCAAGCAATTTTATTTGTCTTGCATATTTAACACTTCAAAAGAAAATAATAGAAAGAGAAGAAAAAAGAAAAACATAAAAACAACAGGATCATAAAACAAAAAGTATCAAAAATAAAAAAAGGTAAAAATAATCCAAAAATAAATAACAATCACATCACTAAGATTATGAGTTCAAAGTAGTAACTTAATGAGTTTCACTAAGATTATTAGTTCAATGTCGTAACTCAACTATTTGATTTGGTGATTACACAAATACAATCGATAAACAAATGGAAAATGTTTTAGGATTTTTTTATCTAGAATCCAAAGTACAAGTTAAAGGATCCAAAAATATCAGATCCGAAGTTTTATAAGGATAGGATCCGAAATTTAATAGGATATGAAATGTATCAGGATCCGAATTTTGTGTAAGGATCCTAAAAGTCTGTAGAATCATCCGTTTCTGGGATTCGAAATGTTGGCCATATTTGGAGATGTTTCTATCACTTCAAACCTAGACCTCTCCATACTTCCTAGCAATCCAAAACTAACGGCACATGCAACAGTTCTTTAATTGCTAAAAGGATCATTTCTATAATATGATTTCAATTATAAAATTGTTGAAGTCTTAGTTTGTAATTCTATTTGGCCAAACAAAATGTCTTCAGCAAAATCAAAAATTAGTTGAATTGAAGTTAAATCTACGCCAAAGTGGAAAGGAATATTGCATCTCAATTTCGGATAAGTCATACAATTTTATAAATATTGTTTGGCAAATCTATTTAAAGTGCAAATTTATGCAACAAGTTTGGCTCACCAACTTTCATCAACTCATGTCCTGATATGGGAACATGTCATGCATGTCAACAAAAATAATTTCAAAAGTAATATAATAATAGTATCTTACTTCATTTACTTCACTCTGCATACAAAAGGATGGTTTGGAGCAACAATAAGGATATTCAAATGTTGGCATGAAGAGTACACGCATGCACGAATCAACAAATTATATGAAGACATGTGTTATATGTAACATCCTGATTTTCGGGTAAGTATAATTTGAAGTTAGTATAGAAATCGATCTTTTTAGAGAAATAGAAAAAATCGGATTTTGGGCTTCAATCATAAATTTTATATCTTCTTGGATAATATTTCAAAAAGGAGTCCAACAATTCTTTCCAAAGCAAAAATCGGAGTTAAAACGAAGAAGATATGGCCAAAACAGTGATCGAGCATGAAAAACGAAGAAATCGAGCGAGTAGTGAGTGACTGGTGCGAATTTGGCGCCACTTTGGTGCTACTTTATGAGAAATCTGGGCAACTTTTGTGGGACTTTTGTGTGACTTCCCCTTCTTGTAACACGCTTTAGCGCTTGTCAACTCTAAAAAGTCCAACTTTGGGGATTCTTCCTCATTTCTTCACCCCAATACTTCTCCCACCCCATTTTCTCACTAGTTAGAGTTTTTGGGAAGATTTAGGTTCGATTTTGATGGTTTGTAGAAGCATTCTAGGTGGATTCACGAGAATTTTGATTAAGGTAATCTTCTCATATCTCACTCCAAAAGGCTAAGGTTTTAGTATTCTTCATCCTCTTTCTCATTTCTTCCTATTGTTATGTAACCTTGGGAGTATGTATGGTAGAGGAAACCTTGTGGAATCATTGGATCTAGGTCTAGAGGGCTCGCTAAGAGATCTCATGTCTTCACCAAAGGAAACTCGAGTTGCAGAGTAAAACCTAGATTTAGCCTAAAATCTATCAATGTGGGTTCAAGTTGCTTTGTGAAAACTATGAACATGCCAAAAAATTGTTTATTTTCAGGTATTGAAATGTTTGCGTTGATATTTATCAAATATGGTTATTATTTCATAAGGTTTGTATATTTGACAATGAGTTTATAAATCTTGAGAAATGTATATATTTGGGATTTTTAGACATTTTGATAACTAAATCATAAATGTGGGTTCTCTTGATGATTTATTGTATTTATAAGGATTATTTGATGTTAATACCTTAATGATACATTTTGGAAGTATAAATTTCTTGGTTCTCATTTGGAGACGAATTATCCTAATAATGGTGGATTTTGACCACCTCACATTTTTTAGCATGAGTTTGCATAAACTTTGAGTAAATGCATATTTTGACTAATGTTAGACTTTTATTGAGTAGTCACATAAGTATGGAGTCTATTGACTTGATTTTGGATTAAATGGGTTTTGGGGACATTTGTCCTATTTAAATTACTTAATGTTGAGTTCTAGACGTGTTAGCATATAATGCATATTTATATGGAAATTACATGTTTTAAATACGTTGGTCATTCTTTTGATGTCATGTGATTTTAGACTGTAGTGCATTGGATCCATAGGCGTATGAGTCAGTCATAGTGGATAAGTGAGGATTCTTGATGTTTTCACTTTGTGAATAATGCTTGAGCAGGCATTGTGGTTTTGATGCTTTAACCCTTATGAATAAGGGTTAAACATAGTTGGTTATCAAGTAGGGAGTTAAGATTTCTATCTTGAATGCTAGAGGGTACACACTAAAAGTCAAATGGGAACCTTGAGTTTGGAACTCTACTAGAGAGCTGATGGCACTAAGACCGGGTATCCTTGAGGTGAAACCTAGTGGGGTCGGTGCACTAAAAGTATCGTGACCTTGAAGTGACCCCCAATAGGGGTGTACATTAAAGGTATTGGGAACTTGAAATGACGCTTAATGAAATATGCACTAAAGTCAATGATCTGAGGTGTAGTCGATAACATTGATACATGACGTACTTTTGTTTCCCGCCACATTCAACGGAAACAGGTCTCCCCCGTCACCGGAAGGTGTTGTTTTTTATATTGTGTTTATCCATGTTTTCGGTGACATTTTGAGTATGGAGTGTTATCCATAGTTCATGATTTTGGATGTTGAGTCTTACCCTTATTTTGATGTTTTGGATATTATAGTCTTATTCAAGTTCCAGTATTTGATTATTGAGCTTTATTCACGTTTTGTGTGAGTATTGGGTTTGGTTTCATATTTAAATGAGTGTTCTGATTAATGAGTTTTCATCACTATAATAGTGGGTCTTTGGGAAATATATTGCTTTTATACTTATTACATTTCATTTTGGAAATTATAATTTAAATAAGCAGTCTTTCAATTTTACCATTTTATGACTATGATGAAAATTGTTTGAACTCACTAGTCGTTAACCGTAACCCTTTATATTTGTCAGCGTGTGCATCAAGTCCTCGTTAGGGAATAGTACTACTGACACTATGATCATTGTTGGATTTAGTAACACCCGTCCTTGATCTAGTCTTTATGTAAGGCTTGATCTATCAATAGTTAACATTAAATCTATAATTGTTATTATAGGTTATCCAAATATTGATTTATAGAAAAAGATTTATCCTTTATTCCATGTATAATAAGTGTTAGCTCCAATTCATTTTATAGAAAGTATTGAAAAATAGGCTATGTATAGGAACCTCAAAAGACTGTTGCATATACCAAGATACACCACAGAAGTGCCGAGCTCAGAAGCTCTGTCAACCATCTACCCGAGAAACTATTAACCTGAAGATCACTTTCAGACCACAGAGCCTATGTGATCACTCACAGATCCCCTGTGTGTCTAAGCTCTAGAGATTGGAAAACTTGAAGAAATATGGAGAACATAGACAAGACAAGATCATATGCAGATCACGTGACCCTGAAGTACAAAGATCCTCAAGATCATTAGTGCGCGTCCACGATGGTTTTACTTTTCAGGTGGCATTCCTTTTATGGAATGTCATCCTTTGTCTTGTACTATTGTGTTCTCCCCCTTTGTATATGAAGGGAGCACCTCCTGAGTTTTAAGAATGCGAGCATACAATACACCACGCTTTGTCTAGCATTTTCAAATATCTTTGAGAGCATATTTGCACACAGTTATGCGTGTTCTTGGTGTAAAAAGATACAAGTTATGCGTGTTCTTGTTACTACCAAACCAACCATCTTACTACATTTAAATCGCTTTTCCACTCTATATATTTGTTTGTGCAGATTATTTGGTTAATCATCTGTGAGAACATTAATTTGGGAAGAACAATTGGTATCAGAGTAAACTTTGATCATTAATATCAAAGGATCCTGTTCTACGATGATTCCTTTTTTCTTGGTAGTATTTTGAACTGATTCTTAGTCTTGCTTCTCACTCAAAAGAATAGTTGTTGGATCAAATAATTGTATTCAAGATTAAAGTTAAAGTTCAGGGTTTAAACTGAAATTGTGTCAAAGTTATTTAGAAGGTTTATTATGTAATAATATTCTAGTTAATAGCCGTACGTATTCTCTGTATTCAAGGGTATCAAGAACACTCAAGGGTTTCATTGTTTATTCAAGGGATTGGTATGTTATTCTTAATCTTTATATCTCTTGATCTTATTGTGTTCTGTGATTGTTAAGCAACTAGATTAAACTGGGATAACAATAGTCCCTGTTTTTATGAGTTTTCATCAACAAGTTTGATTAGATTCATAAACAGACTAGTTTCTTACACTAGAATAGTTCAAAGCTTGTAAGTTGTGTTGATACACTTTTTCTCATCATATTCTCATCATATCGAACCCTATTTCATCCTAGTTGATCTATTAAGCTCATACTTTGTTTCAGTCATCATTTGCATCTCACTAAAAATGGTGAATGCAGTGACATTCTTCAGTGCGGGATCCCAATCTAAGCCTCCTACTCTACTCAGGGATGAATATCCCCAGTGGAAAATTAGGATGGTCCACTTTCTTGAAGGAGTGGATCCAGTATTGGTCGAGTTTCTTCATAATCCTCTATATGTTCCCATGACCACTGTACCTAGAGTGTCTGCAACTGCTAGTACACCAGAGGTTCCAGAATATAAAAAACCTAAACTTAAATTGTATGATCCCAATTTATCAAGCAATCAAACAAAATATTCTCAATCAAGATTTGACTGTTATCAAGAACTAGAGAGAGAGTAGAGAGAGAAAGCAACTAAGTCATATGTGTATTCAAATCTGATAATGAATATGCGTACAATGCTTAGAGATACAAGATTTACAAGACAAAAGCTATTTATACCAAGGAACTAAACACAATCTTAACCACAAAGCTATACAAGATTGACATAGCTAACTTTGACTTTGTTGACTTTGCTAGACTTGAATTTTCACACTAAATCTTGGATACAATAAAATACACTAACATTCTCCCCCTTTGTATTCAAGATTTTAACAAAAAATTGACACTAGTCTTCAGCGTTTGATTCTTCAACTTTTGTCTTTGACATTGAATCTTCAATCTTTTAGTCTTTAAAGAATATTGAAAATTCTTTTAACACTTTGCATCTCAGAAAGTCAACAAGTCTTCAATAACGAATCATTTGAAGCTCTTTAAACTTCTTTGGAATCTTCAGGAATCTTTTGAAAACTTTGAGGAATCATTGAACTTTGTATCTTCATCTCTTTGATCTCTTGACAGTCTTTGGAAAAACAAACTTTCTCGAATCATCTGATTTGGACTTGTCTTCAGAATCTTTTGAATCTTCTTGATCTAATCAAGCTTTTATCTGACTTTCATATGTCTTGAAATTTCAGAATTATCTTCACTTTTTGTCTTTGAAATTTAATCTTCAGAAATTTTTCTCTTTTTAAGTCTTTGAAATTGATCTTTATAGATTTACCCCCCTTTTTGATGATTGTGAACATCATAATCATCAAAACTTTCTCAATTTCAGCACTTTCTTTGAATCTCCCCCTTTTACAAATACTCCCCCCCTTTGAGATACATTTGACATTCTCTGCCCTTTGATCTAAATAGTTGAATCATGAACTGTATATACCCGAATCTTTTCAAATCCAGATATAATGAACGTTGTAACCCTGATTCAACAAATGAAACAGTTAGGAATACATGTCAGTAACACAAAGTTACTGTGTACAACGAATGTACAATTTAAGGAGTTGGTTTGATGATGACTCCCCAGGACTTCATTCAATCATTGAAAAACACAAGGTTTATCTATGAATGTTCTGACAGAAAAACAAATTTTCTGTGTGCTCGTGCTTGTATATGAAAGAGTTTAGCACAATGATTGTGTTTCATAAGGCTAAAATTGTGTAAACTGTTGAGACAACAACAAGTATTACACGGACTCAATGTGCATGAAAGAGGTGCGAAGGTGGGGCAACTTTCCTTCTTTTTCAATATCTAAATCTTTCGAGTGAAGATCAGATAACAGATATGCTGCGTCCCCAAAGAAAATGAAACATTTCTTTGTTAAGAAAGAAACGAGTGGCTGCCCGGCTCAGAAAGTGGTAGGTGCAGAGTTTTGATATTCTTTTAACTCTGTTCTCACACCCTCTTTCTTTTTAACATTTTGCTCACTTCTAACTAAACTCTCATTTACATTTTTCCGCTCCACACAATTAGAAAAACTCAACCGGATGAGTTATCTCCCACACTCTTTGATTTATGACCCCTCACCCCTCAATCACTCTAGGATAACTTCCTAGGTAGGAAACACAGGTTAACGTGAATCCATGGAAGTTCTATTTAAGCTCTCACACGAATCCAATGTAATTTGACCTAAAAGAATGGTTGCTTAACAATTTAACTTGAACAATTAAGCACATATAAGATACCACTGTCAAAATGTATATTCTCATTAAAAATAAGAATGAAGTTTGAACAATTTGAACTTTGAAGATCTCTCAAAACAAGGATATTGAATGAATGAAATGAAATCAATAGAATTATTTTGAGAATCTGACAATGTATCAATCAGATCAAATGAAATGGATAGGGTATCAAAGAATTGGATATTTTGTTTATATGAACGAATATAAACAATTTTACAATGAAAGCACAAGATTAGAAATGATGATTGATGCTCAACAACATTTGAAAGCAAACGGAAGTATTACCATCGAAAAATTTGTTCATTATGAGACATGGTAATAACAATTTCAAATGAAGTACTGAATCGGTGTGTATGAATACTTTGCAATATATAGACAAGATAATACGCAAGTATTGATCTTTGGAAATACACGGTCAGTTAAACATTAACGCTCAAATGATGAAAAACATTTAAAGTCACACTTCTAAATTCATGAAATCTTTTAAGAACAAGAAGTGGTTTGAACATTTAAGAAACTGTTTTTCATGTTCGAAAGGTGTTCTTCTTTCAAACAATCAGAGATCTAGACCAGAAGATATTTACCTTTGAGCTCCCCCTCAAATCATGACAAAATGATTTAGGTCAGATAAGCTCCCCTTGGATATTTGCAAAATATCCTTATCTGAACATTGAAGAACGGGTCCTGATCTGTCATGTGATCAGAAGCCACAGTCTTTACATTAAAGTTCGGGTCTTGAACTGAATTATTCAAGAGCCATTATCTTTGATATTGAAGTCCGAGTTCTAAGTTGTAGTACTTAGAAGTCAAACATCTTACTCCCCCTATACTTGTGGTACCTGCGAAATAGATTTAACATGCTTTGGTACCCATTGGTATTTGGGTCCTAGTATGTTAGATTTAGGAATCCACCTCTCGTTAGATTTATATCTTTTAAAATCAAAAATCTGAGAAGTAATTTTGTTAGATCCGTACCAGTTATGAGCAGATTCTTTTCGAATGAAGTCATTCTCTCCACAGTAAGAACAACAGATTTTCTTCTGAGCAATCCTGATCAAATGATTAGTAGAGTAAAACATATAATGATAACCAAAAGATTTACCTTTACGTGTTCTGTTCTTTTTAGCATTGGTTGTGGATTTGAATGCTTTGTCCTTCTTCTCTTCATCTGAAGAACTCTTCACTCTCTAGACCATCTGATTTTTCTTAGAATGCTTTCCAAGATATTTTATATAAAAATTTGTTGAACCATCAACAGATTTGTCATAGAATAAAATTGATGGTCTTATCTGATTTGAGTTGACAGTTTGTGATTTGACACTTTTCTTTTTCAAAACATTTTTCTCATGAATAGAACTTGAAGTTGTTTTGAAAGAACAGACTGATTCTGTTGAATTATCAACAGGTGATTGACTAATCACATCATCTGTAATCTTTTCTGACAAATTAACATTTGCAGCTTCCAAGCTTTTTATCTTTTCGGATAAAATGTTTCTTTCAGAAGTTAGTGTGTCAAACTTTTATTTCAAATCATATTTGGCCTTCTGTTCTTTTTGATAATCTGATGACAGAGCAGTTAATTTGGATGTGAGCTTAGATATTTCATATTCAAAATGTGAACGTTCTTGCTCAAAATTTGTTTCCAAGTTCTTGGTTTTCTCAGAAATATCTTTGAAAATCCCAGTATTTCTCTTTTCGGCATTTTTCTTTTCAAGCTCATAAGACTGCTTCTTTTCTTTGAAAATTTGTCTTTCTTTTTCAAGCAAGTCTTGTAAAGTACAAATATGTTTAGGAAATTCAGTAATTTTGGTTTCAAGAACTTTTCTTTCCTTAGCAAATGTGTCTCTTTCAGTAATTAGAATCTTTTCAAAATCAGACACTTGCTTGGAAAGTTTAATGCATCTCAACTCCAAATCCTTTTTCTCTTGTAAAGTTTTCTTTGAAAATTCAGATGACTGTTGAGTAGAAGATGTCTTCACATTTGATTTTTCTTTTTCTGCTTGGAGGCTTGTTTTCAGTTCTGCATTCTTCTTCTCCAGAGTAGATATCTGTTCTTCAAAAGCCTTAAACTTGAATTGAAGCTTGACTGATTCATCTTGTAATTCTGACGATTTATGTTCAGTCATCTTCAGTTGACTTTGAAGATTCGCTTTAACTTTATCTTCTTTGATGCTTTTCATCAAGTCAGCATTTTTCACTTTCAATGCATATACATTTTCTTCAGAAGCCATATACTTTTGTTGAAGCTTAACTGATTCATCTTGTAGATCTGATGATTTCTGTTCAGTTGTCTTTAGTTGACTTCGAAGAATTTTAACATAAGACTCCTTGAACTTGATTACTTATTCAATAGACTGAATTGTATTATCTTTTATTTCCATCATTCTCTCTCTATCTTTAATCTCTTTCTCTTGTTCTTTTATCTCTCTCTTTTGCACTGATAATACCTACAAAATCAGATTTAGCAATATCAATACATTTTGCACAAACAGGAGTTTTATCAGAATTTGAAAAATTTAATTTCAACTCCTGAATCTGCTTAAGAAGCTTTGAATTCTGATTTTTCATTTTGTCTCTTTCTGCTTCTAGAACAGGTATCTCAGACATGTATAATACTGCCATGTCTCTTGGTGTCAATACAGTATTTCCTCTCTCATCTGTAGTTGGCATCTTGATGTGCTTGAAATGAAATGATCGTTCCCAAACAATTCAGAAATTTTGACTGAAAGTCAAAAACAGATCACCACTTGAAAAATAATTTTTCAGAAAAAATTTCAACTTTGAAACTCGCAAAGCAATGAAACTCGCAAGGCACTAAACACGTTAGTCACTATGAACGTTACTTGCACGTTATGAAGCTCGCGCAAAACAAGATATGCGCTTTCTAAGGCTCGTGCAAAACAAGATTTGCGCGTTTATATTCCGTTGCGCGTTTCTTGCCTTAGAAAAAATTCGACACTTTTCAAACTCGCAGCCTTTGATTTGCGTGTTTTAAGAACTCAGTACGTACTATTTGCGCATTTGATGATGAACTCGCAGAAGACCCTTGCGCGTTTTATGAAGAACTCGCTGATAAGGACTAGCGCGTTTCAAGAATTCGCAGACTTAGGTATGCGTGTTCTTCACTTGATGAACCTTGCGCGTTTTACCAATCTAGCACGTTCGTCCTCTGAATTTCAAGATCGATCAAAAATCGAATAACCTGCAAATTTAAACATGAAATTGCATAGAGATGATCTATTTACCAATTAGAACATTATTCTATCATAAGATTTTGAATAAAAACATCAAAATGCAATAATCTGATTCAAGAACAGTGTTCGAACTTTTCAAAATTAAAAAAATTAAAAAATTCAAAATTGAAATCGATTCAATTTGAATTTGATTATACAATCAATACAAGAAACATTTGAAATCATAAATCGACTGCAATAGATCCGTTTTCTTGAATCAAAAACTATTTAACAATGAAAATTCGATTCAACAGTGAATTTTTGAAAGTCGAGTTATGTTGAATTTTCAAAAATCGATCTAATCAAGTGATGTAATCTCCTCTGAATCTGTTTGGTTTCCTCTGATACCAATTGAAATTGTATGATCCCAATTTATCAAGCAATCAAACAAAATATTCTCAATCAAGATTTGATAGTTATCAAGAACTAGAGAGAGAGTAGAGAGAGAAAGCAACTAAGTCATATGTGTATTCAAATCTGACAATGAATATGCGTACAATGCTTAGAGATACAAGATTTACAAGACACAAGCTATTTATACCAAGGAACTAAACACAAGCTTAACCACAAAGCTATACAAGATTGACTTAGCTAACTTTCACTTTGTTGACTTTGCTAGACTTGACTCTTCACACTAAATCTTGGATACAATAAAATACACTAACATAAACCCATCTTAGAGTAGGGTAAGCAAGATAAGGAGTTACATGAGCTTGCTAAAAAGGCCAAAAGACTGCTCATAATGGCCATTCCTAATGATATGTTCCAATCATTAGACTCATGTGAAACATCAAAGGATCTATGGCTAGAACAAACGCAAGAGGTTTGGCATTCATAGAACTCCTACAGAAAACAATTTTATGTTTCTTCAGAGCCTCAATGATGAATGGTTGCACTTGACCATGTCACTCCAAGCAACTTTGGATCTTGATGTTTGGTCTTTATCTGACCTCTTTGGGACACTGGTTAGCCAAGAGAATCGCAAATATAAGGTCAAAGCTCAAGTTGGAGGACCTCTTTCATTGGTAGGTAAAACCGCAGAGGTTCAGGAAAAGGGAAAGAAGGAGAAAACTGTGGAGGAAAGTCTAAAGAAGAAAAAGAAGAAGGTGCTAGTGGCTGAAAGTGAAGAAGAAGACGGTTCAGAAGAAAAGATGGACATGGATTCAATGTCCAAAACTCTGACTCTTATGACCAAAGAGTATAACAGAAGTCTGAAAAAGAAGCCCATGTTCAACGGAGGTAGGGATTAGTGGGATGAAAGAAAAGGATATGGTGGGTATGATCAGCGGAAGTTTGGAAGAGAAGAGTTTGATGATCAAAAGCAGCAAGAGAACAGAGGAAATGATAGGAGATATGTGGAGCACCAAAAGGCAGTCGAGTACCCACAGAGGGATGCTCAGAAGAGCGATGGAAGAGGAGGAGAGAAGGTTATGAATAACAACCTACAGATCGAGGGTTGCTTCAAATGTGGAAAACCTGGACATTTTGCAGCCGAGTGCAGAACTAACATCAGCAGAGGCAAGCCGGTCAGAGACGCTAGCAGAGTACTACACGCAGAGGTTACTGATGGCTGAACAATACAATGTCATGACCGATGAATCCTCTGATGAAGGGGACACAAATGCACTCTTATGTGGGATGGCAGAGCTCAACTCTTAAGAAGCCGATAGTGAGGTATCCACATCTAACTCTATCTCTCATGACTCTGAAAACTCATTTTTTGAACTTCAAGAGGAATTCCTTGCTTGTAAAAACACATGATCAGAGCTCGAGAAGAAGCTTGCCTTCTATGAGCGAGAAGATAGACTTCCACTCAAAAGAAGGATAAGCTTTATCTTGAAAAGAATTCACTTGTGACATAGCACATTTCTGAAAAGAAATCTTTGAAAGAAAAGGTTATCTCACTCAATAAAGCTTTAAAAGAAAAAATAAAAGAGCTAAGGGACAATGAGAGTGACAGATTAAACGCTATTTCACTAAAGAAGTTTTTTCAAAAAGAAAGAGAAGTCCTTCACCAAGACTTGCTCGACAGAGATCTCGTAATAAGGAAATATCAGGACGCACATAAGGTGCATGGAAAGGTAAATACCCAAGTCGGCAGAAAGGTATAGGGTTCACTGATATTGACCCCTATATTGGAAATAAAAGAAAAAACCCTCTAGAAAACATCTTCTGTCCTGGGAATTTTTTAAAACCAAGTCTTCCAAATCTAACTTCTACATTTAAAAGGCGCAGAACCTCTAAAGGACCACATGAGAGGAATCCTCTGGTGATGACAAGTGTTTGGTATGAAAACAGTGACTTGTCATCATTATCCTCTGCAAAGAGTAAATCCACTCCAAGGAAATATTTGCCTCAGAAACAGATAGGACTCTTCAAATTTGGTCATCCATAGACTCAAACTCAAATGGCCTTTGTGTGCATGATGATTCCTGAAAAGGAGTTGTCTCCTGGGGCACTAGAGTTTGTGCCAGCCTCTGTAGAAGAGAAATTGTTCAAAATATTTATGGAAAATGATTTGAAAAGAACATATGAAACCATATTTTCAACCATCCTGATATGACCTCTGTCCTGCAAAAAATCTTTGAGTAAAACTTGATGGAAAGTTTAAGTGTTCCTGAAGTGGTCCTTTGCATTCTTAAAAATTTAAATATTTCAGAAGACACTAATGATGGAAAGAGCAATACATGTCAAGAAAACCTTGCCTTCATCCATAGAGATTTTCTTGATTCGGACTCTAAATCAGAGTCTGAGTCATCCTCTGTCGATGCTGAGACTGACTCTGTGGAGCCAAAAATATCTCCTTGCACACTAGAAGGTTATAAATTATCCTCTGGCATTGTTAACAGAATGGTTGCTCCTGAAAGGAGATCTACGGGGATACCTATTTGCCCTGATTTCCTTGACATGTGCTTGCAACCCAAGACTTCTCTTGAGCTAGAAAAATTAAACAAGGAAAAGGCCTTATCATCTCAGAAGCCCAAAGCTCTAAAACCTGCAAAACGTTTTCAAGAGAAATTCACATGGAAACAGGGAAAATGGCTTAAGAATGACAAATCTTATGCTTCTGTGGCAATGATTTCAAAGGTGGAAAACAACAGAAGGAGAGTACAATCCAAGAGCAATCCGCGAGGAAATTTTGTGAAAAAACAATCTAGACTAGATGGGACTTTCTGTAAAAAGAATCCTAGTGCTAGGAAGGATTGTAATGAAAAATGCTTTGTACCCTCCTTTACTGCTTTTAATGAAAAGTTCAAGAAGTTTGCTTCTAAAGTCTCATATTGCAAATGTTTTGATCTTATGCATGCTCTTAATCAACATTTCTCTAGCCCACAATGCTTTATTTCTCACCCTAAGCCATAGAATGCCAAATTCAAGGGTTAGAAAGGGCAAAATGGTACCCTTGTGAAAGAGGGTAATGCCAAACCAAAGAGTGCTAAGGCAACTCTTAAGGCCCCTAACAAAAATGGACCCATTTGGAAATGGGTACCTAAATCACCTTAATCTGATCGTAGAAGAAGAAGCATGTACCAATCTGGTACCTAGACTCCGGGTGCTCGAGGCATATGACTGGCGATAGAGGGTTACTCACCTCATACCATGAAATATCTGTAGGTGGCACTGTGACCTTTGGAGATAACAAGAAAAGGAAGATTAAAAGCTATGGAGTCATTTCCAAGAAGGACATCAATGTATGCATAGTGGCAAATGTGTATGGCCTTAAGCACAACCTACTAAGTGTCAGCCAAATTTGTGACAATGGATTCAATGAAATGTTCAAATGGCAATACTGCTCTCTGTTGAAAGAAGATACTGGAACAGAACTTCTGCGAGCCAACAGAAGGGGTGATCTTTACCTCATGAACTTCAAGGCCACCAACACAGAAGAAAAACTATGCTTGGTATCTAGTAAGAATGAGGGGTCTTGGCTCTAGCATAATAGGTTTTGTCACTTAAATTTTCTAACTCTTGACAAGATTGTGAAATTAAATTTGGTAAGTGTTCTTCCAAGTATTAAGTATGACAGAGATCACCTATGCTCTGCTTGTGAAATGGACAAACTCAAAAGGGTTGGCCATAAGAGCAAGTCAGACATATCTTGCACTAGGCCTCTGCAGATGATGCATGTTGACCTCTGTGGTCCCATTTCTGTGCAGAGCCTAGGTGGAAAGAAGTACATTTTTCTGCTAGTTGATGATTTCTCTCGATACACTTAGAATTTGTCCGAAAGAAGTCCGACGTTCCTATAGTACTAATCAATCTTTTGAAGAGAATAGAGGTTCTTTATGAATGCAGAGTGCAAAGAATTTGAAGTTACAATGGTACTGAGTTAAAGAACTCAACCATTAAAGCCTATCTATCTGAAGAAGGAATTTCACATAACTTCTCGGCTGCGAGGACTCCACAACAAAATGGTGTTGTGGAGGCCGCAAGAACCATGCTCACTGCTTCTGGATTGCCGACTTCTTTTTGGGCAGAAGCCATTTCTACGGCCTACTTCACTCAGAATAGATCATTAATAGTGAAGAGGCATTCCAAGAACCCCTACCACCTACTTAACCAGATGTTTCGTCCTCAACAACATAGAGAGCATTGGAAACTTTGATCAAAAAGGAGATGAAGCCCAATTCATTGGCTATTCATCTTCCACCAAGGCATATAGAGTCTACATGCTCAATTCAAAGCATATACTGGAAAGTATTAATGTTTCTTTTGATGACTCATTTCAGGTAACTTCTGAGCAAATTAGCTCAAGACTCAAACTCAAAACCCAAGACTCTGGTGAAACATCAAGTAGAGCAAATGAACTACATCATTTGTTTGAAGAAATGTTTAACGATGATGAACCCTCTAAAGATGATCACAAAGCCTCTGAAGCCGAGGCCTCTAAGGACCAAACAGGTACATCCCTAACTGGTCCTAGTGATACTTTACACTATTCCACTACTTTTATAGGTCCAAATGTCGAGGGGGAGCACACAAAGACCAACAACAATCAAGGCACCATGCTCAACCAAGGTGAAGATCATGTTCCCAAAATTTCTGAGGAGTCAACACCATAACAATCACATAAATCAAACCAAGAAACCACGGAGCTCTCTACATCAACTCAAGGAGCTCAATCAAGTCCTATCGTAAGTACAAATGATCAACCTTCTGCGACAGAAGCTGATCAAGAACAAGAAACTGCTACAGATGTTCAACTACAAGATTCCAATTACCACCTTCCCAGAATTACCAAATGGACAAAGAGTCATCCACATAGAAAAAATATTGGTGACCCTTCTGACAGAGTCAAGGCTCGCTCTGCTACTGAAAACTTTTGTTTCTTTACAAATTTTGTCAGTATCATCGAGCCCAAGAAGATATCTGAAGCCCTAGAAGATTCAAATTGGGTAGAAGTTATGCAAGAGGAGCTTCTGAAGTTTGAATGTAATGAAGTGTGGACCCTAATGCCTCTGTCGAAGGGCAAAACTGTAATAGGGACCAAATGGGTCTTCAGAAACAAAAAAGATGAAGATGGGGTGGTGATCAGGAACAAGGAAAAACTGGTGGCAAAGGGATATTGCCAAGAAGAAGGGATGGACTATGAAGAAACTTTTGCCCCTGTGGCAAGGCTCGAAGCAATAAAGATCTTCCTTGCCTTTACAACCCACAAAGGTTTTAAAGTGTACCAAATGGATGTCAAGTCTGCCTTTCTAAATAAATAAATTCAGGAAGAAGTATATTTCCAACAACCACCAGTGTTTGAAAGATCTAAGAACCCTAATCATGCATACTTCAGATAAGGCTATGTACAGACTAAAGCAAGACCCTAGAGCCTAGTATGACAGACTTTATAACTTCTTGCTACCAAATGGTTTTGAAAGAGGTACAACTGATACAACTCTATTTTTTAAGAAGAGAAAATGTGAGATTCTGCTTGTACAGATCTGTGTAGATGACATTATTTTTGGGTCTACTAATGAATCTTATAGTAAAAATTTTGAAACTTTGATGAAGAGTGAGTTTGAGATGACTATGATGGGAGAATTAACATTCTTCTTAGGATTAAAAGTCAAGCTAACTCTAGAGGGAATTTTCTTAAATCAATCAAAATATGTCTCTGACATACTTGAAAAATACAAACTCTCTGACTCTTCAACAATGAGGACACCAATGGCCACTGGATCCAAGCTCTATGCTGATCCAGAGGGTAAATCTGTGGAGTGTAAACTCTACAGAGGTATGATTGGGTCTCTTTTATACTTAACTGCTAGTAGACCTGATATAATGTTCGCTACATGCCTCTGTGAAAGATTTCAACCTAACCCCAAGGATTTCCTTCTTTTAGCTATGAAGAGCATCTTTAGATATCTAAAGGGCACCAAGAATCTTGGCCTTTGGTATCCAAAGAACTCTGGCTTTGATCTTGTGGGTTATACAGATTCAGACTATGGAGGATGCAAGCTTGAGCGAAAGAGTACCTCTGGAAGTTGTCAATTTCTAGGAGGCAAATTAGTTAGTTGGACTTCTAAGAAGCATAATTGTGTATCAACTTCTACAGTAGAAGCTGAATATGTGGTTGTTGCTAGTTGTTGTTCACAAGTTATGTGGATGAGAACCTTACTAAGGGACTATGGTCTTGACATTGACAAAATACCCATCCTCTGTGATTCCAAAATTGCCATTGCGATATCTGCCAATCCTGTTTAGCACTCTAAAACTAAACATATCGACATCAGGTACCATTTTCTGAAACACCGTGTGGAGCAGGGCACCTTTGAAATGTTGTTTGTGTCCACAAATTGTCAACTTGTTGACCTATTCACAAAAGCTCTAGATGAAAAGAGATTTTCATTTCTTGTTGGCAAGTTGGGAATATTGAACATGAGTTGCTTCTCAGAGCCTCTGTACCTTGGCACAGAGCTTCTGTTGTGTATATTTCATTTATGTCCTTTTGTATAGTTCATTTCTGCTTGTACAGTTGTCTTTTAATTTATTTCTTATGGTCAAATGCTATGTGATTTCTTGTTCTATGTCTTGTACAAAGCTTATCTTGTATGATCCAAGCATAGGTCAAGGGGGAGAAGAAGGAGTTAAGCAAAGAAGACCTTGATCATTCAAGGGGGAGAAGAGAAGCCATTCATATAGAAAGAAGTTTGCAGAACAAGGTATGTTCTTCGCACATCTACAAGGACAACAACACTTTTCTCAGACACCAATTTCCAAACATATCCTAAATTCCCAACCAAAACATGTCCAAACTTAGGGTGATCAAAAATCTTAACTGGATTTCCTTAATGAGAAATTTTTGGTCAAAGAGCCTCTGCGAGACGCATCAGAGTCTCTGACTTCTAACTTCTCGTTTAAGTACCCAACTCTATCATCTCAATGATTTCTAATGTTTTTGGGTACGAAATGTGCAATCTTATGCAAAAGAGCCAACCCCTAACCTCAGAAGCTCTTAACCCACAGAGCTTCTGTCATTCTCAACACTTATGAATTATTCAAAGGTTATGGGGTGCAAGTTATTTTAAAAGGAACACTCATTTGGGTATAGCAATTTCCACGCGCGTGAGAATAGTGGGAGGCGCACATACTCGATCGTTCACCGCCCCAAATGACGTGGAAAAATGGGATTGGGACGTAATCTGTACCGTCGTTTTTTCAAACGACTCATTACTAGCTAGGTACTAATTACGCATTCAAAATTTTATCTTTTACCGCTTAATTCTTCACTCCTCTCACACCTTAAATACCCGTACCCTTTTACCCTTTCATTTTTTACTTGCAACCATTATTCTCGAGCATTCAAAGGAAAAAACTGCAACTTCTCTGTTACTACTCCATTTTTAATCAATGGCTTCACAATCTGCATCTGCTAAGAACTCTCAAGGCTCCCAACATTCCCAAAACTCTCAGCATTTCGTTGCTAACAAGGATGATTCTGCATCCGTGGACCAAAACCAACAACTCACTTGTCGAATGATCTCATTCACTAGACACCAATATCACACTACCACCCTGAATCTGAAACCAAACAACCACTATGTGGTTCTTGACCTAAAGGGATACCCTGCTAAAGCTGCACCATTGATCAAAATCCTGCGCAACCATTTTCTGACTACAGCTTTAACCTTCACTAGAACAGATGTGCCTGAATCCTACGTCTAATAGTTTTGGCAAGGATGTAGAAATGAAAAGGTCCCATACTGTGGCCACTACATCATGGGCTACGCAACCTCCGCAGGAAGTGACCAAGTACTGGAATTAGGCCTAAACAGAAGAATGGTCCAGCACACTTTCAAACTTCCCACAAAGGATCAACTGAATTTGATCAAGTACACAGAGGAACCCACAGATGATGAGATCTTGGAATTTCTCAGATTCATTGGGTATGCCAAACCCATCACCAAAAGGACAGAGTTCAAGCGTCAGAACTTGCCACCTCTATGGAATATCCTCTTCTCGATACTGAACCAGGCTTTGACGTGCAAGGTGGGCAGCCCTGATCAGTCGAGCCACAACATCTTGGCTATTATGTACGCAATTTACTACGACCTCCCTCTAGACTACGCAATGCTTATCTTTAGAGAAATAATAAATGATATGGTGACAAAGGAAGAGAATCAGAGGAGAGAAAAGCAACCATTCACACTCGTATTTAATAGGTTCATTGCCGTAATCCTTGGCAATGAAATGGTGGACCCTGGGAAACTACCCTCTGCGGGTAAGATGACCAAGATATATGAGATGAAGACTCATAAACCATCCACCCTGGCAACCGGATACCCCAATGCTCGACCTCTGCTGGCAAGACTTCTGACCTACTTGAGCAGTGAAGAGGCTAGGTTAGAGTATGTTCGTGGGCATAGGACTCCTGAACCGAGTCCTGCAACCCCCCACCCCCGGCGTATAGGTTTTCTAGTGGGTGAGATAGCAATTTACCATAGGGATAAGGTAGCAGAGGAAGTACAGGGTGATGTGATCGAAGAGGCTCGTAAGATGAGAGTAGAAGAGCAAGGAAAATGAGAGAGTGGGGTGGGGGGAGAGTCCTCTAAGGCAAAAAAGAAAAGAAAGCACAAAAAGAGAACCACTGAAGTAGAGGTTCCAAACCGAGGAAGTACAGGGTGATGTGATCGAAGAGGCTCGTAAGATGAGAGTAGAAGAGCAAGGAAAACGAGAGAGTGGGGTGGGGGGAGAGTCCTCTAAGGCAAAAAAGAAAAGAAAGCACAAAAAGAGAACCACTGAAGCAGAGGTTCCAAACACTGAGCAAGTGGTAGTCACAGAGGTTGAAAAGCCTAAAAAGAAGACGCAGACCTTAGTGATGGAAGACTCTAAGATGAAGTTGAAGTTGTAGAGGTAGTCAAACCTCTCAAGAAAAAGAAGGCTAAGAAGCCCAAAACCGATGTTGTAGAGGCCGATATTGAAAAGGCACCAGAGGACAAAGCCTTTGAAGAGCCTTCAAAGAAGGATAAGAAGAGATTGGTCAAATTGGTTGACAAAGCCAAGAAGGCCTCTGCAGAAGCTGAAACTGCAGTTCCCTTGAAGGAACCTGCAGAGGAGAAAGAGTCTCCTCATATAGGAGAAAGAAAAAGGTCATAATAGAAGAATTTACCATCACTATTGAGGCCAATGAAATAGAAACAACCAAACCTCAGAGCCCTCTGAGAATGGTTGTTGATATAGCTAAAGAGGTAGTGCAACAACTAGCCTAAGAGGGTTTAGGGACTTTCGATGCCTCTATGGAAGTTGAAGATGTAACCGGTCTCCCTAGTAGTGATGAGGACGAAAGAAGTAAGGGTAGAGAGAAAGAAAAATCGAAGGAGAAGAATGAGGGTGTAAAAGATGCCAAAGCACACAAACCAAGCCAACCCCCTGTGCAAGCCAAATTTCCATCCCTACAGATCTAGTGCAGAGGGATGTTGAAGAAGGAGTGCACACTCCGAACCCAACCCAAGCAAACCGGATAGAGGAACCTCATTCCTCATCTATGCCAATTATAGTCGAGGAAGCCCAAACAACCCCATCCCCTAAAAAGGATGGTGGTGTAGTGATAAGTGTTCCTTTGCCCCAGAACACGCCACCCACCTCTGCAGAGGCATTTGTTGCCTCTTCTCCACATACGAGCGAAATCCAAAACACTTCAGAGGTTGTGGTAAGGACAAACACTGACTCTGCGGGTCTAGATCACCCAAAGAGTCCACTTATCAATGCTCATGTGTTAGACTCTAAATGTACACCTAAGTTTATCGATAACAGAACCTTTGTAGATGATTCCTCTAAGGAACATTGAGGATCAGAGAGAAATCCTACTGGCTCAACATCCAAACAGGCTCTTTAGGTGCCAAAGGCTCATTGGCAGAATTTGGACCATGTGTTTGTCATGAAGGATGAGCTCAAAACCTTCGAGGATAACATGCTCAGAAGGATAGAGGAGTTGAAAAGCTCTATTCCCACACCCTCTTCCACATTAAATGTTGACTTGAAGTTAATCGCAGAAGCCCTGAAGGGGAATAGAGAGGCTCTGGTCAAGCTCAAAAAGGTCACGGATCAGAACTCTGCAGATATCCAAAAACTACTAGAGGCCTCTGCCACAAATGCAACTCATGCCAACTCAAACACGATCATCGAAAACGTGGATGAACAAACAGACGCTGTAAAAATCCTTCTCCATAATTTCATAGAAGGTCGGCAAATTAGCTGCAGAGACCGCAGCCTCTGTAGTGGGCGACTTTACAAAGTTGAGAGACGAAATAAAGGACATGACTCACTGTTTCATGGTCCCTCTGCAAGCTCCATCGTCTTCTCAAGCACAGAAGCCTCCAACACCTAATCTTCCCTCCAATCTTGCCACAAATGAAGAATTCACAACTATGGGAAAGATGCTTCTGTAGCAAGTCAATCTAATTGGTGATGACATGAACTCCAAGGGCAAGTCTGTCACAGACGATTGAAGAAGACCGTGGCCCTTCTGAAGTTCAAGTCTGACTACGTGATCAACAAAACTTCACTGGTGGCCAACGATGCAATAAAAATGATCAAACACCATGCAGAAACAAACCTCTTTCAGAGGAGGAAGAGAAATGAACCTGCTACTTGCCAAGTTGAGGCAGAGCAGAAGAAGAAGAAGCACGATGACCAGGGGCCCGATGGCTCTGGTCCTCGGCATCGTGAGGGGAGAAGGCCAAGACACCCATTGTGGATAATCCTCTAAGAATTGTGTCCCATCAGAAGGGAACCTCAGAAGGCACTACTCAGAGATCTAAATCATGTGCCTCTGAGATGAACTACAATGCTGCTACTACATCAATCACCTCTGCTGAACCAACAACAAGGGTGAAGGTCAATGTAGGCACAGAAACAATCGCAGAAGGGATTGAGAAGTTCGTAGAACCATCAAGTCCTGAACTCATGCCTATTGCCTCCACACCCTTTGTCCAGTTCTCTGCTCTTGAGACAATAAATGCTTAAGACAATGAAGTGATCCATGCTCAGAAAACCTCGACCTCTGAACCAAAGGCAAACACATCTTCTGCAAAGAAACCCCCTGTTGCTGCTACCTCTGGAACAAAGCCAACAGATGACATACTGAAAGAAATATTTCAATCTATGGACGCTATGCGGATACCAATTCCACGGCAACCACATAAAGAGCTGAAATTTTACGAAAACATCTACAACTACTTGTACAGTGCAGAACCTGAGACCGTGTTTCTTGAGCCGAACATGCATCCTCTGATAAAGGAGGATGTCAGAAGAAGATTATGTGAAACTACACAAGATAAATCAAAGGTATGGTCTCTGTCAGATATAAAGCAGGTTATGGGGCTCTCACTACATTCTTTTGCCAACATGGCAATAATGTACGTGAAGTACACGGTTGAGAGAAAGGATGGAGAGAGGTACATTTTCACAGATGCAGACCTAAAGAACCGCTGTGCCTACGATCTATCCCAACTGCATGCCTTCATAGAACAAAGATTAGGCTAAAGGAGAGAGTACATGATCGCAAATGGTTGCATCAAAGAGGTCATGCACGAGCACATCAAGTATCAAAGCAATATGGATTTCGAAGTTGCTCTGCAACTTGGAGTCGAGAAGTTGTCGATCACAAGACCTGATGACAAGATCCCGGGCATAGAAGATATACCCTCCAACTCTTTGATCATTGAACCTGAAAATGGATTTGCTACAGGGATGATGACGGAAAGAAGAAGATTTTCAAGCCTCATCTGAGCCATAAATCATCAAACAGTACCCTATCAAAGATCAAGCATACTATTCTAAGGAAGATCGGTACAAAGACTGTACAGACTGGACCTGCAGAGAGGATGATTGATTGTATTGAAGCAAAAGTGAAGTATATGGATCTCATTCTAAGCATGCACAAGACAATAGCTGAGAGCTTTACTCAGCCGATCAATGGTTTCCCTAAGTGATTTTATATAGTTTAGTTTTCCTTCATGTAATGTAATTTCAATTCCATGTACTTGCCTTCTGGAATTTCCTTATATATGAATGAAAAATCAGTCTTCAGAGGTTGAGTTCCTTTCACTTCTTACGTTTCTCACTTAGCCATGCACTCAACATTCTAAAATTTTATTTTGCAATACTTAGGGGAGATTGTTATCTCCAATTCATTGTATATAAAGTATTGAAAAATAGGCTAAGTATAGGAACCTCAGAAGACTGTTGCATACACCAAGATACACCACATAAGTGCCAAGCTCAGAAGCTCTGTCAAGCATCTACCCGAGAAACTCTTAACTTGAAGATCACTTTCAGACCACAAAGCCTATGTGATCACTCACAGAGCCTCTGTGTGGCTAAGCTCTAGAGATTGGAAAACTTGAAGAAATATGGAGAACTTATACAAGACAAGATCACATGCATATCACATGACCCTGATGTAAGAAGATCCTCAAGATCATTAGTGCACGTCCACGATGGTTTTACTTCCCAGGTGGCATTCCTTTTATGGAATGTCAGCCTTTGTCTTGTACTATTGCATGCTTCCCCTTTG
Source organism: Arctium minus (assembly GCA_954870635.1). NCBI lineage: Eukaryota > Viridiplantae > Streptophyta > Magnoliopsida > Asterales > Asteraceae > Arctium > Arctium minus. Next base: position 62,705,655 of record OX941088.1, on the reverse strand, counting down.
TATATGAAGGGAGCACCCCCTGAGTTTTAAGAATGCGAGCAGACAATACACCATGCTTTGTCTAGCATTTTCAAATATATTCGAGAGCATATTTGCACACAGTTGTGCATGGTCTTGGTGTAAAAAGATTCAAGTTAGTGAAGAAGATCCTTCGGTGACTAACTCATATTTTTATATTGATCTCTTTGTTACTTGCTTGTGGGTTTACTACCAAACCAACCATCTTACTACATTTAAATCGCTTCCACACTATATATTTTTTTGTACAATTTGTTTGGTTAATCATCTGTTAGAACATTAATTTGGGATCAACAAAAAGAAAGATTTCAAATCATTCGCTCTTTCCAGATTTGAGGGTGTTACATAATAGTTGGTTCACAACATTTAAAAATATTGGTGGCTATAAGTGAGAAACTTTGACATCATTGCAAATCACTAGTTTGGATGAAATTCTAAGCGTTAGTTTCATAGATAAATCGGCGCCAACATCTGAAGACTCTCTTTCTTCTTTAGATGTGCAAGAGTACTTACTCTTTCGGACTTTTGTAAACAAAATTATCATTAGCTTGATTGTTTAGGTTAAGCCTTACATCTCCTTACTTCCACAACAATTTGTTAATCCTTGATTTTTTATTCATACATAAACTTGAAAAATTCGTTGTGTTTGATATTCAACCGCACAAGCCAAGACCAACACAAACTAAACCAATCATGGAGTCTTTTTGGTTTATAAAGTTTTATATTATAGACCTTTGAACTATAAATTTTAAAAGAGTAAATTACATTCCTAGTCCCTGTGGTTTGGCCATATTTTGGATATGGTCCCTAATTCGCGTTTATTACATTGGACGTCCCTGTGGTATGCATAAGCGCACGTAGAAGGTCCCTCCGTCTAACGAAATATGTTAACCCAATTAACTTGGAGGGTATTTTTGTCTTTCTACACCTATTTTTGTCTTTTTCCTAATAAGAAATAAAACAACAAATAAATAACAAAAACACCCTAACCCCAATGTTTCGCACGTTTTATTCTCATTTTATAGCATAGATTGCATCTCTTTTGTATCCGGTTCTAGCGTGTCTCATGCATTTTTCTTACCTTTTTGTTCAGTTTTTTTTTTCTCTTTTCTATTACTTTGTCGCAGGTATATTCACATTTTTTCGAATGTTTTCGGTGTGTAGGTGTTTGTGGAATCGAGAAAGAGAAGAATGAAGGAAGTGCACACGGTGTAGAATGCGGAGAAGATGGAGATAGGAAGTCGGAAGTTGCTCACGCTCGTGAGTGATTGGCTGCATGGCAGCGAGCAAGAGGAAATCTGGATGCTGTCAATTTTGCACTACTTGCGGACGTGAGCATCAAAGAGTGCACCCGCGAACAGCGCTGTTGTCCCGAATTTTTGTGTTTAGATAGGGTGATTTTGTCATTTGGGCGTGGATATTTAATGTTTTTGGGCAGAGACCCCTATCATACTCTTTACTAATTTAAGGGTTTCTTAATATTCTAGAGTATTATTTCTTGCCTCTTTTGGAGAGGGAGAGTACAACCTCTGGATTTGCAACTCTAGCCATGGTTTAAACTCAGTTTTGAGCATTAATCTATGAATAGAGAGTAATTGTATTTCCTTCTCCCCTTTTATTCTTTCTTTTATTTCTTAATTTATCTTTATAGCTTAGATATTTGAGTTCGGATTGTTGATTTCAATTTCTTGCATATATTTAGTTCATAGATCTAGATTTCTCCAAGTAATTTCATGGTTTTTACCTTTTTCCTTGATTTTGGCTTTGTCTAGTCTATTCAATTGATAATATAGCTTTATTACCTTGTTTTTATTCAATCTTAGATTATATTTCATGGTTGTTAGATTAGATTTTATCATTGTTTAATTATCTTGATAATTTAGATTTAGGGTTTTTATGTTTTATCATTTCTAAATTGCTTTCTTCATAAATTAGTTCTTGTTTAATCATGTTATTAGTTTAATATCTTGTTTTCTTAATTTTTGTTCATTTGATTCTTAGTAATTTCATGTTTCTTCAATTTATGTTTGGTTAATTCATAGTTTTGGGTGAATATTGGTAAGGACTTGATTTGTATCGATTGGTTGTTCTTAAGTAAATGATTTCTCAATAAAATGGTTGTTTGGTTAGCCGACTAACGGAAGTTAGGGGTTGTTAAATAATCACTAATCGGTAATTGTTGAATTTAACAGTTGAGATCTAAATGGAAATTTGCTTTTGACATAGGTCAACCGATTGATGATTTTTATCACATCGTAAAAATAGATGTTTTGATTATTTGGGAATAATTTATCTTGCTTAAAGCTTCGTTTTAGAAAGATATGGAATTAATCGGTTTTCAATTAAGAAAGGTTTTTGTCACCTTGGAAGAGGGCCAAAAGAAATGTTTGAATTTGGCAAATCCCACTTTGAAAGATCCATACCGGAATTCACCAATTTAAATAGCTTAGTGTAGAATTTAATGTCTTTCGAATTGAGTTCATAGTGCTAATTAGTTTGTTATTTGATTCTTGTTTTAGTTGTTAATCTAGTCTACTTGTCTCCTAGATTCATATGTTTGCTTAGCGTTGCTTGATTCTTAGTTTCGTTATGTTTAGTGTAGCTTAAGTGTTTAATTGTGTTATTTTATTTCTAGTGTTAATCAAATCTATGAAAAATTATTGCGCACAACTAGCTAATATCATGAGTAAATCTGTGCTTATTCCATTGTCTCCCCGTGTTCGACCCGTATTCTACGACACCGTACGCTTACGGTTACAAATGATTTTAAAACTCAAATACCCACCCCAACCCCCTAAACACTTTTCTCTTCCTCATGTACAAACCGTCGAGCCCCTCCTTCGCCCCCCCCCCCCAAACACTTATCGTTGAAATCAATTACTGTTGATCTCCCTCAGACCATCGGTAGCCCAAACCCAACAAACTTTCTGTTCACAATTCTCACCTACATCACACACACTCATACATAGTAACCTCAACCCATACCCCTGCTTCCACCGAGACCCATCTCACTGCTGGTCTCCCTCACCTCCCTTGAGACTTGCAACCTTTTTTTCCGTTGAGACCTGCAACTGTGGATTTTGTCTCCAAAAATTCAAAATTAAGAAGCCTAAAACATTTTTTAATGTGACTCTTAAAGTTAGTAAACCCACGTGATACTCACATTGTACACTGTTTGTATTCAAAGAAAATTTGGAGCAGACAACTTACTGGCGTGTTTAGTCGCATTCCAAGCGCGTGCAACACTGTTAGTTTCCAATCCCTTCGTGCATTACAATATCATGGGACGGTGGTTTATTCTATCCATGAGATATATGCTTTTTCCATGAATTAACACATAACTCTCTCCTCCCCCCTCTCTCTCTAAAATTAATACAGAGATAGAAAAATATATTAGATGTAGGTTCGATTTCGATTTCCCCATTGTATTTTCGTTCCAAGTATTGTACTTCAACATCGTGATAGTGAAATTCTCGGGGATCTCCTCCATCCGTGGTTTTTCCCGTTTTGGGTTTTCCACGTAAATACGGTGTCGTCTTTCCCATTTATTTTTCTGCATTTGATTTACATGTGTTCATTGGTGTTTTGATTATTTGGGTTATTTGATAGTCGAAGTTTTCGGTAGATAATTTCCTTTTCCGACTTGATTCAATACGGTTTCTAATTTGGAGCATTAGTTTTGGGTCGTTTTCGGAACTTTTAGGTTCCATTTTTACATCAGCAACTTTTTCTCTAACCTCCGACGACCACCTGAAGTATCCTGAATCTGGAACATGTCAGCACTTGTAGCCAAAACAAACAAAAAATCAATGGTGGTCATTAGAGATTAGCATTTTAAACAACAAAAAGAAAACGAACTGAAAATTCACAATAACTTGAAGAAAACTTCAAACTCACCGTGGTCATTAGAGTTGGCGCACCGAAGCTGGCACGACGAACATTAGAAGTCCTGGATTTGAAAGAAGAAGAAGCTCTAAGATTCGCTGTAGCACCTGGTTGAGTACGATCCACTTTCACCAGTCCCCTCGCATTTCTGTGGGAAGCCATCACTCTGACTTGAATAAAACGCTTCCTCCGCCGACGTAAAATAAATCATGGAAATGTACAGGTAGGTAAGATTTGTAAGATTTTAGTTTTGACAGTTTCAATTAACTGTAGAGAGAGAGTATAGGTGAGAACTGAGAACAAAGAGGTTGGTGGATTTGGGGAAGAAGAGAGTCTTTAGGAGTGGGGGTTGAGGGTTGTAGTGGGGTGGGGTGGGGGTCCATTATTTATTAATTTATTTATTTGTTTTTTATTTCTTATTAAGAAAAAGACAAAAACAAGTATAAAGACAAAAATACCCCTTGTGTTAACTGGGTTAACAGATTTCGTTAGACGGAGGGACATTCTGCATGTTGTTATGCATACCACAGGGACGCCCAATGTAATTGTTATCTCCAACTCATTGTAATAGAAGTATTGAAAAATAAGCTAATTGTAGGAGCCTCAGAAGACTGCTCAAAAGCACAAAGTACACCACAAAAGGTACAATGCTCAGCGGACTCTGTCGACCATCTACCGAGAAGATCACAACCTGAAGATAAGACTCAGACCACAGAGCCTATGTGATCTATCATAGAGCTTCTATGATGGATAACCTCTAGAGATGGAAGACTTGAAGATTACATGAAAATGGTTCAAGACAACACCACGTGCAGAACACTTGAGCCTGTTGTACGAAGATTCTGAGGATCATTTCATGCGGCTCAACGATTTATTACTTTCCAAGTGGCAATGCTTTTATGGAATGTCAGCCCTTGTCTTGTACTATTGTGTGCTCCCCTTTCGATATGAAGGGAGCACCTCTGGCATTGTAAAACACGCGAGCACACACTAATCTGATAGCAAATCTTGTATTTCTTTGAGCGTATTAGCACATACTTGTGCGTGTTCTTGGTGTAAAAGCAAGTTTATTCAAGTAAATTCTTCGGCAATCTTTCCTTACTTGTTTGTGATTCTGTTTGTTACTTGTTGGTGTATTTACTACCATTCTAAAACTATTTTACTACATTGTAAACCGCTTCTGCACTCTAAATCATTTGTTTTGTGTAGTTAATAGTGAATATTGTTTAGAACAATGTATTTGGGATCAAAAATTGGTATCAAAGTAGACTTTGATCTTTAGTATCAAAGGATCATGTTCTATACTTGATTCTAGTGTTTGAGTCTGTTCTTCATCATGTTCATCATTCAAAAGAACTTACTTTGTTTTCTGGGTTTATTTCAACTAGTTTGATATAGATTCAAAAATAGGTGTGTTCTAACTTCAATAATAGTTTCAAAGCTTGTTTGTTGGTTATTAATACTTCCTAAACCATATACTCATCATTTTGAGTTCATCTTCATCCCAACCTACATTTCATTTCTTACTCTGTTTTTGCAACCATTTTTGTATCCTTAAAAATGGCAAATGCAATGAACTTTTTCAGCTCAGGTTCTCAATCAAAACCTCCTACTCTACTAAGGGATGAATATCTCCAGTGGAAAATCAGGATGGTGCACTTTCTTGAAGGTGTAGATCCTGGATTGGTTGAGTTCTGTTAGTGCACAAATCTATTGGATTCAAGATCATCCAATCTGAAGTTTATCTGAAGCTAATGCTGGAAAGTCAACTCTTAATATCAGTCTAATGTTAGTTTGTAATAAAATGTCAAAGTTAGTTTATTATATTTTAGTGTTTTAGTTACAAGTCCTAAATATCTAGATATTATGTTTAGATATTATTTAGGATATTATTATCTTAGTTAGATATTATGTTAGTTAGTGTGTTGAGAAAGATATAGAAAACATACAAAACACATTTAAACGGTGTAAATCTAAGAGAGCTTTCAAAGAGTAAATCACAAACATCAATCTGTAATCCGAGTTTATTTATCAATCAGGTTGGTAAATCTTTGTTGTTGTTTGTGTTGATAAGAACTTGATAATATTGTGGATCGACAATTGGTATCAGAGCTTTAACCAGATTAAAATAAAAAAGAATGAACTCGACACTGTGTTCTTCATTTGCAAAATCATTTTCGAGATTTAAAGTATTTTAGGTGTTGAAATCGATCATGTTGTGATCGATAAGTGTATTTGATCGTTGTGGTATAGTTTAATTTCATTATTGCACTTCAATCGATTCCCATTTTGTGATATTTGCATCAAACTGTTCATGAGTAAAACCTGCACTGTTCCATCGATTTAAACTTCAAAAAGTGATTGTTTTTCAGATCTAAAGGTTGTAATCTGTTCTAAAACTGTTAGTGGTCAAGTTGTTAGAATTTGGGACTGCTAATCGTTGACAAACAGGGTTATTTGAGCGATCAGATCGATTTTTCAAAGAACAGGGACGAACTAGCGAGAGTTGAAATTTTGCGCCAGTTCATAGTCAGTTTTGAGCCATCATCTTCTAGCGCAAACTTGATTTTTGCGCCATCAACACTTCGCGCAAACCTCATTTCGCGCGACCTTCGACTCGCGCAAACCTTATTTTGCGCCAAACACTGTTCGCGCAAATCTACCTTTGCGCCACTCATTCGGTCGAAGGTTCCAACCCGGTCGACCACACCGGTCGCTTACCCCGGTCAAGACCTCCGGTCGAGCAACACCCCGGTCACAACATCATACCAGTCAAGTATCCACTTTTGCGTCATCAACTACTAACGCAAAACTTGATTTGCGCCATCAATGTCTCGCGCAAAAGTTCTTTCGTGCGACCAACTGCTCACGCAATCTTCAAAACGCGCGACCAACTTCTCACGCAAATCCTTGTTTTGCGCCAACCACGTCTCGCGCAAATCTCCAGTTCGCGCGACTCGCCTCTTGCGCAAAACTCATTTGCGCCAGCTTCTTCTAATGCAAAGTTTACTTTTGCGCCACCTTCTTTTAGCGCAAAATTGTGCTTTTTGCTCCAGTTCTATACTTGGTTAAATTTGGAAATTTTATTTCTGAATTTTATTTGATTTTATTTGGATTAACGATCATATCTGTCAAGTTCTTTTATTACAGGAATCATGGATGATGATTTCTTTGCCCCACCTAGAGAGAAAAGTATGTCTCAGAAAATTTCAAATCTTCAAGAACAGTACAAACTAGATCAGATGTCTATTTCAAAAGAATTTTTATCATCTACAACTGATATAAAATCTACTGTTTTAGAAAGAAGAAAATATGAGCAATGGAAAATCCATTTCTTAGACTTTATTGACAAACATGAATTGAACACTTATATCAGATTATCTTTGCAGGAAGGGATGATGAAAATTCCAACAATGTTCAATTCTTTCCGAGGAACTTCTGGATGGTTGGAAATGAAAGAGGTTCCAATATACCTTAATGAATACACAGATGAGCAGAGAAGGAGACATGAAGCTGATAAATTTGGCAAAATTCTTATCTTGAAAGGAATTTCAGAAGAGATTACTATTCAAATGAATAGCAGACTTAGCAAATGGGCTTCAGCAAAACAGTTATGAGATCAGCTTGAAGATATATCAAAATTGTCTCCAAAAGAACAGGTAATGGTTTTGGAAACTGAGAATGATTAGTTGAAAAGAAAGATCTCAGACTTAGAAGATCAAAATGTCCAGATCCTGCAAGCAGCTTCTGTTGAATGCTATGAAGAAAAGATAAAGGATTTGGAGAGTACAAAAACTATACTTCAAACGAAAATATCAGAGTTTGAGGAAAAGTTCTCGGATCTTTCCAAGAAGAGTATTGAAGAGAAGAAGGTGATTGAGCTTAAAAGTATAAAGCTTTCTCAACAAGTTAGTAACTTTGAGAAAGTAATCACTTTGGAAAGAGATCAGTTTGCCAAAGAGAAGAAGGCAATTGAAAAGAAGAACGTTGGATTCTTAAAAGAGATATCAGATGGAAGAAAGGGTGCAAAGAAGGAAATTGAAAAAGAAAGAAGCACCTTTGAAGATGCAATTAGAAAGCTTAATGCAAAGCTAACTGAACTTTCTAAGTGTGCACAGAAAGAGAAGAAAAAGAAGAATGAGCTTGAGACGAAGATTGACCTTCTTATGAAAGGAAGAGACAGTTATTCTTCAAAGATTAATGAGCTTGAAAAGATTATTTCAATGGCGGTGGTGACTGAGCACAAGACTCCAGAGTCAATTGTCCACTCACCTAGAGATTATTCAGATGATTCGGAATGCTCTTTCAAGTCAGCTGCAAGTTCAACATCCAAATCTGTTTCTTCAAAAAGGTCAGTTAAATCTTCTGATCACATTCGTAATTCTAACCTTTTCTTTGATAGAAATACAGATGGTTCAGGTACACATCAAAGAAGGAGAAGCAGCTACAAAGAAGCTGAACTGGTTTGGAAAAGGCAACCTGTTAAAGAAAAGAAGGAAGAAAAGAAGAAAGATTAGCTGAAATGTAAGATGTCATGTGTACATACACAGAATGCCAAGAAGAACAATGCGCTTAAAAGTAAACCTGATTTTGTCTACACGAGAAATCAATTAATCATTTTGTCAGGTAAGAAATTCTATTGTTCTTATTGTCGTACACATGATCCTGTATATAAAACGAGTGACCATTACTGGTATGGTTCCTACTCAATTACTCCCATAAGAACTGCAACTAATATAGTTGGATCCAAATGGAAATGGGTACCAAAGAAAAAGGATGAATCTGTGTTGCAGGTACCTACTATCAAGAGGGAGTAGGAGAATAATGGTTCTTGAGTAAATCAGCTTAAGACCCGGACATCAATGTCAACAATGGTTCTTGAGTAAATCAGCTCAAGACCCGAACATCAATGTCAACATATGGCTCTTGAATATAGCAGTTCAAGACCCGGACTTAAATGTCAAGACGATGGCTTCTAAGTAAATCAACTTAGGACCCGTACTTCAACGAAGTTTGACTTCTAAACACAACAGTTTAAGACTCGTACTTCAGTGATCAAAAGACCTTACTTCAGTACTGATAAGAGATTGTACTCCAATACTCGAATGAGGAAATCAACCTTCAAGGGGGAGTACATATTTGTCTGAAATTTTAATGCATATCTTTTTAACTGACATATTTTTGGATGCATAATTTCAGGGGGATTAAAAGACTTATGACTTCTGATTATTTCAGATCAGAACTCGTACTTTCATTGTTTTACTGTTTTTTGTCTTTTAAATTCAATGTGAATAACGTTACTTTGACTATGACATAAGACTTTTGCAGTTTGAGAGATGCTTACATGTTCATATCTTTATGACTTTAAGCTTAGCTTCATGAGATGTAAGATCGCACGTAAAGGTATAATCCTTTATCTTAATCTCATATATGGTTGAAAGAAAAACAACTTTCAATCATAGAAAACATTGTTCTTAAAAGTTCAAACCACTTCCCGAATCTCAAACCGATTTCATGAATTGGAAGTGTGCGTTTAAATGTTTTCAAGATCTACTTTGTGCTTTAACTGATAAGTTAAACCATTTTGAGAATCATATGCTTTCTAGGAAAACATCGGATTTCATTGTCCTAGGACTTAACACAACTTCTATGGATACACGTTTACCAGTGTTTCCTACCCAAGAGGTTAATCCATGGTGATTGAATGTGAGAAATCAAAAAGAAATGAGTGTGGGTTGTGTGATGAGCAATAATGAAAAAGAGAGTTTGGTTAGAGTAAGCTAAATTTTTAAAAGAAAGAGGGTGTGAGAACAGAGTTAAAAGAATATCAGAACTCTGCACCAACTTTTTCTGAGCCGAGCAGCCACATTTCTAGTGTTTCACATTTCTTTAGTGATCATTTCTTTGGTGATCTACTCAAATAGAAAGTCTTTCACATTTTCAAAGGGGAAGCAGGACATTTGCTATCTGATTTTCATTTGGAAAATTTGGATATTGAAAAGAAGGAAGTCTGCCCCACCTTCGCACTTCAATCATGCACATTGAGTCTGTGTTTAAACTTACTGTTGTTGTTGGGAACTGAAGAACTCATCAAGTATGGTTAATGCTGCTGGTTCAAAGTTACTACTGCTAGAAGACTTAAAGGTTAATACTGCTGAGTGTTACTACTGCTAGTAGAATTAATACTGCTAGTCAAAGTTAGTGCTGCTTGAACAAAGTTAGTACTGCTTAGCTAGTTAGTACTGCTAGTGGTTAGTGCTGCTTGGTAGTTAATACTGCTCAGAGTATTAATGCTGCTTATGATTAATACTGCTTATATGATGAAGATTCGCATGAAAGGATAACAGCTGGATAATCTGAAGATATACATGGAAGATATACTGAAGATATTTTATTTATTGTAATTATATTTCTATTCAGTATATGTACAGATTTGATAGAGAGATTAATTCATAAATTCTAAGTGTTAGTTCTAGAGAGAAAATCAACCTCAAGGCATATATCCTAATTCTAGAGAAGTAGAATTCGTATTGGTGAGCCTGTTCATCAATATTGAGGTTGTTTGTTTAAACTTGTAACTTCAAGCATTCAATACAAGTTTACAAGTTGTTGATTATATACTGTTTTGGTTTACTGTTTTATTGAATATCAAAGTGTTATTCCGCAAACTTCTTTGATATTAGTTTCTGAGAATTTATTCTTGTTGAGAATTCGATCCTGACAAGTGGTATCAGAGCCAAACTCTCTCAGAAACATCTATTCATCATGGAAAATCTTACAGAATCAAGCAGTACTTTGATCTCTAAGGTTCCAATGCTCAAACCCAGTGAGTTTGACATGTGGAAGATCAGAATCAGACAATATATTCTTCTCACTGACTACTCAATGTGGGATATCATTGAGAATGGTCCTTCTGAAGCTGGAAGGATAGGAGCAGATGGGAAAAGACCTCCACCAAAGACAGATGGTGAGAGGAAGATCAGACAGACAAAGATGAAGGCCTTGAGCACTCTGCTCTTGGCCATCCCCAATGAATATCAGCATCAATTTTGCAACTGCACTGATGCTCAGATTCTCTGGAATGCTCTAGAGAAAAGATTTGCTGGAACTAAAAGCATCAAAAGAAATCAAAGAGATGTTCTAAAGCAGCAGTATGAGAACTTCACTTCCTCAAAGAATGAGTCTATGACTCAAACTTTTGATAGGTTCAACAAACTCATAGGTGAACTGGCTACTGTAGGAGTAAAGATGGAACAAGATGATATCAACAGAAAGTTCCTCCGATCTCTTGGGGATGAATGGACTATGTACACTGTCTCATATAGACAGAGTGACAATCTGGAAGAGAAAGAACTTGATGATCTATACAATGATCTAAGAGTTTTTGAAACTGAGGTAGAAACCAAGAAGAAGCCCTCTGGTTATATCCACAATGCTACACTTCTCTCAGCATCCACTGATACTACTGCCAACCCTGAAGCAGTTAGTACTGCCAGTGGAGTAAGTTCAGAAAAAGGCACTGAAACTATCTTTGAAGCCTTTTTGTCCAGTCATAGCAGCAATTCTTTGATTAATGATGATCTGGATCAAATTCACCCTGATGACCTGGAGTAGATGGATATTAAATGGCAGATGGCCATGTTATCAATGAGGGTGAAGAAGTTCATTAAAAGAACAGGAAGGAATAACTTCTCTCAAAGAAGAGAAGATGGAGCTGGTTTTGACAAGACCAAGGTGGAATGTTATAAGTGTCACTTGAAAGGACACTTTGCTAGAGAATGCAGGAGTGCTGTTCCAAACAACAACCACCAACAAGCTCAGAATGGAGGCTACAATCAAAACAAGAATCCTGCTCAAGCCCTTGTTTCTCAACAAGGAATGGGATTTGACTGGAGTGATCAAGCTGAGGAAGTCATTCAGAATCAAGCTCTTATGGCAGAAGTGTCTGATCTTCCCTCTGAGGTAATTTCTAATCTTTGTACTAAATCTTGCATTGACACTGTCACAAGATACAGGGATCACAATCAAAGTATGTGTGATGACCTCAAAAGATTAGAAAAGGACAGAAGAGAGTATGTGTTGATAGTAGAGAGATTTGAAGAGCAAATCAAAGGCTTTCAAGCTAATGAACTTCAACACTCTTATGACACAAACTATTGGAAGTGGGAAAAGAATGAGTTAGAGACCAAACTGTCTAAATCCTTAGAAGAGAGTGATAGGCTGAAAGAGGAACTGTCTAAAGTTAAACTTGACATAGAAAAGTTTTCATATGCTTCAAAAGCAATGGATTCTCTTCTAAAGGCTCAGATTCATGACAAGATGAAGCCTGGTATTGGATACAACAATACACCTCCTCCTTACAACAACAATTATATCTCTCCTACTTCAGACTTGTTAGAAACCAAGGAGAAAAAGGACTTATCTGAGAAAGCCTTTAAGATAGATCCTTTGGATGAAGTAGTAATTAAGGATTTAACTGAGAAAGAAGCCAGTGAGTATAGGGATAATGATGTGAGTAAAAAGATACCATTAGAAAACAATATTATCACCAATGAGGGATGTGGGAAAATCTGGGTCAAGTCCAAGGAGATAGAGCAGACAAAAGGAAAGGATAACAAGGTTCATTACAAACAAACCACAGTTGTGAATCATGGATCTTGTAAACAGTGTGATTGCAGTAAAGCCAAGAGCCTAAATTCTGGTTTAAAAAGAGGAAATCAAAGAAACTGGAATAATCAATGGGCTCAGAAACAAGGAGTTGATCTGAATAAAATCAATAGACCAAAACCTTGTTTCATATGTGGCAAGTTAAATCATTTGGCTAAGTATTGTTACTTTAACCCTATTAACCAACAGATGAACTTTCAAAGATTTGTGCAAAAACCTATTGGTTATAGGAAGGCTGAAAAGAAACATGTGATAAAGAAACATGGTGAAAGGAAAGGCCCCATGAAAAAGATTTTAAAAGAAAGTGTCAAAATGTGGGTGCCTAGAAGCACTAAAACTGTTAGTACTGCTGACAGGGTTAGAAGCACTAAAACTGTTAGTACTGCTAACATGGTTACTGCTGCTACCTGTGTTAGTACTGCTGAAAATATTAATGCTGCTAATACTGTTAGTACCTCTTCAAAGGTTAATACTGCCAACACAGTTACTGCTGCTAACACAATTACTACTACTAAAAAGGTTAGTATTGCTAAGCATGCAAGTGCTGCTAAGGCAGTTAGTACTTCTAAAACCAGTACTGATTCTAGCAAAAATATTTCCAAGCCTATTATTGTAACAAAGTACTCCAAGAATGAGGAGTTAAAGTTCAAAAATCTTGTCAAGAAAGAATGCAAGTATTTTGATGAGAAAGGGGTACCCAAGACCACTTTGGCTTGGGTTCCTATTTCATACTAACTGATCTATCTTATGTGCAGGGCAACCAACAGCTCAAGGGAAAGAGCATATGGCATGTTGATAGTGGTTGCTCTAGGCACATGACAGGCAACATGTCATGTCTTCAGGATTTCAAGCATATCAATGGAGGACATGTTGCATTTGGAGATAATCTTACTGGTGGTAAGATAAGTGGAAAAGGTAATGTCACCAAAGGTAAGATGACATTATTTACAACCTGTTAAGTGTATCACAGGTTTGTGACAAACAACATAGTATATTATTTACAAATACTGAGTGTATGATCCTTGCTCCAGGGTTCAAGGTAGTTGATGAAAGCATGATACTACTTAGAACTCCAAGAAAGGACAATGTTTACTGTCTAGATATGGACAATGTTAATAGTGATTCATCCCTGAACTGTCTTGTTTCAAAAGCTTCTGTGGATGAATCCTCTCTTTGGCACAGAAGGATGTGTCATATGAATTTCAAGACTATGAACAAACTTGTTAAAAACAACCTTGTAAGAGGTTTACCTTCAAAAGTCTTTTCATGTGATGATCATTGTGTTGCTTGTCTTAAAGGAAAACAGCACAAAACTTCTCATAAGACCAAAGAGTTAAATTCGGTTTCTTCTTGTCTCCAGTTACTGCATATGGATTTGTTTGGTCCTACAAATGTTATGAGTATAGGCAAGAAATCTTACTGCTTGGTTATTGTTGATGATTACTCCAGATTTACTTGGGTATATTTTCTAAGGACTAAGGATGAGACAAGTGGACTTATCAAATCCTTTATTCTAAGAATTGAAAACCAAACTAATCAAAGAGTAAAAGTCATTAGATCAGATAATGGAACTGAGTTTAAAAATCATGATCTAAACACCTTTTTGTGAAGAGAAAGGTATTGAGAGGAAATATAGTGCTCCTAGAACTCCTCAACAGAATGGTGTTGCTGAAAGGAGAAATAGGACACTAATAGAGGCTGCTAGATCTCTGTTGGCTGATTCAAAATTGCCAATTACCTTCTGGGCTGAAGCAGTTAATACTGCTTGTTATGTCCAAAACAGAGTTCTAGTGGTCAAGCAAAAGGACAAGACCCCATATGAGCTTTTAAATAAAACAAAACCTTTCATTGGTTTCTTCAAACCTTTTGGGTGTCCTTGTACAATTCTCAATACCAAATCTCACTTAGGTAAGTTTGATAGCAAAGCAGATGATGGATTTCTTGTTGGATATTCATCTCAGAGTAAGGCCTACAGAGTTTTTAACTCTTCTTCCAGAATAATTGAAGAAAGTGACAATGTCAAATGCAATGAGAATACACCAAATCCAATTGGGTCTGGTCCTCAGTGGCTATTTGACATTGACTCACTAACTAATTCTTTTGGTTTCAGTAGTGATGATTATACAGGAACAGGAAGTGGAGGATCAGGGACTACACAAGTCTCAGAAAGTATATCTAAATCTGTGATATTTCCCATACCCACAGTGAATTCTGTTGAAGACTGTGAAAATGAATCATCTACTGGACCAAGTCAGAGTGAAGAAGAAACTAGAGATAAGGAGACTCAAGAAAATAAAGAATCAGAAGTGGCATCTGAAAACACTTCAGTTGAGTTGCATGACTCTAATCTAGAGGTCGGACTGAATGAAGAACCTAGTCATAACACCAGAGTTCAAAAGAATCACCCTCCACAGCTGGTAATAGGAGATATCTCTTCTCCTATGATGACTAGACATCAAAGCAGGCTTCAAGAAATGCAAGATCAACAGCATACAGTGCTTTCATGTTTTCTATCCCAGCTTAAGCCTAAAAAGGCACATGATGCTATGAAAGAATCTAGCTGGATAGAAGCAATGCAAGAAGAACTGTTACAGTTCAAGCTACAAGATGTATGGGATCTAGTAGACCTTCCTAAAGGTCACAGAGCAATTGGCACAAAGTGGATTTTCAGAAACAAGAGAGATGAAAGAGGTATTGTCATAAGGAACAAAGCAAGGCTGGTGGCTCAAGGATATACTCAAGAAGAGGGTATAGATTATGAAGAAGTTTTTGCACCTGTGGCTAGGATAGAAGCAATCAGACTATTTCTAGCCTATGCTTCTTACATGAACTTCAAAGTCTATCAAATGGATGTAAAAAGTGCTTTTCTCTATGGCTCAATTGAAGAAGAGGTATATGTATGTCAACCACCAGGGTTTGAAAACCCAAGCTATCCAGACAGGGTATACAAATTGAAGAAAGCACTATATGGACTACATCAAGCTCCAAGAGCATGGTATGACACTCTGTCATCCTATCTCTTGGAAAATGACTTTGAAAGAGGAGTCATTGATAAGACACTATTTATCAAGAGAAAGAAGAAGGATATCTTGCTGGTCCAAATCTATGTTGATGACATTATCTTTGGATCTACAAGAGACAACATGTGCAAGGAGTTTGAGGATCTAATGCATCAAAGGTTCAAAATGAGTTCCATGGGGGAACTTACTTTCTTCCTTGGACTCCAAGTTCAACAGAAGTCAGATGGCATCTTCATCTATCAATCCAAGTATGTGCAGGACATTCTAACCAAGTTTGGTTTCTCAGAGTCAAAACCTGCCAACACACCTATGGAAACACACAAGCAGATAACAGCAGATCTTGAGGGGGAGGATATGGATGTGCATCATTATAGATCCATGATTGGCTCTCTCATGTATCTCACAGCATCAAGGCCAGATATAATGTTTCCAGTCTGTGTATGTGCAAGATTCCAAGTTAGGCCAAAGCAATCTCACTTTCAAGCTGTTAAGAGGATATTCAGATATCTCAAAGGGCAACCCAGATTGGGACTTTGGTATCCTCATGACTCACCCTTTGACCTAATAGCATACTCAGACAGTGATCTAGGTGGGGCAAACTTGGACAGAAAATCTACTTCTGGAGGATGTCAGTTTTTGGGTGCTAGACTAGTTTCATGGCAGTGCAAGAAACAAACCACAGTGTCCACATCTACAACAGAGGCAGAGTACATAGCAGCTGCAAGTTGCTGTTCTCAAGTCTTATGGATTCAGAATCAAATGTTGGACTATGGGGTAACCTTTCTACACACTCCCATTTTTATTGATAATAGCAGTGCTATCAGCATTGTGAATAATCCTGTCAAGCACTTTAAGACAAAGCACATTGAGATCAGGTATCATTTCATAAGAGATTGTAATGAAAAGAAACTTATTCAAGTTGAAAAAGTTCACACTGATAATCAGTTTGCTGATCTATTCACTAAAGCTTTTGATGTGGGTAGAATCACCTTCTTGGTAACAAGTGTGGGAATGATCAACTCTGAATAAGCCCCTTCTCAAATATTGACTCTATACCTGTATATTGTTTATTCTTGGTGTTACTAATCTTCTTTTTCAGGATATGCATAGCAGTACTCAGGGTTTTGCAAGTTTAAAGGAGTATTTCAGTTAATACTGCTAGTAGTTAATACTGCTTTCAGTTAATACTGCTAGTAGTTAATACTGCTTTCAGTTAATACTGCTAGTAGTTAATACTGCTTTCAGTTAATACTGCTTTCAGTTAATACTGCTAGTAGTTAATACTGCTAGTAGTTAATACTGCTTTCAGTTAATACTGCTAGTAGTTAATACTGCTAGTAGTTAATACTACTTTCAGTTAATACTGCTAGTAGTTAATACTGCTAGTAGTTAATACTTCTCTAGGTTAATACTGCTTATGTTCCGAATACTATAAATACTCTTTGCCCGCCTAAAAGCTTATAACGACTCTCTGCATACTATTCACTTGCGCTCTAAACCCTTTCTCTCTCAAGTTCGAAGCTTTCAGGCACATTGTTTACTAAGATCAATGGCATCCATGGCATTCACCGACGAGCACAATGAGATCGCGATGCTACAAAAGCCAAAGCAAGCTGCAGGATTTTATCAGATTGTGGATTTCCTCAAGTCAAGCCATATTGCTCATGCTCTTACTGTATCTCCTACAATCTATATTGAGCATCAAAGGAAGTTCTGGGCTAATGCCACCATTGTTGCTGAGAATGGTGTGCAAATGATCAAGACAAGAATCTGTGAACAATCACTAACAGTTACTGAAGAGGTTATTCGCATCAGTCTACGTCTAGACGATGCCTCTGGTATAACTTCTATCCCAAACGATGAACTGTTCTCCAATCTTACAAGAATGGGGTATGGAGGCCCATTGGGTGTATTCAAATTCTCAAAAGCCAAATTTTCACCCCAATGGCGTTTCTTTGTCCATACTCTTATGCACTGTATCTCCAAAAAGACTACTGGATGGAGTGAGTTCAGCAGCACCATTGCTTATGCTTTGGTGTGCTTGGCCAATGCCAGAAAGTATAACTTTTCTAAAATGATTTTCAGTGATCTTGTCTCAAACATGGGAAACAAAAAGAGCTTCTTTATGTACCCCAGGTTTGTCCAAAACCCCCCAAAGGCAAGGTTTTCTCAAATATGAGAAGATCTGCTGGGGACTCGGAAGGAGTTGACACCCCATTGTGCTCTACAATGATGGTGGTGTCCCAAACCAATGAAGGTATGGTAGCAGGGTCAAGGCCCCCATTAGACCAACCCACTGCTAGCCAATCCCAACCTTCCCACTCTAAATCAATTCCTCAGTCTCTTCTTGACAAACCAACTTCACCAATCACCCAAACTTATCACAGAAAACAGGTAAAGAAGGCTCATTCCCTTCTTGTACCATCACCCACTCAGACTTTAAGCCCTCTATTGGAGCACTCACCAGTAGAGAATATCCAAAGGGAATCCACAAGGCTGTCTCCCAACCCAAAGGAGGTGCTCTCGGAGGAGGAGGTAGAGCATATGGGTACTGAGGCTGCCACTACTTCTGCTAGCACAGAGAAGGACAGTGGTACCATAAATAAGACCTCACCCATGGCAACTTTGAATGAGCAATCATTCAAAGGTCCCTGGTGCCAAGAAACCAAGGGGGTGGATAGTGCTTCTGCTAGGCAGAAGACTTTCACTACAAAAAGATCCAATGATCCTTCAAAAGAGGGTAACACTTCTGGAGAGGGTGAGGACAGATATACTTACTATGAATTGATGGAAACAATGGGGAACATCAATCAAGATGTTCTCAAACAAGGCAAAGAAATTGAAGAAATGAAGCTGGTCATTCTGTCACAACAAGTACAGATTGCTAAGCTGAAGAAGTTGGTGATCAGTCTGGTACAGAAGAAGAAGAGAAAGCAATTCCAACTAAGGAGAAGGAAAACTGAGAATGATGCTCCCAAAAAGGGGGAGATCAACATGGAAGAAGCCACAAGAGAGGGGGACCTTGATGGAGAGAAATTTGATGTTGAGGGGGAGCAGGAAGCAGAAACAGAAAGAGATTCAGTGCCAATAGAAATACAAGAAGCAGCAGAAACGGTTACTACTCTTGACATAAATAAAGCAGCAGAAACAGTGAAAGAAGTATTAACAGATCTTGAGATTGCAGAAACCTTACTTAAAGCCAAGAATGATACTCCCAAGGTCACTTCAAAGACCAAAGGAGTAATCATCAAAGAACAAGGTGAAGTGATCAAGAAAGATAACAGTAAGAAGACAATGAACAAAGACAAAGGAAAAGCAAAGATGGTGGAATCTGATCAACCAGTCAAGAAGCAAAGGTTGGTTGAATCAGATGAAGCCTTAGCTAGAAAGATGCAAGATGACATTGAAGAGGAAGAAAGAGTTCAGATGGAAAAGGACAGGGAGATGGCAAAAGCTCTAGCTGCTGAACTGAATGAAGCTTATCAACTGAGTCTGGCAACTGAAATTGCACAGAAGAAAGCTGCAACTATGAAGAAATCAGTGGTAGTAAAAGCAGCTACAAAGAAGAGAAAACCCTCAAAGACATGCCTAGGTACCCAAGAGAGAAACAAGATGATTATATTTCTCAAAGGTGCTGTAGGAGTCAAAAAGGAGATGTTCTCCAAAATGTCTTTTGAGAAGATTAAAGAGCTGTATGATTCAGAGATGTTAAAGCTGCAGGGGAATGAAACTGCAAGGGTGGAGATGGAGAAGAGGATGAAAGAAAGTAATGCAAATATACTGAAGGCTCTAGGTCAGATCTTGAGCAGATGTTTGAGATAGGAATGAAGTTGTATGCAGATATACTGAAGGCTCCAGGGATTTCAATTACAAAACTGGTAATGGAGTATCTGTGTATGATGTTCAAACCTGAAGAAGTAGAGCATGTGATCAAGAATGTATTCAAGTCAGTCAACAGTTGGACTCTATATGAAATTGGTGGAGTATATACAGTGACTTTGGATTTAAATCACACTGAATACTTCCTAGTGGATAAAGTGTACAATCATAGCAGATTGAAGCTTCATGCCATGCTGAAGAAAAAGTTAAGATGTGTTCCAGATTCAGAAATGGCTAAATTCTTGATTCAAAGAACAATTAATCAGAGTTTGGGATTGGATGCAAACACTGGAATTTAGGCCATGATAGAGTTTTGGGAGCATCTTGAAGAAAATTTGAAGAACTTGACTTCTCTTCCTAAAAGTCAAGTTAGGGGGAGATTGTTGGGAACTGAAGAATTCATCAAGTATGGTTAATGCTGTTGGTTCAAAGTTACTACTGCTAGAAGACTTAAAGGTTAATACTGCTGAGTGTTACTACTGCTAGTAGAATTAATACTGCTAGTCAAAGTTAGTGCTGCTTGAACAAAGTTAGTACTGCTTAGCTAGTTAGTACTGCTAGTGGTTAGTGCTGCTTGGTAGTTAATACTGCTCAGAGTATTAATGCTGCTTATGATTAATACTGCTTATATGATGAAGATTCGCATGAAAGGATAACAGCTGGATAATCTGAAGATATACATGGAAGATATACTGAAGATATTTTATTTATTGTAATTATATTTCTATTCAGTATATGTACAGATTTGATAGAGAGATTAATTCATAAATTCTAAGTGTTAGTTCTAGAGAGAAAATCAACCTCAAGGCATAGATCCTAATTCTAGAGAAGTAGAATTCGTATTGGTGAGCCTGTTCATCAATATTGAGGTTGTTTGTTTAAACTTGTAACTTCAAGCATTCAATACAAGTTTACAAGTTGTTGATTATATACTGTTTTGGTTTACTGTTTTATTGAATATCAAAGTGTTATTCCGCAAACTTCTTTGATATTAGTTTCTGAGAATTTATTCTTGTTGAGAATTCGATCCTGACAGTTGTCTTAGTGGTTTACACAATATTGAGCCTTATAAGCAATCATCAAGTGCTTAATTCTTTCTATCACTTGCACAAACACACAAGGAATTTGTTTCTTTGTCATAACGTTTATAGAAATTACCTTTGTGGTGTTTCGATGATTGAATGGAAGCCCTGGAGGAGTGAACATCACAAAGCTCCTTTCCAATGTGTATTCGTTACACACAGTGACTTAGTGTTACTGACAGGCATTTTAATTTATTCATTTGTTGATTCAGGTGTTACACGACTATTCTGTCTGGATTTGCAAAGATCTGGATGAATATATTTTGAATTGACGAATCAGAGGCTCTGTAAGAAAGACATTTCTTGACATAAAAGTTTTGATGAACTCGTTGCTCTTTTCATCAAAAAGGGGGAGAAGAGCTACACAAGAAATGGTGAACAACACAAGTTTAGAGCAAGTATTCTGAAGACATGCTGATTTGAGAGAAAATTTCTTTGAAGATACTTTGTTACAGCATTATGAGCTAAATCTGAAGATAATTTCTTTCCATCATTTGAAAGAGAGTTTATCTACGTCTTTTGGGGAGATAGCTACTTGTTGAAGACTAAGAGGGAGATTGCATCTTCTGAGCTGAAAGAGAAGACTGAATTGCTAAATCTTTTTAGTAATAATCTTGATCCAAAGGGGGAGATTGTTAGCGCACAGATCTATTGGATTCAAGATCATCCAATCTGAAGTTTGCAATCTGAAGCTAATGCTGGAAAGTCAACTCTTAATATAAGTCTAATGTTAGTTTGTAATAAAATGTCAAAGTTAGTTTATTATATTTTAGTGTTTTAGTTATAAGTCCTAAATATCTAGATATTATGTTTAGATATTATTTAGGATATTATTATCTTAGTTAGATATTATGTTAGTTAGTGTGTTGAGAAAGATATAGAAAACACACATAACACATTTAAACGGTGTAAATCTAAAAGACCTTTCAAAGAGTAAATCACAAACATCAATCTGTAATCCGCGTTTATTTATCAATCAGGTTGGTAAATCTTTGTTGTTGTTTGTGTTGATAAGAACTTGATAATATTGTGGATCGACAAGTTCCTTCATAACCCTCCTTATATTCTAATGACTATTGTTCCTCGTGTTCCTGCTACTGCAAACACACCTGAAATCCCTGAATATTAACATCCCAAACCCATGGCTGAATGGACTGAACAAGAAAGTGCTTTACATGAACTTGCTAAGAAAGCCAAAAGGCTACTCATCATGGCCATTCCAAATGACATCTTTCAGTCTTTTGATTCTTGTGAGACTTCAAAGGATCTGTGATTAGAACTTGAAAAATAGATTGAGGCGGTGTTAAAACCCTAAAAAACAACAGAGCCCTATGCATAAATGAATATTTTTCTTTCAAAGCTCTGCCGAGTGAATCCATTCAGAGCACCTATAACAGATACAACTCCCTAATCAACAAATGCAAAATATATGGAATCAACAGAACCTCTGAAGAAAACAATGTCAGGTTTCTTCAGAGCCTCAATGATGAATGGCTCCATTTGACCATGTCTATGCAGGCAACTCTGGATCTTGATGTTTGGTTCATATATGATCTATTTGGGACGTTGATAATCCAAGAGAATCAAATCTCGAAGTTGATGACTCCAGTTGGTGGACCTCTGGCATTGGTAGGAAATGCCACAGAGGTCCAAGATAAAGGGAAAAAGGAGAGATCGACAGAAAATGTTAAGAAGAAGAAGAAGAAGAAGGTGCTTGTAGCAGAGAGTGATAGTGAGGAAAGCTCTGAGGAAGAGATGGATATGACTTCGATGTCTAAAACTCTTGCCCTTATGACCCGAGAATACAATAGGGGTCTTAAGAAGAAGTCTGCTTATAGAGGAAGAAATGAGAGAGATGATAGAGGAAGAGGATATGGTGAACCAAGAAGGTTTGTAAGAGAAGAGCGTCATGAGCAAAGAAGAGGACATGAGAGAAGAGGTGGACAGAAGATGCACGACAGAGGTGGAGAGAAGGCTCCAGATCAAACTGTAGTTTGCTTAAAGTGTGGGAAGCCAGGGCACTACGCGGCAGAGTGCATGTCAAACGCCAACAAGGGTAAGCCAGTTCGAGATGCTGCTTTCTTTAAAAAGAAGGTAGAGTACTACACTCAGAGGTCCTTGATGGCTGAACAAGAAAATCTTGTTACTGATGAGTCCTCTGATGAAGGGGAAAACGATGCACTCTTATGCGGCATAGCAGAAGTAAACACCTCTAACGGTGACAGTGAGGTATCCACTTCTGACTCAACCTCAAATGACTCTGAAAACAAACTCTTTGAACTTCAAAATGATTTCCTTGCTTGTTAAAATACTTGCGCAGAGCTTGAGAAAAAGTTGCCTTCTTTGAGCAAGAAGCCAAACTTCTTACACATGAAAAGGATAAGCTCTATCTTGAGAAGAAATCACTCATTTCCGAGCATATTTCTGAAAAGAATGTGTTAAAAGAAAAGGTTTCCAAACTTGATCAAGCCTTAAAAGAAAAGATTAAAGAGCTAAGGAACAATGAGAGTGATAGATTAAATTCCATATCTCTAAAGAACTTTTTCCAAAGAGAGAGAGAAGTCCTTCACCAAGATTTGATCGACAGAGATCTGATCATTAGGAAATATCATGATGCACAGAAGGTGCATGAAATAGTAAATACCCAAATTGGAAGAAGGGGTATAGGGTTCGATGATACTGACCCCTATACTGGGAATAAAGAAACAAATCTTTAGCAAACATCTTCTGCCATGGGAATTTTTTAAAATCAAGTCTTCCAAATTTGATGTCCACATTTAAGAGGCGCAGAACCTCTGAAGGACCACATCTGAGGAAGCCTCTACAGATGACAAATGTATGGTATGAAAACAATGATTTGTCATCATCACTCTCTGAAAAGAGAAAATCCATTCCAAAGAAATATCTCTCTCAAAAACAGATAGGGCTCTTCAGATATGATCATCCAGAGACACAAACTTAAATGGCTTTTGTGTGCATGATGATTCCTGAAAAGGAACTATCCTCTGAGGCACCAGAGTTTGTGCCAGCCTGTGGAAGAAAAGCTCTTCAAAAGATATTTGGAAAATGACTTGAGAAAAACATATGAGAACCACTTTCTAAACCATCCTGATATAACCTCTGAAGTGATATAAATCTTTGAACAAGATTTGTTGAAATGTCCAAGTCTTTCTGAAGTGGTCCCTTGCATACTCAAAAATCTAAACATTTCTAAGGACACTAATGATGGACAAGGCAACACATGTTTAGAAAATTACGCCTCCATCCACAGAGATTTTCTTGATTCAGATTCTGAGTCAGAGTCTAAGTCATCCTCTGTCGATGAAGAGACTAGTTCTGTGGAACAAGAAATAGTTCCCTGTACTCTGGAGGGATATAAGTTACCCTCTGGCATTCCTAACAGAATGATTACTCCCAAAAGGAGAACTACAGGTGTACCTATTTGCCCTGATTTTCTGGATATGTGTTTGTAAGTTAAGACTTCTATTGAGCTTGAAAAATTAAACAAGGAAAAGATCTTGATCTCTCAAAAGACCAAAGCTCCAAAACCTATAAAACCATTTCAAGAAAAACTCACTTGACAACAAAAGGGAAAATGGCCCAAATTTGACAAATTTGATGCTTCTGTGGCAGTGAATGCAAAGAAGGAAAATCACAAAGAGAGAATACAACCAAAGAGCTATCCAATAGGAGATTTTGCTAAAACTCAACCTAGATTAGATAAAGATTTATGTAAAAAGAAACCCAAGTCTAAAAAGGGTTGTTGTAAACAAAGCTCTGTACCTTCCTTTGATCAATTTAATGAAAAGTTTAAGAAATTTCTTCTGGAGTCTCTTATTGTAAATGCTTTGATATCATGCATGCTTTTAACCAACACTTTTCAAGGCCAACATGTCTTATTTCTCACCCCGAGTCCAAGAATGCCAAATTCAAGGGTGAGAAAGGACAATCCGGTACCTCTATAAAGGAGGATAAAACCAAAACCAAGGATGATAAGGCATCTTTGAAGACTCCTAACAAAAATGGACCCATTTGGAAATGGGTACCTAAATCTTCTTGATCTGTCCGCAGAAAAAGCAGCATATGCCCATTTGGTACCTAGACTCCGGTTGTTCAAGGCACATGACTGGCGATAGAGGGTTGCTCACCTCATACAAAGAAAAACTTGGAGGTGGCTCTGTGACCTTTAGAGACAACAAGAAAGGGCAGTTTAAAGGCTATGGAGTCATTGGTAAAGGGGACATCGATGTCAACAGAGTAGCTTATGTGGATGGACTTAAGCACAACCTACTAAGTGTTAGCCAACTCTGTGATAATGGATTCGATGTGATGTTTAAAAGACAATATTGTTCTTTGTTGAAGGAAGACACATGCACAGAGCTTCTGCGAGCCAAACGAAGGGGTGATCTATATCTCATGGACTTCAAGTCAACCAACAAATAAGAAAAGCTTTGTTTGGTATCAAGTAAGAATGAGGAGGCTTGGCTCTGCATAACAGGTTCTGTCACTTAAACTTTCACACACTTGAAAAACTTGTAAAGTTATAATTGGTGAGTGGTTTACCAAGTATCAAGTTTGACAGAGATCATCTATGCTCTGCTTGTGAAATGGGCAAACTCAAAAGAGTTGCCCATATGAGCAAGTCAAACATCTCTTGCACTAAACCTCTGTAGATGCTTCATGTTGACCTCTGTGGTCCTATATCTGTGCAGAGCCTAGGTGGCAAGAAGTACATTATTGTGCTAATAGATGAATTCTCTAGATACACTTGGGTGGAATTTGTTCGAAAGAAATCTAATATTTCTGTGGTCCTAATCAATCTCCTAAAGAGAATACAAGTTCTTTATGATTGCAGGTTGTAGAGGATTCGAAGTGACAATGGTACTGAGTTTAAGAACTCAACCATTGAGGCCTATCTTACAATAGAGGGCATTTCATAGAACTTCTCAGCTACGAGGACTCCACAACAAAATGGTGTTGTTGAACGCAAGAACAGAACACTAGTGGAAGCCGCAAGAACTATGCTCACTACCTCAGGACTACCTATTTCTTTTTGGGCAAAAGCCATTTCAACTGCATGCTTCACTCAAATTAGATCACTAATAGTGAATAGGCATGCAAAGACCCCATACCATTTACTTCACCAGAGGAAGCCAAACAGCAAGTACTTTCATGTTTTTGGCTGCAGGTGTTTTATGTTGAACGACAGAGAGCAACTTGGGAAGTTTAGTCCAAAAGCTAATGAGGCTAAATTTGTTGGATACTCATCGACCTCTAAAGCATACAGAGTTTTTGTGCTAAATTCCAAACATATACTTAAGAGTATTAATGTTTCTTTTGATGACTCTTTTCAGACGACTTCTGAGCAAATCAGCTCAGGACTCAAGCTTCAGGATGAAGACTCTGGTGATTCATCAAGAACAAATGAACTTCATCTATTTGAAGAGATGTTCAATGATGATGGACCCTCTGAAGGTGATCGCAGAGCCTCTGGATCCAAGGCCTCTGAGGACCAAATAGGTACTTCTTTAACTCGTCCTAGCAATACTTCACCCTCTTCCACTACTTTTGTAGGTGCAAATGTCTAGGGGGAGCACACAGAGTCTAACACTGAACAAGACTATATGCTCAACCAAGAAGAAGATCATCTTCCTACCATCTCTGAAGGGTCAACACTAGAGGAAACACAGAACTCTGAACAAGGTACCACAGAGCTCTCTACATCAACTCAAAGTGCCCAATCGATCCCTGTGGCAAGTATAAATGATCAACCTATTCCGACAGAGGTTGATCAACATCAAGAACAAGAACATTCTCCTGAATTACAACTAGAAGGTTCAAATGATCACCTGCCACGCATGACCAAGTGGACCAAGAGTCACCCACAAAGGCAAATCATTGGTGACCCTTCTGACAGAGTGAAGACTCGCTCTGCTACTGCAAATTTTTGTTTTTGTACAAATTTTGTAAGTATAATCGAGCCAAAGAAGATCTCTGAAGCTCTTGAAGACCCAAACTGGGTAGAAGCTATGCAAGAGGAGCTTCTGCAGTTTGAAAGGAATGAAGTGTGGACCCTAGTGCCTCTCCCGAAAGGCAAAACTGCAATAGGGACCAAATGGGTCTTCAGGAACAAGAAGGATGAAGATGGTGTGGTGATCAGGAACAAGGCAAGATTGGTGGCCAAAGGATATTATCAAGAAGAGGGTATTGACTATAAAGAAACCTTTTCCCCTGTGGCAAGGCTCGAGGTAATAAGGATATTCCTTGCCTTTGCAGCCCACAGAGGTTTTAAGGTCTACCAAATGGATGTAAAGTCAGCCTTCCTAAATGGACAAATTCAAGAAAAGGTATACGTCCAGCAACCACCAGGATTTGAAAGCTCTAAGTACCCAAATCATGTGTACTTCTTAGACAAGGCTCTGTATGGACTGAAGCAATCCCCCAGAGCCTAGTATGATAGACTTTCAAACATCCTTCTTGCCAATAGTTTCGAAAGAGGTACAACTGATACTACAGTATTTTATAAGAAGAGAAAAGATGAGATTCTACTTGTGCAGATTTATGTTGATGACATTATTTTTGGGCCTACTAATGATTCTTATTGCAAAAAGTTTGAGACATTGATGAAAAGTGAGTTTGAGATGAGCATTATGGGAGAACTCACATTCTTCCTAGGATTGCAAGTCAAACAAACCACAGAGGCATTTTCTTAAATCAATAAAAATATGTCTCTCATATACTTGAAAAATACAAGCTCTATGACTCTTCACCAATGAAGACCCCTATGGCGACTGGATCTAAGCTCAATGCAGATCTAGAGGGAAAATCTGTGGAGTTTAAGCTCTACAGAGGGATGATTTGATCTCTGTTGTACTTAACTGCTAGTAGACTTGACATAATGTTTGCTACATACCTCTGTGCAAGATATCAAGCTAACACCAAAGAATCTCATATTTATGTTGTTAAGAGGATCTTTAGATACCTAAAGGGCACCAATAATCTTGTCCTTTGGTATCCAAAGAACTCTGGCTTTGATCTTGTGGCTTATACAGATTCAGATTATGGAGGATGCAAACTCGACAGAAAAAGTACCTCTGCGAGTTGTCAATTTCTTGGAGGTAAATTAGTCAGTTGGACTTCTAAGAAACAAAATCGTGTATCAACTTCTACGGCAGAAGCAGAATATGTTGCTGCTGCTAGTTGTTGTTCACAAGTTTTGTGGATGAGAACCCAACTCAGAGACTATGGTTTGATATTGACAAAATACCCATCCTCTGTGACTCCAAGAGTGCCATTGCGATCTCTGCCAATCTTGTACAACACTCTAAAACCAAACACATTGATATCAAGTATCACTTTCTAAAACATCATGTCGAGCATGGTACCATAGAGATGTACTTCGTATCCATAGATTACCAACTTGTTGACCTTTTCACGAAGGCATTGGATGAGAAAAGATTCACTTTTCTTGTTGGCAAGCTTGGTATGCTTAACATGAGTTCATCCAGAGAGCCTCTGCACCTTGGCACAGAGCTTCTGTAGTACAAATTTCAATTTCAGTATTGTTATCTTTGTTTTTGTATATATTGTTAGGACCTTGTATAGTTGTTTTACAATTCATTCCCTCTAGCCGAATTTTATGAGTTTCCTTGAATCTATGACTTGTTCAAAACTTATCTTTTATGACCCAAGCATAGATCAAGGGGCAGCAGAATGAGCCACACAGAGAATACCTTGATGATTCAAGGGGGAGCAAAGAAGTTCTTCTTATCGAGAGAAATTGCATAATAAGGTAAGATTTTCGCACACTCTTAAGAATAAAACACTTTTCTCGGACACCAATTTCCAGATATGTCCGAATTTGTTCTTCAAAACTTGTCAAAACTTTAGGTGATCAAAACTTTCAAATGTCTTTCCTCAATTAGAAATTTTTTGGTCTAAGAGCCTCTGAGGTCCTTCACAAAGCCTCTGTGATCGTTTATAGAGCCTCTTTACCTCAAAAGGGCATCTCTTGACATCTGAGTTCTGATTTGAATGACTAATACAATCACCTCAATCTCTTTCAATGTTTTGGGATAATACAAGAGCAACTTTGTGCTTAGAAGAACCATGCACATAACCTCATAAGTTCTTTACCTACAGAGCTTATGTCACTTTCATCACTTATGAAATTTTTCAAAGGTTATGTGGCACGGGTTATTTTTGAAAGTAACAGTCAAGTGGGTATAGCATATGCCACGTGCATGAGATAAGTGGGAGGCACACGCACTCGATCGTGCACGGCCTTTATCCACGTGGCAATATCTGATTGGGTCATATATGTACCGTCGTTTTTCCAAACGGCTCACTATACGTATGTACTAATTACGGATTTCAAAATTTTTTATTTACCGCTTATAATTCTTACCCCCTCTCAGTATAAATACCTTTCTCTTTCATTTTACCCATTCTTTACCTGCAACTTTCGCTCTCAAGAATTCTAAAGCAAGAAAAAGCAAGAACTTCACTTTTCTACTCCCTTCTTTCTGCAATGGCATCACACTCTGCTTCTTCCAAGAACTCCCAAGCTTCAAATGCCTCGAACCACTCCCTGCACTCCTTTTCACAAAAGGATGATTCTTAATCTGTTGGACAAGAACAACCTCTCACAAGCAGGATGCTTTCTTTCACTAGACACGATTATCACATGAGCTCCCTGAACTTGAAACCAAACAACCACTATGTGGTTTTGGACCCAAAAGGTTTCCCTGCTGAAGCTGAATCGTTAATCAAAATCTTGAAAAATAACTTTCTTGCAAAAGCCCTAACAATGAAAAGAACTGGTATACCTGAATCTTACATTCAAAAATTTTGGCTAAGTGCAAGACATGAAAAAGTGGACAAGTATGGATACTGTGTCATAGGATATGCAACCCATCCCTCAACTGCCAAGATTTTGGACTTAGGCATCAACCGCAGAAGGGTTTCAGAAGTTTTCGGACTCCCAAATAAGGATCAACTAAACCTTGTGAAGTTCTCAGAGGGACCAACAGACTCTGAGATTCTATAATTCCTCAAATTCATAGGTTATGCAGAGCCAATTGCCAATATGATTGACTTCATACATCAGAACCTTCCACCTCTGTCGAATTTCCTCTTCTCGATCTTGAACAAAACCTTAACCTTCAAAGTTGGGAGCCCAGACCAATCGAGTCACGCCATACTTGCTATTATGTATGGCATATACTATGACCTTCCACTAGACTATGTCAGGCTTATCTTCAGAGAGATCCAGAATGATGTGAATGCAAAGCAAGAGGACCAAGCACAGGGTATAGAGCCCAAGAACCTCATGTTCAACAGATTCTTTGTAGTTTTAATCGGAGATGAACTGATCGGGGAAGGAAAACTGCCCGCAGAGGGTAAGTTAATTAAGGTATATGACATGAAGTCCCACAGGCCAACCACACTGAAGACAGGGTACCCAGAGGCAAGACCTCTGTCAGCTCGTATGCTCGTATATTGGGGTAGTGAAGAGGGTACTAGGACTTACATTCGTGGGCACAGGACTCCTGCACCGAGTCCTATAACCCCCCACATGTAGGATTCCATATAGGTGAGATAGTTGTGTACCTTAGGGAAGAAATCACAGAGGGAGCTGAGGAAGATGTGGTCGCAGAGGCACACTTTGTGAGTAATACGAGAGTAGAGCCAAAGAGTGGGGTGGGGAGTGATCGACTCAAGAAGAAAAAGAAAAAGAAAACCCAAAATAGGGTCGCAGAGGAAGAGCCCCCAAAGACTGTGGCAGAGGTGACAGAGACCTCTAAGCCAAATAAAAAGAAGGCCAAGAAAGGTAAGGCCAAAATGGTCTCAGATGCTGAAGTGGTGAAAGTCGCAGAGGTAGTTGAACCTCTGAAAACGAAAAAGGAAAAGAAAGCCAAGAGGTCTATAACTGAAACTATGGTAACTCAAGAAAAGGCTACAGAGGACGCCACTGTAGAACCTCAAATGAGAACCAAGAAGATGAGGTTGGTCAAGATGACAGAAAAAGAAGAACATGGAGCCTTGTCCAAGGCTCGAGAGGATACACTAAGGGATGAACCTGCAGAGGTAGAGGAAGAACCTCTGCAGAGGAGAAGAAGGAGGGTACAAATTTTTGAAAGCCTTGAGGAAAGACCAAATAGTCCGCTGAAGATAGCCACAAAGATAGCCAGACAAGTGGCTAAACACTACTTTGTGGACATTGGGGAGACTGTGGAAATGGAGATAGACGACGTCACAGAGCTCCCCAATACTGATGAAGAAAGAGAGGAGAGAGTAAAGGAAAAATCGTTGGAGGAGAAAGGAGAAAAAGATGCCTATGGCACACCACCTAGCCCACCTCACAGTGCAACCCACATTTCTACCCCTGTAGTTCTAGTACAGAAGGGTATTGAACAAGGACAACACAGTCCGATCCTTAACCAACCTAGTCGGACAGAGGATATTCCTTCATCCTCTGTGCCAATGAAAGTCGGGGAAGCTAAATCCACTGCATCCTTTCAAAAGGATGTTAGTGTAGATATAAGTGTCCAGTTGCCCCAGGACACGCTACTTATCCCCGCAGAGGCATTTGTTGCTTCTGCTCCACCTGATAGCACTTCCAAAACCATTTCAGAGATGGTAGTAAGGATACATGACAACTATGTGGATCTAGAACATCTATAAAGTTCACTCCTTAAGGATCTTGGGAGAGACTCTGAATCCTCCCCCAAGAGACTTATCGACAGAACCTTCATAGACGATTCCTATAAGGAACGTCAAGGATTGAAGAGAAATCCTGCAGAGCTCAACATCACCACAGGCTCTGAAGGTGCCAAATACTCGTTGGCTCAATGTGGACCATGTGTTGGTCCAGAGGTTACCTTGGGCACTTATGTCACAAAGGGCGAGTTTAAAGCCTTTGCTGACTCTGTGATCCAAAAACTGGATGAGTTGAAAAGATCTATCCCCGCTGCTCCCCAACCACCAAATGATGTCGCAGAGGCTCTGCGAGCTAACACAGAAGCTCTACAAGTGCTTCAACGCATTTCAGAACAAAACTCTGCGGATATCAAGAAGCTATTAGATGCCTCAGCCTTTAATGCAACAAAGGATGATTTCAATGCATGTGCCACATCCATAAACATCCAGACTGACGCCATCAAAGATCTTGGTCAGATTGCTATAGAGGAAATGGGGAAGTTTTCTGCAGAATTTACAGCCTCTGGGGTGGAAGATCTTGCCAAACTAAAAGAAGAAATCAAGGACATGACTCGCAGTGTCATGGTCCCAATGCAAGCCCCAGCTTCATCTTCTGTACCACAACCACCATCCTCTGCAAGAAATCTCGACAATCTGGCCACCAAGAAAGAGCTTGAAACTTTGGGCCAGATGTTTCTGAGAAACATGAACCTAATCGGCTCTAACATTTCCAAAGAGGGAAAATCAGTTGCAATAGAGCTGAAGCATATCGTAGCCTCCCTAAAGTTCAAATCTGATTACGAGGTTAACAAGTTCTCCATAGCCGCAGAGGATGTGATGAAGAAGATCAATCGTCATGCAGAGACCAATATCTGAAAGAGAAATAAAAGGAAGGAACCTGCTTCTTGCTAAACAGAGGCAGAGCAGAAGAGGGCCAAGCATGACGACCAGGACCCTGATGCCTCTGGCCCTGGCCATCATGAGAGGGAGAAGGCTACCACAACCACAACTTCTACACCTATAGTCGCTACTCCTCTTTAAGCCATGCCCCTACAGACTGATACCTCATAGGGCACAAAACAAAGAGACAAATATTGTGCCTCTAAGGTAAAAGCCAAAGAATCTGTTGTTGCATCAATATCTCCAATAACAACAACCTCGGCAGGGTCAACACCGAAGAAAACAAATATCAGTGTTGGCACCAACATATTGGCAGAAGAGCTTGAGAAGTTTGTAGAACCATCAAGTACTGAACTAATGCCCACTGCATCCTTCCCAAAAGTACAGTTCTCAAGTCTTGATCTCGTAAACGCCAAAGAAAATGATTCAGAGGTTCCTCCACAGAGCAC
The DNA here is from genome assembly GCA_954870635.1 of Arctium minus. Taxonomy (NCBI): domain Eukaryota; kingdom Viridiplantae; phylum Streptophyta; class Magnoliopsida; order Asterales; family Asteraceae; genus Arctium; species Arctium minus. The sequence continues at coordinate 62,673,054 of OX941088.1, read as the reverse complement.
ACCAAAGAAACCCTCTAAACCCAAAGAATAGATCAAGACACTCTCTGTGGCTAGCATCTCTGAAGAAAAGGCCAAATTGGACCGAGTAAAAGAAATTGTTCAATCGTTGGATGCCATGAGGATTACAATCCCAAGGCCTCCACCGAGAGAACTAAAGTTCGATGAAAACATCCACACATACCTATACTCTGCCAAACCTGAAGACGTGTTCATTGCACCCAATATGCACCCGCTAATAAGGGAGGACGTCAGAAGAAGGTTCAACCAAACAACTCAAGATAGATCACAGGTGTTTTCCACAGAAGACATCTAACAGGTTTTGAGCATGACTCTGCACTCCTTCTCTCACAAGACCATCATGTATGTCAAGTACAAGGTTGAAAGAAAGGATGGGAAACAGTATGAGTTTTCAGATGCTAACTTAAAGAACCTCTGCGCCTATGATCTACCACAATTACATGCCTACACAGAGCAACGCTTGGAGAAAAAGAAGGAGTATATGATCGCAAATGGAAAAATCAAAGAAGTGATGCAAGAAAATGTCAAGTATGATAGCAAGATGGACTTCGAGATAGCTCTGCAGCCTGGAGTCGAAAATCTATCGATTACAAGACCGGATGATCACTTCCCAGGCATAGAAGATATACCTTCCAACTCCGTGATCACAGAGCTTATGTTTGGTTTTATCTACAGAGATGATCATGACATAAAGAAGATGCCACAAATACTCCAACAACACTCTTAAGAGGATCAAATACACAATCACAAAGAGAATTGGCAGAGAAAAACTGTACAGAGGGGACTCGCAGAGAGGTTAATCAGAGACATTGATGCACAGATAAGATACAGAGAGCTCATTATGTCAATGAGAAAAACACTTGCAGAGAGTTTCACCAATCCAATTAATGATTCTCCTCAGTGAACTTTTGTAATAGTTTAAATTTTTTTCATTCATGTAACTTCTTTAATGTAATTGCCTTCTGGCATTTCCTTTTTGATTGAAAAATCAGTCTTCAAAGGTTGAGTTCCTTTCACCTCTTTTTTGTTTCTAACTTAGCCAAACACTCACCATTCCATTTTTTTTTTATTTTTCAATACTTAAGGGGAGATTGTTAGCTCCAACTCATTATAATAGAAGTATTGAAAAATAGGCTAAGTGTAGGAACCTCAGAAGTCTGCTCAAAAACACCAAATACACCACATAAGGTACAATGCTCATAGGACTTTGTCGACCATCTACCGAGAAGATCACAACCTTAAGATAAGACCCATACCACAGAGCCTCTGTGATCTATCACAGAGCCTATGTGATGGCTAACCTCTGGAGATGGAAGACTTGAAGATTACATGACAATAGTTCAAGACAAGACCACGTGAGCCTGTTGTACGAAGATTCTGAGGATCATTTCATGCGGCTCCACGATGTATTACTTTCCAGGTGGCATTCCTTATATGGAATGTCAACCCTTGTCTAGTACTATTGTGTGTTCCCCTTTCTATATGAAGGGAGCACCTCTTGAATTGTAAAACATGCGAGCACACACTAATCTGAGAGCAAATTCTGTATTTCTTTGAGCATATTAGAACACACTTGTGCGTGTTCTTGGTGTAAAAGCAAGTTTATTCAAGCAGATTCTTCGACAATCATTCATTACTTGTTTGTGATTTCGTTTGTTACTTGTTGGTGTGCTTACTACCATTCTAAAACTATTTTACTACACTGTAAACCGCTTCCGCACTCTAAATCATTTGTTTAGTGTAGTTAATAGTGAATCTTGTATAGAACATTGTATTTGTGATCAACAGTAATAAACGCGAATTAAGAACCATATCCAAAATATGGACAAACCACAAGGACTACGAATGTAATTTACTCTTTTTTTAATGGGAAAAGTCCAAAAAAAACCCAATGGACTTTAGTGTTGTGAGTGATTAAGTCCCTAGACAATTTTTTGGAACAAGTCCTTAGACATATCAAAACAAACTTGGACTTTTGGAAACCTGTTAAATACATCCCTATTACTTAAAAATATAACTTGCAACCTACATAAAAGGTAAATCTACAAATTGAAAAAAACAAAACAAAAAATATGTCACCTACTTTATTCTCCTACAAATAAAAAATGAGGAAATTAACTAAAATAGCGAATCTCATTAACCAAATTCATTTTTTAAGATCTTTTCAAAGTCTTTATTTAAAATAGTCAAAGTTTAAGTATAATTTTTTTTTTACCTTACGAATTGTTTTGGGCAAAGAAAAATAATAATCTTCATAATTTGTTACTTAATTTACATAATATCTTCTACATTTTTATTTTCATTTTAACTTTTTATTATATTAACACACATAATCGTATATTAACTAAAATATATCAAAAAAATACATTTTTTTACAAATTACACTATCATAATTGTCTCGTCAATACGTTTAAAATGAGCCTAATATTAAATTTTTTAGATTTAATCTCATATTATTAAATATCATAAATACGTACAAATTATATTTAATATTTACACTTTCTATCCATTAAAGTTATTTATTTAATAATATGAGATTAATATGTAACTATAAAGGTATAAAGTGTAAGTATTAAAGATAATCCGTACGTATTTATGTTAGATCATAAATCTGTTGGATACAAGATCAAGAATACTGAAAGTCAAAGTTCAAGAAGTCAAAGCTGAGAAAGTCAACTCTCATTAAAGTCAAAGTCTTTTGTAATAAAAGTCAAAGTTGTTGTATTTGTATTTTGTTTTTCCTTGTAATAGATGTAGGTATAAATACCTTGTATTCTTTGTATGTTAGAAGAAGTTGTATTCAGTTGTCAAGTTGATATTCAGAGAGAGAATACGTTTGAGAGAAATCGGTAGAGAGAGAGAGAGTTCTAGAGAGAGAAAGTTTGTAATTGTGGAATTTGAAAGAGAAATCAAACAGGTAATTGATTCTTGTTTGTGTTTGTTTTGATTAATTGCATTTAGGAACTAGAATCTGGGAATAACAATTGGTATCAGAGCATATCCAAATCGAAATCAGATCAAGAAATTCAAGAAAGTTTGGTTCGACACTGTGTTCTTGAGCCTAGAATCGAATTTCGAATTTTTGTGTGTATTTGGAGTTGTAATCGATTAGGTTTTGTTCATATAGCATAATCGATCGAGTCTGTGTAGGTAATTTCAAGAATTGCACTGTAATCGATCTTTGATTTTGGTTTTTATTGAGTTTGAAATTCACGAGTCGAGAGCACTGTATTCAAATCAATTTGTATCGTTTTGTGTATTTTATCGAAATTAGTTGTTAGAATTGTGTTCTAGATGTTTAGACGAGCAAATTGTCAAATTTTTGTTCTGTAATTCGAGGTCTAGAGTGGTATTTAGTGAAATCTTGTTCAATTTTTTGAAGTTTGCGCAAGATCCAAACTTTGCACAAGTTCGTTGAGGTTTGCGCAAGTTCATCTGAGGTTTACGCAAGTTTTAACGAGAATTCATCAAGTGTTCTTTATTGAGGTTTGCGTAATCAACGTGAAACGCAAAGTAAGTTTTGCGTATACAACGTGAAACGAAAAGCTGAAGATTGAGTTTGGATCGAAAAGTCCACTTTGAGCAATCAGTGGGTTAAAAGAAGTTCATGTTTGCGTATTTCACATGTCCCGCAAAGTAAACTTTGCGCAATACACTTGTCACGGAAAGTGAGCTTTGCGCAAGTAACTAGATCCGCAAAGCTATTTCACACACAAGACTTGGTTTGCGTATTCAGAGTGACACGCAAAGTGTGGTTTGCATATTCAGAGTGACACACAAAGTGTGGTTTGCGTATTCAGTGTGACACGCAAAGTGTGGATTACGCATTCAGAGTGTTACGCAAAGCTTGTTTTACTTAGAATATTTTCTGAGATTTTTTCAAAACTGTAATATGGCCTTTAATAGTGAAAAAAATTTCTCTAGGGGCGCTGCCCCTTGACCCCACCTGCTAACCGGGTAGCGGGACCCCCGTGCTAAGTCTGCGGAGGGGGACAAAATTCTGATTATGATCAAAATTTCTGAATTTCTATTTCAAGATTTCTTGTATTTTTGTGATTTCATATTTTGGACTAACGATCAGTTCTAGTTTCTTATTGCATATATTTTTCAAACAAGTATATTGAATGAATGAATATGAATGCAAAAGACTTGTTTGAAAATCTGACATTGTATGAAAATGATCATACAATGGAACAAAATGTAATTCAGTTATTTCATTGTATTTTTCAATGAAAATATAAAATATCATTGTATGAAAATATAAAATATAAAATATATTTTTCAAACAGGTTTAAACAAGATGACTTCCAAAGATGCTCTTTCCATTGGCACTGATGTCAAGCCTCCGGTTCTTTTTAAAGGAGAGTACGAACAGTGGAAGGATCGATTCCTTAATTTCGTGGACCGGCACACAAATGGAGAAAATATTCTTCTGTCCATTACAGAAGGTCCTATGGTACCAATCACAGTTCAAATACCTGATGATGACTCATCTGATAGTGAAGATGGTACTGAGGAAAGAGATCAGAAGATGAAAACAGTTCAAGTAGAGTCTGCACAGTATTCTGAGGAACAGAAAAGCCGATATAAAGCAGATAAACAAGCAAGATGCTTACTTCTTCAGAGCATTCCGAATGAGATCTACATCAAGATTGATAGTTACAAAGCAAATGCTAAGAAGATGTGGGATCAATTGCAAAAGATGATGATGGGATCCAAGGTCGGGAATCAGATGAAAGTGGCTAACTGCATCAACAGTTATGAAGAATTTAAAGCCAAAGATAATGAAAGCCTAGAAGATACTTATGAACGGTTTGTCTTGCTTCTGAATGAACTGACAAAGAACAAAGTGAAAAAGAAGCAGCTGGAGAATAATGTCAAATTCCTGAGTATCTTACAACCTGAATGGAAGAAGCATACCCGTAGGATGAAACAAATGAAGGATCTGAATGACATACCGTTACATGAGGTTTATGAGACTCTGAGGCAAAATGAGGAAGAAGTGGAAGAGAAAAGACCTAAGAAAAAGAAGGCAGAGACAGTTCCTGAACCAATTGCATTGGTAGCTGGAGAGAAGAAGAAAGAAAAGAAAGAGAAGAAGAAAAAGAAGAAAGTGATTACAAGTTCTGAATCAGAATCAAAATCAGATGGAGATGATGGAGAAAGCCTCAAACAGGCTATGCTATTATTGACCCGAGCTTTCCAAAAGAAATTTTACAAAAAGCCAGGATCAAATTCTCAGAGATACTCTTCATCTAGTTCCAAGAATCATGAGCATCGAGAAAGAGTTGAAGGAAAGCGATATGAAGAAAACCGGTATATGGAAAGGATGCCGGAAGAAAAGAAGAAGTTTGTGAATTATTACACTGTTGCTGTAAAGCCAGCAAAAGATCCAATCAAATGCTACAACTGTGGCAAGATTGGACATTTTTCTAAAGATTGTCGAAAGCCGAAGGTTCGAAACTCTCAGTATTATCAGAACAAACTGCTATTGGCCAAATAGCAAGAAGAAGGCATAGCATTAATGGTTGAGGACAAATTTTGGTTGGATCATTCTGATCAAGAGGATGACAAAGAGAAGGAAGAAATTGCTCATCTCTGTCTAATGGGAAAAGAGGTCAAGTATGATGAGTTAGATGACAAGACAGCTGATGAGGTATTAAACTTAACTGAAAAAGATTTTATAACCAAAATGGAAGCTATGATGGTTGAGCTTAATGATCTTCAAGTAAAACTGAAGAAAGAAAAAGACAGAGTTGCTAAAAGAAACAACAAGATCTTTGAGCTTAATAAGTCTGTTATTGGGAACAAAGATCTAATTGATTCTTTACGCAAGTCTGCTTCTGATTCTAAACTTCAAGTAGATTGTTTTCAAAAGAAGATTTCTGATTTTGAAGTTAAAATTTCTAAGTATGAGTTTGAGAAGAAAGAATTTGCACTAACTGTTCATAAATTGCAGGTTGAGAACAAGCTTTTGAATAAGAAGGTAAATGGTCTGGAAGCCAAACTCTATGCAAGAGGCCAAACAGATCAAACCATTTTTCTCAATGCACCTAACGAAGAGGCTGATGTTAAGGAAAAAATGGGGACTTGGTTTTGAAAACCCCCCATTATCTTAAGAAAGCCATCAGAAAACAACCAGCACTTTATAATTTTGATTTTCTTGCTTGTGCTGGTAAACATACTCATTTAAAACCCAAATTTGTTACCAAATTACCAGAAGAAGTTGAGGCCAAAGAAACTGAAAATAGAAAGAATGTTAAGAAAATGTAACTACCATTTAACTATGCAAAGTTAAATGATAGTTATCTTTTAGAAACACCAAAAGTTATTTCAAACGACTATTTTGCTAGTTATTCTGTTTCTGAGATAAAGGCAAAACCTGCAATTGCAAAGGTTTATGTTCCTCCACTCATTCTTGAAAGCAAAATAGTTGAGCTTGAAAATGTTTTATATGATGAAAAACTTTTGGTTGATATTCAACAAAGTGTATTTTCTACAGTATTAAAGAACACAGTTTTTCAATCTACATCTACAAAGTGTTCTAAAGTTTCTAAGGCACCTCAAACTTTGTCTGATAATTTTGATGACTTATTTGAGTCTGCAAATGACTTTCTTAATTCTGATGATGGGTGCATAGAAGAAATTGATATGTTTGACTTCAATACTTCTCTTCCTGATCATTCTACTTGTCTTATAGATGATAAAGTGTTACCAAGTGTTATTAATATTGGTGAATCATTAACTAAGGTTGATGAACCAGTTTCTGTAACTGCTGATTACTATGCTCAAGGTAAGAAACATAAGAAACAACGATTACAGAAACAGAAATACATTGGTACACAAAAGAAAAATCAATCTAAGAAATCTGCTTTTCCTAATAAATCTAAATCTTTTGTTTCAGATATAAGAAAGAAAAGGTTGAAAGCTCGAACCGAATGGCGACCAAAAAGGAAGGATGATGAGATAGCTGAATCAGTTAGTAGTGATAATGATGTAGTTGAACAACTTGCTTCTCATAAACAAAACCTTATAACTTCTTACAAGCGTTATTCAATAAAGCAATTGATTCAATTATCTCATATTACTACTAAATCTTATCATTATCGGAGAAATGATTTTGCTTATTCTCATAATTCTTCTGATTGGTTAGGATCTTATCATGTTTATTCTTCAAGATCAAATGTTTTAAAAGTTTTCAAAGAAAAGGAGGGTCCATATTTAAATGGATACCAAAATCATGTGTTAATCTATTAGGACCCGTTTTTAAATGGGTACCTAAATCTATTGTTTCCAGATTTCTCTTGCAGACCCGGCATATGTGGTACTTGGACAGTGGATGTTCCAAGCATATGACTGGGCAAAAAGCTTTATTGTCTAATTATACAGAGAAATTCAGTGGAAATGTCAGATTTGGAAACGATCAGCTTTCACCAATCTTAGGATATGGTGACATCATTCAAGACAATATAACGATTAGTAAGGTGAGTTATGTCGAAGGCTTAGGGCACAACCTGTTTAGCATTGGTCAATTCTGCGATAAAGGGTTAGAGGTCAACTTCAAATCTAAGAGTTGCTCGGTTCGTACTGAAGACGGCACAGAACTCTTAGGTGGACATCGCAAGACAAACCTCTATACCATCAACCTGTCCAAAGTTCAGATTGACAATCAAGTTTGCTTAATGACAAAAGCTTCAATGCAACAAAGTTGGCTCTGGCACAGACGTTTATCACACCTGAACTTTCGTTATATCAACAAGCTGGTCAGTGGGAAATTGGTAAAAGGACTTCCTGAGCTGAAATACGAGAAAGAACACTTATGTGTTGCATGTGAGAAGGGTAAGATGAAGAGAGCTCTGCATAAACCGAAGCCTGAACCAAGCACTAGTTCTCCGTTAGAATTGTTACATATGGATTTGTGTGGTCCAATGAGAACTCAGAGTTTGGGTGGAAAGAAATACGTGTTGGTTATTGTGGACGATTACTCAAGATACACATAGGTCAAATTTCTTCGATCAAAAGATGAGACGCCCGAAGTTCTCATTACTTTCTTAAAGACGACACAAGTGAATATGCAAAGACACGTCAAGTTTCTTCGAACGGACAACGACACAGAGTTCAAAAACAAGATAGTTGAAGAATATCTTGAATTGGTCGGGATATCACATCAGTACTCTGCTGCTCGTACGCCTGAACAAAATGGAGTAGTCAAAAGGCGAAATCGGACGCTAGTCGAGGATGCTCGTACTATGCTTAGCCAATCCGATCTACCTCTAATTTTGTGGGCAGAAGTTGTGTCGACTGCATGTCATACTCAAAATCGGTCCATGATACACCGCCGTTTTCAAAAGACTCCATATGAGTTGATCAACAACAGAACACCAACAATCAAGTATTTTCACATATTTGGGTGTAAATGTTTTGTGCTTAACGACAGAGAGAGTCTGAATAAATTCAGTGCTAAGGCGGACGAGGGTATCTTCATTGGTTATTCTTCAACATCGGCAGCATATCGTGTTTATCTGAAAAAGTCAAAGACAGTTGTCGAGAGCGTCAATGTAACATTTGATGAAGTAATGGCTTATGAACAACTCAGTTCAGAACCCGTGATAACTGGAGTATTAGCTTCTGGGCAAATCAGTCCAGAACCTGCTTCTACAGCGAATAATTCAAATAACGCTTCTACTTCTATTTCACATTTATCTGATTTAGATTTGTTATTTGAATTCTTTTATGATGAGTTTCTAGGTTCTAATGTATTTAATCTGTTGTGACTGACAGGTCTGAAGACACAAGTTGCAATCATCCAGTCACTTCAGAAGTCATAATTGAACAAGAATCCCCCGTTCAGTCAGAAACTCACATTCCTACAATTACTCCTACAGTTGAAGATATACAAGTAACTGTTGAGCCAGAAGTAACTGTTTCAGTTGGGTGTGACAGAATGTCTACTCAACAGCCAGATTCTGCTGTTCCAACTGATACTTCTGCACCTGAAACTTCAACTGCAAATCTCCCTCCTATTATTCAAACTGAAGAGTCTGATAGTGGATTTCTAGATGATGATCATGTTCAATCAGTATCTACTCCACTCCCTCATGAACATCGCTGGACCAAAGAGCATCCTTTACAACAAGTAATTGGATATCTCAACAAGCCAGTACAAACGAGGTCAGCGACTCTTAATCAATGTATGCATGACTCATTCCTCAGCAAGATAGAGCCCACACGAGTATCATAGGCTTTAGCTGATTCGGATTGGGTATCTTCTATGCAAGAAGAGATCAATCAGTTTGAAGCCCTAAAGGTTTGGAGATTAGTTCCAAAACTAGAAGGTAAAACCGTGATAGGCACTAAATGGGTATTCAAGAATAAAAAGGATGAAGATGGTATCATCATAAGAAACAAAGCTAGACTTGTTGCCAAAGGTTACCGGAAAGAGGAAGGCATAGAATTCGATGAGACGTATACTCCAGTAGCGCGCATAGAAGCAATCCACATGTTTCTAGCCTACGCAGCTCATAAGAATTTCACAGTCTTTCAGATGGATGTGAAAACAGCCTTTCTGAATGGCATTCTTAAAAAGGAAGTGTACGTGTCTCAACCAGAAGGGTTTGTCAATGCAGAGAAGCCAGATCACGTCTACATCTTGGACAAAGCCCTGTACGGTTTTGTTGGGAACTGAAGAATTCATCAAGTATGGTTAATGCTGCTGGTTCAAAGTTACTACTGCTAGAAGACTTTAAGGTTAATACTGCTGAGTGTTACTACTGCTAGTACTATTAATACTGCTAGTCATAGTTAGTGCTGCTTGAACAAAGTTAGTACTGCTTAGCTAGTTAGTACTGCTAGTGGTTAGTGCTGCTTAGTAGTTAATGCTGCTAGAAGGAAGTTAATGCTGCTGAAGATTAATACTGCTTATATGATGAAGATTCGTATGAAAGGATATACATGGAAGCTTTGAGATATACATTGAAGATATACTGAAGATATTTTATTTATTGTAATTATCTTTGTATTCAGTATATATAGTGTATAGTTTAGAATAGTGAGTTAACTTTTGTTTTTCATTCTTTTAGAGAGAAAATCAACCTCAAGGCATAGATCCTAATTCTAGAGAAGTAGAATTCGTATTGGTGAGCCTGTTCATCAATATTGAGGTTGAGTGAGTAATCTTGTAACTTCAAAGCATTCAATACAAGTTTACAGTTTGTTGATTACATTCTGTTTTGATTTTCTGTTTGATTAAATATCAAAGTGTTATTCCGCAAACTTCTTTGATATTGTTTCTGAAAATTAATTCTTGTTGAGAATTCGATCCTGACAAGTGGTATCAGAGCCTAACTCTCTCAGAAACAGTTATTCATCATGGAAAATCTTACAGAATCAAGCAGTACTTTGGTTTCTAAGGTTCCAATGCTCAAACCAAGTGAGTTTGACATGTGGAAGATCAGAATCAGACAATATATTCTTCTCACTGACTACTCAATGTGGGATATCTTTGAGAATGGTCCTTCTGAAGCCGGAAGGATAGGACCAGATGGGAAAAGACCTCCACCAAAGACAGATGGTGAGAGGAAGATCAGACAGACAGAGATGAAGGCTTTGAGCACTCTGCTCTTGGCCATTCCCAATGAATATCAGCATCAATTTTGCAACTGCACTGATGCTCAGATTCTCTAGAATGCTCTAGAGAAAAGATTTGCTGGAACTAAGAGCATCAAAAGAAATCAAAGAGATGTTCTAAAGCAGCAATATGAGAACTTCACTTCCACAAAGAATGAGTCTATGACTCAAACTTTTGATAGGTTCAATAAACTCATAGGTGAACTGGCTACTGTAGGGGTGAAGATGGAACAAGATGATATCAACAGAAAATTCCTCAGATCTCTTGGGGATGAATGGACAATGTACACTGTCTCATATAGACAGAGTGATAATCTGGAAGAGAAAGAACTTGATGATCTATACAATGATCTAAGAGTTTTTGAAACTGAGGTAGAAGCCAAGAAGAAGCCCTCTGGTTATATTCACAATGCTGCACTTCTTTCAGCATCCACTGATACTACTGCCAACCCTGAAGCAGTTAGTACTGCCAGTGGAGTAAGTTCAGAAAAAGGCACTGAAACTATCTTTGAAGCCTTTTTGTCCAGTCATAGCAGCAATTCTCTGATTAATGATGATCTTGATCAAATTCACCCTGATGATCTGGAGGAGATGGATATTAAATGGCAGATGGCCATGTTATCCATGAGGGTGAAAAAGTTCATTAAAAGAACTGAAAGAAATAACTTCTCTCAAAGAAGAGAAGATGGAGCTGGTTTTGACAAAACCAAGGTGGAATGTTATAAGTGTCACAAGAAAGGACACTTTGCTAGAGAATGCAGGAGTGCTGTTTCAAACAATAACCACCAACAAGCTCAGAATGGAGGATACAATCAGAACAAGAATCCTGCTCAAGCCCTTGTTTCTCAACAAGGAATGGGATTTGACTGGAGTGATCAAGTTGAGGAAGCCATTCAGAACCAAGCTCTTATGGCAGAAGTGTGTGATCTCCCTACTGAGGTAAGTTCTAATCTTTGCACTAAATCTTGCATTGACACTGTTACAAGATACAGGGATCACAATCAAAGTATGTGTGATGACCTCAAAAGATTAGAAAAAGACAGATAAGATTATGTGTTAATAGTAGAGATATTTGAAGAGCAAATCAAAGACTTTCAAGCTAATGAACTTCAACACTCTTATGACACAAACTATTGGAGGTGGGAAAAGAATGAGTTAGAAACCAAACTGTCTAAGTCATTAGAAGAGAATGATAGGCTGAAAGAGGAACTATCAAAAGTTAAGCTTGACATAGACAAGTTTTCTTATGCTTCAAAAGCAATGGACTCTCTTCTAAAGGCTCAGATACATGATAAGATGAAGCCTGGTATTGGATACAACAATACACCCCCTCCTTACAATAACAACTATATTCCTCCTACATCAGACTTGTTAGAAACTAAGGAGAAAAAGGACTTGTCTGAAGAAGCTTTTAAGATAGATCCTTTGGATGAGGTAGTAGTTAAGGATTTGACTGAGAAAGGAGCCAGTGAGAACAGGGATAATAATGTGAGTAAAAAGAATCCATTAGAAAACAATATTATCACAAATGATGGATGTGGGAAAATCTGGGTCAAGTCCAAGGAGATAGAGAAGACTAAAGGAAATGATAACAAGGTCCATTACAAACAAACCACAGTTGTGAATCCTGGATCTTGTAAACAGTGTGATTGCAATAATGCCAAGAGCCTAAATTCTGGTTTAAAAAGAGGAAATCAAAGAAACTGGAATAATCACTGGGCTCAGAAACAAGGAGTTGATCTGAATAAAATCAATAGACCAAAACCTTGTTTTATATGTGGCAAGTTAAATCATTTGGCTAAGTATTGTTACTTTAACCCAATTAACCAACAGATGAACTTTAAAAGATTTGTGCAAAAACCTGTTGGTTATAGGAAGGCTGGAAAGAAACATGTGATAAAGAAATCTGTTGAAAGTAAAGGCACTTTAAAGAAAAAGATTTTAAAAGAAAGTGTCAAAATGTGGGTACCTAGAAGTATTAACAGTGTTAGTACTGCTAACAATATTAGTACTGCTAACACAGTTACTACTGTTAACAGTGTTAGTACTGCTGAAAATATTAATGCTGCTAATACTGTTAATACCTCTTCAAAGGTTAATACTGCCAACACAGTTACTGCTGCTAACACAGTTACTACTGCTAACAAGGTTAGTACTGCTAAGCATGCAAGTGCTGCCAAGGCAGTTAGTACTTCTAAAACCAGTACTAATTCTAGCAAAAATACTTCCAAGCCTATTATTGTAACAAAGTACTCCAAGAATGAGGAGTTAAAGTTCAAAAATCTTGTCAAGAAAGAATGCAAGTATTTTGATGAGAAAGGGGTACCCAAGACCACTTTGGCTTGGGTTCCTAAGTCATACTAATTGATTTATCTAATGTGTAGGGCAACCAACAGCTCAAGGGAAAGAGCATTTGGCATGTTGATAGTGGTTGTTCTAGGCACATGACAGGAAACATGTCATGCCTTCAGGATTTCAAGCATATCAATGGAGGACATGTTGCATTTGGAAATAATCTTACTGGTGGTAAGATAAGTGGAAAAGGTAATGTCACCAAAGGTAAGATGACATTTGAGGATGTCTACTATGTTGATCAATTAAAGTACAACCTGTTAAGTGTATCACAGGTTTGTGACAAACAACATAGTATATTATTTACTAATACTGAGTGTATGATTCTTGCTCCAGGGTTCAAGGTAGTTGATAAAAGCATGATACTACTTAGAACTCCAAGAAAGGACAATGTTTACTGTCTTGATATGGACAATGTTGATAGTGATTCATCTCTAAATTGTCTTGTTTCAAAAGCTTCTGTAGATGAATCCTCTCTTTGGCACAGAAGGATGTGTCACATGAATTTCAAGACTATGAACAATCTTGTTAAAAATAACCTTGTAAGAGGTTTACCTTCAAAAGTCTTTTCATGTGATGATCATTGTGTTGCTTGTCTTAAAGGCAAACAACACAAAACTTCTCATAAGACCAAAGAGTTAAATTCTGTTTCCTCTTGTCTCCAATTACTGCATATGGATCTGTTTGGTCCTACAAATGTTATGAGTATAGGCAAGAAATCTTACTGCTTGGTTATTGTTGATGATTACTCCAGATTTACTTGGGTATATTTTCTAAGAACTAAGGATGAAACAAGTGGTCTTATCAAATCCTTTATTCTAAGAATTGAAAACCAAACTAATCAAAGAGTAAAAGTCATTAGATCAGATAATGGAACTGAGTTTAAAAATCATGATCTAAACACCTTTTGTGAAGAAAAAGGTATTGAGAGGCAATATAGTGCTCCTAGGACTCCTCAACAGAATGGTGTTGCTGAAAGGAGGAATAGAACACTAATAGAGGCTGCTAGATCTCTGTTGGCTGATTCAAAATTGCCAATTACCTTCTGGGCTGAAGCAGTTAATACTGCTTGTTATGTCCAAAACAGAGTTCTAGTGGTCAAGCAAAAGAACAAGACCCCATATGAGCTTTTAAATAAAAGAAAACCTTTTATTGGTTTCTTCAAACCTTTTGGGTGTCCTTGTACAATTCTAAATACCAAATCTATCTTAGGTAAGTTTGATAACAAAGCAGATGATGGATTTCTTGTTGGATATTCATCTCAGAGTAAGGCTTACAGAGTTTTTAACTCTTCTTCTAGAATAATTGAAGAAAGTGACAATGTCAAATGCAATGAGAACACACCAAATCCAGTTGGGTCTGGACCTCAGTGGCTATTTGACATTGATTCACTAACTAACTCTTTTGGTTTCAGTAATGAGTATACAGGAACAGGAAGTGGAGGATCAGGGATCACACAAGTTCAAGAAAGTATATCTAAATCTGTGATTTTTCCCATACCCACAGTAAAATCTGTTGAAGACTGTGAAAATGAATCATTTACTGGACCAAGTCAGAGTGAAGAAGACACTAGAGATGAGGAGACTCAAGAAAATAATGAAGTGGCATCTGAAAACATTTCAGTTGAGTTGCATGAATCTAATCTTGAGGCTGGACTGAATGAAGAACCTAGTCATAACACCAGAGTTCAAATGAATCATCCTCCACAGCTGGTAATAGGAGATATCTCTTCTCCTATGATGACTAGACATCAAAGCAGGCTTCAGGAAATGCAAGATCAACAGCATACAGTGCTTTCTTGTTTTCTATCACAGCTTGAGCCTAAAAAGGCACATGATACTATGAAAGAATCTAGCTGGATAGAAGCAATGCAAGAGGAACTGTTACAGTTCAAGCTACAAGATGTATGGGATCTGGTAGACCTTCCGAAAGGTCACAGAGCAATTGGCACAAAGTGGATTTTCAGAAACAAGAGAGATGAAAGAGGTATTGTCATAAGGAACAAAGCAAGGCTGGTGGCTCAGGGATATACTCAAGAAGAGGGTATAGATTATGAAGAAGTGTTTGCACCTATGGCTAGAATAGAAGCAATCAGACTATTCCTAGCCTATGCTTCTTACATGAACTTCAAAGTCTATCAAATGGATGTAAAAAGTGCCTTTCTCTATGGGTCAATTGAAGAAGAAGTATATGTCGGTCAACCACCAGGGTTTGAAAACCCAAGCTATCCAGACAGGGTATACAAATTAAAGAAAGCACTTTACGGACTACATCAAGCCCCAAGAGCATGGTATGACACTCTGTCATCCTATCTCTTGGAAAATGACTTTGAAAGATGAGTCATTGATAAGACTCTATTTATTAAAAGAAAGAAGAAGGATATTTTGCTGGTCCAAATCTATGTTGATGACATTATCTTTGGATCTACAAGAAACAACATGTGCAAGGAGTTTGAGGATTTAATGCATCAAAGGTTCAAAATGAGTTCCATGGGGGAACTTACTTTCTTCCTTGGACTCCAAGTTCAACAGAAGTCAGATGGCATTTTCATATGTCAATCCAAGTATGTGCAGGATATTCTAACCAAGTTTGGTTTCTCAGAATCTAAACCTGCCAGCACACCTATGGAAACACACAAGCAGATCACAGCAGATCTTGAGGGGGAGGATATGGATGTGCATCATTATAGATCCATGATTGGCTCTCTCATGTATCTCACAGCATCAAGGCCAGATATAATGTTTCCAGTCTGTGTATGTGCTAGATTCCAAGTTAGGCCAAAGCAATCTCACTTTCAAGCTGTTAAGAGGATATTCAGATATCTCAAAGGGCAACCCAGATTGGGCCTTTGGTATCCTCATAACTCACCTTTTGACCTAATAGCATACTCAGACAGTGATCTAGGTGGGGCAAACTTGGACAGAAAATCTACTTCTGGAGGATGTCAGTTTTTGGGTGCTAGACTAGTCTCATGGCAGTGCAAGAAACAAACCACAGTATCCACATCTACAACAGAGGCAGAGTACATAGCAGCTGCAAGTTGCTGTTCTCAAGTCTTATGGATTCAGAATCAAATGTTGGATTATGGGGTAACCTTTCTACACACTCCAATCTTTATTGACAACAGCAGTGCTATTAGCATTGTGAATAATCCAGTCAAGCACTCAAAAACAAAGCACATTGAGATCAGGTATCACTTTATAAGAGATTGTAATGAAAAGAAACTTATTCAAGTTGTCAAAGTTCACACTGATAATCAGTTTGCTGATTTATTCACTAAAGCTTTTGATGTGGGTAGATTCACTTTCTTGGTAACAAGTGTGGGAATGATCAACTCTGAATAATCCTCTTCTCAAAAAGTGGTTTTATATCTGTATATTATTCTTGGAGTTACTAATCTTCTGTTTCAGGATATGCATAGCAGTACTCAGTGTTTAGCAAGTTTAAAAGGAGTAAGTTGGTTAATACTGCTTTTAGTGGTTAATACTGCTTTTAGTGGTTAATACTGCTTTTAGTGGTTAATATTGTTGTTAGCGGTTAATACTGCTTTTAGTGGTTAATACTGCTTTTAGTGGTTAATACTGCTAGTAGTTAATACTGCTAGTAGTTAATACTGCTCTCAATTAATACTGCTAGTAGTTAATACTGCTTTCAGTTAATACTGCTAGTAGTTAATACTGCTAGTAGTTAATACTGCTCTCAGTTAATACTGCTTTCAGTTAATACTGCTAGTAGTTAATACTGCTCTACGTTAATACTGCTTATATTCCGAATACTATAAATACACTTTGCCCGCCTAAAAGTTCATAACGACTCTTTGCATAATGTTCTCTTGCGCTCAAAACCTTTTTCTCTCTCAAGTTCGAAGTTTTCAGGCAAGCTTTTCACTAAGATCAATGGCATCCATGACTTTCATCGACGAGCACAACGAGATTGCGATGCTACAAAAGCCAAAGCAAGCTGCAGGATTTCATCAGATTGTGGACTTCCTCAAGTCAAGCCACATTGCTCATGCTCTTATTGTATCCCCTACAATCTTTATCGAGCATCAAAGGCAGTTCTGGGCTAATGCCACCATTGTTGTTGAGAATGGTGTGCAAATGATCAAGACAAGAATCTGTGATCAATCACTAACAGTTACTGAAGAGGTTATTCGCATCAGTCTACGTCTAGACGATGCCTCTGGTATAACATCTATCCCAAACGATGAACTGTTTTCAAATCTTACAAGAATGGGGTATGGAGGCCCATTGGGAGTTTTCAAATTCTCTAAAGCAAAATTTTCACCCCAATGGCGCTTCTTTGTCCATACTCTTATGCATTGTATCTCCAAAAAGACTACTGGATGGAGTGAGTTCAGCAGCACAATTGCTTATGCTTTAGTGTGCTTGGCCACTGCCAGAAAGTATAATTTTTCTAAAATGATTTTCAGTGATCTTGCCTCAAACATGGGACACAAAAAGAGCTTCTTTATGTATCCCAAGTTTGTTCAAGAAGTCATTACTCATGAATTGACGGATATACCTCAACCTGTTGGGGTATATCTACCTAAACCCCCAAAAGGCAAGGTTTTCTCAAATATGAGAAGATCTTCTGGGGACTCTGAAGGAGTTGACACCCCATTGTTCTCTACAATGACGGTGGTGTCCCAAACCAATGAAGGTATGGCAGCAGGGTCAAGGCCCTCATTAGACCAACCCACTGCTAGCCAAGCCCAACCTTCCCTCTCAAAATCAATTCCCCAGTCCCTTCTTGAAAAACCAACCTCTCCAATCACCCAAACTTACAAGAGGAAACAGGTAAAGAAGGCTCCTTCCCTTCTTGTACCATTACCCACTAAGCCTATAAGCCCTCTAAGGGAGAATTCTCCCCTAGAGAATATCCAAAGGGAAACCACAAGGGTGTCTCCCAACCCAAAGGAGGTTCTCTCTGAGGAGGAGGTAGAACATATGGGTGATGAGGCTGCCACTACTCCTGCTAGTACAGAGGAGGAAAGTGGTAACATCAATAAGACCTCCCCCATGGCAACTTTGATTGAGCAATCATTTGAAGGTCCCTGGTGCCAAGAAACCACAGGGGTGGATAGTGCTTCTGCAAGGCAGAAGACTTCCACTAATAAAAGATCCAATGATCCTTCAAAGGAGGGTAACACTTCTGGAGAGGGTGAGGACAGATATACGTACTATGAATTGATGGAAACAATGGGGAACATCAATCAATATGTTCTCAAACAAGGCAAAGAAATTGAAGAAATGAAGCTAGTCATTCTGTCACAACAAGAACAGATTGCTAAGCTGAAGAGGATGGTGGTTAGTCTGGTACAAAGGAAGAAGAGAAAGCAATTCCAACTAAGGAGAAGGAAGTCTGAAAATGATGCTCCCAAAAAGGGGGAGATCAACATGGAAGAAGTCACAAGAAAGGGGGAGATTGATAGAGAAACACTTGATGTTGAGGGGGAGCAGGAAGCAGAAACACAAACAGACTCAGTGCCAAAAGAATCAAAAGAAGCAGCAGAAACAGTTACTACTGCTGACATTAATAAAGCAGCAGAAACTGTGAAAGAAGTTTTAACAGATCTTGAGATTGCAGAAACCTTACTAAAAGCCAAGAATGATACTCCCAAGGTCACTTCAAAGACCAAAGGTGTAATCATAAAAGAACAAGGTGAAGTGATCAAGAAAGATAACAGTAAAAAGGTAATGAGCAAAGACAAAGGAAAAGCAAAGATGGTAGAATCTGATCAACCAATCAAAAAGCAAAGGTTGGTTGAATCAGATGAAGCCCTAGCTAAAAAGATGCAGGAGGATTTTGAAAAAGAAGAAAGAGTTCAGATGGAAAAGGACAGGGAAATGGCAAAAGCTCTAGCTGCTGAACTGAATGAAGCTTATCAACAGAGTATGGCAACTGAAATTGCACAGAAGAAAGCTGCAAGTATGAAGAAATCAGTAGTGAAAACAGCTGCAAAGAAGAGAAAACCCTCAAAGAAATTCCTAGGTACCCAAGAGAGAAACAAGATGATTATATTTCTTAAAGGTGCTGTAGGAGTCAAAAAGGAGATGTTCTCCAAAATGTCTTTTGAGAAGATCAAAGAGCTCTATGATTCAGAGATGTTAAAGCTTCAGGGAAATGAAACTGCTAGGGTGGAGATGGAGAAGAGGATAAAAGAAAGTAATGATTTTGATTGTCAAAAGCCATTTCCAGATGAGCAAGAAACACCTCCTAAGAAAGAGTCCACTCTGGGAGAAAGTCTAAGAACTTTAAAAAGAACAAAAATGATGGCAAGGAGAAAGCCAATCAAGAAGCCTAAAGTATCTGAAGAAGAGGCTAAGAAGGTTGCTGAAGAAGAAGGGGCACCTGAGTCATCTAAACAGACAGAGCCATCTAACACTGATGATGTAAATTTGTATATGGTAATGATGGACAAAGTGCCTGAACCAATTTTAGCAGAACCTGTAGGAGTTAAGCCTCCTGAGGTTATTCTCTGGGATACATTAACAGTGGATGGAAAGGAATACATAAGGCTGAAAAGAAAGGATGAAAAGTATGAAGTGTTCAACACATGGGCAAAAATTGTCAGAACCTGCTCTAGATCAGATCTTGAAGAGATGTTTGAGATAGGAATGAAGTTGTATGCAGATATTCTAAAGGCTCCAGGGATTTCAATTACAAAACTGGTAATGGAGTATCTGTGTATGATGTTCAAACCTGAAGAAGTAGAGCATTTGATTAAGGATGTCTTCAAATCAGTAAACAGTTGGACTCTATATGAAATTAGTGGAGTATATACAGTGACTTTGGATTTAAATCACACTGAATACTTCCTAGTGGATAGAGTGTATAATCATAGCAGATTGAAGCTACATGCCATGCTGAAGAAAAAGTTGAGGTGTGTTCCAGATTCAGAAATGGCTAAATACTTGATTCAAAGAACCATCAATCAGAGTTTGGGATTGGATGCAAACACTGGAATTTAGGCCATGATAGAGTTTTGGGAGCATCTTGAAGATTAATTCTGAAGAACTTGACTTCTCTTCCTAAAAGTCAAGTTAGGGGGAGATTGTTGGGAACTGAAGAATTCATCAAGTATGGTTAATGCTGCTGGTTCAAAGTTACTACTGCTAGAAGACTTTAAGGTTAATACTGCTGAGTGTTACTACTGCTAGTACTATTAATACTGCTAGTCATAGTTAGTGCTGCTTGAACAAAGTTAGTACTGCTTAGCTAGTTAGTACTGCTAGTGGTTAGTGCTGCTTAGTAGTTAATGCTGCTAGAAGGAAGTTAATGCTGCTGAAGATTAATACTGCTTATATGATGAAGATTCGTATGAAAGGATATACATGGAAGCTTTGAGATATACATTGAAGATATACTGAAGATATTTTATTTATTGTAATTATCTTTGTATTCAGTATATATAGTGTATAGTTTAGAATAGTGAGTTAACTTTTGTTTTTCATTCTTTTAGAGAGAAAATCAACCTCAAGGCATAGATCCTAATTCTAGAGAAGTAGAATTCGTATTGGTGAGCCTGTTCATCAATATTGAGGTTGAGTGAGTAATCTTGTAACTTCAAAGCATTCAATACAAGTTTACAGTTTGTTGATTACATTCTGTTTTGATTTTCTGTTTGATTAAATATCAAAGTGTTATTCCGCAAACTTCTTTGATATTGTTTCTGAAAATTAATTCTTGTTGAGAATTCGATCCTGACAGGTTTAAAACAAGCCCCTCGAGCATGGTATGACGTTTTATCTAATTTTTTGGTCAAGTCCGGTTTTTCTAAAGGTAAGGTTGATACCACTTTATTCATCAAAAAGGAAAAAGCCGATATCATCCTTATTCAAATATATTTTGATGATATAATATTTGGTTCTACAAATCCAAAATTTTGCAAAAACTTTTCTAACCTCATGGTGTCACGTTTTCAAATGAGTATGATGGGAGAGATGAATTTCCTTCTCGGATTACAAGTTAAACAGTTTTCTACGGGAATTTTCATTAACCAATCTAAGTACATTTTGGACATTCTTCGGAAGTACAAAATGAAAAATTGTAAACCAATTGGAACCCCGATGGCACTAGGTACTAAGATTAACACTGATCCTTCGGGTAAAAGTGTTGATGTTAGAACTTATAGAGGTATGATAGGATCGTTAATGTATCTTACATCTAGTAGACCATATATTATGTTTTCAACATGCTTATGTTCTAGATATCAGGCTGCTCCCAAAGAATCCCATTTGGCTGCTGTCAAACGGATTTTTAGATATCTGAAGGGGACTGCAGACCTTGGTCTGTGGTATCCTAAGGATACTGGGTTTCAACTGACTGCCTATTCAGATGCAGATCATGCAGATTGCATGTTGGACAGAAAGAGTACTTTAGGTCACATTCAATTTCTTGGAGACAAGCTCGTTAGCTGGGCTTCAAAGAAACAATTATGCGTTTCCACATCGACTGCTGAAACAGAGTATGTAGCTGCTGCCAGTTGCTGCTCTCAAGTCCTATGGATGCGAACACAACTACGAGACTATGGATTCAAGTTCGATAAAATTCCAATATATTGTGACTCGAAGAGTGCAATCGCAATATCTGCTAATCCTGTCCAACATACGAAAACCAAACACATTGATGTAAGGTATCATTTTATTAAAGATAATGTAGAAAAAGGAACAATTGAACTATATTTTGTAAAAACAGATTATCAACTTGCAGATTTATTTACCAAACCAATAGATGAAAAGAGATTTAATTTTCTTATCTCTAAGCTTGGTATGTTAAATCTGAAAACATAATCAGTTATTACCTAATATAGTTACATATTGTTATTTTTCATCATTTTTCTTTATCATTATGTTTGAAGGATATATGCACTTTAAATGTTTGCTCATGATCTCAAGGGGAGTAAGAGAAGATTAAAGATGAATCATTATTCTTTTGAGGGGAAGCATAACTAATTTCTGCATTTTACTTAACTGATAATTTTTTGTGATGCATGATTTTAGGGGGAGCTTATAAGCCAAGTCAAAAGGAGTAAGACTATGATTTTTGTGAATAAAGTTGCTTTGACTAGACTTTGAGACTTGTGCAGGATGAGAGAAGCTGACAAGATCATATCTTAATGACTTCAGCTTGACTTCATGAGATTTAAGATTGCTCGAAAAGGTAAATTTCTTATCTTAATCTCAAATATATCTGAAAGAAGGACAACTTTTAGATATTGAAAACATGTTCTGAAATGTTCAAACCACTTCCCGATTTTTAAACAGATTTTATAATTTGGAAGTGTGATTTTAAATGTTTTCATTCTATTTTTGTGCTTAATTGATAAATAAACCTTGTGTTTCCAAAGATAAATACTTGTGTATTGTCTTTTATACTTACTTTCAAGTATTCACACACATCGGTTTAATTTTTGATCAAATTGTTCTTACCATGTCTCTAAATTGAAACAATTTTTCGATGGTAAGACACCCCACTTGTATTTCAATGAATTTTGAGCGATATTTCATTTCGAAACGTCATTTCAAGAATGTCTATATTTTTGTTTCGTATAGACAATATCCATTATTCTTGACCTTAAGTTATGATTGTTATATCATTCATTTCTGATCATTTTCATACAATGTCAGATTTTCAAACAAGTCTTTTGCATTCATATTCATTCATTTCATATACTTGTTTGAAAATGCTTCCATGTTTAAAAATGCTCATATCTTCATGATTATATTTTGAGCATACATTCATCTGACATTTGTATTATTGAGCTTTAACTGATAAAGTTAAACCATGTTGAGCAACATGCTTTATAGGAAAAATATGGGTTCTTTGTGCTAGGACTTAATTGAAACTTCTATGAAATCACGTTAACCAGTGATTTATACCCAAGAAGTTAATCCTTTAGTGATTGAGTGTGAGGAGTCGAAAAGAAATGAGTGTGGGCGTGATGAGGTAAAATGGAAATGAGAGTTTGGTTAGATGTGAGCTTAATTGATAAAAAAGAGAGAGGGTGTGAGATCAGAGTAAAAGAATATAAAACTCTGCACCAACTACTTTCTGATTCGGGAAGCCACATTACTAGCGTTTCACAACTCTTTGGTGAAGGTTATTGAAACAGACAACTAGCTCATGTCAACTCTTGTTAAAAACCCCACCAGCCACTCATTTTCTTCTCAAAAAGAAAATGTTTCATATTTTTCTGGGGACGCAACATATAATCTATCTAATTTTCATTTGGAAAATCTGGATATTGAATAAGAAGGAAATTTGCCCCACCTTCGCACTTCAATCATGCACATTGAGTCTGTGTTTATATACTGTTGTCTCAGTGGTTTACACTATGTTGAGCCTTAAAAAGCAATCATTCGTGCTTAATTCTTTCTACACTTGCACGAACACACAAAGAATTTGTTTCTTTGTCATAACATTCATAGAAATTGCCTTTGTGGTATTTCAATGATTGGATGGAAGCCCTGGGGGAGTGAACATCAAAAAGCTCATTTATATTATGTATTCGTTACACACAGTGACTTCGTGTTACTGACAGGCATTCTAACTGATTCATTTGTAGATTCAGGAGTTACATGTTCTAATTTTGTCTGGATTTGCAAAGATCTAGATGAATACTTGGTTATGGATCACAGAATCAGAGGCTCAGTTTGACAAATCAGAATGGTCAAAGACATTTCTTGGAAGAAAAGTTTTGATGATATAGATGTTCAAATCATCAAAAAGGGGGAGATGGTATCAAGAAATGATAAAGTTTTGAGAGATGATTTTCAAAAATGTCCAAGTCAGAAGATTCAAAGTAAAGATTTGAAGAAGATCAAAGAATTTCTGAAGATTTGAGGAAATTTTCTTTGAAGATTATTTGCTAAATCAATCCGAGCTGATTATGAAGATAATTTCTTTCCAAAGTCTGAAAGTATTTTGTGAAAGTTTTGGGGAGATTGTTAATCGTTTGAAGACAGTTTTGGAAAGAATCTCATCAAAGAAAAGAGGAGATTGTACTGACAGAGCTTAAAAGTAAAGACTGAATTGCTAGATCTTTCAACAGTGATCTTGAATCCAAAGGGGGAGATTGTTAGATCATAAATCTGTTGGATACAAGATCAAAAATACTGAAAGTCAAAGCTGAGAAAGTCAACTCTCATTAAAGTCAAAGTCTTTTGTAATAAAAGTCAAAGTTGTTGTATTTGTATTTTGTTTTTCCTTGTAATAGATGTAGGTATAAATACCTTGTATTCTTTGTATGTTAGAAGAAGTTGTATTCAGTTGTCAAGTTGATATTCAAAGAGAGAATACGTTTGAGAGAAATCTGTAGAGAGAGAGAGAGTTCTAGAGAGAGAGTTTGTAATTGTGGAATTTGAAAGAGAAATCAAACAGGTAATTGATTCTTGTTTGTGTTTGTTTTGATTAATTGCATTTAGGAACTAGAATCTGGGAATAACAATTTATCATATTGAATAATATAAGATTAAATTTAAAAACAATATTGAGTCATTTTGAACGTATTGACGAAACGATTATAATGGTGTAATTTGTAAAAACCTATTTTTTTGATATATTTTAGTTAATATACGATTATGTGTGTTAATATAATAAAAATATAAAATGAAAAAATAATAGATATAAAAATAAATAAAATAAATAATTATAACTTTCTAAGGACGCCAAATGTAATTTTTTTCTAGAACTAAAAGTAGAGTGTGAATCTTTACACATAAAATATTATAGGTATGGATGTTTTTTAGTTTTCCTTTTTTTTTTTGAAAAAAATCCTTATGCATAAGACAAAACAATATGCACAAACTTGGCTATTTTAGAAAAAAAAAAATTGAAAAGTTGTTAAAAAATGAATTTGGTTGATGAGATTGATTGTTTTAGTTAATTTTCCCATTTTTAATTTGTTTGCGGATAAAGTCGTCGAATATATATTTTTTAATTTGTAGTGTTACCTGCTATGTAGGTTGCAAATTACATTTTTAAGTAATAAGGATGTATTCAACAGGTTACGAAAAGTCCAATGATTTATTTAACAGGTTTTGAAATGTTCAATGATTTATTTGTTCAAAAAAAATGTCCAAGCACTTAATAACTCATAACACTAAAGTCAATTGGGTTTTTTGAACTTTTCTTTTTTAATTAATTCAATACTGATGCGACTTGCAATAAGAATTGATAAAACGTGAATTAATTAAAGAAAAAGATTTATCAAACTAAAAAAATAATTTCTTTTTAATTATTTTTAAGCATAGCAAATAATTTTTTTCCAGTACCAAAGTTTCAATTTTTTCTTTTGTCCATTTTAATTGATTACTTGATAATCGTGTAGTATTTGATAACATGGATATCAAGTTTGTCGTTCCTTTTTTGAAAAAAAAATCGTAAACAAATAATCACGTCATCAAATATTACAAAATCAACAGGTTACTGTGATCAAAGTAAATACAAAATTATAAAGTTTAAACTTTCTTACATCAATTAAAAAAATCATTACAATAAAAAAAATTCAATCAAACAATATTGCATTTTAATATACTTTGTCCATTATAAAACAACACTTAGGGGTCGTTTATCCAAACACTTACCCGATAAGTATTTAGCGGTTAAATTCAATGCTATCACTTACCTTATTGGGTAAGATCTTAGTCCATTCCAACGGTATCGTAAGCAAATTTTACCTGGTAATCGTTCATCGGGTAAGAACTGTCGCCCTCACTTACCGGTAAGAAACTCGACCATTGTTTTCGCTCTTAACAGGTAAGATTATCGGTCATGTCATATTCATCGATTAAGGTAATACAACTTGGTAAGTTTGGTAAGCGCTTGGTAAATGACCCCTTAGGGTCTGTTTGATAGCAACTTAATTAATTTAATGTGGCTCACATCTTATTCAGTTACTTACATATGACTTTTCAGCAGTGGCTCAATGATACATAAAGTGTTTCAGTAAGGGACCGTTTACTAAACGTTTATCGGGTAAGTGCTTACCGATATCATTTACCTTATTAATTGAGTATGGCAAAGACCGAGAAACTTACCCGGTAAAAAACAAGACAAAAACCAAGAGTCTTACCAGGTAAGTGTGGGAAACTACTCTTACCCGGTAAGCGCTTATTGCCAATATTCTTATTGGATATCCATTGGATCTGATTGGATCCATCTGACATCCAATGGATGATCGGATTTGATTCATCCAATGTGTTAACTTAATCCAATTTTCTAAGAATGAAACAAATTGATTAATCAATTTTAATTTGTTTTAAAACCAACCCAAAGAATTTAAAACCAACACAAAACAAATTTAGATTTAAGCAAATTGTAAAAGAAATAATTGGATGATAGTTGGATGGAGAACAGGATGGTAATTGGAAGGTTAATTGGATGGGTAATTGGATGTTGGTCGGTTCGGTTGGGTCGGTTTTGGTCAGTTCTGGACTGTCATCCAAGAACCGACCGATCCAAATTGGATGTTCAGATTTTCAATCCGATCCGATCCAATTACAATTGGATATCCAATTATGGTCAGTGGGTTTCTATTGGATCGGTTGACTTTCTGCACATCCTACTTATCGAGTTTATGATGCTTACCTATCCATTTTCATAGCAAATGATGTTACACAATACGGTAAATGAAAATTAATCTTTTACCCGTAAGTGCTTACCCAATAAAAATTTAATACACACACTTCATCTAGAAAAAACTTCGTCCAAACAAAAAATTTGTCCAAACAAAAAATTTCTCCATTTAAAATTAGTCTACACAAACAACTCCATAACTAAGGGGGTGTTTGTGATTGCTTATTTGAGGTATTTTTTTAACTTATTGTGATTTGACACTGGAGATAAGCACTTTTGAGTGTTTGTATGAGAAAAAATTAAAATGACTTATAGCAGTGCCAAACCGCTGAAAAACATTTTTTGATAAGTCATTTGGTTTTAACTTATCAACTTATTTGAAAAGTGTTTATCACATTTTTGGTTATTTTATATGTATAAACAATCTCAAACACTTTTAAATAACAATTTATTAGTTTATTACGTTTTGGTACCACAATAAGCTAATCCAAACACTTTTTTAAAAACTCCGATTTAACACCGCATAAGTTGATAAACACTTTTTAAAATAAGGATAATTTGTTTAAAATAAACAATCCCAAACACCCTCCAAATAGAAAACAATTCAATCAACTTTATCAATAGCCAATAGCCAATAGCCATTGGATTTGGACAACAAACGGCTCACCAACCCCTACGTAAGCAGAGGGTCGCTAGTGCTGACGTCGTTATTAACCGATTACTTCTTTTTTAGAGAGGTCTATAAATACAAATAGAAAAAAGATTTTTACCAATTTTATCAAAATTAAATATATTTGTTTAATTATTATTTTAAAAAACCGAAATTTAAAACACAATATTAGGGTTTTTTTTAAAACCTCTTAATAACTCTTAAGTCTGAATCGTTCAGACCTTTTTATACATCACCTCTTATTTATACTATATTATAAAGCAGATATAAAAAACTCTTAAATACAAATTATTAGGCACAATGTACCATCATTTTATGTAAGATTTTAAAAATCTCTTAATTTACAAGTATCAAAGCACAAGATACATATTACTACTGCAGGCTTCTAACACCCACCAATTTGGTATGTGCGGGACCTTCCTTTTATGCAGACTTTTCCATGTATCACTATTAATTAATATATTATATTACTATAAATTTGTTTGGTTATTTTTTCTAGATGTCATTAAAATATATAAGATAATCATTGAATTATAACAAAATACTTAATTTTTTATATTAAAAAGATTATATTATTAAGCCTAAATTAAACAAATTTATAAAAAAAAAAACATTATCACTTTTCTCAAAACCAACCAAAATCGTACTGTAAATCGACAAAAAAATAAAATAAAATGAAACATTAAAATCATGATGTATCTCGCCGCATTGCACGAGTACGCTTCTAGTTAATCATAACTAAAATAAGACTTCAGAATTTAGACATCTTAGAAAACAAACGACACCTTAGTGTCCACTACAAGATAATTTAAATAGAAAGAATTTAATAAATTTTCTTTTTCAAGGTTTTTTTATTTTTAAATTTGTAATACTTTTATTTCCCTTTACAAAGTTGTAATTATGTTTCATTAATTTTAGAGTGAATTACACTGGTGGTCCCTATGGTTTGTTCAAATTTTGGATTTGATTTCTAAAACAAACTATCTACACTGATGGTCCCTAACTTTTCATTTTCATAACACTCATGATTCATCCACTTAACGAAATTAGTTAGCAACCGTTATGAAAGATTAATTGATTTTTAAACAAACTATATGAACCAAAAGTGTAATCTACTAAAAGATTTGATGTAATTCACGTTTTTTTTAATTTTTTATTAAAATTTGTTTATATATTTAATCATAAATCTTTTATTAAAATAAAAAGCATATACTGAATAAAAAAATTATATTTATTTAAAAACTATTAAATTTACAAAAAAATATAGCGTTAAAAAAATCTCAAGTTAAGAAAAACGAATGAAGTCAAGATAAATTCGTATATCTTTAAGGAATTGAAATATATATAAGCAAAATATTGAAAATTAAGTTCGGGAACATCGGATTATTAATATATAGTCAATCTACAAATAATTAAAATAACAATAAAATAAAAATTATAAATTAAGATTAAAAAACACTGATTATTCAAACAATTAAGAAAAACTATCATTACAACCAAAATAGGTTTATATGACACACAAAAATAACTAAACGTCCTAAACACCCATCTTTTTGTAGGACGTTTGTTTTTATAGAAATGTTTTTTAAGTAGTGTCATATAAAATTGTTAATGCGACGTTTTGATATTATAAATGTCTTAAAAACCTGTTAGGACGCTCAAAAGCATCATACAAACTTAGTTCAACACCTTTAGATAAAACACTTTATTCTTTTGTCCTATAAATTGAGTTTTATAAAATAATCTATTAAGATGCTTAATTTTTTCGGCATCATATAAACCTAATTTTGTTGTAGTGATAATTTTTCTTAATCGTTTGAATAATCAATGTTTTTTAATCTTAATTTATAATTTTTGTTTTGTTGTTATTTTAATTATTTGTTGTTTGACTATATATTAATAATCTCACGTTCACCGAACTTAATTTTTAATATTTTGCTCGCATATTTTAACTCCCAACTTAAAATATATGTGAATTTATCTTGATTTCACTTGTTTTTTTTTCTAAACTTGAGATTTTTTTAACGCAATTTTTTTTTGTGATTTTAATAGATTTTAAATAAATATAATTTTTTGTATTTAATATGTATTTTATTTTAATAAATATGATTTGTGATTGGATATATAAAAAAAATTAACAAGAAATTAAAATGAACATGAATCCCATTAATTTTAGAGTAGATTACACTTTTGGTCCCTATAATTTATTTAATGATCGATTAGTCCCTCATAACGGTTGTTAACTAATTTTGTTAAGTGGAGGGACCATGAGTGTTATGAAAATAAAAAAGTTAGGGACCATCAATGTAGTTAGTTTGTTTTAGGGACCAAATCCAAAATTTAAACAAACCACAGGGACCACCAATGTAATTCACTCTTAATTTTATCTGAAACTTAATATATATCTTAATTGCATCAAATATGTGAGACAACCTCCCAAATGAAGATTTAGCAAATATGTTCCATCGAAACTAAGGACCTATTTATCAAATGTTCCATTGAGTAAGTACTTACAGACATGAATCACAATCTTTACTTACATTATTAAGAAACACTTTTTGCCATCAAAATGAATTTGTCGTAAGTGTCTTTTTACCCAGCAACAACAAATGTTTACTGGATAAGAGTCTTCTCGCTCATTTATCAGATAAAATGCTCACTCTTTTGCAATGCCTCTTAAAGGGTAAGATTCTCGCTCCTCATTATACTCACATGGTAAAGTAAATGACACTCGATACGTGCTTACCCTGTAAGTATATGGTGAACGACTCTTAAGTATATTCATTTTGATCATTTATTTATTGTTGTTATTAAAAATTGGAAGGGTTGTTTGGTTTTTTTTTTTTTTTGAAAAACCTCTTAATAACTCTTAAGTGGGAATCGGTCACACCTTTTTACATTCAGACTGTTTGTTTTTTATTCCATTGTTCAGAACCTTTTAACCCTTAAATACATCTGAAATAAGAAGTGGTGAGCTAGTTCTTAAAACCTCTTGTAACACCCGTAATTTCGGGTAGTCATTCGCTATTTCGGGTTCGTTTAGACATTTAATGATCTTGCGTTAGTTCATGCTTGTTTGGTCTTAATTTGCGAAGTTGATCAACCACTTCTCGTCGAAAAATCGGATCATATCGGGTCGAAGTCGCGCCTAGAGGGCTTGGGGAAACTATGGCCGACGACTATGCCTCAGGGCATAGTCGCATAAGTCAAAGTCGCAGTTTTGGTCAATTTTCTAGACAAACTCAGTAACCCCGGGGTGAGATGCGACATTGCCCCGCGATTATGACCAAAGAAATGTCGCCAGGTCATAGTCCCCGACGAGGGACTGTTGTATAAAATCTGATTTTCGGGATTTTTAGCTTGGGAGTGTTTTGGGAGCAGATTTGGGGAGCCCTCCTTCAGCGATTTTAGGTGAGCTTCTAACCCTAGATTCCATCTCTTCATTTATTGAACTCCTACAAGCATTAATGGGAATTTAATGCTTGTTTAGGGTGAACTTGTGGTAGACCTAACTTGTATCAAACTCTTAAGTCCTCAATTCTCCACCTACCATCTCTAGGGTTTGATTTCTTGTAAGAAATCACCAAGGTGAGTGCATTTCTTGTCCCTTCTGCTCATATATACGCTTAACAAGGGTTTAAATCTATACATGTATGTTTGTTATATCCTTATTTGATTTTGTGAAGTATGACCTAATATCCTAATTTTGGGAGATGTTGTAGGTTGGTAAGTTGGGTTTGGAATGAATAATGGTATGTATCAAGTAACATGTGTGTGTAGGTGAAGGGAACGTTTTATGTTGGTCTAATACCACTTGTCTCATGGCTAAAGACCCGGTTTGGGTTGATGTCTCCAATAGGCTAAAGACCCGGTTTGGGTTGATGTCCCAAGTAGACTAAAGACCCAGTTTGGGTTGATGTCCCAAGTAGACTAAAGATCCGGTTTGGGTTGATGTCCCAAGTAGACTAAAGATCCGGTTTGGGTTGATGTCTTGAATGGCTAAAGATTCGGTTTGGGTTGATGCTATCAAGCCAAAGGGCTTGAATGGATTTATAAGCGTGTCGTCGAGAGTTGTATTGTATTTCATGTTTAGTAACAAGTCGAGCAATTTTGGTTGGAAACCATAAATACATGGATGTACATATGTTGTAATTTCATTTCATTACTTACATTGCGATCATATGTTCTCACTAGGCTTTAGCCTAACACTTGTCTCTTTGGTTGTCATGTATGACAGGACATCCTAGTGGCGGGAATCATCGTGAATGAGTGGTCGATCGTGTGATCGAGAGCGGTCCTTTTGGGAGATCTAGAGACCGACTTATACGATTTGATAGATACACATTTTGGAAGGATAGCGACACCCGACCGTAATCTATTTGACCAATTTAGATTATTAGGTTGTTGATTATATTCTTCACTCGTTTGGGTTTGTGAATATCATACTATATTCCCCTCTTTGGGATGTTATGCTTTGGCATGGTTGAACTTTACCGTATTTCACAGGTTTACATGCCCCCTAATGTTTGGATGTTCGGGTTTACTCTATTTATAGACGTCAAATTGCTGGATTTTCGAATCTTTAAATTCCCCCATTTCAAGGGTGTTACAAGTTGGTATCAGAGCAGTAGTTTAAGCGAACTAGGTATGAATGTAGAATACCTAGACTTAAGATGTGACTTTAAGTTATGATTGTGTGAGAATAGGTAGAACTCTTAAGATAGGATAGTTTTAGAGTCGACGGAAATTACACTAATTGAGGATTATGGTAATGGTGATGAAAGTTTTTACGTATCGCATGTTCATAAGTTCACTTAGCTAACGTTATTATAAAGATGTTTTACATGATTATGCTTGTTTTCCATTGTTATGACGATTAATGAATGTAGTAGTACGTTTCCTTGTCTATAATTCTTATAATATAGATCTCATCTATGTTCTCGCATATGTGTGACAGCCAATGGTAAATACTCGTAATCGGCCGGAGGGCCAAGAGGCATCGACATCTACGGCCGACCACCCTAGAGTTACAACGACGAACTTACCCCCACGACCGCAAAATATTTTGGGCGGAGGACCCGAGCATGTACCCCGTCACAACATAGTCACATCCGAATCGATAATGGAAGAGGTGACTTCGGAATCAAGGATGATAGATTGAATGATGCAAGCCATGAACGCGGCGATGGCCCAACAACAGGAAATGTTTTAAAGCTATTGGAAGACCGAGACACTAAAAACTGTAGGCACGAAACAGTTGCGGAAAATGTGCTCGTGGCAGGATCTGGGGGTACCGGACCTGGAACTCACGTTAATGAAACCGCAACCCCGTAAGCGGGACAAATGACGAACGCTTGTACCTTCAAGGATTTCCTTGGATGTCGACCACCAAAATTCAATGGCACATACGATCCGATTATATCTATGAATTGGGTTCGAGAGATGGAACAGGCTTTCAGATCAAGTGAATGCGGAGAAGGACAGAAGGCAACGTTTGGTTCTCAGATGTTGAGAGGGGCGACCCTCACGTGGTGGAATGTTTACTCCTCTTCAGTGGAGGCCACGGTGTTGGCCAAACTAAGTTGGCCGACCTTTAAGAAGAAATTGATGGAGGAGTTTTGTAATGAACGAGCCATAGACAGGATAGAAGAGGAATTTCGGAATCTGACGAAGGGAAACTCGTCGTTGAAAGAGTACAACCGTCAATTCATAGACAAGCTGGGTTTAATGGGACATCTGGTCCCGACTGAGAAAGAGAAAATCAAGGCCTACACAAAAGGATTGTTGTTCGAGATGAAGAATCTAGTGCGAGTGTCTAAAGCCTCTACTCTTCGCGAGGCAATCGAGGAGGCGCAACTGGTGGAAGACTCCTATGGTCCGAGCAAGGTAGAGAAGAGTGGACTGATCGAGAAGAGAAGATGGGAGGGGAGTTCTACACCCTCAAGGAGGACGAGACCTTTCAATAACAATTACCGTGGGAAAGAAGTTATACGAAAATCTAGATGGTGCTCTAAATGTCGGGGTAAGCATGTTGGTCCGTGCACCTCGGGGGGGACAAAATGCTTCAAGTGTGGAAAATCGGGTCATGATCGTCGTGATTGCCCGGTCAGAGGGATCACGTGCTATGAATGCAAGGAACTGGGTCATATCCGGAGTGAATGCCCGAAGTTGAAAACGGGGGAAGCAGGGCAAAGAAGACGGATCCTCTTAGAGCAATGGGAAGAGTGTTTCAAATGACCACCGAGGAAGCGAAGGCTTCGACTGATGTGGTGCAGGGGACGTTTTTTTCTAAAATCCATACCTACGCGTATATTGTTTGATTCCAGCGTGAGTTTTTCGTTCGTGTCAGATTCTTTCTGTCAAAAATTAACCGTGCCCACTAGTAGATTAGAGGATGATTTAGTGGTAGAACTAGCGGATGGTGACCAAGTAGTAATCCAGGATATTATTAGGGGTTGCAAATTAGAGATCGAAGGAAAAGAATTTCTGGTTGATCTAACGCCGATGGTCATCGGAGGGTATGATGTCGTTATCAGGATGGATTGGTTAGCGAATAACCATGCCGAAATCCTTTGTGCAAAGAAGTTGATACGAATTCCAATTCGAATGATGAGTCAGTAACCGTGTACGGCGAGAGATGGAAGGGCGAGATGGCAATTATCAGTATGGTGAAGGCACAAAAGTGTTTATCGAAAGGATACTCTTTCTTTTTGGCGTATGTTATAGATGCTAAGCTCGAGAAGAAAAAGATTGAAGATGTGGAAGTGGTAAAAGAATTCCCTGACGTATTCCTGGACGACTTGCCTGGATTACCACCCGATCGCCAGGTAGAGTTCAAGATTGACCTAACTCCGGGAGCGGATCCGATAGCTAGAGATCCGTATCGTTTGGCCCCGTCAGAGATGAAAGAGATGATGGGACAACTACAAGACCTTCTTGAGAGAGGATTCGTAAGACCGAGCTCGTCCCCGTGGGGAGCGCCAATTTTATTCGTGAAGAAGAAGGATGGCACTATGCGGATGTGCATAGACTATAGGGAGTTGAATAAGGTGATCGTAAAGAATAAGTACCCACTCCCTAGAATCGACGATTTATTCGACCAACTTCAAGGGGCGGGATGCTTTTCAAAGATAGACCTTCGTTCGGGCTACCACCAAGTGAAAGTCAAGGAGGACGACATTCCGAAGACCGCGTTTAGGACGCGCTACGGGTATTACGAGTTCTTGGTGATGCCCTTTGGTTTGACGAATGCCCCGACGGTGTTTATGGACTTGATGAACCTCGTGTGCCGACAGTTTCTTAACAAGTCGGTTATCATGTTCATCAACAATATTATGATTTACTCCAAGGATGAATCCGATCATGTGAAACACTTTCACGACGTGTTGGAAGTCTTGAGGAAGGAGAAGCTTTACGCAAAATTCTCCAAGTGTGAATTTTGGTTGAAGGAGGTACAGTTTTTGGGACATGTAGTCTCGAAGGACGGAGTGAAAGTGGACCCCACGAAGATAGAAGCCATGACGAGTTGGGAACCTCCCAAGAGCCCATCCGAGATCCGAAGATTTCTAGGGTTAGCGGGTTATTACCAAAGATTTATTCAAGATTTCTCCAAGGTTGCTTCAACGTTGACGGATTTGACCAAGAAGAATGTGAAGTTCGTGTGGACCGAGTCTCAAGAGAAGGCATTTCAGATGTTGCAAAAGAAGCTTTGCGAAGCTCCAATTTTATCCTTACCGGAAGGGTCGAAAGATTTCGTGGTTTATAGCGACGCCTCTAAGATGCGTCTTGGGTGCGTGCTCATGCAAAGGGGAAAAGTTATTGCCTATGCGTCAAGGCAAGTAAAAGTGCACGAGAAGAATTACCCCACTCATGATTTGGAACTAGCGGCGATGGTGTTCGCTTTGAAATTGTAGCGCCATTATCTTTACGGCACGAAGTGTACCTTGTACACGGATCACAAAAGTTTGAAATATGTCTTCGATCAAAAGGAATTAAATATGAGGCAAAGAAGGTGGTTAGAGCTACTCAAGGACTACGATTGCGAATTACTTTACCACCCAAGTAAAGCAAATGTGGTGGCCGATGCGTTAAGTCGGAAGAAATATAGTGGGAAACTCCGAGCCAAACTTGTAAGGATTGAATTGGTGTCAAGCCTTATGGAGAAGATCAAAGTGTCACAAGCTGAGGCCTTGTTGGAAGAAAATCTCAAAGATGAAGTGATGACCAAGCAACGACTACTTTTGACCGAGGACATAAATGTTTCAATGGATGCATTTGAGTGCCAAAGATTGGAGGGAACCGAGAGCTACTCTTAGAAGACGCACATAAATCCAAATACTCCATCCACCCGGGAAGCACCAAGATGTACAGACATTTAAAATTGCACTATTGGTGGCCGATTATGAAGTTGGATGTGGCACACTATGTTGAGCGGTGCGTGACTTGTTCGCAAGTAAAGGTCGAGCACCAACGACCTTATGGGAGCCTACATTGAGTGGAAGTGGGACAAGATCACCTTGGACTTCATAACCAAGCTACCAAAGACATTGTGGGGTAATGACACCATTTAGGTGATTATTGATTGTTTGACCAAGAGTGCTCACTTTCTCGCAATGCGGGAAACCTTGCCAATGGATAAACTAACAAAGCTCAATATTAATGAAGTGGTCTCTAGACACGGTATACCCTTGTCTATAGTCTCTAACCGTAATAGCCATTTTACCTCAAGATTTTGGGGGGCTTTGCATCAAGAATTGGGTACTCGAGTAAATTTGAGTACGACATACCACCCACAGACGGACGGACAAAGCAAAAGGACAATTCAGACCTTGGAAGACATGCTCAGATCGTGCGTGATCGATTTCGGTGGTAATTGGGACACTCATCTACCTTTGGTGGAGTTTGCTTACAACAACAGTTACCACTCTAGCCTTGGAATGGCACCGTTTGAAGCCTTGTACGGGAGGAAGTGTATAACCCCCGTGTGTTGGCTAGAAGCGGGCGAGAAATAATTCGCCGGACCGAAAATTGTATAAGAGACGGTCGACAAAGTCAAAGCAATCCGGGAACATTTGAAGGCGGCCCAGGATCGACAAAAGAGCTACGCCGACAAGAAGAGACGACCGGTAAAGTTTCAAGTGGGGGATCGTGTTATGTTAAATGTATCCCCTTGGAAAGGTTTGATTCGTTTTGGGAAACGCGGGAAGTTGAGTCCCCGTTTTCTTGGACCATTAGCTATTATTGAATGCATCGGGTTGCAAGCGTACAAATTATATTTGCCACCGGAAATGGACGACATTCACCCTACGTTTCATGTGTGCTATCTACGGAAATGTTTGGCGGCGGAAGAAAGTGTTATTCCTTTGTCAGAGATTCGGGTGGACGACAACCGTTGTGTCGAAGAACCCGAGGCCATTTTGGAGAGAGAGACCAAGAGACTTCGATGTAAGGAAGTCACGATGGTCAAAGTGCAATGTAGGCACCATCGAGGTGCAAACGTAACGTGGGAGGCGGAAGAGGATATGAAACGTCATTACCCTCATTTGTTTTTGTAGTAAGGATTTCGGGGACGAAATCATCCCCAAGTTGGGGAGGATTGTAACACCCGTAATTTCGGGTAGTCATTCGCTATTTCTGATTCGTTTGGACATTTAATGATCTTGCGTTAGTGCATGCTTGTTTGGTCTTAATTTGCGAAGTTGATCAACCACTTCTCGTCGAAAAATCGGATCAGATCGGATCAAAGTCGTGCCCAGAGGGCTTAGGGTGACTATGCCTCAGGGCATAGTCGCATAAGTCAAAGTCGCAGCTTGCGGTCAACTTTATGGACAAACTCAGTAACCCCAGGGTGAGGCGCAACATTGCCCCGCGACTATGACCTGGTCAATGTCGCCAGGTCATAGTCGCCGACGGGGGACTGTTGTATAAAATCTGATTTTCTGGATTTTTAGCTTGGAAGTGTTTTGGGAGCAGATTTGGGGAGCCCTCCTTCAGCGATTTTAGGTGAGCTTCTAACCCTAGATTCCATCTCTTCATTTATTGAACTCTTACAAGCATTAATGGGAATTTAATGCTTGCTTAGGGTGAACTTGTGGTAGACCTAACTTGTATCAAACTCTCAAGTCCTCAACTCTCCACCTACCATCTCTAGGGTTTGATTTCTTGTAAGAAATCACCAAGGTGAGTGCATTTCTTGTCCCTTCTACTCATATATATGCTTAACAAGGGTTTAAATCTATACATGTATGTTTGTTATATCCTTATTTGATTTTGTGAAGTTTGACCTAATATCCTAATTTTGGGAGATGTTGTAGGTTGGTAAGTTGGGTTTGGAATGAATAATGGTATGTATCAAGTAACATGTGTATGTAGGTGAAGGGAAGGTTTTATGTTGGTCTAATACCACTTGTCTCATGGCTAAAGACCCGGTTTGGGTTGATGTCTCCAATAGGCTAAAGACCCGGTTTGGGTTGACGTCTCCAATAGGCTAAAGATTCGGTTTGGGTTGACGTCTCCAATAGGCTAAAGACCCGGTTTGGGTTGACGTCTCCAATAGGCTAAAGACCCGGTTTGGGTTGATGTCTTGAATGGCTAAAGATCCGGTTTGGGTTAATGCTATCAAGCCAAAGGGCCTGAATGGATTTATAAGTGTGTCGTCAAGAGTTGTATTGTATTTCATGTTTTGTAACAAGTCGAGCAATTTTGGCTGGAAACCATAAATACATGGATGTACATATGTTGTAATTTCATTTCATTACTTACATTGCGATCATATGTTCTCACTAGGATTTAGCCTAACACTTGTTTCTTTGGTTGTCATGTATGACAGGGCATCCTAGTGGCGGGAATCATCGTGAATGAGTGGTCGATCGTGTGATCGAGAGCGGTCCTTTTGGGAGATCTAGAGACCGGCTTATATTAATTGATAGATACACATTTTGGAAGGATAGCGACACCCGACCGTAATCTATTTGACCAATTTAGATTATTAGGTTGTCGATTATATTCTTCACTCATTTGGGTTTGTAAATACCATACTATATTCTCCTCTTTGGGATGTTACACTTTGGCATGGTTGAACTTTACCGTATTTCACAGGTTTACATGCCCCCTAATGTTTGGATGTTCGAGTTTACTTTATTTATAGACGTCAAATTGCCGGATTTTCGAATTTTTAAATTTCCCCATTTCGAGGGTGTTACACCTCTTATTGTCGCCTCAGTTCATATGTTATTCTTTCTCTCAAGTCGTCTCCAAACGTTACAAAAACAGTCTTATTGATTCAGATTACAAACTGTAGCACCATCTTCTATTAATAAGAAGTAAAATAAGACTTCAGAGTTCAGACATCTTAAAATACAAATGTCAGCTAAGTTTATAAAAACTAGTTAAAAATAGAACAAGTTAAATGGGTCGAGTTGAAAGTTATCCAAGAAAACATGCGAACTTAGTCACACTTACACTTAGAATCATATATATATATATATATATATATATATATATATATATAGACTGAAGTTCATGTGAGACCAAATAGTTTCCGTGAGACCGGTGAGACCAAACTTTAAAGTATGAAACTTCACACCAAAAAACTGTAAATGTAAAAAAAAATCGAACTTTTCATAGGGAAAACACCGTAAATGTTACGTTCACGGTGTTTTTCGCTGTGAATGTTCGTTTTTTTTTACCTTCACAGCGTCTTCACTGTGAAGGTTCGGATATACCTTCACAGTCTTTTATCTGTGAAGGTTTGATTTTTTTTTAACTTGGTTTAGGTTTTTTTACCATCATAGTGTGATTACATTATGAAGGTTCGAATGTTTTTTACCTTCACAGTGTTTCGGTGTGAAGTTTCATGTTTTAAGGCTTGGTCTCACGCGGTCTCACGGAAACAGCTTGGTCTCACGTGAACCTGATCCAATATATATATATATATATATATAGGGTCAGGTTCAAGAGAAAACTCTAAATAATCGAAAAACTAAAGAACAACCTAATAATCCTAGATTAAACCCAATCCAAAGGACATTAATAATTATCAATTAAATGATTTTAAATTAATGAAAATGGTGTTATAGGAATTTAGCTTCTATTATGATAAGGAAAGATAAGAAAGAAGGCAACAAATCGTTGCCTAAAATATAGCAAAATCTGTTAGTGGGTTAATTTGAATCAACTGAGAATATTATGCAACTATTCGATGTATTTATCATCAATCTTCAACCAAATCGATTGGTAATTTCGACTTCAATTGAGAAGATTAAGCTGCAACCAATCGATTAAATGATCGAAATGGAACCAGTGGTGGAAAACATAAACGAAGAATCCGATAATGGAGGAAATCAGGGCAGAGATAGATTCAATGATGATGAAGACGTTGATTGTGATTTAGAGGGTAACGATTTACAATCAGGTAATCATTCTAAACCATTATTGAAATGACAATTAATGATTTACGAACGTTAAGTATGATGATTGAAGTGAACTAGTTTTTTGAGTTCTAAAGTAGCCATGGTCGTAATTTAGGGTTGCAGGTCGTATATGCATTTGTGCATATACGAGTGAGAATAAGAATGTATAATCTTAGTAGGTTGCTTTTGGTCGAAATTAAGGATTGCAGGTCGTATATGCACAAATGCATATACGAGTGAGAATAAGAATGTATAATCTTAGTAGTTTGCTTTTGGTTGAAATTAAGGATTGCAGGTCGTATATGCACAAATGCATATACAAAGTGAATCTAAAGAATATGTGTTCTTATGAGTTTGCTTTTGTTGTTGAACTATTGAAGATAATTGTCTATTGTTAGTATATAGAATATTACGAGTCTGAGTGACAAAGTGATTGAAATGGATTATATTAGGAGTAATTTAAGATTCTGCATGTATGCATTTGTGAATAAAATCCCTAAACAGTTAGAAAACATGCACAAATACATATTATGAACTAAATAACCTGTTACAGGTTCATGTGTATGCACAAGTGCATGTTATTCAAAGATTATCCTGTGATGTTATGAACAAGTGCACGATATGCACAAGTACACGTTGTGAACAAGCGCATGTTATGCACAAGTGCATAACAGAAATGAATGGATTTGTTAGCCAATGTGCATATAAGGTACTATACTATTTGCATTATGCATGTGTATGAATACTAGTGAAAGTATGACATTGTGAATGAATAATTAATTTAATTATTTTCCAATCTAACTATTCAGGATGAGCAATTGAAATCAATAATCCAAGAGGATCAACGTTCTATATACCAAGGGTGGAGGCTTGTGTTATACCTAAAGTTGGGTGGGTGTATGAGTCAATTGATAAAGCCATTGAATGTTATTCAACTTATGCAGATATAGCGGGGTTCGAGGTGAGACGGGGAACACAAAAAACAAAAACCAACGACATAATCAAGTAGAAATATGTTTTTGTGCAGTAGGTCAGGGTACCCAAGAGACGTACAAGTTGACACATTGAACGGAAAACCGGATAAGAAGAAGCGAAATAGAACTTTCAAAAAAGATGGGTGTAATGCGTGCATAAAGTTTAAACTTGTTCCCGACACATCATCATACAGAGTATATGGGTTTGAAGATAAGCACAACCACCCACTGATCCCTCCCAAACATATGCATCTTACATGGAAGAGAAGACAATTACTATATTGTGACAGAGAAGTAATAAAGATATGTGTGACACAAAAACTTGGTGCATCAAAGACCCATACCTTATTGTGTGGCCTAAAAGGTGGGCATGAAGCTGTGAGTGGAACAAAGGTGGATTTCAAGAATCATCAGAAAGACTATAACAACTACATTGGAGGGGGGGGGATTCAAAAATGTGGATTAAGAAAATGAACAACCGGAAGGAACACGTACCAAATTTTGTATTTGAATACAAATGTGAAGACAGTGAAATGGTGGTTGCTTTCTGGGCGGATGATATTGCACAGTGTAATTACGGGGCATTTGGGGATATTGTCTCATTTGATGGTTCATACCGTACAAATAGGTATCAATTATCTGTATTTTAAAATACCAATAATCACATGTGCATACTCCTTAACAATAATAACAATGTTTATTCCTTTCAGGCACCAAATGATATTTGTACCATTTACTGGTATTGATAACTATAAAAAATGTGTCACATTCAGAGCAGGATTGGTTGCGCATGAGAATGCGAACTTATTTGAATGGTTGCTTAGAGCTTTCTTAAAAGAACATAAAAAGGAACCAACCTTAGTAGTTACAGATCAGTGTGCGGCTATGAAGATCGCAATAGATATTGTTTTCCAGACAGCAAGACATGGGTTGTGCATGTGACACATAGGTAACAAGTTGACATCAAAGGTATGAAAATATGATCTTGAATATGACATGCACTTTGGGCAATTTATGATACGAGATTGGTAGTGCATAGAATGCACATGTGCACAACAAACACTTTAGATTGGCATGCACTTGTGCATCACATGCATTTGTGTATAGCATGTAGATACTAGTACACTACACTTACTTCTACTTTCTATATATTGCACTAAAAAATACAATATAACTTATTTTTAGGTCAATTACAACGTTTGCCACTACACTGACTTCAAGGCAAGATACAACAAATTGGTTTGGAATAATAAGTTGACACCAGAAGAGTTCGAGAGTAAATGGATCTCATTAATTGATGAATTTGATCTACAAGGCAATACATGGTTGGCTATGATGTTTGATATGAGGGAAATGTGGATACCGGCGTATTTCAGAGAATTACCCCTTTCAGGTTTGATGAGGACAACATCACGATCAGAAAGTGAGAATTATTTCTTCTCACAATTTGCACATTTTGGTGCAACACTGCTTGCTTTTGGTGATTCATTTGATGCTTCCATGGATAAACAACGACACGATCAGTCCATCCTTGACCATAAGACAGCAACGACGTCACCTACCTTGAAAACCCCGCTAGCAATTGAGTAGAATGCAAGTATGGTGTACACCCATGACATGTTCATCTTGGTTCAGAAGCAGATACAAGATTCAATATGGTCATGTTCAATCACAAATCAACATTCAGAAGACGGTACAGAGGTGTCTACTATCACAGAAACTACAGATATTGAAGTGAACGATAATGAAGGTGATACAAATGCCACCCCCCTCCCAAGAGAGTTCACAAACAAGGTACGATTTGTTAGTTGTAATCAAGCTTTGTATTTTTTTTTTCAAATTTCACACGTGATTGATAAAAATGCACTTGTGAATATTGCAAATTGTTCTAACCATTGCCTAGT
Organism: Arctium minus; assembly: GCA_954870635.1. Taxonomy (NCBI): domain Eukaryota; kingdom Viridiplantae; phylum Streptophyta; class Magnoliopsida; order Asterales; family Asteraceae; genus Arctium; species Arctium minus. Next base: position 62,630,519 of record OX941088.1, on the reverse strand, counting down.
AAATTGACATAAAAAATACACCTTGTAGGTTGTACTGCAGAAGAGTAATGAGACAGTAGAATGTACTTGCTTACACTTTGTGTTGCACGGGATTTTATGTCGTCATATATTTTGTGTGTTGAGGCGTCACAAATTTCAAAAAATACCGGAGAAATACATACTAAAGCGATGGATAAGAGATCTAATACCCACAGAAATGTTGATGAAAAGGATATGGCCGGGAGAAACAAATGAGAAACGGACAAAACTTGTGCATGAAAGAAGAGCTGCATTTGACCATTGCGTTAGTATGTTAAGCAATGACGATGATAAGTTGGAAGAATATGTGAAGCAACTAATTCAGTTAAAGAAGTTAATCGAAGCTAGTATGACTTCACAAACAAGTCAGAACAATGATAGCGTGATGGAATCAATTATCGGTATCTCGAAGCCTGATGTGATTGACATACATAACCCAACAGGAATATGAAACAAAGGATGTGGAACTGGAAAAAGATTGAAGAGCAGGGTTGAGAAAGCTATATCTGAGAGTACCAAAACGAAGAGATTATGTAGAAGATGTGGAGAAAAAGTTAGGCATGATTCTAGGAATTGTCCTTTAAAAAATAAAGTGGGTGAGTAGAATATCTAGTCTCAAGTTGTTTTCAAGAATTAAAAGTTTGAACAACAGTAGGATATTTTTACATTTGTTCAGTATTTGTTTGAGAATTTTCATATAAATTTTTAGAGTGAAAACGAAGATTTATAATTGTTTCATACATTTCTCTGTGCTATAAATGAATGTTATACACAAATCAATTGACCATACTACCAACGCCGGGCTCCATCTCATATTGGACTTACATGGAGTATGAGATAGATGACATAGTAGACTAGTGTTTGACACCCGTATAAGTGCCCATAATCGAATTAGTGCATGTTATTCACAGGTGCATGTTATACACAGGTGCATGGTGATGCACAGGTGCATAACATGTATAGAATTCCTACCATGACACTGACGCGTAATAGAAATCATTTAAAGTTAAAACCATGATTGAAGTGAAAAATTATAACCGATTCAGAAGATAAACATCAATCAAATTGTTTAAGTATCAACACCCAACAAACAAAAATATAAAAAACCATAATCCAAATAGCCATAAACGAAAATATGTCCATACCCCTAAAGAAACATGTTCCTATTCCACAACTATCGCAAAAAACGCTTCTCCCTATCGCTAAATGTATCAAGAGCACTTTCCATTAGAGCCTTCTGGGTTTCTCGATCGATGACATCAAATTCATCCGCCATTGTGCACATTTTAGCTCGATGAATATTCATATCAGAAAGTAGAATCTTGGCTGCATATTTGTACCTCAAACGACTCAACTACACATGTTGGTTAGAAGACTCTTTATCTAATACACAATCCCACTGGCTAACTGATTGACCCATATACGTTTCCATGTGATGCATGACAAATATGCCACAGTCTGTATAATTCTTCTCTGTGCGCCACTTCATTTTCAGCCTAACCAAGTTGCACTTTTCAATAGCAGTCGCTTTTCTATGGGACACAAAATGGAGATATTCAACAAACACATTTTTCTGAAAATAAAAATAACAAAAAATTAGACAAATAACCAATATAATATACAAAAATTAATAAGTGTATCAATAAACATGCACTTGTGCATATACTACTATAGATATGCATTCTAAAATGTGTATGTACTCACCAATAATGAAGGGGTATTCCCAAACTTGTTTTTAACTGGAACATCGACATAAATATTGTCTAATACAACAAACGAAGCCCTCTTAAGGTTGAAGATTAACAAATAGCAATGTTCAGCTTCAACGATTGGAAAGAAAACCTATTAAAATAAAATTAATATGAACACATTAGTAACAACCAAATAACAAAAATAAATAAGACTATAATTAGACCGAATCAACTCATAAGATCAATGTTCTTGAAAGACGTGGACTCTTGGTGCCTATCCATTGCTTGAGTTACGTTAACAAAAAAATTCCCATACATCTCAATAGGACTCATATCAGTATTTATCATGTCATGTGTCTGAATAAACGACAACAAATACGTGTTAAAGCTAATAACGATTGAATGGAAAAATTATCGTAAACATTTAATAAATATATATTTATATAATGACACAAACCAGCATCGACGTATGAAAAAAATATCGTGAAAGAGATTCGGGGGCCTTGTTCATTTCTTCGGCGTTAAGCAGCACACTCCATGTATCAATAACATTGGCAATCACACAAGCTCCAGGTATTAGGATTTCCATTGTGACACGATAAGCCATGGCGCCAAAGTCAGTCTCAAACACACGATGGCTAACATTGGAACAAAGATAATGCTTAAGGGATAAATATATAGATACAAAAACTGACTAAAACGAATTGTATTCCTTGTAATATGGAGATAAACATGCACAAAGGAATGGTATGCACAACCGCATGTAATGCACAAGTGCATGACATGCACCTGCACAAGTGCATGTTATGCAAAAAAATACCCTGTTATGCACATGTGAATGTTATGTGTAAATTCATGGATACTACATAATATGTAAGACCATAACTGGTTCGTAACATGTAAAACCATATGTGGGGCATCAAAAGCATTAATATTTAAAAAAAAGGTTTGAACTTACTAAATGTCACCCATCATCGCAAATAATGATCTTCAAATCTTGAAGTCCACACCAACGAGTTTGGCATCAACATTAACATGCCTCCTCACATATGGCGAACAAAAAACGGCAGTGACTTTGACAACCCTTTTACCATCCTTCTTCGTCGGTTGAATTTTACCCCTCGCCACTTTGGCTGCGTGACTACATCGTCCATTTGTTGAGTCAAGTTCATGGAGAAATCAGGGCCGTCAAACGAAGGAGTGCTCTTCTTCAAATTTTCTTCCACAGGTTTGTCTGCTTCGACAAGATAACCAAGAACTTTCGGGTGATTGAAAAATTGCGTTAGTGTCTCTATATCTTCATTACACAGTGGTTGGGTCCTACCATTGGAGTGATCACATTACTAAGAGCAGGAGTAGCTTTAAAGAAATCTCCTACTGTTTCTTTTCCCTTGAACCTCTCATACTTCTGGCTGATCGCTTTAATAGACATAGCTGCCCCATCATTAGATAACCCTCCCACAACCTCAGTCGCTTTTTCAGAATAGTTATGTCCACAAATTTTTGATTTCCATTTGTATAGCTCCTCATTTTGTGGAAATAAATTGAGTCCTTGGTTGACATAAGACAAGATGTTGGCCTTGAGTTGTTGCATCTCCTCATACTTCGTCTCAATCAACCCTATGAACCCCTGTAAAATGTGACACTAATTACTAAATATAATCAATAAAAAATTGTCATACAGAAGTGTGCAATGTCCATATACCATTTATACTTTAGAACATTCCCATGTTGATATACATGCATACACATATATTTAGCAAATAACGGTGTGTATTTAAAAAGGTGCATGTGATGCCAAAGTGCATGTGATGCACAAGTGCATGTGATGAACAAGAAATTGTTATGCACAAATGCACGTTATCTGTGACGATAATTACTTCCAATACCCTTGTACGAACATGATCAAAATGGAGTTTATATACTAAATAAGAGATATATACATGTAGTATACAATTCATATACAAATATTAACCTGAACATCTTGTGGTTGGGGGTCGGGCCTACGTGCATCATGATCGATTACCTCCACAGCTTGAGCAAACTCATCAACATGCACGACACGGTAAAGGATGTTAACTGGACCATGAAAATCTTGATTGATATGGAAGATACCGAATCCCCTTTCCATAAGATCCTCATGCTCTCCTGTCTTCAATAAATCTGTTGTCCATCCTAGCAACGCGAGTCTTTGTCTCAAATTAGGACTATGCATGGAATGTGTCGCATCAACATACAATAACTACAAAAAATACAATCCATAAAAATATTTATTCACATGTGGTTAACAACATTAAGTTAATTAATTATTAAACAAGTAAAGACTAACCGCCAATAGCATTAATGGACCAACAAAAAACACTTGGGATCTTCTCGTGACCACTCATCTTTGCATTCAGCAACACGGTTAACCATGATCGAGCACCAATCCATCTTATCAATATCATATCTACCAATAACTCGATGAACTATACCCAACATGCATCTACCCATCTTCATTGTTTGACATATGGTGTTTATAAACAAAGCCAAAAAAAATCATCCTAAAAAATGGCCCCCCTCACGACTGGTCGTAATAACTCTAACAATGTCAGAAGGGGTAATCTTAGTACTAGGAAATTGAGTATACCATTCCTTAGGTGTTGGATCTTCCCTATCCCGTAATCCTAAGCTTAGTATATCAATGCCTTCGTTGGGAATACCAAGCATGGCATGCACAAGATATTCAGACACATTGATCAGACCCCTTCTAGTCTTGATCTTCAAATTTATAGGATCAAGATTATCGACAACCCAATACCCTAATATAGACGGGATAGAGTCAATTTGGAGAGATAACAACGACCCAAACCCCATATGAGAAACATCATTTTTTTGTTCACCCGACAGTGAACGTAAGACACCAAACAATTTATTGGGGGACATTCGGGTTCTAATAATTGGATGATTGACCTCCTCTAAGTCCCCTTCATCTACAAGTACTCTTGCTCGTTTTATGGCGTTGGGAACTTTTTCCGTCTCACCTTCCCTATGTCTTCGTTTGTTCACGATTATATCCTTGTCGGAATTCACAACGACCAATGATGTACTTGTTGAACCTGTTACAAAATTGATTGAACATAATCAGTAATGATTTTGGTGTGTATGTATCTCATAGACATATTTTTTTAAGTATGACATAACTATATGCACAAGTGCATACTAGACCAACTATAATGATTAATTGAACATACTGGAACAACCATAAACCAAATTATGGATTTGACACATACATTAAATCCTATTTGAACATAAATGTTTGCAAGATACTAACCTCTACTGACTTGATTGAACATAATCAGTAATGATTTTGGTGTGTATCTATCTCATAGACATATTTTTTTATGTGTGACAAAACTATATGCACAAGTGCATACTGAACCAACTATAATGATTAATTGAACATACTGGAACAAACATAAACCAAATTATGGATTTGACACATACATTAAATCCTATTTGAACATAAATGTTTAAAGATACTAACCTCTACTAACTACAATCTCTGACTAATCAGTGTTCTTAATTAACCTAGGACTTTTCCTAGTAAACCTGAAAAAAAAACGATTTTATGATATTAGGGAAGAAAATATGATGAAAAATAGGGTTTAAAGGTTTAGCAAACATAGAAATTGTAGGACAATCAATGAAAGTAACACAAAAATATACCTTGTTCAGCCATTGACCGAATCTGGCTTCTCTACTTGTCTGAAAATCGGATTTGTGCCCTAAAACTGCAAGATATATGATCCATAAAAAGATACAAATCGATTAGAGGTACTAGTAATGGAATAGGAATGACAAAAAGCAAAATAGCCTCAAATCCATTCAAAATCAATGAAATAACGAAGATACTAACCCTAACCCTAACCAAAATTGAGGGTGTGCCCGAAATCGACTTCAAAATAGATGGAGATGATGAAGAGATGTCAATTTCGAACAAGAATGAAAAAAAACTACACGTGAAGCTCATAGAAGCGATGGGGATTATGATGTTTATTCCACAACGATGAAGATTTTTCTTTTCAATCGATGAAGTTTTTGCTTTGCAATCGATAGTGATGTTGCTTTAGAGCTCGATCGAGATTGTGATCGACAAAATCGGTGGTAGAGATAGCTATCGATTTTGAAGGAAAAAGATTTAGTGAATCAATTATGGCTATAAAATCGGTATAAGGAAAATGGGGCAATTTTATTCCAATTCTACCCTCTAATGCAGCGTAATGTGTTATAAGATATACTCTCATATTCTTTTTATTTACAAAATTGCCATTGAGATAACAATAATTGGATTATCACATCCTACGCCTATCAGGTTGTTCTTTAGTTTTTCAATTATTTAAGGTTTTCCCTTGAACCTCTCTCTCTCTCTCTCTCTCTCTCTATATATATATATATATATATATAGAGAGAGAGAGAGAGAGAGAGAGAGAGGGAGGGGGGGAAGTGAAGATCATGCGAGAAACAAACTAATTTGCGATAAAATGAGAAGGAATATGAGCTACATAATCCATTAATTAAAAAAATAGCATAAATAAAAATAAAAAATACTTTTAGAAATTAGGATAATTACGTTTTTGAATTGGATAAATATTTAAAATTCTTATTAGGTCTTTTAGATTTTTTTTTAAATTTCAATTAATTCATAATTTTTTTATTAAGTTTTATATAACTTTTTTTAGATACACTTATAATGAAAAATCACAATTTTGATCAAATATCACATGTGTATACATAATCAATTCATTATTTTTTTACAAATTTTTTCTCTATTTTTTGGATCCATGTTTTGAATCGATTACGTATGACATATGATCCACTATATGAATTTAATCACATATCATATTACCACATGTGATAATTATAAATATTTTATTTAGTCATATGTGATTATATATATTTGTATTTATAGATTTTTTTGTGATATAAATAGTATCATTTGTGATTATGCATCACTTTATATTCAGACGTATCACATACGCTCCTTAACCCTGGCTCTGCCCCTGTATAATATATATACTAGTGTTGGGCCCATGCATTGTACGGGAGGATAAATATTTTGTTGGAATATTGAACCGAGTTAAAATGAAACGTAATTTCTTTGTTAACAGTTAATGAAATACAATGTGAAAAACGAATGTATTTTAACAAAGATATATATATATATATATATATATATCTTATTCCCCTACTTCGAAAAATATGATTGTGGGTTTTGAAAAATATAAACAAAATCTCAGTAAATAAAATAAAATATAAAAAAGTAGTTTTTCAAAGAAAAAAAATATATAGTGAAATACCTTTTGTTCAGTTGCAGGTTTCGCCATTGACACCCGACCGTTCGTCTTCTTCTTGTACTCGGATGATACATAGAGAAACTATATATATTTATAGTAAATGTAGAGAATATTTTAAAATCTTTTATTTTTATTTTTGATTTTATATTTAAATGTAAATATATTAAAAATATGGAAGAATATTTTTATATTTACATCGTTTCTATTTTATTTTCTTTACACTTGGTTAATTTGGAAAGTATTGCATGCGGAATATTTTTATTTTAAAGAATACAATAATTTATTAGTGTATCTCGTTATTTTTTATTTTTAACTCATATCAACCTTCTTTTTTCTTCTTTTAATGCTCGTAATAAAAAATACGTGTAGATTTTATATTATGCTAATATAAAACACGTGTAGATTTTATAAAATAAAATAAATTTTATATTAGCAAAAAAAATACGGAAGAAAAAAGAGTTTATATTACATCTCATTATGTAAAAAGATTTTATAAAATAAAATATGGAAAAAGATTTTATAAAATAAAATATGGAAAAATCATTATGAGATGTAATATAAAAAAATACGGAAGAAAAAAGATTTTATATTACATCTCATTAATATAGATTTAAATGTAAAATCTACATTTAAAATAGATTATGCTAATATAAAATCTATTTTATAAAATCCTCCATCAAAAAAACAAATAGTTATATTAATAAATGAGTATTCATTCCACAAATAGATGATTATGTGTGATACTGTGCTTGGAAAAGTTGTAGCAAAACATTAAGATATTGTAAATTAAGTATTTGGCTTTAATTAGCTGTAACTTGTGCTTAAAATGTTGTAATTAAGAGTTTTTTATGTCGTTTTTATAATAATATATATATATATATATATATATATATAGAGAGAGAGAGAGAGAGAGAGAGAAAGGGAGAGGGAGGTTCAAGGAAAAACCTCAAAAAATAGAAAACTGAGGAACACCCTGGTAGCCCTTGATCTAGACAGTATGCACATGTACATACAAGTAAATTAAGTTGTTTTTTGGTTTTAATGTACGTGTGCGTTATGCACTTGTGCATATGCACGTGTGCATGTTACAATTTACCTGTATGCACAAGTGCATACCGTCCAGATAAAAGACTACCAGTGTGTTACTCAGTTTTCCGTTTTTTTGAGGTTTTCCCTTGAACCTGACCCTATATATATATATATATATATATATATATATAGGGAGAGGTTCATTTGAGAAATGCTAAATATATGAGAAAAAGAGAAGTAATCATAGTCTTTCATTCGGTCAAGATCGACTTTGACTGGTCAAATATTGCGTATTTGACTGGTCAACAATTACCGCTTTGACTGGTCAAAAGTTGTGGCTATTCCAAAAATAGAATGACAGTTTCGTAATTTTTACAAATACACGGGACGAATTCATATATGAACCAATGTAATTCATATATGAACCCTTTTAGTTGATTCATATATGACCTTTGTGATTCCTATATGAACCAATTAACTGATTCACATATGAACTAATTAACTGTAAGTTTATATGTGAATCAATTGAACTAATTGTGATTCATATATGAATCTGTTAAAAGAGTTTATATATGAATTACACTGATTCATATACGAACATATAATTCATATGTGAATCATACAGATTCATATATGAACTCGTCCCACGTATTTTACGGAACTACCCATTTATCTTATACAGACCACACAAGGATTATTCGGTGCTTCACAGTCAAAACTGCAAATGTTGACCAGATAAAGGGTAGGATCATTTCTTTATTTCTCATATATTTAGCATTTTTCAAATGAACTTAATCATATATATATACTATATTATAAAACATAGATAAAAAACTCTTAAATACAAATTATTAGGCACAAGGTACCATCATTTTATGCAAGATTTTAAAAATCTCTTAATTTACAAGTATCAAAACACAAGATACATATTACTACTGCGGACTTCTAACACCCACCAATTTGGTATGTGCAAGGTCTTCCTTTTATGCAGACATTTCCATGTATCACTATTAATTAATATATTATATTACTATAATTTTGTTTTAATTATATTATTAAATATGTAATTGGTTATTTTTTCTAGATGTCATTAAAATATATAAGATAATCATTGAATTCTAACAAAATACTTAATTTTTTTATATAAAAAACATTATATTATTAAGCCTAAATTAAACAAATTTATAAAAAACATTATCATTTTGTCAAAACCATCCAAAATCGTACTGTAAATCGACAAAAAAATAAAATGAAACATTAAAATCGTGATGTATCTCACTGCATTGCACGAGTACGCTTCTAGTATATATATATATATATATATAATGGCAAATGATATGGTACAATGAGACTTGAGAATTCTCAAATCTTCGATTGTAGTGTCAAATTAATTATCTACACCGATAGAGTGAAGAAAGTTTGATAAATGATAGTGACTATATATATAGTAAAGATGATAAATTGAAATCTAAAAAGTTTGCTCTAGTTAAATATAATTTTGAACCACCATCATCTCAAAAAAAAAAAAAGTTAATTTTTTTTTTGGCTCATTTCGATCAAATCCTGTTTGGCAATATATATATAATATATATCTATATATAGAGAGAGAGAAAAAAAGTAATCAAGTGTCCAAATCACTTCTTATACTTCTCACCTTAACACCTATTAATTTGTAACATGTGCACGTGCATTTACATAAGTGCATAATGCACTTGTGCATAAAAATCAAAAAACAACATAATTTACCTGTATACACAAGTGAATACCGTCCAGATGAGGAACTACCAGAATGTTCATCAATTTTCCGTTTTTTAAGGTTTTTCCCTAAACATTCGTCTATCTATCTCTCTCTCTATCTATCTATCTATCTATCTAAAAGGTTATTTTGCAAACCAGTGAAATCTAACAAACCGTACAAATCGTGGTTTTCCTTGTTAATTGGATGAAATTGTTTCATGAAAGTGTTTGATATGATGAATTTGTTTCATATAATTTTTTGCTTGATGAAATTGTTTCATATATTTTTGTTTATATATAATAATGAAAAATTTTCATGTATTTCTCATTTTGATGAAATTTGTTTCATATATTCTTGATTAATCCACCCTCATATATTTTTGATGAAATTGTTTCATATATTATTGACTGATCAACCCTAGTAATTAAGAAAAAGTAAAAAAATAAAAAATTATGATTGGTTGAATGCGGTTTGTACGGTTTGTTAGATTTAATTGGTTTGTAAAATAACCAGACCCTATATATATAAATATATATATAGGCTGAATTTCATTTAAGAAATGGTAAATGCACGAGAAATGAAGAAGTAATCCTAGTTTTTCATTTAGTCAAGATCGGATTTGACCGGTCAAGTATTGTGTCTTTGACTGGTCAACAATTGCAGCTTGACTGGTCAAAAGTTACGGCTATTCTAAAAATAGAAGGACAGTTTCGTAATTTTTACAAATACACGGGACGAGTTCATATATGAACCTTTATGATTCACATATGTGAACCAATGTAATTCACATATGAACTCTGTTAAGTGATTCATATATGAACTTTTCTGATTCATATATGAACTAACTAACTGATTCACATATGAACTAATTAACTATAGGTTCGAATCAGTTGAAGTAATTAACAGATTCACATATGAACCTTTGTGATTCACATATGAACTAATTAACTAATTCAAATATGAATTAGTTAAAAGAGTTCATATGTGAGTTACATTGGTTCATATATGAACATATAATTCATATGTTAATCATACATGTTCATATATGAACTCGTCCCGCGCATTTCACGAAACTAGCCTCTATCTTCTACCGACCATACAAAGAATTATCCAGTTCTTCACAGTCAAAGCCGCAAATGTTGACCAGATAAAGGGCTAGGATCATTTCTCTAGTTCTCATACATTTACCATTTTTCAAATGAACATAAGGCTATATATATATATATATATATATATATATATATATATATATATATACACACACACGAAGGATCATGTGAGAAGTTGAGTAAACGTGAGAAGCTTGAGAAGTGGATTTGAACCCTTGATCACTTAGAATCTCAAACCTACACATGAATGATGCTTCATAAGGGAATTGATCTGGTGCTTCTTTGTGCACCTTATCTTGGTGCATCTCATCCTAATGTGCATCCAACACTTGATAACCACTTCTCACATTAACTAAACTTTTCACCAGAACCCACCCACCCACCCACACACACACACACACACACACACACACATATATATATATATATATATATATATATATATATGTAGGGAGAGGTTCAAATAAGAAATGGTAAATGTATGAGAAATAGAGAAGTGATCCTAACCCTTCAGCTGACCAACATTTGTGGCTCTGATTGTGAAACACCATATGATTCTTAGCATGGTCTGCAGAAGATAGGGAGATAGTTTCATAACTTTTATAAATAGATGACAAACAAGTTCATATGTGAACTCATGTGATTCACATATCAAACTGCGGGTTTATATGTGAATCAATTAATTAGATCATATGAGAATCAATTAATTAGTTTATATGTGAATCATATGAACTAATTAACTGATTCACATATGAACCTGTAGGTTCATATGTGAATCACAAGGGTTCTTATGTGAAATAGTTCATATGTTAATTACACGGGTTGACAATATGAACATATAGTTTATATGTGAATTAAACGGGTTCACATATGAATCCGTTTGCCGCCTATTTGTAAAAGTTACGAAACTACCTCTCTATTTTTGGCATAGCCGCAATTTTGACCGGTCAAAGCCGCAATTCTTGACTAGTTAAAGCTGCAATTTTTAACCAATCAAATCCGATCTTTACCGTATGAAGGGCTATGATTATTTCTCTACTTCTCATATATTTAACACTTCTCATTTAAACTAATGACTATACTATAAGTTACAACAAAGGGTAAATGATGTGGTACAATAAGGTTTGAAAGTTACATAAATCTTGAATTGTGATGTCAAATTGATTATCCTACATTGATGGAGTAAAGAAAAGAAAGTTTGAAAAATGTTAAATTTAAAGAGAAGATGGTGAATTAAAATATGAAAAGTTTGAATTGGTTTGATATATCTTTTAACCACCATCTTGAAAAAAAATTGTTTAAAAAATAGAGTTGTCTTTTTTAAGTCAAATCCTGTTTTGCCAAAAAAAAAAAAAGTAGTGATCAAATATAACTTTTAGCTACAATCTTTTTTTAAAAAAAATATTTGTTTAAAAAAAATAGAAATATTTTTATCTTTTTAAAGCTGGTTATCTCATCTTGATAAAAAAAATAGAAATATTTTTATCTTTTTATCCCTGAATTTTAAATACAAAAATCTTTAAAACCAAACATAAAATTGTAATAGAATTCAGTTTGGGTGTTTGGGATTACTTATTTAAAACAACTTATGCTTATTTGCAAAAATGCTTATTAACTTATGCTTATTTGTAAAGTGTTTATTAACTTATAGGAAGAAGGGGCAAATATGTAATTTGGTTAAATAAGTTAATAAGGAGTTTCAAATAAGTCAGTTGAGAATGACTTATCAAAAACTGCTTATTAGCGGAGTGGATAAGTCATAAGCAATTTTCAATCCAAACACTCAAAACAGCTTATTTGCTGTTTGAAAACGCAATAAGTTAATAAGCACCTCAAATAAGGAATCCCAAACACCCCCTTATTAATCTCAAAAACGAAAATGCCCTTTAAGTTTCTGGATTTTCATTTTGTTGACAAAAAAATAAGTTTGTGAATATAAGCTTTTCAAATAGTATGAACTAACTATGTTTGATTTTGACACAGATCTTGAAAACAAAATCATACTTTATAAAATAAATGTTTCCAATAAAAAGGTGCACTTTTAAAAAATATTTAATTATTACTTTTTTTTAATTAATTGAATGATAATTTTACTCTTAATAAATTTTTTTCATCTGGTCAACTTTTCATATATACACTACAACAAAATCCGGTTTACAAGATAGCAAAAATGTTTAACTATCCTAATAGATTACTTTATACAACTTGAGTTTTTAGATTAAAACACTTTAACGTCATATCTAAGAATGTTATAATATGTTTATACAACGATTTTGGACGTTTTATCATGTTTTTTGTAACACTTTTGAAACAAAGTGTCCTACCAAACCAGTTTGTAGGACACTTTTGAAAATTGTCCTATAAATACATTTTTTATGAGACACTTATTTTATAAGACGTTTTCTCAAATAATGTCATATAAAATGGCTAATAATACTTGAATTTAAAAGTGTTCTAAAAAGCTTGTTAAGACGTTACAGTACTCTTTAATAGGCACAAGTATATGGTCCTATAAACTTAAGTTCAATAAAGTAATCTATTAGAACACTCAAACATCTTTAATATCCCATAAAACCCAATTTTGAGGTGCAATGTATGGGATATAAATAAGTCCGTCCAAAAAAAAATTAATCTATTTATTGAGAATAAGAGTAAAAAGTTAAACTAAAAGAATTTATTTTAAGTAAAATAATAACATTTCATCAAAAAATATTGGTGAGACAGGAAGTAGACATGGATATTAGGGACAACAATTTGATTCAAATATATGTAGGGAAAATTGAAGAGAATTTGTTGTCCTAAAATTATCGGTCATTTTCTATCACCAATCAAGTGAATACACGTCATCAAAGAGAGCAATAAAATTATATTAAATAAAATAATAACGCGTTTTTACTTAATTGATGGGATAGAAACGACAGTGAATTCTGGACTAGTTTTATTCAAGAAAAGAATCTTTGGTAAATGTTGTTACGTATTCCTTAAGAGAAAACAACGAAAGAAGAAGCTCATATTCACCACTTCCAAACGTTTCAAATGTCATATGGATCTCATCCAAAAAGTTTAACTCCATCTATAAATAAATCCTAAAAACCATCAAATGAGTTGCAATTAATCCATAAATTAAGAGCCATGGATGACATAGCCAAAACCTGGAGAATTTTAAGCGGAATCACCCACTGGTTAGGCTTATTAGACAATCCACCACCCGTTCTCCGTCGCTACATCATCCACTACGGCGAAATGGCTGAAGCAACTTATGATGCGTATAACAAAGTTAGTGTATCAAAGAACGCCGGAAACTGCCGCTATGCACGGAAAAATCTGTTAGCGCGGGTCGGCCTTGTTGAAGGCCACCCGTTGAGCCGCTATGATGTGACTAAATACATTTATGCCACATCAGCGGTCGCACTTCCAGGTGCGTTTGTCAATTCAGATTCGAAAAATGCTTGGAGCAAGAAGTCGAATTGGATAGGGTTTGTGGCGGTGGCTACGGACGAAGGGAAGAAGGCGTTAGGGAGGAGAGACATTATGGTTGTTTGGAGAGGGACTGTTAACGCCTCAGATATGATTCATGATATTGAGTTCACTTTGGTTTCGGGTCCGAAAATATTTGGGGTACTTAACAAGGATGATCCGAAAATACACCAGGGTTGGTACTCGATCTACACAACTGATGATCAAAATACTCGTTACAATAAAACTAGCGCTAGAGATCAGGTGCGTATAATTTATTAAATGCCATCGTTTTGTTAAATCACTATAACATAATGGTCTTTTAGGACGCTACACGTCCTAGTACTTGAAAGTTTTTTATTTTACAGGAGCACAAAACTGTGTTTCGTATTTAGAGACGTTACAATTTATACAAATCCTATCAATGAAGCTAGATAACCGAACATAACACAATAAATCCTATTAGTTACAGTTATGAAAAATTTCATTAAATCTTGTTATATATATATATATATACATATATGACTTTTTTTCAAAATAATAGGACGATTTATTTTTCTGTCTCATATTAGTTTGTCCAATTTCATTGATAACTTGTTAGACAACATAATATGAGAAAAAATAAATCGTGATATTAGTCTCAACATGACATTTTTTTAAGTGTCAAGTATATATATATATATATATATATATATACATATATATATATATATATATATATAGAGAGAGAGAGAGTCGGGTTCAAACGAGAACAATACCTATTTAAAAGAACACGAGAACTAACAAAATCATTAGTGATTTTATATTAACACACGAAAAAAGGATTTTGGCCGCGACTTCAAGTTCGCGTGGCTTTTTTGCACGTTAATGTAAAATCACTAATGATTTTGTTAGTTATCGTGTTCTTTTAAATAGTTATTGTTCTCGTTTGATCCTCCCTCTCTCTCTCTCTCTCTCTATATATATATATATATATATATATATATATATGCAGGTTCAGTTAGAAACCTAAAATTAATTAGGAACTCCAGAACCTTTTAGAGCGTGAGTCGTGAGATATTCATTAGGAATATAAACATGTTATTCGTCATGAATGTACGAATCATGATGGATAACACGTCTATATTCATGATATTGAGTTCACTTTGGTTTAGGGTCCGAAAATATTTGGGGTACTTAAAGAGGATGACCCGAAAATACACCTGGGTTGGTACTCGATCTACACAACTGTTGATAAAAATACTCGTTACAATAAAACTAGCGCTAGAGATCAGGTGCGTATAATTTATTAAATGCCATCGTTTTGTTAAATCACTATAACATAATGGTCTTTTAGGACGCTACAGGTCCTAGTACTTGAAAGTCTTTTAGTTTACAGGAGCACAAAACTGTGTTTCGTATTTATAGACGTTACAATTTGTACAAATCCTATCAATGAAGCTAGACAACCGAACATAACATAATAAATCCTATTAGTTACAGTTATGAAAAATTTAAATCTTGTTATATATATATACATATATGACTTTTTTCAAAATAATAGGACGATTTATTTTTCTGTCTCATATTAGTTTGTCTAATTTCATTGATAACTTGTTAGACAACCTAATATGAGAAAAAATAAATCGTGATATTAGTCTCAACTTGACATTTTTTTAAGTGTCATATATATATATATATATATATATATATATATATATAGAGAGAGAGAGAGAGAGAGAGAGAGTCGGGTTCAAACGAGAACAATACATATTTAAAAGAACACGATAACTAACAAAATCATTAGTGATTTTATATTAACACACGAAAAAAGAATTTTGGCCGCGACTTCAGGTTCGCGTGGCTTTTTTGCACATTAATGTAAAATCACTAATGATTTTGTTAATTCTCGTGTTCTTTTAAATAGTTATTGTTCTCGTTTGACCCTCTCTCTCTCTCTCTCTCTCTCTCTCTCTCTCTCTCTCTATATATATATATATATATATATATATATATATATATATATATATATATATATATATATATATATATATATATGCAGGTTCAGTTAGAAACCTAAAATTAATTAGGAACTCTAGAACCTTTTAGAGCCTGAGTCGTGAGATATTCATTAGGAATATAAACATGTTATTCGTCATGAATGTACGAATCATGATGGATAACACGTCTATATTCATGATGAATGTGTCATCATGATAAGTAGCACTATCATATTCATTCTAAATGTGTTATTCATGATGAATATTTATCCTGAAGAGGGACATGTGACACGTTTTTGGTGGTTCCTGGGTTCCTAATCAAATTTAGGTTTTTAACAAAACTTTCCTCTATATATAACATGACAAATTTTTAAATCTTCCTATAAAAAAACTAACAATTTATTTATTTTGTCATATTAAATTGTCCAACTTTGTCGACAAAATTTGTTAGGTCGCCTAATTATGTCCTAACAACTTATTGTAAATCCTTTCGTTACTATGACGGTTTTTGGTCCTATCAACCTAAAGTCTTAATTTATTGAAGAAAATTTAATTACACTGTCAAACTTCCTTGTTTCTTTCCTTATCTACCAACCAGGTTAACACAAATCATTAGACAAAATAGATAAACATGAATTAATGAAATTAATATTAAATAAAATAACAATGTTTCTTCAGCTGAATGGTAGGATGGGGAGGGGGACAATAAATTTAGGGACAACAAATTTTTATTTCTACTCTATTAGGAGGTACAAGAGCAGTTGGCAAGATCAATTTTGTTACAGTACCATACACTTTTGGTAAGAAATAAGTTCATTTCAGTTTGATATTACTTCATATCACAAAATCTTTAGGTATTGAGCGAGGTGAAGAGACTAGTGAATCAATACAGGCTCGAGGAAATTAGTTTGAGCATAACCGGGCACAGTATGGGTGCAGCAGTCGCAACATTAAACGCCGTTGACATAGTCATAAATGGACTCAACAAACAATCGGTTGCTCCACTCGTGGCTTGCCCAGTGACTGTTTTCGGGTTTGCTTCACCTGGGGTTGGAGATTCAAACTTCAATAAAGTTTTCACTGTACAGAGAAATCTTTACTGTCTGCGGGTCCAAAATGTGTTAGATTTGGTTCCAAAATACCCTCCAGTAGGGTATAAGAACGTTGGAAGTGAGATGACGATTGATTTCATGAAGTCTGAATACATACAGGGTCCTGGGAATCCTGGAAGTTGGCATAGCATGGAGGGTTATTTGCATGGAATTGCAGGAACACAAGGAACTTTGGGAGGGTTTAAGTTGGTAGTTAATCGAGATATTTCTCTTGTAAACAAGTTTACAGATGACTTGAAGCATGAATATGGTGTGCCAGGTTCGTGGTGGACTGAGAAGAATACTGGTATGGTTCAAAAGAAGGATGGAACTTGGGAGTTACAAGATCAAGAAGATCTTGAATCTGATCCTTGAGATCGATACACAAAGTTTGAATAAATGATTTCGATAATATTGTGTTCTTATGATGTTTGAATTTGTCCTATGTCTTTAGTTGCTTTTATGTGACTACTTATATTGTGTTTCATGTAACTTATGTTTGTGACATGAATGGATGTTCGACTATGTTGTTTAATCGACCATTGATGATGCATAAGTGCAAAGGAGATAATTCCTTCTCTTATTCTCTGTAACTTGATTAAATA
Source organism: Arctium minus (assembly GCA_954870635.1). Classification (NCBI taxonomy): domain Eukaryota; kingdom Viridiplantae; phylum Streptophyta; class Magnoliopsida; order Asterales; family Asteraceae; genus Arctium; species Arctium minus. Next base: position 62,612,467 of record OX941088.1, on the reverse strand, counting down.
TATACATAAGTACAAGGCTATAATTTGAGTAACTATCTAAGCATAAGGTCTAAGTATATTTACATAGTAAATATAAATTCTATACATGACATAGTCTAAATGACACGCAACTGAAGCTGGAGGTTCCGTATGCTTAGTCCGTCCTGAAGATTATAAAAGCACTACTAGACAAATGACTTTCACCGATAAAAAGCATCGACGACCATATTCCTTTGGTGATTTGCAACGGATCACTAATGGACAAAATCCAAAATTCCACATCAGTTTTATGACAAGACTTTTCGTTGCAAATCCTTCGATGATGTTAAAAGTTAACAAAGGATCACTATTACATTTAAAAACTGTAATTAAAAGAACAAGAAAATAAAAATAAATTTATATTTTTCGAAGATCTATCGATGATTGCCATGGTATCAATGTAGGTTTTTAAATATTTATTTTGAATTTTTTAATTCAATCTTTCTGTCTCCATCAGTAATCCTTTGGTGATTACTTTGATAAATGGATACAACAAAGAAAACCATATGTTGATGTTGTTGCACTAGATTGATCCAGAGAGGAAAGGTTTGCTCATTGGTTTGATCCACATGTAAGTAAACCAATTTTAAAGTTACATGTGTAATACATATGTGTACATGTTTCTTAAATGTCACATTCTTTTCTAGATCACGTTCGTGTAACACCTGTGTTTTCGGGAAATTTAATCATAATGGGTGTACTGTGTTTTATGATGAACAAATGGGTGTATTACCATTTTTGGGTACATTTTGTCATTTAAGCAAATTTGGGTGGCAAAAGTATTAGATGTTAACATATTTTGGGTATAAAAACCCTCAAATCACAACACATCCTCATTGTTGGTGGTTCTAGAGTTCCAAATGGGAGAAAATCCCTCTCCTTGCAAGTGAAGAAGATACTTGTTGTGACTTAAGAAAGAAAATGTTGTTGTTGGTGGATGGAGTACTTATGAAGATTGGGACTCAAAGTCACAACCGAAGCTTCCATTTGAGCTCAACCAACGTAGCAAGAAGGTTGCACAAGTCGGATGAAAACTAAGTTTAATATAACCTAGCAAGGTCAGTTCAAGTTGCTTTGTGAAAAATTTGTACATGCCAAAAATGTCCACTTTGAAGCATAAAGTGTTTTGCTTGATGTTTATTAAATGTGTTGAGTATTTGATGAGATTTCCATTTTGGGTACATTTGATTTTATAAATCTTGTAAAATGCCCACATTTGTTTTTTTTTGGATATTTTGATAAATAAATCTTAAATAGTGTCTTTTCCTTGATTTATTTTATAAATGAAGGGTTGTTGATCCAAACTCTCTTAGTGATTTGATGATGATCCTTATACTTAGTGAAAATACTTAAGTTCGGTTTCTATTGTTTCACTTTCAGCGATCATTTTATATTGAGCCTGTTCAGTGATCACTGAACATATATTGTAATAGATTAGAACTTAAGTAAATCTCTAAGGACAAGCTCCACATCAAAGAACCTTTAGCAATGTCAAAGAAGTATATGTAGATAGTGACAAGTCTACTCGTGATCTGAAGCGACATTCAGTTATACCATGAATGTCTACATCAAGTGTGAAATCTAACCAAGACTCATCAATAGTTGAAGAATTCCTCAACGACCCTTCTCTATACCTGATCAAGAGTCTTGCACATCAAGATTATTTTTGTCTTACTCTCTTGCACAAAAGGACATACCCATACTGTCTCTAGATAGAGATACAAGTATGGACTGCTTTTATATCTCCAAACGTGCTTACCAACTACCTAAAGATATTATTCATATAACCAAAGGGCCTTTGGCCTAGCGGTATCAAAGATTTTGGCCTCCTAGGAAGCCAGGGGTTCAAACCTCACAAAAGGTGAGTAGGGTGTGTCAGTTTATTTGTTGCATTTGTCGTATATAAATATATATGCTTAAAAAAAAGATATTGTTCATATACGGCTAAACGCCTGTCATATATGAAGGACAAGGACATGCATTCCACTTATCTTTTGGCACATGGATTATACCTTCTGAGGTGCATTTAATGGAGTGGGTATAAATAGATGTAAAGATTTTCTTCCATGCTACGCCCTCTATATCTTCTCAAATCTCTTATCTCTTGTTCTTATCTTCTGTGTGCAAGAATTGCTTAGTGATTCTAAGATTGTTTATATTAAGATCCTTCCTTATCTAGTTTATGCAACAATCTGTAAATTATGTGGTTCATCTGTAATCAATAAAAGAATTTAAAAAGTATAAATTTTGTGTTTGTATTCATCCCTCCCCCGTTCTACAAACTCTTGTAGAACCCCTTTGGGACCACCAAGTGGTATCAGAACATTGTTTTCTCTTCTGAAACTCTTCAAAGCTTTTCTCAAATGGATTTAGATACAAACAACAATTATCACGATAATGGCTCTCTTGCAAAACCTCCACGATTCAGTACATACAACTTTAGTCTGTGGAAGAATTGTATATCTCTCTTCCTAGAAGGTGTAGATTCTGAATTCCCTCACTACATCGAAAATGGACCTTATGTTCCATTTGTATTCACTCATGTTGTTCCTGCTACTACTACTACTACTGAATCTATACCTACAAGGAAAGTAGCCACGCAAGTTCATCAATGGAATGATGAAGGTAGGAAGAAGGTGGGTATTGACACACTCGAAATGTCATTGCCATGGTGCTCCCCGATGAGGTATATCATTCTATCATGAACCTCAAAACCTCAAAAGCCATGGGACACACTTTGGGTTCAATATGAAGGTACTACGGAAGTACAAGAAACCAGAAAGATAAATCTGGGGCGATAATATGAAATGTTCATTTGTGGCAAAAACGAATCTTTGACTAAGATACACCAACGCTTTAACTGCTTATTAATTGACCTTAGAAACGTTGGTCGAGAATATTCGAATTCTGAGACTCTGACAAAATTTTTGGAATGTTTTCCTGAAAGCTTGGACCATTATTCAATGTGTCTTAAGTTATCAAAAGACCTTAAAAACTTATCTCTAAGCACCCTGTACGGCATATTGCTGAACCATGAGCAGTCTCGACAACTGAAGAAGAATCTCTCCAGATATTCAAAAGGTTCTAAAATCTCACATGTAGCTTTAATCTCTTCACAGACTATGCCCTCACAAAGCTCTTCTACTCTAACCATCACCGAGTTAGATCCTTATAACTCCAAGGACTTGACAGACACTGATCTTTCAGAGTTTGACGAGTCACTGGATCTTCTAACTAAATCCTTTAGGAGATTTGCCAGAAAGAGTAACTTTCGAAGAAACCAACCTCTAGCCATCGCTGACAAGCCAAAATCAACACCTATTGACAAAGCTTCATCGATATGATTTAGATGTAAAAGAAAAGGACATTTTTCTAGTGAGTGAAGGTCCAAAAGTCTCGAAATCCTCCTCTTCTCTCAGATCCAAAGATGACAAGTACCTTAAACTAAAAGAAATATACAAAAATTTGAAAGACTACAAAAGAAAGGGTAAGGATCTTGTCGCTGAAGATCACACATGCCTCTGATGAATCTTCCTCAGATGAAGAAGATATGAATTATCTCTGTCTCATGACCAATATCCAATAAGTCAGAATGAACCATCTGAAACTTCTTCTTCAACTGAATCTTCTAGCTCCTCTCAGGTATCAAATCTAATTGCTCCTTCTTTAACAGAAGTTGATAGATTCTTAGCTATTGATTCACTAACTGTTGATCTCTACAACGCTCTAAATGGTAAAAATAAAGCTGAAAAACTAAATGTTGATTTATCTAAACAACCTGAAAAATGCCAAATCCAAATTAAAGAGGTGACTAAAATTGAAAATAGTTTTAGAGATCAAGTCATTGAAAATGAGATAGTTAACATAGAGAGTGAACAAGATATTGCTGAGCTGAAAACTGAGAAAGTCATTGTCGAAGGATGATGTAAAGCCTCAATAAAGGTAACTAATATTATTGATGCTCAGATACTTGCTCAGGTTAAAAGTTGTTTAGGATATAATTCTGAAAAGGATAATCCTAACAGATATTGTTCCATGCTTAAGTTTGGAATGTTCGTCTCCTCTATGACTGACTCTTCTTCTGCTTAGTGCTCTTCTTCTTCTGAATCTACCTATCGATGAGTCAACTCATAAGAGTTCAAAGTGTTTAGAAAAAGGTGAATCTATCATTTCTACCAAGACCAAAAAGACAACTAAGCTGTAGAAACCTACTTCTAAGTCCTCAACTAATCAACCCTCATGTTCTGGAATGAAGATCTCTAGGTCTCTGAAGCTGAAGGTTTTTCTAAAACCTAAGAATTCAGATAAACTAAATGTTTATTCGAGATATGTGGAAAAAGGTATTCTTGATCCTGAACCCGCGCATCTCAAATTTTCAAACTCTTATGATTTTGGTCCTAAAGCTCTCTTCAGATAAATGTTATCACTATTGCCAATAAGTGCCCCAAAGTCACCAAAGCTGAAAAATCAGCTAAGGTTATGAATTCCACCAAAGCTGAAAAATAGGGTAAGGTGAAGAAAACCACTAAAACTGAAGCATCAGCTGAAGTGAAAGAAGTTGAAACCTCTCAATCCACTAACCAAGTTGGACCCATTGTAAAATGGGTACCAAAGCAAAATTAATCTTCTTTATGATTGCATGACTTAAAGGGTATCTGGTATCTCGATAGTGGATATTCTAGACATATGACTGGAAACAAGTTGCTACTCTATGAATATAAGGAAGAGAAAGGTCCCCAGTGACCTTTGGTGGATATGGAAAATGTTACACTAGAGACTATGGTGTACTGATCAATAGAGTAACAACCTATAGAAGAGTTGCTTATGTCGCAGGACTAAAGCACAACTAACTCAACATTAGTCAGTTGTGTGATAAAGAATTCTCAATGCATTTTTCCAAGAAAACTTGTACTGTTAGCGACAAGGATAGAAAACTTTCCCTGAATGGTATTTGCATGGAAAAATGTCTATGTTATTAACATGGACTCTTCTCTGACTAGAAACATATGCTTTCTCTCTAAGGCCTCTTCAGATGTCAATTGGCTATGGAATAAATAGACTCTCTCATCTCAACTTCAAGACACTGAATGACTTGTCAAGAAAGGAACTAGTTATTTGCTTTCCTCAACACTCATATGCTAAGGAACCTCTCGTTTTAACATGTGAGAAATAAAAGAATACCAAGGCTAGTATTAAGTCAAAACAAGTTTTTTCTGTGACCAATCCTCTTCATCTACTTCACATGGATTTAACTGGCCCTGTCAACTTACAACCCATCGCTGGAAAGAAGTATACCCTCGTTATTATGGATGAGTTCTCTAGGTATACCAGGGTCATGTTTCTCAGATCTAAGAGTGAAATCCCTTAAGATATCTTTTCCTTCTTAAGGAAAATGGAAGTGTTCAACAACAAGACTGTTCACTCAATAAGAATTGATCATGGAACTAGATTCAAAATTAGTATTCTGGATAACTTCTTTGAGAGCAAGAGAATTTCTCATAATTTCTTAGCTATAAGGAGACCACAAAAGAATGGTGTCGTTGAACATGTAAAAACGAACTATCATTGAAGTCACTCGTTCAATGCTTAATGAATCTCATTTTCCTACTCAATTCTGGGCAGAAGCTGTCAACACTGCATGGTTTACTCAGGGTCGTTCGCTGATGTCAAGCGATTCAAGAACACAACTTACGAACTCTACCATGAAAGACTACCCATTCTCAACTTTCTTCATATCTTTCGTTGTAAATGTTATATTCTTAACAACAGGGTATTAATATTGGAAAGTTCGATCCCAAAACTGATGATGGTATCTTCTTGGATAATCATTTATATCCAAAGCATTCAGAGTATTCAACAGAATATGACAAAGCATTGAAGAACAATTCATGTAACTTTTGATGAATCTCGTTCAGCTAACTCAAGACTTATTCTTGATGATGAAGAACTAAACCAATGGATGTTTTTTCACTTTAGAGAACCTGAAACATCTGTTAGATCTAGTTTGAATCAATTTGTATGTTTGTTTTGTTTGACTTTTGCTTGTAAGTATTGTATGAAGTCAAGGTATGTTTGACTCATATAAATACTCTTTCCTTGTTTCATTTCATTGTAAGCTTTCATATTATTCAAGTCTTGTGATTATTCAAGTGAGATATATGACAAAGACTTGTGACCAAACTTTCTCTCTCTAGATTTCATTGTGATCTTGATTTCATTTTCTTCTTTGGTTGTTAAATGATTAAATCTGGAATCATAATTGGTATCAGAGCTTGATCAGATTAATCAGAACCCAATCAATTTTATTCAGAGACCAAATAGGGTTTAGGGTTTAGGGTTAGGGTTTAGGGTTCATCAAGAAGATTTCGCATGTCGGCCGAGTTTGGATCGGTTTTATGACCTTGTATTGTTTTTGTTAAATTTCATGTTAATTTGTATGCGTTTAGTATAGTAGAACACATTTCTTTTGGATTGTAATCACAAATTCACAAGATTTCACTGTGAATTTCTTGAATTTTTCATTTTTGTGTTCATATTCATATCGCACTGTATTTTGATCCAAACATGTTGATGTTGTTATTTCTTGATGTAATTGGTGCTAAGGGTTTGTTCTCGACATCATTGTGATCAAATTCACAAAATTTCAAAGGCTAATTCAAAGGTTTGATTTGAATTTGAGGTGATCATAGTGTTTTTGTGTCAAAAACATCAAAATCCGCAAGATCTGAGAATTTCGCATGTTCTTGAGGTTTTCGCATAGAATATGAAATCTGAGGATTGCTAAGGACAGAATTCGCACGAGGCAGTAACAAAAAGTGGTATTTCACATCTCTCTTTATGCGAAAAGTCAGAATTCACATGATGAAGACTTGAAGATTTTTTCGAAGTCTAAAATTCGTATCGTTGCGTAAAGTGGACAAGTGTGAATTTCTCTAAGTCCAGAATTCATATTATTCGTCATGCGAAAAGCTAGATTTCGCATCACACAGCGTGTGAAAAACAGGGAGTTTTCATCATTGGTGTGCGAAATTTGGTAGTTGTGTGGAAATTAATTCTTCTTTGTGCGAAAAGTACACTTAAGAAATTGTTTGGATCTTTTCTGAACATTTTTCAAAGTTGATTTTTCTGATTATCTGATTAACGAACATTTCAAGCAGTTTATCAGAATCTATTTCAGGATGCCTTACACTGATGAAAAAGGGAACACAATGCTGGCAAATAGAGACATACCTGTGATTGAAGCAGAAAATGAAAAGCTTAAACTTCAGAATTCAGAACTGAAAGCTGAAAATGAGGATCTGCAAATCAGACTTAAGAAATTTGAAAGCAGATATCCACCTATCAGTCAAAGAGAACTCAATGGATCAAGAAGTATGAAGAGAGAAGTAAAACTGAGAAAGTTGAACTAGAGAAAACTTTCATTCCGAAGTTATCTGATCTTTCTAAGAAACCTGAGAAAGAAAAGAAAGATTTAGAGTTCAGATGTTAAAAAACTTTCAAAGCAAGTTTCTGACTTTGAAAAGATTTTAGTCACTGAAAGAGACATGTTTTCTAAGGAAAAACAGGTTCTTGAAACTCAATCTGTTGAACTTCCCAAACAGATAAATCTTTTACAAGATTTATTGGAAAAAGAAAAAAACGTTTTCAAGAAAAGAAAATTTCCTTTGATATTGAAAACAAAAATTCTGAGAAAAGGAATGTTGGGATTTTCAAGGAGATTTTAGAGAAAAACAAGAACTTGGAAAAGGATTTTGAACAGGAAAGAAAAAACTTTGAATCAGAGATTTCTAAGTTGACAAGAAAGCTTGCTACTTTATCTTCGGATGTTCTAAAAGAACAAAGGACTAAATCTGATCTACAAAGTAAGTTTGACAAGCTTTGGAATGAAAAATCTAAATTGTCTAGTAAAATCAAACAATTGGAAACAACGAATTCAGAGTTATGTGATAAAATATCAGCTAATACAACTGATTTGTCTTCTTATGATGATGACTCAGCTGAATCTGTATGTTCATTTCAATCTGTTTCTAGCTTATTTCAGAAAATGATTTTCAAGATAAAACCTGTCAAACCAAATGTTTTGAAAACAGATCAGATTAAATCTTCAAGTTCATTCTATGTCAAATTTGTTGATAGAAAATCAAGTATTTTTTCAAAATATGGAAAGAAATCATCTCGGAAAGATCAAATGATTTGGGTTGTTAAGGGATCTCCTGAAGCTGAAGTATTTAAATACCATAAATCAAGTGCACAAACTACATAGGTACAAAAGAACAAGTCATCTAAAGGTAAATTTTTTCTAAGTCTGATTTCACTAAGTCTGCAAATCACTTAATCAGATTAGTTAAAGAAAAAATTTGTTGTTTTTATTGTGGCACTAATGATTTTGTACACAAAGCACATACTCAACACTGGTATGGTTCATATAGAGTAACTTCAAATGATTCTGCACATCACAGAAGTGGAAACAATTCTAAAAGGTTTCCAAGTACTAACAATGATGGACCTAAGTTCATATGAGTACCAAAATCTATGCAACCTGTGATGTAGGAATCTACAGTCTAGAGGGAGTAAATGAATTATGAATAAAATAATTCATAACTCATTCTTCAATGCCAAAGAAAGATTGATTTCTAATCAATTATGTTGGATCAATAGTTGTATTCAAGATTAAAAGTTAATAAGAGGTCTAGTTTGTAATAGTGTTTAATACCTTAGGGGGTATTTTAGCAACTAGTTAATAATGTTTAGGTCATGTTGACCTAGGTATAAATAGGTTTTATTTTCTAGGTTTAAGGTGAAACCTCATAATCATAATTATAGTTGAGGAGGCAGCCGTATTTTCTCTGTATTGTACGCACAAGGCACCAAGAACACACACACGTTTTCATTGATTAATCAAGAGATCATTGGTATGTTATTCTGATTTATTTATCTCTTGTTCTTTATTGTGTTGTGTTAATTTATCAACTATAATCTGGGTTCAACAAATGGTATCAGAGCCAAAAGAATGAAGCTTTTTGGATTAAAACAGGTTTTATCGATATCTTAATGTGTGAAAATCGATTTCGTGATTTAATGTGTTTTTATGTTTAAAACCGAATTGATTAAGTGCGTATTATGTTATTGAATATCATGTGATTGTTTAATTGCACTTAAAATCATCAATTGATTGGCTTTTTATGATTTTTGGATACTGGGTTCATGAAACTTGCGACTACTGTCTCATTCAAAATTGAAGCATAAAAGTTGTTTTTAGTCATTAATTTTGATTGGGTATTGATCGATATATGTTTTGTGGGTGATTTGTGAGAATTTTATACTGTGAATCAAAAGTTTAGAGTGTTTTCTGGATTGAAAATCGATCACAGGGTCGAACTATGATGAACTAGCGCATTTGTTACTTTTGCGCTAGTTCATATTACTTTTGCGCCAGCCTCTGTTTGCGCAAGTTCTCTTTTGCGCTAGCCTCTGATAGCGCAAAATTTTCTTTTGCGCCACGCACTACACCGGTCCACCCCGGTTGTTCCACACCGGTCAAGGGGTCCGGTCGATACTTTGGTCCTGTCGCATACACCGGTCGATACTCCACACCGGTCGTGGGACACCGGTCGAAGGACACCGGTCACATTACACCGGTAGACCTCGGTCCACACCGGTCGGCGGGACACCGGTCGGTCAGACACCGGTCGAGACACCGGTCAAGCAACTCACCGGTCGCAGCCAGACCCCGATCACGACTTTATTTTGCGCCATAAGGTCTTCGCGCAAATCTACATTTTGCGCCACCCATTCTTCGCGCAAACTTCACTTTTGCGCCACCTTCTAGTCGCGCAAAATCCATCTCTCGCGACCCACATCTCGCGCATTCCTCAGATTCTCGCTAGCTTCAATTAGCGCAAAACTCAGTTTTAGCGCCAACTTCCCTTAGCGCAAATTAGACTTTTGCGCCAGATTTTCTGATTGTTAATTTCTTTGTGTTTTATGCTGTTTGAAAATTATGCATTTGATTATTTTTGGAAATTTATTTTTCTGAAAATTTTTGAGTGTAGTTTTTATCCACTTCTTGATTCTAAAGATCTTATTAGTTGATTCTCTTGGTACAGATAAGTTTGCTTTCTAACCATACAGCTATAGATGTTGAACCAACTTCTCTCGATGGGCTCTCAGTCCAAACCCCCTGTCCTCATGGCTAATGAGTATCAGCAATGGAAAAAGAGAATGATCCAATTTCTAAATCACAAGAACAGGGATTACATGGAATCAATCACTTCTGGTCCAGTAAATCCAATGATCAGAGTACCTGGTCAAGCAGCAACGGAAACCTCTCCAGAAATCCCTGACAGATATGTTCCTAAACCGTATCAGTACTTCACTGAAAAGGAGAAAGATATGTACAAGATAGATGAAGAGGCTCTCATTTATCTGACAATGGCAATTCCAAATGACATCTACAATCGTGTAGACAGTCGGAGCTCTGCTAAAGAAGTTTGGGATGAATTATCAAGACAATTTGAAGGAAGTGAAGCCTCCATCCAAGCCAAGCAGAATCTATGCATAAATGCCTATGAGGGGTTTCACGCAAAGGAATGAGATACACTGCTAGATACCTACAACAGGTACAATATCATTCTAAATGACACGCGGAAGAACAATATCTCTAAATCTGCTTCAGAGATAAAATATAAGTTCATCAAGAACTTGAATCCTGAATGGAAGAACTTCGCCATCAACCTCCAGATGTCAAAGAACATGGCTCAAGAAAACGTCACATATATCTTCTCTACTCTTTCTCAGCATGAGGATGAGGTGAGAAATATCAATAATGAGTCTAATAATCTGTAGGATTTCGTGGCTCTCATAGCTGGCAAAGGAAAGAGTTCAAGTTCAGTTTCTGTATCCTCTGCAAGGTCAAAGAAAAAGGTGTCTAAAACTTTTGTTATGGAGGTTACTGAGTCTGATTCTGCTTCAAGTGATGAAGAACTGGAGATTGACTCTGATGATGATGTACAAAGGTTCTCTAAGAACTTGTCCATGATAACTCGTCAATTCAAGAAGAGCTTTGGCAAGAAAAAGTACTACTCAAAGCCAAAGTACGAAGGGTACAGGAAAGAGAAGTCTGAAGTATGATACAAGCCATGGTATGGAAGGAGAGAGGAAAGACGAGAATAGAGAAAAGATGACAGGAAGGAAGATAGAAGAGAAGAAAAGAGAGAGGAGAAGAAAGAAGAAAGAAAGGATGAACCGGGCAGATGCTACAACTGTGGCAAATTTGGGCACTTCTCCAGAGATTGCAAGTTCAAGAAAGTAAAGAACTCAGAATACTATGCAAGGAAGTCACTCATTGCCAAGAAATCTGAAGAGGGAAAGGTGCTTATGGCTGAAGAAGAAAACTGGCTGTTCCAAAGTTCTGATGACGAGGAGAAGGCGCACTTCACCCAAGTATCCTACATGGCAAAACTGGATGGTGACGATGAAGCTTCTGAGGCACATTCCGAAGATGCAAACTCTGAGGTAAGTGATAATTTTGAACTTATTGAATCTCTGATGTCCCAAATACACAATATGAAAGATGGATTTGCTTTATTGAAAGGTAAACTTAGCTCCGCACATTAATCAGTTTTGAGTTTTCGTGATGAAACGCTTTGCTAAAAGTTGTTGTGGAAGAAAAAGAAAAAGAAAAAGAAAAGGATGGTTTAAAAGCTGAAAAGGACTATTTAAAAAGAAAAATATTTGGTTTAGAAAAGGATCTTGTAAATCTCAATGCTAAAAGGGCGATTTTAAAATCAAATTTTAAGTTTGTTTTCAAGAAAGAAATGAAGCTTACACCAAAATCAAGCAATTGGAGGATATTAACATGAAACGAGGTCAGACTGAGCAGACATTAAATATGTTGACCACTAAACTCCAAGATGAAAGGTTTTATAAAGTTAAACCAGGTTTGCGTTTGCCAATCAACGATGTTTTGAAAAAGGCACCGAAGCACTTGTATAATTTTGATAAACTTGGCTCCACAGTCAGACCCATTCCTAACATTCGTGCAACTTTTATTGAAGCAAGTACTCCTAAACCTTTACAGAGACCAAAGGTCGAGAAGAAATGGGAGAGGACAAGTCTGGTGAGACTGATTCTCAAAATTCTTTTAAACCAGTTGGTTTCAAATATAGTGATCTGAACAAAAGCTATGCGACTCGAAAGATCGAATTCGCTGAGTTTGAATCACTGTATACCACATCTTCAAAATAATCAGTCAGCAACAACACAGTTCCACCTGAGACTGAATGCAAATATGATGAGTATGAATCGGATACCGATCCATCAAATATACCATCAGTTTCAAATCCCATTCCTTCCAAACCTTTACTTGTTGAAGAGGTCGAAGGAGAAATTGCTATCACGAATGAATCTTGTTTCAAAAATGATAAAATGGAGTTTATTGAGAACATGACTGAGGAAAGGTTTTCTGAAATGATGAATGCTTCAGACTCTGATCCTGTTTCTACTGCAAAGGAGTCAAATTTTGTGAGTTATCATACATCTGAATTGATGAAACAAATTGTTATGATGCAACAGTCTCTTGATGAGGTTGAAGATGAAAACTTTGATCTCAAATTTAAACTTGAAAAATCTTTGAAAGAAAATCAAGAGCTTTGCACAGAGATCAATGATTTGAAAATTACTCTGTTTAAGAATGTTTGAAATGATAAAGAGATGTTTAATGATCCAAGCTGGAAGGTAAGAACTAATCCAGAATTTGATGCTCCTGCAAAACCTTCAATTATTTACTCTGATTGTCCTGAATATCCACCTAGTATTTTTGAGAAGGGTGAGACTTCAAGTAATTCTAGAAAAGAATCACCCTCTAAGATAGAGACTAACAAGATTCCTGTTTTTGTTTCAGATATAAAAGGAAATGGAGTTGGGAGGAGTAAGAAGAATAAAGATGATAGTTTGAATAAAAATGATAGTTTAAATTTTAGTAAAGCTTCTGTTACAAACAGTTGTACTACAGACAATGATGTTTTGAATAGAAATTCTTTTGATGGACATGAATGTCAGATTTGTTTCGATAAATCTAAATTTATGACTTTTGCTCGAAAGAACTTATATTGCAAACACTGCTGGGATAATTCTTTCAAATACTACTCCACTCCTAAGTCCAAAAAGAGTAAAAGAAAACCTAAACTGAACCTTAATTCTAATTCTTCTACACAACTCAAAGTGTTTCGTGCTAAGGTTACCAATCCAAGATCTAAAAAGCATTTTCAGGAATTAAATGTTAAAATGGTTTGGAAGTGGGTTCCAAAACCCGATATGAATGGAGAGTGAAAGTTAAACTTGCTGATATTCTTGAAATGCTTGAAGCTAACAGCCAAGGACCCATTTTGATATGGGTACCAAAGCAAAACTAATTGTCTCTTTTGCAGGCCTGTCGAGTGTGGGTGATAGATTCCAGATGTTCACGCCACATGACAGGATTCAAGCACCTCTTGCATAACTATGTGGAGGAGCCTGACGGAGCAGTTAGGTTTGCAAATTCAGAAGTAGAAGGAAAGGTCAAAGGATACGGAATGCTGGATAATGGAGTTGTGAAGATTCAAAGGGTGTTATATGTTGAAGGACTTGATCATAATTTGTTCAGCACCAGTCACTTCTGTGACATGAAATATCAAGTTCGCTTCACAACTTCTCATTGCTATGTAGAGGATCCAGATTGTTACGAAGTCTTCAAAGCTGAACGCCATGGAAATCTAAACTATGTAGATTTTCTGACACTGTATGCCACACGTCCAGTATGCTTACTAGCTAAAACATCTAAAGCACAATCGTGGACGTGGCATCGCCGCTTGTCTGATCAAAATTTCAGATCCATAGCAAAGCTACAGAGACAAGGTCTGGGCAAAGGTCTAACAGAAATGAGGTTTGAGAAAGACTCACTATGTTCTGCATGTGAGATGGGCAAAATGAAGCGAAGCTCATTCAAGTCCAAAACTGAATCATCGACCTCATCTGCACTGGAACTTATTCATATGGACCTTTGTGGCCCAATGCGAACAACGTCTATCAACGGAAAGAAATACATCTTAGTAATGATAGATGACTACTCACGGTATACATGGCTCGAGTTTCTTCGCAACAAGTCAGATGCGCCAGAATTGATTATAGCTTTTATAAAGCGCATTCAAGTACGTCTTCAATTGCCAGTCCGAACTCTTCACAGTGACAAAGGCACGGAGTTCAAGAATGACACCTTGCAGAGTTATCTTATCTCTGTGGGAATCTCACATAATTTCTCCGCAGCCTACACTCCACAGCAGAATGGCATTGTTGAACGGAAGAACTGCACTCTTGTTGATGCAACTCGTACTATGCTTGCATATTCTGATCTACCCATGTATCTTTGGGCTGAGGCAGTCGCAACAGCTTGCTTCACATAGAATCGTACCATTGTGGTCAAACGTTTTGATAAAACAGCATATGAGTTGATCAACAATCGTAAACCTAATATCAGATTCCTTCGTATTTTTGGTTGCAAGTGTTACATTCTACGAGAGCGTCAAGGACTATCAAAATTTGATAAGAAAGCGGATGAAGGATATCTCGTTGGATACTCTCTAACATCCAAATCTTATCGAATTTACATTATTCGAACCAAGACGATTGTTGAGAGCATGAATGTCTCTTTTGATGAGAATTCGACTCGGACTTCTGGTCACAACGGTTCAGAACTCAGCCTTAAGAACAAAGCTTCTATTCACTCTAGAATAGAACCAACATCTAAAGAATTTACTTCTTCTAACTCTAACTCTACTTCTTCTGAGTTAGATTTGTTGTTTATTGTTGCCTTCGATGATATTTATGCAGACTTTGACAAAGGCATATCACTATCAACACCAAGCTCGGAGGTCCCTACTTTTTCTGTAGACATGTCTGGGCTGTCCGAGGATGTCACTGAAACTGCATCTCCATCAGTTACAACTAAACTGCTAGTTTCAGACTCTACTAATGCTGAATCTGTCTCTGCAGATATTTCTTCTGGAAATGAAGTCACGAGTACTTCAACCGCTATTCCAGAAACTTCAGTATTAGAAACACCAGTACACGATGTATCGAGTACATCTGTGGATCTACCTGTCGTGCATGATGAATATAATGCATCAAATACGCAACAAACAATTGAATCCTTACCAAGCACACATCATTGGACTAAGGATCATCCCATGCATAACGTGATAGGTGACGTACAATCTGGTGTCACGACACGGTCAGCGTCAGCCAATTTCTGCATGTTTTCAAGCTTCCTTAGTTCCCTAGAACCAAAGAAAGCATCCGAAGCTCTACGTGATCCCTTCTGGATTTCTGCTATGCAAGACGAGCTTCTACAATTCGAACGTAACAAGGTATGGCGCTTGATCCCATTACCTAAAGGTAAAACTGTTATTGGAACAAAGTGGGTATTCAGAAACAAGAAAGACGAGGCTGGAGTAGTTGTGAGAAACAAAGCTCGATTGGTTGCAAAAGGGTACTGTCAACATGAGGGCATTGACTATGATGAAAGATTCGCCCCTGTCACAAGGATCGAAGCCATCAGAATCTTCTTAGCATATGCAGCGCATAAAAACTTTACTGTCTATCAATTGGATGTAAAGTCAGTTTTCCTAAATGGCGTTCTTCATGAGGAGGTCAATGTGGCACAACCTGAAGGTTTCATTGATCCTCATAACCCTGATCATGTCTACGTGCTAGACGAAGCACTGTATGGTCTTAAACAAGTACCAAGAGCCTGGTATGAAACTCTAACTAAATTTCTCCTAGCTTCTGGTTTCAAGAAAGGTACGGTTGACACCACCTTATTTATCAAAAGGCAAGGTGAGGACTTGATTCTCATTCAGATTTATGTTGACGACATAATATTTGGGTCGACAAATCAGAAATTTTGCAAGAACTTTTCTAAAATCATGGAAACAAAGTTTGAAATGTCGATGATGGGTGAGTTAAATTTCTTTCTTGGTTTACAAGTAAAGCAATTACCCGAAGGAATTTTCATCAATCAAGCTAAATATATATAAGATATATTAAGAAAGTTCAATATGTCAGATAGTTCAGTCATGAAAACACCAATGGCTACTGGTACACTCTTAGATGCAGATCCCTCAGGTAAACATGTTGATCAAAAGGTGTATCGTAGCATGATTGGTTCTTTACTTTATCTGACTGCCAGTCGCCCAGATATAATGTTTGCCACATGTTTTTGTGTGATATATCAGTCTAATTCTAAAGAGTCGCACTTTAATGCTGTTAAGCGAATCCTTAGATATCTCAAAGGCACTCCTACTTTAGGCCTTTGGTATCCAAAGGATTCTCGTTTTGATCTAACTTCCTTTACAGATGTTGACCATGCAGGATGTAAGCTAGACCGGAAAAGCACCTCTGGATCATGTCAATTTATAGGTGACAAACTTGTAAGTTGGACCTCAAATAAACAAAACTATGTTTCAACATCTACTGCTGAGGCTGAATATGTAGCTGCTGCTAGTTGCTGTTCACAAGTCCTCTGGATGAAGACACCGTTAAGGGACTTTGGGTACAACTACAACCGCATTCCTATTTATTGTGATTCCAAGAGCGCAATCGCTATAACTGCTAACCCGGTTCAGAATTCAAAGACCAAGCATATAGATGTACGCTATCACTTCATAAAAGATCATGTAGAAAAATGTGATATCGAAATGGACTTTGTTCAAACTGATTTCCAGTTAGCTGATCTTTTCACCAAGTCGTTGGATGAAAAGAGGTTCCAGTTTCTAATCAGCAAACTTGGTATGTTGATCATGTCTTCTTAGCCTTACTCATGATTAGAGGGGGAGTATTCTGAATCTTCATCTTGTGTTTTATTCTCCAACTGTTGCTAACGATAGCGGAATCATTTTCACAAATGATTACCATGATTTTTCTTTTGTATGCAGCATAGTTCAAGTGACAATGACTTCTAATCACATCTGATTAGAACCCGCACTTCAGTGCTTTGTTTTTCTATTTGTCTTCTGTTTATATTTTAAAAAAAATAAAAAAAATTATTATTATTAAGTTGAGGGGGAGCTTAATTGTCAAAGAGCTTATTTGACAAATTCTTTTAGTTTGAGGGGGAGAATAGCATTGTCAAAACAACTTATGTTTTTGATTTCTCCAACATTTTATTCTTCATGTTGCTTTGTATTCCTTTGTGCTTTCATGTACAAAAGGCTGTTGAACAACACGTTCTTTTAGGAAAATACATGATATTTAGTGTGAGAGCTTAACAGAACTTCCATGGATTCACGATAACCAGTGTTTCCTACCCAGGAAGTATTCCCTGAGTGATTGAGGGGAGAGGGGTCAAAAGATTGAGTGTTGGTGTATGAAGAGGTAAAATGGAAAAGAGAGATTGGTTAGAAGTGAAATTTAAAAGATTAAAAGAAAGAGGGTGAGACAACAGAGTAAAAGAATATCCGACTCTGCACCAAACTTCTTTCTGAGTCGGGCAGCCACATTATCTGATTGGTTCACATTCTTTGGTGACCATCATTGAAAAATGCACCTAGCCCATGCCATCTCTTGCATACAACCCCACCAGCTACTCATTCTTTTCTCAAAAAGAGAATGTTTCACATTTTTTGGTGAAGCAGTACATATGCTATTGGTTTTTCATTTGGAAGATACTAATATTGAAAAAGAAGGAAAGTTTCCCCACCTTCAACCCTTTCTCATGCACATTGAGTCATTGTATAATTTGTTGCTGTCTCAACAAGTTTACATACTTTGAGCCTACATTAAAAAGTAATCATCGGTGCTTAATTCTTTAATACACATGCACGATCACATAGAAATTTGTTTTCTGTCAGAACGTTCATAGATAACTATGTGTTATTCGATGATTGAATGGAAGTCCCGGGGAGCCAACATCAACACCATCTCCTTATATAGTAACTTTGTGTTACTCAGTGACTGTGTGTTACTGACATGCATTCCAAACTGAGTCATTTGTTGATTCAGTGTTACCATTTTTCTTATTTGAATCTATAAAGATTGAAATAATCACTCTTTCCATTTGGGGAGACTGCTCTTATTTCCACACAGGGATCTATACATGAAGACATCGCTTAATTGATGACTATAACAACAAGGGGGAGATTGTTTTGTTATGTTTTGATGATGATGATTCTCACCACTCATCAAAAAGGGGGAGAATACAAAGAGAAAGAAGATACAATAATTTTTGAACTGAAGACTGCTGAAGAATTCAAAGATATCAAAGTGTCTGAACTTATCAAAAGTATGACTGAAGATGATCGTCAGAAGGACACTTTATTTAAAGAAAGAGGAAGATGAAGACTGTCAACGTCATATCAGATACAGTTTTCAAGAGAAGTGAAGACCTGAAGACTATTGCCAATTTTTTTTAAATCTTGAATCCAAAGGGGGAGATTGTTGGATCAATAATTGTATTCAAGATTAAAAGTTAATAAGGGGTCTAGTTTGTAATAGTGTTTAATACCTTAGGGCGTATTTTAGCAACTAGTTAATAATGTTTAGGTCATGTTGACCTAGGTATAAATAGGTTTTATTTTCTAGGTTTAAGGTGAATCCTCATAATCATAATTATAGTTGAGGAGGCATCTGTATTTTCTCTGTATTGTACGCACAAGGAACCAAGAACACACACACGTTTTCATTGATTAATCAAGAGATCATTGGTATGTTATTTTGATTTATTTATCTCTTGTTCTTTATTGTGTTGTGTTAATTTATCAACTATAATATGGGTTCAACAAATTCAGATTAGGACTGATGATTCAAAGACTACTACTGAAGGACACTTTGAATGTCAAATATTTCAAAGAGAGTATTCTTGTATTTGAATGTCAAATATTTGGGAAGAATGTTAAAGATTTATATTTGGGGATACTATAAGATTCAAGAACACTGAATGAACTAATTTGAATGTATACAGTTATAAAGGGGGAGCATATATGTTTAAATTCAACAAGTCCAACTTAAATCAAGGGGGAGCAAATCAGAAATGAAGGTTCAAGGGGGAGCATATATAAAGGGGGAGTAAGTGGGTTGTGTGAGTGTCAAAATGTTTTTCAAAAGATTTTGTGCTTAAAATGTTTCAATTTTTGGAAAATTTCCTTTTTAGGAAATTTCTATTTTTGGATTTTTTGAAAAATATTTCTATTTTTGGCAAGTTTCAATGTTTAAAATGTTTTTTGAAAAGTTGGAAATTTTTTTAAGTCCAAAATTTGCACAACGCATCATATAGCATGCAAATTGTTGGATTTTGCATCCTATTGTATGCGAAAAGCTACTTCTCGCATCCTTCTGTATTAAAAAACCAGTAATTCGCACATAGGCCTATGCGAATTTCTCTCGTAGACACAACATTTCACATATCGTTTCATGTGAATTGTTCACACACCCTTGTCTTATTTTTCAAAGACAAGCCTGAGTCTTTGCCATGCGAAAAGTGAATGGCCCAATCCATTCGTGCCACATGTCATCCTAATTCTTGGGTATAAATACAAGTTATTCCTCATATACATTCACTTTTCTTCCTTTGGCATTTCATACGATTTTCTCACTTACATAAAATCCTCACAAAATCCACATCTGCGAACTTTGTGTTTATACTTTGATTTCTCAAATTTCTTGATTCAAAGGGTAGGTTTAATTGCTTGTTTCTATTTTGATTCTTGTTATTACTGTTTGTTTGTGTTTTGATTCTTCTATGCATGGATTCCTTGACAAGCCATGGGACACACTTTGGGTTCAATATGAAGGTACTACGGAAGTACAAGAAACCAGAAAGATAAATCTAGGGCGACAATATGAAATGTTCATTTGTGGCAAAAACGAATCTTTGTCTAAGATACACCAACGGTTTAACTGCTTATTAATTGACCTTAGAAACGTTGGTCGAGAATATTCGAATTCTGAGACTTTGACAAAGTTTTTGGAATGTCTTTCTGAAAGCTTGGACCATTATTCAATGTGTCTTAAGTTATCAAAAGACCTTAAAAACTTATCTCTAAGCACTCTATACGGGATATTGCTGAACCATGAGCAGTCTCGACAAGTGAAGAAGAATCTCGCCAGATATTCAAAAGATTCTAAAAGCTCACCTGTAGCTTTAATCTCTTCAGATACTATGCCCTCACAAAGATCTTCTACTCTAACCATCACCGAGTTAGATCCTTATAACTCCAAGGACTTGACAGACACTGATCTTTCAGAGTTTGACGAGTCACTGGATCTTCTAACTAAATCCTTTAGGAGATTTTCCACAAAGAGTAACTTTCGAAGAAACCAACCTCTAGCCATCGCTGACAAGCCAAAATCAACACCTATTGACAAAGCTTCAGCGATATGATTTAGATGTAAAAGAAAAGGACATTTTTCTAGTGAGTGAAGGTCCAAAGGTCTCGAAACCCTCCTCTTCTCTCAGATCCAAAGATGACAAGTACCTGAAACTAAAAGAAAAATACAAAAATTTGAAAGACTACAAAAGAAAGGGTAAGGATCTTGTCGCTGAAGATCAAGTATGGGAAGATTCCTCTGATGAATCTTCCTCCGATGAAGAAGATATAAACTATTTCTGTCTCATGACCAATATCCAATAAGTCAGAATGAACCATCTGAAACTTCTTCTTCAACTGAATCTTCTAGCTGCTCTTAGGTATCAAATCTAATTGCTCTTTCCTTAACCGAAGTTCATAGATTCTCATCTATTGATTCACTGACTATTGATCTCTACAACGCTCTAAATGGTAAAAATAAAGCTGAAAAACTAAATGTTGATTTATATGAACAACCTGAAAAATGCCAAATAAAAATTAAAGAGGTGACTAAAATTGAAAATAGTTTTAGAGATCAAGTCATTGTAAATGAGATAGTCAACATAGAGCGTGAACAAGCTATTGCTGAGCTGAAAACTGAGAAACCCATTGTCGAAGGATGATGTAAACCCTCAATAAAGGTAACTAATAGCATTGATGCTCAGATACTTGCTCAAGTTAAAATTTGTTTAGGATATAATTTTGAAAAGGATAATCCTAATAGAGATTGTTCCATGCTTAAGTTCGGAATGTTCTACTCCTCTATGACTGACTCTTCTTCTGCTTAGTGCTCTTCTTCTTCTTCTGAATCTACCTATCGATGAGTCAACTCATAAGAGTTCAAAGTGTTTAGAAAAAGGTGAATCTATCATTTCTACCAAGACCAAAAAGACAACTAAGCTGAAGAAACCAACTTCTAAGTCTTCAACTAATTAACCCTCACGTTCTGGAATGAAGATATCTGGGTAACTGAAGCTGAAGGTTGTTCTAAAACCTAAGAATTCAGATAAACTAAATATTTATCCGAGATATGTGGAAAAAGGTATTCTTGGTCCTGAACCCGCGCATCTCAAAATTTTAAACTCTTGTGATTTTGGTCCCAAAGCTCTCTTCAGATAAATGTAATCACTATTGCCAATAAGTGCCCCAAAGCCACCAAAGCTGAAAAATCAGCTAAGGTTAAGAATTCCACCAAAACTGAAAAATAGGGTAAGGTGAAGAAAACCACTAAAATTGAAGCATCTGCTGAAGTGAAAGAAGTTGAAACCTCTCAGTCTACTAAACAAGTTGGACCCATTGTAAAATGGGTACCAAAGCAAAATTAATTTTCTTTATGATTGCATGACTTAAAGGGTATCTGGTATCTCGATAGTGGATATTCTAGACATATGACTGGAAACAAGTCGCTACTCTATGAATATAAGGAAGAGAAAGGTCCCCAGTGACCTTTGGTGGATATGGAAAATGTTACACCAGAGACTATGGTGTACTGATCAATAAAGTAACAGCCTCTAGAAGAGTTGCTTATGTCGCAAGACTAAAGCACAACTAACTCAGCATTAGCCAACTGTGTGATAAAGAATTCTCAATGCATTTTTCCAAGAAAACTTGTACTGTTAGCAACAAGGATAGAAAACTTTCCCTGAATGGTATTTGCATGGAAAAATGTCTATGTTATCAACATGGACTTTTCTCTGACTAGAAACATATGCTTTCTCTCTTAGGCCTCTTTAGATGTCAATTGGCTATGGCATAAATAGACTCTCTCATCTCAATTTCAAGACACCGAATGACTTGTCAAGAAAGGAACTAGTTATTTGTTTTCCTCAAGACTCATATGTTAAGGAACCTCTCGTTTTAACATGTGAGAAAGAAAAGAATACCAAGGCTAGTATCAAGTCAAAACAAGTTTTTTCAGTGACCAATCCTCTTCATCTACTTCACATGGATTTAACTGGCCCTGTCAACTTACAACCCATCGCTGGAAAGAAGTATACCCTCGTTATTATGGATGAGTTCTCTAGGTATACCAGGGTCATGTTTCTCAGATCTAAGAGTGAAATCCCTGAAGATATCTTTTCCTTGGTAAGGAAAATGGAAGTTGTTAGGGCTATTTTGTTAGTTAAATAGAAGTTCAGGGTATAAATTGTCAAGTATTCATAGTTGTAAGCTTGTTGGGCCTAAAAGCCTATAAGCACGTCAGCCCTGCGTGCCTAAGTATTTCAAGTTGTTTTCTATTTCATTTGTAAGGTTAGAAGTTCATAATTTCATTATTCAGTTTTCTAGTCATTAGGTTTACAAACCCTTATCAGAAATTCTCTCTGTAAACCTAAACTCTTTGAAGTAATATCAATCATATGACTAGTTGCTGTGGCCTATAATCTGTTCATCTTTGATTGCTGATTATTTTGGTTTGCACTGCACTGGGATCTACAATTGGTATCAGAGCAGAAAGGCAAAAAGGTTTGATCCTCAAAAAGTGCATTTATTTTAGCCCCTGTACTTCAAGGATTCAGCGTGTCATTTGTGACCCTAAACTTTCAAGTTTCACACGTTGTCACTTTTGGTCCCTGCACTTTCAAGTTTCATCTCTCTTCAAAGTCGGAGCGAATACATTCTATTCGAAACGATCAAAATGGTGTACCTACCAAGGCTGCAGTCCAAAAGAGAATATGAAGAGAGGAAAGTTCATTTTTTGAACTGTGTGGACGAACATGAGGTGTGTCCCTACATCAGATTATCTTTGACTGAAGGGGAGATGCAATCCCAGATTCCTACAGAAAGCTGTGATCTTCACGAAATTTCTCCCAAATTTTTCAGAAAGGTGTTCTATCTTCTGATTTTGTGAATCCAAGCTGAGTTATTGAAGTGTGTTGAGACAATCCCTCCTCTGATCTTAATGGAATAAGCTCTTGAGCTTAATGATCACTCAACTCGGATTTCAAAGACAGATTCTTTGTTACAAACTGAAAATATGCACTGGGATCTACATAAGTGTTTAACAACAAGACTGTTCACTCAATAAGAATTGATCATGGAATTGGATTCAAAATTAGTATTCTGGATAACTTCTTTGAGAGCAAGAGAATTTCTCATAATTTCTCAGCTATAAGGTGACCACAAAAGAATGGTGTCGCTGAACATGTAAAAACGAACTATCATTGAAGGCACTCGTTCAATGCTCAACGAATCTCATCTTCCTACTCAATTCTGGGCAGAAGTTGTCAACACTTCATGATTGACTCAGGGTCGTTCGCTGATGTCAAGCGATTAAAGAACACAATTTATGAACTCTTCCATAAAAGAATACCCACTCTCAACTTTCTTCATATCTTTCGTTGTAAATGTCATATTCTTAACAACAAGGTATTAATCTTGGAAAGTTCGATCCCAAAACTGATGATGGTATCTTCTTGGATAATCATCTATATCCAAAGCATTCAGAGTATTCAACAAAATAAGACAAAGAATTGAAGAACAATTCATGTAAATTTTGATGAATCTCGTTCAGCTAATTCAAGACTTATTCTTGATAATGAAGAACTGAACAAATGGATGTTTTTTCACTTTAGAGAACCTGAAGCATCTGTTAGATCTAGTTTGAATCAATTTGTATGTTTGTTTTGTTTCACTTTTGCTTGTAAGTATTGTATGAAGTCAAGGGATGTTTGACTCATATAAATACTCTTTCCTTTTTTCATTTCATTGTAAGCTTTCATATTATTTAAGTCTTGTAATCATTCAAGTGAGATATATGACAAAGATTTGTGACCAAACTTTCTCTCTCTAGATTTCATTGTGATCTTGATTTGATTTTTTGTTTAATTGTTAAATGCTTGAATCTGGAATCACAATTGGTATCAGAGCCTGATCAGATTATTCAGAACCCATCCAATTTGATTCAATGATCAATTTTTTACTATTCATTAAGAAGATTTCACATGTCGACTGAGTTTGGATCGATTTTATGACCTTTTATTGTTTTTGTTAAATTTCTTGTTAATTTGTATGTGTTTAGTATAGTAGAACACATTTCTTTTGGATTGTAATCACAAATTCACAAGATTTCACTGTGAATTTCTTGAATTTTTCATTTTTGTGTTCATATTCATATCGCACTGTATTTTGATCCAAACATGTTGATGTTGTTATTTCTTGATGTAATTGATGCTAAGGGTTTGTTCTTGACATCATTATGATCAAACTGACAAAATTTCGAAGGCTAATTCAAAGGTTTGATTTGAATTTGAGGTGATCATAGTGTTTTTGAGTCGATAACATCAAAATCCGCAAGATCTGAGAATTTCACATGTTCTTGAGGTTTTCACATGGAATATGAAAACTGAGGATTGCTAAGGACAGAAATAGCACGAGGCTGTAACGAAAAGTGGTATTTCACATCTCTCTTTATGCGAAAAGTCAGAATTCGCATGATGAAGACTTGAAGATTTTTTCTAAGTCTAAAGTTCGTATCGTTGCGTAAAGTGGACAAGTGTGAATTTCTCTAAGTCCAGAATTCACATTTTTCTTCATATGAAAAGCTAGATTTCGCATCACACAACGTGCGCAAAGTAGGGAGTTTTCATCATTGGTGTGCGAAATTTGGTAGTTGTGCGAAAATTAATTCTTCTTTGTGCGAAAAGTACACTTAAGAATTCAGAACATTTTTCAAAGTTTATTTTTTTGATTATCTGATTAACGAACATTTCAAGCAGTTTATCATAATCTATTTCAGGATGACAAAAGGGAACACAATGCTGACAAATAGAGACATACCTGTGATTGAAGCAGAAAATGAAAAGCTTAAACTTCAGAATTCAGAACTGAAAGTTGAAAATGAGGATCTGCAAATCAGATTGAAGAAAGTTGAAAGAAGATATCCACCTATCAGTCAAAGAGAACTGAATGGATCAAGAAGTATGAAGAGAGAAGTAAAACTGAGAAAGTTGAACTAGAGAAAACTTTCAATCCGAAGTTATCTGATCCTTCTAAGAAACATGAGAAAGAAAAGAAAGATTTAGAGTTCAGATGTATAAAACTTTCAAAGCAAGTTTCTGACTTTGAAAAGATTTTAGTCACTGAAAGAGACATGTTTTCGAAGGAAAAACATGTTCTTGAAACTCTATCTGTTGAACTTCCCAAACAGATAAATCTTTTACAAGATTTATTGGAAAAAGAAAGAAAACGTTTTCAAGAAAAGAAAATTTCCTTTGATATTGAAAAGAAAATTTTTGAGAAAATGAATGTTGGGATTTTTAAGGAGATTTTAGAGAAAAACAGGAACTTGGAAAAGGATTTTGAACAGGAAAGAAAAAACTTTGAATCAGAGATTTCTAAGCTAACAAGAAAGCTTGCTACTTTATCTTCAGATGTTTTGAAAGAACAAAGGACTAAATCTGATCTACAAAGTAAGTTTGACAAGCTTTGCAATGAAAAATCTAAATTGTATAGTAAAATCAAACAATTGGAAATAGCTAATTCAGAGTTATTTGATAAAATATCAGCTGATACAACTGATTTGTCTTCTTATGATGATGACTCAGCTGAATCAGTATGTTCATTTCAATCTGTTTCTAGTTTATTTTAGAAAATGATTTTCAAGATAAAACCTGTCAAACCAAATGTTTTGAAAACAGATCAGATTAAATCTTCAAGTTCATTCTATGTCAAATCTATTGTTAGAAAAGCAAGTATTTTTTCAAAATCTGGAAAGAAAGCATCTCGGAAAGATCAAATGATTTGGGTTGTTAAGGGATCTCCTGAAGCTGAAGTAGTTAAATACCATAAATCAAGTGCACAAACTACATAGGTACAAAAGAACAAGTCATCTAAAGGTAAATCTTTTGCTATGTCTGATTTCACTAAGTCTGCAAATCACTTAATCAGATTAGCTAAAGGAAAAATTTGTTGTTCTTATTATGGCACTAATGATTTTGTACACAAAGCACATACTCAACACTGGTATGGTTCATATAGAGTAACTTCAAATGATTCTGCACATCACAGAAGTGGAAACAATTCTAAAAGGTTTCCAAGTACTAACAATGATGGACCTAAGTTCATATGAGTACCAAAATCTATTCAACCTGTGATGTAGGAATCTAAAGTCTAGGGGGGAGTAAATGACTTCTGAATATAACAGTTCAGAACTCATTCTTCAATGCCAAAGAATGATTGATTTCTAATCAATTCAGATTAGGACTCATGATTCAAAGACTACTACTGAAGGACACTTTGAATGTAAAATATTTCAAAGAGAGTATTCTTGTATTTGAATGTCAAATATTTGGGAAGAAGGTTAAAGAGTTATATTTGGGGATAATTTAAGATTCAAGAACATTGAATGAACTATTTTGAATGTATACAGTTATGAAAGGGGAGCATATTTGTTTAAATTCAACAAGTCCAACTTAAATCAAGGGGGAACAAATCAGAAATCAATGTTCAAGGGGGAGCACATATAAAGGGGGAGTAAGTGGGCTGTGGGAGTGTCAAAATGTTTTTCAAAAGATTTTGTGCTTAAAATGTTTTCATTTTTGGAAAAATTTCTTTTTAGGGAAGTTTCTATTTTTGGATTTTTTGAAAATATTTCTATTTTTGGCAAGTTTCAATGTTTAAAATGTTTTTTGAAAAGTTGGAAATTTTGTTAAGTTCAAAATTCGCACAACGCATCATATAACATGCAAATTGTTGGATTTCACATCCTATTGTATGCGAAAAGCTACTTCTCGCATCCTTTTGTATGCGAAAACCAATAATTCGCATATAGGCCTATGCGAATTTCTCTCGTAGGCACAACATTTCACATATCGTTTCATGCGAATTGTTCACACACCCTTGTCTTATTTTTCAAAGACAAGCCTAAGTCTTTGCCATGCGAAAAGTGAATGGCCCAATGATTTCGTGCCACGTGTCATCCTAATTCTTGGGTATAAATACAAGTTATTCCTCATATACATTCACATTTCATCCTTTGGCATTTCACACGATTTTATCACTTAGAGAAAATCCTCACAAAACCTTCATCTGCGAACTTTGCGTTCATACTTTGATTTCTCAGATTTCTTGATTCAAAAGGTAGGTTTAATTGCTTGTTTCTATTTTGATTCTTGTTATTATTGTTTGTTTGTGTTTTGATTCTTCTATGCATGGATAGCTTGACTGGATTTAGGTTTAGGATTGTGGACTGTTAATCTTGGAACCATGTTTGAACCGAACGTTTGAATATTGATCTTAAAATCCGAAATGGATCTTTGATACTGGACTTAAACTTAATAATATTGTTTTGATTTTGATTTCGAACCCTGAACATGAACTTTAATGGATTGATTTTGAACTTATAAATGATTTTGATCAAGTGACCTTTCGACTGTTCTTGAGTGTTCTTAGTGTTTTTGCCTGAAATTCGAAAAATCTTAAACCATTTGGACTTTAATGTAAAAATTAATGGTTCATTATTGGTTTACAAGTGATTTCGACATCATCTGAAGTTACAATTTTGGTTCTTAATGAAAAACATAGAATTTTTGAATCTGGGTTTATTGGAAAAGTTCATGAGTTTTTGAATGATCATCATACGTGTTCTTGAGTTTGAATTTTCAATACTTAGAAAATTTTCAGATTGAAAATTTCAATTTCAAAGGCTCATGCGTATTCTTTTTGGTTGTCAAATTTTTGTTAAGTTAAAAATTCGCATATAGTACCATGGGAATTCCTGAGTTTAATTGTTAATTTCTTTCAAGTATGAAATTCGTATTGAAGCAACATGCAAAATTCAGTGTCATGCGAATTCCATACTTAGGAATTTTCAATTTTTTTTTTCAAAAATGACTTCTGGATTTTCACTGACAAATTGGACAACTGTCCATATCTTTTCATTTTTCAGGTACTCAAATGGCAGAAAACCAATCTATGGAGCAACAAGTTCAAATGGATGAAAATTCAGCACAGGCATCAAGGGAATATCCTATGTCTTCATCCAAATCCGACTACCAGCCTCAACCTGGTGTCAATCCTGATCTTATTCTGATGACACCATATTAGCGTAAGCTGTTATCACCAAACAATCACTATGTTGATTTCAACCATCTGAAGATTGATCCTCTTATTCTTGGTATTCTTCAAAACCATCCTCTCAGATATGCATTGGTTGCTCAAGCAACTATTCCTGAGTTGTACTTGCAACAAGATTGGAAGACAATCAGATTCCTTGGAAATGCCAGACTTCCATAATTTGAAATTCAGATTGATCACTACACATCAATCTTGGATTACCATAGGCTAAGATATATTATGAATATTCCTGAAGAAAATTCAAGAGAAGGAATAGATTCATTTGATGTATTCCCAACTGATACAAAAGTTTTTGAGGGAATTAGAGTTATGGGGTATGTTGGCCAGCTGACATAGGTCAATCATTTCAAGAAGAACAACTTACCACTATTCTACTATACTCTATTCTCAGTGATCAATAGGTGTCTAACTGCCAAGCACCATGGAACTGACAATGCCAACATCAACATACTCAAGATATTCCATGCAATTGTCTATGAATTGCATATGGACTATGCAATTGTCTTTTAGAATGAGCTGTATGAGAGAGAATTGTCAAAGAAGACTTCAAAAGATCCAAATTTTGGGCCATATCAGAGGTTTCTTACTCTAATCATCAGGAGTATGTTCAGAAGCAACAAGGAGATACCAAGAAGACACTATCATAAGTATGAACCACAACATGTTATGAGATTTCTTATGAAGCAGAAGAAAGTTTCAACTACTCAATGCCTATTCCAGAGGCTCTGCTAGACTATGTTGATCTGGAATTAGAGTGGGTTAGAGAATATAGAGAGACTACCGGATGACCAGGACCGGTTGCCTCTACCCAAACTTAAACCCTAGGAGAGAGGAGTCAGTGAGGGATCCTGCTACCCAAGGGGTGCAAGAATGGGGAGTGAAGAGGAAAAATACCGAGAGGGGAACTAGAGGGGGTCTGAGACCTAGACTGGAGGCTATAGGGTCATAGATAAATGCCTTACATCTAGTGACACCTGCTGCTGATGAAAGTCAAGGCTCTGAAACTGAGTCGGGTCCATCTCTAGCAGCAAATGAAAGTGATGAGGAAAGCATAACTTCTACTACATACGATGATGATGAAACAACTGATGTAAATGTTGAAAGTGATGACAATGAAGGTGTTGATGATAATGATGGTGATAATGATAATGATGATCAAGATGATCAAGGTGGTTATGCAATCCAAGATAATGCTGATATTGGTTTTGCTAAATTCAATGATTGATGTCATGGACATAGACTCTGCTGTGATGAATGTAGTTGGTGATATAAGGAGTGATGAGGGAGCTTTAGTTGAAAATACAAATGTGAGAGAGAATAGAAGGGAAGGATAAAAATATGGTGTGAGTGTAAGCATCCAAACCTACAGATCAAAAAGGGCAGCCACATCTACTACCTTGTTGTATGTGTTGCGAGCCGGTATTGAAGAAGACATAAGTCGCCCACTTATGCAATTGCACACCTCAGCCAACCACTCTACCACCTTTCAACAGGTGATAGTTTCACATACTCATGGAGATATAACACATAATCTACCTAGTTCTCATTTGGAGAGCTCAAGTATTGAAACTAGAGAACATCAACCCCAGTTCTCACTTCCTATGTGTGCACTATTGCGTCTAGTGCCCATTGAATTACCTACTGTTATTCCTAGGACACATATAGATACATCTTTGTTTGTCAGAAGTCTAAGTGACCTGACCAGAACACCTAGAGTAGCTCCTACTATAGGACTACAAGGACTGGGTGGAAGTCCTGTCATTGTTTACAACATGCTAGCAAGGAACACAGGCCATGCAATTGCTTCTTCAACTGTCATGACAACGGAAAGTCTACGTGACTCTGGTGTTAGATTACCAGACTTTGTGTCACAGGAATTTCTCGACGACGCCTTAAAGGATTTTGAAACTAGATTGATGGAGAAGTTTTCTGTGGAGATAGGAACTGTGAAAGGTTGTTAAAAGGGAAAGGGACAACAATAGAAGTTGAGCCTGAGCAGCAAGTTTCACCTACACTTCCACCTCCACCTCCACATCCACCTCAACCTCAAACTCAACCTCAATCCACTAAAATGAGCATTGATGAGCTCAAATATATTTTATTTGCCAAACTTTTATCCCAAGCACCTCAGAACCAAGCTAATGCAGATCTTTTTACCTTACTACAATCTCACACCAAACACCTCCACAACCACCATCTGTCCAAATCCCAATAGATGTGGTTAGAGCTTCAGAGTTCAATTCATTTAAAACAGATGTTTTGCAAACCCTTCAGTCTATGCAACAAGTCCTCTCAGATCTTTCAAAGGTTGTGCAAACATTATGTAAAGCCCAAACCTCTATTTCTCAAAAAAAGGCATGATCATGATTCAGATCATGACCATGAGGGGGAGATGAGAAAGAAACAGAGAACTGATGAGAATGTTGTTGCCGTTGATGTAAATATTGGTGGAGTTGTGAATTTGGAAGGTGATGAGGAGACTACACAACATCAGTATCATGGGCAAAATGAGTTGAATGATTGTAGGGAGCTTGTACTTTATGTGGTTCTTGAAGTAGAACCAAGGGTTGCAAATCCTAAGGTTACTACTAGAGCTGAAATATTGTTGATCACTGGAATGGAAGCAGTTGATATTATTGATTTATCTTCTGATGATGAGGAGGAAGAAAATGAGAAATATGAATAGTTCTAGAAGATGAAGGAAGAGGAGAAAGAGAAATTTATGGGATCAGATGGAGAGAATGCTCAGAATGATGATATTCCAGAAAATGAAGTCAATGTTCTGGATACTTTACTTGAAGAAAACAGGGATTTGGATGTTCTACAAGCAATGTTTGATCAAGGAACTCCAAAAGATATTCATCTCAGCTATGTACATAATGAAATCCCTGAACCAAATCAAAATGAGGTCCTAGTGATTCCTGTCTTCAAAGAGTTCAACTTGCCTGAAGCTTTTGATATACCTGTTAACCTGAGACAACCAAGTCCTGTTCGACATCCCAGTCCTATTCAAGATGATCAACCTGCTCAAGATGATCAACCTGATAATGATCAACCAGATGAAGCTGTACATTTACCAAGTATGCCAAACCAAGATGAGGCTGGTCCATCTCATGTTAATGCACCTGAAGCACCTATTTTCTCTTCTGAAGATGCTCTAAGACAAATGAGACATGCTCTCAGAGTTCCTTTCCTTGAAGAACAGATGAAGAGAGTGCTTGTGCACAAGATCATGCCAATGGATAGGTACAAAGTCTTGGGAGCTTCAAACCAGCCAAAAGAGTACCAAGAAGAGTATGCAACTATGATCAACTTCTTAAGGCAAACTGTAAGAGCTGTAAAGAGTAAATCAGGATTGTAACAGTAAAAGAAGTATGTTTGAAGAAGTTTTTCAAAATATGGTATCGTGAGTTCAAAGTACAAAGAAGAGACATGAGTGAATGCTGGTTTACAGAAGCTGATTTCAATTTTCTGAATATTGATGATCTTGAGCACATGTATCACTTATTCAGATCTATGACCATTAGAGGAGAAAATATAGTGTTTGCATTGGAGGCTATCAAGAGATTCATGAGAAGGCATATCTTCTACACCTACTGTTATGACTTTCAGCTTGGTATAGAGACAAATCATAGGAGAGTCAACATGACGAAGTCTAATCTGACTCTTTCTAATATTGAAGACTATGGTTTGTTTACTGTGTTTGAAGAACCAGAATTGGGTGCAGTTTACAAGAACGGAGAGAATGAAAAGAGGTTCCTTAGAGTTTCTGAGATGTCAAAATTCTTTGATGGAACACTCAAGGTTATTATACTACAACTCAATACCAAATATGCTGAAACTGAAAGACAAAGAATGCAAGAGGGCGAACACATTCCAAGAAGAGAGAAGTTGGCTATGAAAAGAATTCTTGAAGCTTTGGATGATAGAATAGAATTCAAAAGAGGCATTAGGAGATTTGAATCACTCTTGGGAATCAGAGAGACCAGAACCAGAAGATTTACAAATTTATCCAAAGGGGGAGATTGTTAGTTCTAGTTTGAATCAATTTGTATGTTTGTTTTGTTTGACTTTTGCATGTAAGTATTGTATGAAGTCAAGGGATGTTTGACTCATATAAATACTCTTTCCTTATTTCATTTCATTGTAAGTTTTCATATTATTCAAGTCTTGTAATCATTCAAGTGAGATATATGACAAAGACTTATGACCAAACTTTCTCTCTCTATATATTTCATTGTGATCTTGATTTGATTTTGTTCATTGATTATTAAATGCTTGAATCTGGAACCACAACATCCTTCAGTAATCATTCCCATGTTGAACAACCTAATGCTGATGGTGTCCAAACATCATTCCTGGTATGCAAGACAGTAAAGCTGAATCTTCTTCATGGATCTCTGTTGCTATTCTCAACACCATGCCACCTTCTGATTCTTCTCATGTTAATCCTTCAAATGTTGAATTACCTTCTTCCTTTGAATGTCTTTCAGAAAATGATTCTCTATCTGAATCTCCTTAAGATATTAGATTGATTATTGTTGAAACCATTGATGAAGCTTCGTTCTTACTTCATGAGCCTCCAACTGCTGAAGACTCAGATATGACTCCTCAATTGGCCGCTCAGAGATGGACAAAAAATCACCTCATCGAACAAATTCTTGGTGATCCAAACGCAAGTATTCAGACCCTACATGGTTTAGGTAATATCTATCTCTTTGTCAACTTTATTTCTCTCTTAGAACCCAAGAAAATTGATGATGCCATCAGGGATCGAAACTGGGTCAGTGTTATGTAAGAAGGGCTGACTCAGTTCGAAAGAAATAAAGTTTGGAATCTTGTCCCTCATCCATCCAGTAATACTGTTATAGGAACCAATGGGTGTATCAAAACAAATTGGATGAACGTGGAATTGTAACTTGTAAGAAGGCTAGACTTGTTGCTCAGGGATACAAACAAGATAACGGCATAGACTACGATGAAACCTTTGCTCCAATAGCTAGTATCGAAGCAATTCGACTATTCCTTGCCTGTGCTGCTCACAAAAATTTCAAAGTATATCAAATGGATGTGAAGAGTGCCTTTCTGAATAGAAAAATTCAAGAAGAAGCCTATGTTGAACAACCTCCAGGTTTTCTTGATTATAAATATCCAAATCTTGTCTATAGACTGGATAAAGCTCTCCATGGGTTAAAACAAGCTCCTCGTGCTTGGTATGATACACTGTCTTCTTTTCTTAACGTTGAAAAGTTTGACCGTGGAAATATTAATAGCACCCTATTTCTTACAAAATTAAAGGGTCACAAAATGTTTGTTCAGATATATGTCGATGACATTATTTTTGGATCCATGAATCCATAGTTGTGCATTCGGTTCGCTGAACATATGAAGATGAATATAAAATGAGCATGATGGGTGAACTAACATATTTTCTTGCTCTTCAGATTAAGCAATCTGAAAAAGGAAACATCATAAGCCAAGGTATGTTAATGATATGCTGACGAAATTCGATCTAACCCAATGTTCATCTATGAAATCTCTTATGACACCTCCTATAATGCTGAATAAGGATTCCAATGGAAACCTGTCAACATTACCGCCTATAGAGAAATGATTGACTCCTTGCTGTATCTCACAACTAGCCATCCAGATATCATGAAATCTACCTGTATTTGTGCAGGATATCAATCTGAACCCAAAGAATCACATCAGATCTCTATAAAGTGAATATTCAGATACCTAAAGAGTACACCAAACCTGTGTCTTTATTATCCCAAGGACTCAAGATTCGATCTAACAACATATTCAGATAGTGATTTTGCAGGATGTAAGTTGGATAGAACAAGCACTACTGAAGGCTGTTAGCTTCTAGGTGGAAAGTTGGTGAGCTGGAGAAGCAAGAAGAAAAACTCGGTGTTCACAACAACAACTAAAATTGAGTATGTCGCTGCTGGTAGCTGTTGCGCTCAGGTCTTATGGATGAGAAATTAACTCATATGCAACAATACCTATGCTATTGTCATTTATAACAATTATGTTCTCTAGTCTAAGACCAAACATATAAAGATCAAATATCATTTTATCAGAGATCATGTTATAAATGGTGATATTGAACTTCACTTCGTTCCCACTGAGTACCAACTCGCTGAACTTTTTACAAAACCCCTTATTGAAACAAGGTTTAATATGTTAATCAGCGAACTTGGAATGCTAAATGTTGAACATTAAATCTTCTGTGTTTAAACATTACTCATTACTATATATGAATATCTTAGTGTTCTTATACTATCACATGACTTCTCTAAAATGTATTTATCTCCCAAGGTACGTCTTTCTCTCTCAATCACCGAGATGCTTGTTCTTATGATATAACTCTTAGTGATACTTTTTCAAAACTTAGAACAATCACTGAAATTTTATTTAGTGATTAACTATTTTAAAAGAAAATGAAGAGTCATTTAATTATGACATCATTAAAATGATTTTTAAACGGGAAATAATTGTCCCACATTTTGACACACGACGCCCTTTGCCGTCCCTCGTCTAATCACACTCCTTGAACGTGTAAAAACAATCATGATCAAGCGTCTCTTTCTCTCTCATCTAACCTATAAATAACTCCCCTACACTCCTCTGTCACTTTACGCTCTCAAAACTTCCTAGAGCAAGAACTCTCTCTCCATAAGCAAAACACTAAGTACACTAAGAACACACACTCTTTTAATCTTTAAATCGTCAAGATTAAAGGTCTGTTCTTTAACATGTTTTTATTCCATTCTGTGTGTTTACTTCTTTTCTCGAAAAACAAACAACATTCTTTTCTAAAAACCATTTTTTTGTTCTTTTATATCTCATTTTTTTCTTCTAAAAACCCTAATTTGTTCTAAAACCCTCTTTTAAACCCATAAACTCATTACTCGTATTTTTTCTGTACTAAAATCACTTATTCCTTCCATTTCATTCTTGTTCTTCGTATTCTTCCTCTAACCCATAAATGGAGGCTGCTAAATTCGTGAACTTCAACATCGAAGACTATGCTTTCAAGACAAACAACCATCTGGATCTACTGGACATCCCAAGAGAAAAATCACACTTTAAAGATGCTTCTAGATTCCTCAAGAATTGTGTGCTTAGATATGCACTCTCATTCGAGGTCGTCGCTGTTAAGGAATACCTTCAACAATTCTGGTACACTGCCATGGTTGTCCAGGGCAAAGACAAGAAGGGAAATGAGACCACTAAGATCTCATTTTAGCTGAACATAGCATATGTTGGCTTCGGTCTATCGACCATTCGAGTAGCCCCGAGACTTCCCAGCGTTGAATCATATGAAGACGGACCACCGTTTGAAGAAAATGTCTAGTTTCTTGACAACATTGGCTACGAATGGACAACTAAGAAGGACTCTGCAGAGATGAACAAGTCGCTGACCAATACCGAGAGAAACAAAATGTCAAATTCTTGGAATACCTCTTCTCCGACTTCATTTAGAGTATGGGGGAAGACCGGTACCGGTCGAGTAGCACTAAACATAGGCTACTTAGTGATCCATGCGCAAGTTGACTATGCCTAAATCATTTTTGATGACTTGACACTGAGACTGAACAAACGACAATGAGAAAAGGTTGTTCCCTATGTTTGTGTCCTCAATGCTTTATCTGGAAGGATATCTTAGGATAAATATCCTATATCTAGCGATTTACAGTTTTCCAGGCTTGCTGGACAAATTCTTGACCACAAAGCCATTGCCGTTGATGTCTCCATGTTCCCAGGTATGCTCAAAATCACCTATCCTTTTGCTCCCTCTACTTCTTCGCTTTCTACTGTGGGAACGATATTGGATAAGCCCAATGTCCTCCTAAGTCACCCAACGTACATCCTCATCGAAAAGAAAAAAAAATCTGAAGCCCTTTCTTGTCCAAAAGAGAGGGCTAAGAAGTCTGAAGAGGGAAAAAACTCGAAGTTGAGTATGGAATCTCGACAGTCCAAGCTTATTGAATTTGGCCTAATGTTGGTCCCAATTAAGGTTCTACAAGGGTGTTAGTTTGTAGAAGGGGGGGGGGGGGTGAATACAAACACAAAATTTTACTTTTAAATTTGTTGATTGATTATTGAGTAAATCAAAAACACAATATACAGATTCTTGTAGAATTAGATAAGGTAAAACCTAATCTAAACAATCTAAGAAACACTAAGCTTTCTTGCACACAAGAGTATTAGAAAGAGAGAAGAGAGTTTGCAGAAAAGAGAGTTTTTGCAAAATATCACTAAAGAGATTGAGAACCCTTCAAAATGAAGGCTTCACTCCTGTTTATACCCTATGCATTAAATGCAACGCAGACGGAACAATCCACTTGTTTTCCATCCATTGGCTTCATGATTTTTGACTTTACCATTTGCACGCTTTTGGCCGCATGATGAACAGTGTACTGGAAAGGAGTAGTTGTACGATTGTGAACAAAAGCAAGTTTTCTTTTGTACTTTCGTACTTTTTGTGCATAGGATTAGACAATCAAATCTTGATAAGAAAGCTTCTAGATCAACTATTGCTGATGATCAGTGATCAGGAATCACTGACGAAGAAAGGTGATAGCTGAGGCTTGATCTTGATTTGTCATGCGTTGTAGACTTGTCTTGGTTTCATTGAATGCCGCTTCATATCATTAGAAGGATTGTCTTCATCATCAGCTTAGTCTTCGATGTCAGTGATGGTTTCTTTGAGCGTGAGGCTTGTCTTCGGGGATTACATTTAACGATTACGTCAGAAATCATCAGCGATACTGAACAGACTAAGTATATTATCGCTGATGGTGAAACACTAATACACACAAATGTTAAATGTAATATTTCACTAAGTATTTCTAAGGATCATCATCAAAACACAGAGAGAGTTTCGATCAACAATCTTCCCCTATTTGATGATGACAAAGAAACAAAAGAAAATTGCAATGTTTAAAACATAAGGATAAAGAGGACTCGTAAGATACATGTCCCATTTACTGTTTTAGGAGATCCTTTTAGTATTGTTGGAGTTAAGTACATCACTGAAAATTTTCAGTAATTTCGTAAGAAATTTACAAAGGGGATTTGAAAATTTACAAGTACAAGTGAAGTTAAAAAAAATACTAAAGATAATTAACTGATAAATTACAAGAGAGAAAACGTAGAATCTATCAGCTATAGGTCTTCATCATCCAGGTCTTCAAGAGGATCTTTTTTTTAGGTAGGAGGTAGTCAGGGATGTCTTCACCTCTTCGTTTTTTGGCTTTGCATAGTAGAAATTTTTTGTTCTTGATGCTTTCACCATAGGTGGTCATTTCACACCAATACAGAAGATCCTTGATATGGCTTAGTGGGTAGAGATGGAGTTCGAGGAATCTTTGGTACCTGACTTATCCTTTATGATCATAGAAAATGATACCATAGGGGCTTCCAAGAACTTGTCTAGGAGAGAAAGGGCCTTCCCTTGGCAGTGATAGGTCGAGAGCTTATTGATCAGGAGGATGTCCAAGAACGGCGTCTTTAGAGAATTCGATGCCTGTTTCATTCTTGTTGGGAGCCTCTTCTTCAGACGTTGATGCTCGCTGTCTTCTTTTTAGGTAGGCTTTGGAGGGAGTACTGGTATGTTCAGAATAGTAGAGACTCTTTCAATGCGCTGATGTAGAAGTGACACTACATAGTTCTTATACGTAGTTCTTCATTTCCTTAGTACGTCTCTGATCTCAATCCACTGTGAGAAACCAAACGAGTCTAGCTTTGACATGAACATTATTTTTTCTGATCCATCTGCTCTGAATATGGTCATGGTGACCATGAAGGACCCTTTCTTTGATTTTTTCATAATGGTGACGTCAGTGATCAATTTTGGATCTTGTCTCAATTCCAACTTGTTCTTACACCACCTAGTATCTGAATCTCTGATGGTGTTATCTTTATCAGCTTCTTCCCTGGCCTTTCTAAGAAGTTGTTCTTGGACTTGTATGGGATAAGCCTTAAGCTGATCATCATTGACTAAGTTCTCTGCAAAACTCTTGGCAGTGATAGCATCCTTCTTGCATGCCTCCAGTGGTTGCTCAACCCTTAGAGATTCCACGATTTCTTCCTTGGAAAGGAAGTTAAGGCCTTCTTCGCTTTGTGTTGGGTTGGAAGGAATTTTTATACTTTGACATTTGAGCTCAACAATCAAAGCGACTATTCTTGCATCATCAGTCTCAACGACTGCCGACTGGGATTATTGGGTCTTCTGTGCTTTCTGATTCAGGAGTATCACAAAGGGGAAAGGATGGGCTGAAAGATAAAGCAGAAGGTGATTCAGGGAATGAGGTCATTTTTAAGGGTTGAATATTTAGAGGGGAGTAGGGTTGAAGGTCGAGTCATACCTCTGAATTTTTTTCCATCTCCCCCTCAGTTGTGAACACGATTTTAGTAATTCCCTCAGCAGCAAGGTGTTTTTGCTTACCTTGGTGAGAGGTCTTCGTTGTAGGCACCGATGGCCTCTCCCTTGGTTCCCTGATAGTGATTGGTTTGGAGAGAATGCTAGATGTGTTAGATATGAAACAACTCCCATCATCATCATCTTCATCATCATTACCTCCGACATCTTTTCCAGAATCCAATATATCATCATTGGTATCTTCTTCTTCTTCATCATCTTCATCCTCCTCTTGTGTAACCGCTGTGGGTTCTTCAACATCAGTAACTATCATATGAGTTGGTTTAATAATGAACTCTAAACTGTCATCATTATCGACATTAAGATCTATCTCCCCCTCAACTTGTTCTATCTCCCCCTCAGCTGACTTTGTATTCTCCCCCTCTTTGTTATCATCTCTAGGAGGAGGAGGGCACCTTGCTGCTTCAATCCACCTCAGGATGTTCTATCATTACAAGAGAAGGATACTCATGTAGTGCCGATATCAGTGATAGCATCACCAGCAATGAAGAAGAAATCGGTCATGGTTCGGAGGTCAGTTCGATCTTGATATGTGAATGTGGAGGCTTGAGGAGGGGGATTCTTAAGCAGCTGCAGAATTTTAGCAATCATCCCATGCTGAGAGTCCAACTTAGTCTCTAGATTGCCGGCGGTGGTTGTTAGAGTTTGAAGAGCAGTAGTATTGGCTTTAATGTTTGACTTTAGCTGCATGATCTCCTCTTGTAACTCTGAGAGCTGAGATGCATCAACTCTGGAGGAGACACAAGAAGTGAGAGCCTTCAAGGACTCATTAGCAGTTGAAACTACACTGCTATTGGACATGACCATAGTAGAGAAAGAGAGGAGACAATTGTGGTCAGCTCGCTAAGGGAAGTATCGATCGCCTCCAACTTTGGACCTGATATAAAGAAGTAATAATGAGCAATAGAGTGCTCGGGATAAATAACCGAAAGAATAAGGGGTAGGGTTGATGGAATACGTGAGGGGCTAGTGGTGGAAGCCAAGTGATTTCCACCAAGGAAGTATGACATTTCAATATCGAAAGGAGTCATGATATGTTGTTGAGAAGTCTTGTGAGGAGCTCCCTCAAGTCCATTTGATGCGTTGCGTGACAACAACTCTTGATATAATATCGCCTTTTGTATCAGCGAGGACGAGCACTGATACGGACGGTGCAGATGTGTTGACCAAATATTGAGATTCGGAGACAACACTTGTGTTAGCCCCATGTCGAAGAAAGATGTTGTATCTTCAGAAGCTCTGCAAATAACAAGCACAAAGTTTTCTTAACCAACAGATGATCCAACGCCCACAAAGCTTCTGTGACAAGCTTTGTGGAAGCAACCTCTGTGCTACCTACATTGAAGATTTCGATAAGTCATCTCTCTCACAGCTACATCAACTAATGCAGCTCTTCCACGTCAGCTCAAAGCGGTTACCTCACCTTTACAGATGGCAATCTCTGATAGGTGTTTGGTTTGACTTTGTATTGATTATCCTATAATTAGAAGATTTGTGTAGGAGATTTGCACGACTTGCAATATTCCATCAACAAATTTTCAAACACAACTACACACAGTAGCCGAGAGAGCTTTGGTGAGTTAGAGAGAGAATTACACATAGTCAATGTGTGTTCTTGGTGTTCTTATTGTAATCGATCATCTATTCGTCAATACATTGACATTTGTAACTCAATCACTGTTTGTTGTTTATCATTGATTTTTTTTCATCATTCTACTACTATTTCTACCAACAATCTCTTTATATACATTT
Organism: Arctium minus; assembly: GCA_954870635.1. NCBI lineage: Eukaryota > Viridiplantae > Streptophyta > Magnoliopsida > Asterales > Asteraceae > Arctium > Arctium minus. The sequence continues at coordinate 62,571,796 of OX941088.1, read as the reverse complement.
AGCTTCCGCACCAAACTTTGATATATTTTGGGTATGGATTGTTTATGAGACAAATCTATGACAACAAGTTATGAAGATGGAAGTGACTTGTGGAGGAGGGGCAATGGCATTGTCCGAAATTGAACCATCAGTTGTTCGGTCCACTAAGGTTGTAGTGGTAGAGTCCAACTCTGCTTCAGTAGAATTAAGCATCGCTGAAGTGGCAAGGGTGGTTGAAACAGTTGTTGTGGAGTGAACAACGAAAGTATCAAGTGATGTTTGAGATTCCATCATTGATACTAGGGTTTTCTCCTTTGGATGCTTGTTGGCCTTCTTTGAGAGGCCAAGAAGGGCTTCATATGGACGTTTTTTTCGATTTGGTGTTGACAACGGGGGTAGATTTGGTTGTTTGGGACCCAATCTTTGCTGCCGAAGATGAAGAAGAGCTGGTTTGGATAAAGGTCGAGAAACATACCTCTCCTTATGTATGCTCTATGTGAAGGATGTGGGACCTAAGTTTGGGAAGTGAGTAGTCGCCAGTGGTTAGGTAGAGATCCTTAAACAGATGTCGGAGAATTATGATGAGGAAACGGACATACAGAACAATGGGTTCCCTCTTTGCAGCATTGATCTTTGACACCAAATCTGTTAGAACATATTTTATGTTCTATTTTAGATGTTTTATAAAGTAATCATTATATTGTAATGGGCCTTGTATTGGGTTTGGGCTTATATTGTGTACAAGGGTTATGGGGGTATATAAAGAAATCATGTATTAGACTTTAGGTTTAACTTTTCAATTAATCAATTCCAATGTGTTTTTCTCTCTAGTAGTTTAGAGTTTATTTGCTTTCAATAACATACTGATTTCTACCCTTGATTCTCTTGTTTATCATCAATCAAACCAATCATTGATCTCAATTGGACTCACAATTGGTATCAGATCCTAACAAAAACATCCTTTCTGATCGATCATGAGATCTGGTTGCGTTTGTAACAACAGTCTGTGAATAGTCAATTTCTGGATTTTCTGTGAAATTGTTTGATTTTTATTGTTTAATAGATTCAGTAGTAATTGTTTATCAGTATAGAATCAATTGCTTGTAACAATTTCGATCCAGAAAGTCGAATCGATCGATTTTGAGTTTATTTTGTTCGAAATTTTTATGTTATTGTGGTTGAATTGTTTTGGTGTTTAGAGTCAGATTTAGACTTAAAGATCATCTACAAATGTGCTTATTAGCATATTTCGAACCTGTGGATAAAGTATCATCTCAGAAATCGATGTATTGAAGGCTGGATTGAAGATTTTCAGGAAATATGTTCGAGATCCACGTTTTTCGCAGGATATGTGAAGAACTCGCTAAGTGAAGGTTTCACAGTGAAGGTTTCGCAGAGAAGGTTTTGCAGAACATTGGACACAACAAAATTTTTGAAGTGTGGAATTTGCAAATGGTCAGATTACGAAAGCTGAAGGATTCGCAGACCACTGTGCTTACGTTGTGTGCGAGTTCTTAAGAATTTGCTGGCCATTAATGGTTTCCATGTTTGTAAAATGTTCTAAGTATGAATTTTGCAGATGAGAGAGTTGCGAGAAGTGAAGAATTCGCAGTATAGTGAGTTGCGAATTCTGAAAGATTCGCTAATATAAGGACTGCGAAATGCGAGGATTCGCGAATATGAGGCTTGCGAAAGTTGAGGTTTCGCAAGGCAAGCCTCTGCGAATTGTGCTTTAAGCTTATGCTATCTTTCAAATCGAGCTTTTTGGTGAATAGAGATCTGCGATTTTCAGTTGGTTGCGAATTTTGATGATTATTTTGAAAATTCTGACTGTTCTGAACCCAGTTTCATAAAAGTTTGTCCTGATCCTGTGCTTTTTACGATGAATGCATATGTGAGAGCTGGTTGGTCACATATCCTTAGCAACTGATCTATATTTCACGAGTGCTCATGATCTTCAAAGTTTTTCAGATTCTGGATTTGATGATTTGGTCTCTGCTTGGATTGAGTTAGCTGCCTGAGCATATGCAATTATCAATCTGGAAAGCTTCTTCAGTTGTTAGACCGTTGAGAGCACTTTATCATTTTTCTGACTTGATCACTCAGTAGTGTGAGCGACTGCAATCATTGTTCTGCACTTTCGTTGTGTTTCAGAATCCTGAGAACTGATAATCATCCAGCTGATTTGTGAAGAAAGGAGTTCTGAGTTTGATTGTTTAGTTTTCTGGAAAGCAGTCAGAAAATGAGTACCTTTCATCAGTTGTTGAACATTGCTTGCCTTCTACCCTTGCATTGTAGTGTTGCTACCAGATGTTACCGCCCGTATGCTTATCAGATGAAGTTCTTAAGCTGAATTCCTACATCAACTCATGTTTCACAGACAGATCAGATGTTATATACTGAAGATGTACTTGGGTGTCACTCCATAATCCACACAAATCATTATTGTGAGCGTTAAGGAATGTGTTGAATTTACTAGAGGAAAAAGTTGTCTTTATGTGCTCTTAGTCGAGGTTATTATCTACATCAGATTTGATATTTCAGTTGATACTTCAAGGATAAGAGATACATTCTAGGGGGAGCAAGAAGAGCTTTGAAGTTTATGCAGCACTAAGTTTTATAAAGAAATCAAGGGGGAGAGGAGCTGAAGCTGGAGTTGAAAAGATTATGATTACTTTACAAAACTTAGGGGGAGAATGTTAGAACATGTTTTATGTTCTATTTTAGAAGTTTTATAAAGTAATCATTATATTGTAATGGGCCTTGTTTTGGGTTTGGGCTTATATTATGTACAAGGGTTATGGGGGTAAATTTTTATTCTTCATGTGTATCTGTGCTCCTTTGTGCATTCATGTACAAAAGGCTGGTGAACAGCACATTCTTTTAGGAAAATACATGGGATTTGATGCGTGAGCGAAACTGAACTTACATGGATTCACGATAACCAGTGTCTCCTACCCAGGAAGTATTCCCTGAATGATTGAGGGGAGAGGGGTCAAAAGATTTGAGTGTTGGTGTGAGAAGAGGTAAAATGGAAAAGAGAGATTGGTTAGAAGTGAGATTTAACGTTTAAAAGAAAGAGGGTGAGAGATCAGAGTAAACAAATATCAGACTCTGCACCAAACTTCTTTTTGAGTCGGGCAGCCACATTATCTGATTGGTTCACATTCTTTGGTGACCATCATTGAAAAAGGCACCTAGCCCATGCCATCTCTTGCATACAACCCCACCAACTTCTCATTCTTTTCTCAAAAAGAGAATGTTTCACATTTTCTGGGGATGTAGCACATACGCTTTTGGTTCTTCACTTGGAAGATACTAATATTGAAAAAGAAGGAAAGTTGCCCCACCTTCGACCCTTTCTCATGCACATCGAGTTCTTGCATACTTTGTTGTTGTCTCAACAAGTTTACATACTTTGAGCCTACATTGAAAAACAATTATCTGTGCTTAATTTTTTTCATACACATGCACGAGCACACATAAATTTGTTTTTCTTCAAAACATTCATAGATAACCATGTGTTATTCGATGATTGAATGGAAGTCCTGGGGAGCCTACATCAAAACCAGCTCCTTATATAGTAACTTTGTGTTATTCAGTAACTGTGTGTTACTGATAGGCACTTCAAACTATGTCATTTGTTGATTCAAGGTTACCACTCATTACTTATTGGAATCTGCAAAGATTGAAATAATCACTCTCTCTATCTGGGGGAGACTGCTCTTATTTCCACACAGGGATCTATACATGAAGACTGCACTTAACAGTTGATTTGGGGGAGAAAATTCCTAGTTTGGTTTGAAATGTTTTGATGATGTTGATTCTCACCACTCGTCAAAAAGGGGGAGAATACAAAAAGAGGGAGAATACAAGAATTTTTGAAGTGTTAAGATTTATTGAAGAATGCAGAAGAATTCAAAAATATCAAAGTGTTTGAACCTATCTGATTTATCAAAAGCCTGACTGAAGATGATCGTCAGAAGGACACTTCATTTTAAGAAAGAGGATGATATCTGCTACAGTTTTCAAGAGAAGTGAAGACCCGAAGATAATTGATTTTTTTTTAATCTTGAATCCAAAGGGGAAGATTGTTGGATCACAAATTGTATTCAAGATTAAATTGTAAAAGGGGTCTAGTTTGTAACTGTGTTTAATACCTTAGGGGGTGTTTTAGCTGATATCTAATAATGTCTAGGTCATGTTGACCTACATATAAAAGGCATTGTTTTCCTAGGTTTCGAGAAGTGAACAATATTAGTAAAAATAGGGGAGGCCGTATATTCCAAGTTAATATGCACAAGAGGTATCTGTACACCAAGAACACACACACGTATTCATCTGATTAATCAAGAGATATGTGGTATATTGTTTTGATTTATATTAATCTCTTGTTCTTTAATGTTTTGTGTAATCATTTATCAACTATAATCTGGGTTTAACAAAATCATCGAAGATTATGCGAGCATAATCTATCTTTCTTCTCGTGAGCACCGAGAAACCAATGTCCAGGGCCATTCTACTGGCCTCATCCATACTGCTGGTGTTTCCACCCATGCTCTGAATGAAATGAGCGAACACGTAGCCTATCTTAGTGGGCATACGTGCCTTCAGAATTTTAGTTAGTGAATTCTTGGGTTGACCTTTTTCTAGTATCCAATCATAGTTCATTGAGTCAAGGAACTGGATAATTTCTTCGTCAGTAGGAGTTGGTGCTTAGGTTGCAGCATTTGGTAGGTGAAGAGCATTCCTTAGTCTGCTGGTTCCATAACTTCCTATTTCATGTTCAGTCTGGAAGAAGATCACTGGTAGATGTCTTCCATCTGGCAGAGTTTTTTGTGGTGGCTTCTGCAGTGAACCAATACTGCTTTAGCAGCGATTAGCAGCCATGAAGGTAGGCAGTTAGTGCATGGATGATGGGGCACGTCCTTAGAAACTCAGCAGCAGCGAGCAGATGAGCTGATGGTTTCTTTGAAGGGAAGGAGTGCATTCTCTGATGGTTGTTTGACTCGAATACAATCTTGTCGAAGGTGAAGGAGACGTTTGTAGCCTTGCTAAGGTTGAAATCTAGGGATGCCTTGTCTAAGGAATAAAAGAAGATGAATAGAAAAGTTAGATTACCAGTTTTTGTTTTAGGAAGGAAATGGTATTATGAGTTTATGAAAGAATGTGATAAAGTGAAACAATACTATATAACAATGTGAGTATTTATGGAAGAATACTGCACTTTCTATATAGAGAAGTTTGAAAAGGAGAAAAGGACTGGAAACAAAGAAAAATCCATTTTAAACAAGAATGTTCTTCTAAAAACCAGTTTTTAGGGTTTTGTTATGAAAAACAAGAAGAAGATGAATTTTTGAAAAAACAGTATATTTGATTTTAATAAGCAAAGATTATAAGATCAAATAATGTTTTTGAGGTAGACAAGAAAGGAACAGGTGAATAAAACCTGATAAACATATGGAAGGTGAGTGTGTGTTCTTGGGGTTTTTCTTGCCTTGAGAGAGAGTTCTTGCTTTGAGAGTATTTTGAGCACGTAAAGTTTGAATATGAGACAAAGAGACTTATTTATATGTAGGAGGAGAAAGAAAAAATGATGATAGAGAGAGAAAAAAATCATTAGGACAGAGACACGTCGCTCGCGTGTGATTTGATAAGGAATGGGAATGGGCGGTGTTTTTAGAAAAATCATGCCAACAGTTATCTAAAAAAAATATGACATAAAATGAAACGTCTTTTCAAAAAAAAATTAATTAGTTTAAAAAAATGACTTGCCTTTTGGATTTTAAGGTATCACTGAACAAAAAGTCAGTAATCGAATTTTCTTTTATCAAAGCTTTTAATCACATGAAGAAAGTAGGTGATTAAGCTTTAAGAATTTTGAGAAACGTCTCGCTGACAGAAGCTTCAGTGAGGTAGGTTAGGAAACATACTTTATTATTAGAGTAAATTTTGCTCAGAGATTAAATGATGAACAACAAAGATAGAACTTTATTGCAGACATAATGCATAATCACTGAAGAGTTATTCTTCAAGGTTCAACATTCCAAGATCGCTGATGAGAAAGTTGAATCTTGTCTCATCAACAGGTTTGGCAAAAAGATCAGCGAGCTGATAGTCAGTTGGAATAAAATGAGGTTCTATATCTCCATTTATTACATGATCTCTGATAAAATGATATCTGATTTCAATCTGTTTGGTCTTTGAATGTAGAACATAATTATTTGCTATAAGGATGGCATTAGTGCTATCGCAATAGATATGGATCTTTGATAGCTGAAGGTCATAGTCTAACAGTTGATTTCTCATCCATAAGACCTAAGCACAACAACTACCAGCAACTACGTGTTGTTCCAATATCAAGTTCCAATCAGATTAAACACAAATTAAGATATAGAAATCATGTTTATTGATATAGAATGGATTACAATGATTTATCTCTCTAAGCTTGATAACTTACTCTCTCTAAACTCATATACCTATTTCTCACTTTTTTCTGTTACAATCACTCACTCAGCTACTAAAGCCTTTACAAGATTATTTATACTAAGTCACATTGTTGACTTTATATCACTTTACAAAAGACAACTATACATGACTTTGCACTCTAAGTCCCTTTAATCTTGAATACAACAATTTGGCACAAAAATCTCCTCCTTTGGATTCAAGATTAAATTTTTTTTGTCAACAATCTTTAGCTCTATCTTATTTAGCTCTTTAGATCTTTTCAGCTCTTTTGAACTTGAATAATCTTCACATTCATAGCTTTCACAGCTTGAAACTTTGAACTCTTTACCTCTTTGTCTTCGACTTTGACAAACATAATCACTGTGTATAAATCTTCCTTTTTATATCTCTTTTAAACAAAGCGTTATTTCTCCCTTTACAAGCTTTATTTCTTCATAAGTTGAAACATTTGATCATCTCCCTTTTTGCTAAAAACATGCATCGGTATCTTTGTATCTTTTTCAGTCTTTCAAAAACAATCTCCCCCCAAATTCTTCTTCACAAGAAAAACTATACTTTCTCACAAACTTGAAATATTTTCAACATCTCTCCCTTTTCTTGCTTTAATGTTTCCAAATTTGCATCAAACTTGCCTTCTCTTTACATTTCTCTGACTTGGAAAACTTCAGATTATATTCAAAGATTATCTCCCAAATCTTGAAATTGAAACTTCAGAATCATCTCCCCCTTTTTGATGAATTGTGAAACATTAGAATCATCAAAACTCTTTCAATTTCAACACTGTCTTTGAATACAATCTCCTCCTTTATGACAAACAAGCAATCTTTGTCTTATAGATCTCCCGAAGAATATAACAATATTGTCTCCGTCTGATCTGAGTAATCGTTAATTCAAATATGGTTATCTGACTCTTTTCAAATTCAGACAAATGAAAGTGGTAACCCTGAATCAACATATGAAACAATTAGAATGCCTGTAAGTAGCACAAAGCCACTTTGTGCAACAAATGCACTTTGGAAAGGAGCTTTTTGATGTTCACTCCCCGAGGGATTCCATTCACTCATCGAAAAACACAAAGGAAATTCTATGGACGTTATGACCAGAAAACATATTCCTTGTGTATGCATGTGTATTAATGATTGAATCACATTGTGCTTTATTAGGCTCAAATTGTGTAAACTGTTGAGACAACAACGAGTTTTCCATAAACTCAACGTGCATGATTGAAGTGCGAAGGTGGGGCAAACTTCCTTCTTTTTCACTATCTAAATCTTCCGAGTGAAGTTTAGATAGCATATGTGTTGCATCCCCATGAGAAATTGAAACATTTCTTTGTCGGTAAAAAAATGAGTGGATGGCGGGGTTATAGCAAGAGTTGGCATGGGCTCACTGGATGTTTCAATGATTGTCACCAAATAATGTGAACCAACCAGTAATGTGGTTTCTCGGCTCAGAAAAAGTTGGTTGGGAGTTCTCTTAATATTTTAACTTTGTTCTCTCACCCTTTATCTATTTTCAATATGCTCACTTCTAACCAAACTCTCATTTCCATTTTACCTCTCAGCACACTGAGGTTGTTCATGTTTTTCCAGATTTCAAGCATTAAGATCAAAATAACAAGAATCAAATCAAGAACACATAATTAATGTAGAGAGAATGTAGAGAGAGAAAGTGTCTTTTTCATATATCTCACACTGCCTAAAGATTACAATACATGAGTTACAAGAGTTACAAAGCACTAGGAAACAAACCTATATATATGGTCAAACAAGACTTGAGCACATATCAAGCTAAGCATACAATCTCTCTCATACAAAATACAATACAAACTAATTCAAACAAAATATATCTAACAATCTCCCCCTTTTGGATCAATTTTAAACGTCTGGTTCTGGTATCAATTATACCCAAGTAGGTTTCAAAATGTGAGATCGCTTTTCTGAACTCTATTTTGTCATCCAACTTTTCAAGAGCACTCTGCATATCAACTTTTTTAAGTCAGGTATTGTCAACTTTGGCATCTTCATATTGATCTTCTTTTGATTGCTTTCAATACCAAGTTGGATATCATATCAGTAATTGAAATTGATATGTATCCTTAGAAATCTTCTGATGGCCTCCAAAGAAAAAGTGATATTCTCCCTCTTTATTGTCATTTCTCTAAACTGGTGGTACATTGTCTCAAAGTCATCTACTTGAAGATGGTGGAAATTTGCTTCTGAAAATGAATAATCCAAAGTGGTTCTTCTTTTAACCACAAAGTATAGATACCAAATCTCTTCAAAGTGACTTCCTTGACAACCACTATTTTACTCTTAGACTTCACAAGATCTCTCTGTTTAAGCTCTTGAATCATATGAATGTAGTGATCTTGGTATGTCTTTGATTTGTCTTTAATCCCCAAGACGAGATGAATATCAAGATTTCGGATGTTGGGCACATAAATCTTATTGATTTCCTCAAGGAAAGGCATTTTGAAAGTGTTTCTGTTGAATCTTTCATCAACTTCAGGAATGTTAGGCTCAACAGCATTTGAAGGACCGACTTGGTCAAAAGGATCGACTTCATTTCCTTGATCAACTTGATTTGCTTGGCTAGAAGGCTCTAGCTCAACTAGAGCTTGATCAACTGGAATAGAAGTTTGTCCTGCCTCAAAAGTTGGAATCGTAGTAAGAACATGTTCATTTGATTGAGTTGATGGAGGTGATTGAGAAACTGGAATTTCTTGGCTCGTTGGCACAAAGACAAGAATAGAAGATACATCAGGTCACTCTGGAATTTCATCATGGATAGGACTAATATGCAAATCATCTGGTGAATCTGGAACATATAGAACATTGAGAGCTTCGGAGTCAACGTCTTCAAACAAACCATCCAGAATATTTTCACCATGACCAACATCATCTGCAACTTCTCTTTGATCTTATTCATTGTCAGAATAATCTATCAGTTGCTCCATATCCTCTTCCTTAACTTTCCAAAATCTGTCATATTGAGCAGTATGATCGTCTATGTCCTCATCATCTGAACTAATCTCTACAATCTCAAAATTTCTCCCAGTAATTTTCAAGATCTATTCATAGGTAGCCTCAGGCTTTTCAACCATTGGCTCAGTATTGGGATCACCATACAAAACGATCTCCATAAAACTTTCTATTCTTTGGTTTTCTCCTTGACTTTGGTTCTGAGTTGCATCTCCCTTATCTCCTCCTTGACTAGCTGAGTCAGAATGAAGCTCACAATCTCCCAAAGTTCTCTGCCTCTTTGATCTACTTGATCATGTCCCTTGCGAGAACTTTCTGCTTGGGCCTTACAAGATGTCTGAACAATCTTTGACAACCCCGAGAAACTTTGTTGTTTAGATTGGATTGATTTCAGAACATCTTCTTTGAAAGAATTGAATTCAGCAGCACGAAAAACATCAGTAGGAATCTGGGGAACCGCTGGGGCAACTGGCGGTTATTGAGATGTTAGAAGACCAACAAGATCAGCATCAGTTAGATCCACAGGAGCTTGAGACAACAACTTAGCAAACAATGCTCTAATGCCTTTGAACACTTCAGTATCAGTGGGATAAAGATCAAATTCAGTTCCGCCTTCTCTAGAATCTGCTTTCGGTAGCCTCAGAATGTATCTTAGCATCTGATAATCAAGTATAGATATGTAATGATCTATCTGAATTGCAAAGTTTGATATTTCACCCTGACGGATGAATCTGATGGTTTTCCATGCTTGTTGAAGATATAAGGCTGACACAGTGGTTCTTCCGGTAAGTGCATAGTGTAAAGGACGTCCTTTCAGAATCTCCAAGATAACTGTATCTTTGTTGAGGTGATCAAAATCAACATAATGATTGTTCGGATACAAGAAATTTTCTTCAGATGGAATGATAAGATACATATCACTGGTTTTCTCCAACTTGAGCTTGATAGTTGGATCTAGATGAGGCTATTGGTGCATCCCTAGAAGCTTGAGGTGAGTTCTCATCCATCTAAACATTATGTTGAACTGATTGATTATCAACCATTGGAAACCTGAAAATTTGAAAAATTATGGACAAATGTCCATTTTGTCAGTTTAAGCACAAAAATTGGTTTTTCAAAAATTTTCAGATTTTTTTTCAGAAGTCCAGAATCCACAGAATTAGGGACTTGAAATTTTTTAACATTAAAGCACATGGACAAATGCACTTTTCGCAGGCCAAGGAATGAACCACTTTTCGCGGGCCACACGTTGCGAAAAGTTTACTTAAAAAATCACGACTTTGAAGGAATTCGCACAACACTTGAAAATTTGAACTTGACTTATAATTCTAAAGAAGTTCATGAACTCCCAGAGCTCGCAAGTATCAAAAACTAATAAATCTTGAAGTCCAGATTATAAAGTTCAATTTTTTTTTAATTTCCAAAAACTTTTCCACAGATTGAGTCGGGAACATCAATTAATCATGATTTGAACATTTAATTCCATTATTAAGTCCATTTAATCATCCAATTTTCAAACTCAGTTCAAGAACACTCAAGGAGTTTGAAGATTCAAAATCAATATCAGTCCAAGAAATCATCGATTAATGTTCAACTTAAGTCCACAGATTAGATCGAAATCAAAATCCAACAACATTCCACAAGTTTTGATTCAATGATTTTGTCACACAATCAAAGTCTAAGTTCAAACATCCAAGAATCTGGTTTGAAGGGTTTAAGAAAGATGAATAATCCTAAACTTATAAAAAATATCCTAATTTGAACAACAAGATTTGATTTTGATGAACAAACAAAAGATAAGAACCATAATCGAACAAGAAATCAAACCCCAAAAATAATATTAACCTACCATGGATACGATTTGTGATCTGGAAAGGAGTTTGTATGAAAAAGTGTTCGAGAGCAAAACAATCGTCTAAGTGACAAAATCGCAAAAAAACAATGCGACAAGTGAGTTAATCTGATTTGTAACCATGTATTTATACTCAAAGACACGTGGCACGAGTTGAGTGGACCCTCACTTGTCGCAAGCTTAAGGAAACTGAACTTTTCGTAAGGATGACAAGGTTGTGTGTGATACTTTTCGCATGACACTATTTGCGAAAGGTACTGTCTAAGAAGAATCCCCAGAACAAAGGTACGGATAGAGAGCTTTCCACGACCATTGGTTACAGATTGTCACTTTCCGCAGACCATTGTTTGCGAATTGTGATTTTTTGTAGACTGGAGGTTGCGACATTGTCACTTTCCGCAGACCATTGTTTGCGAATTGTGACTTTTTGTAGACTAGAGGTTGGGAAAAGTCACTTTTCGTAGAGTATGTCATGCGAATTGTCAATTTTCGCATGCTATTGCTTGCGGCTTGTGACTTTCCGCAGACTACTGTTTGTGGGAAGTGGACTTAGACAAAATTTTCAACTTTCCAAAAATGGCATTTTCCTAAAATAGAAAATTTTCCAAAATAGGAACTTTCCCAAAATGGAAACTTTTAAGCACAACAATGGATTTTCACTTTTAAAAACATTTTAACACACACACAAACACACTTACAGACATATCTTCCAAATACTCCCCCCTGAAGTATGATATGTAATTCATGCAAAACAAAAATTGTCTAGGTACTCATAGAACTTGAGTCCTTACTTGTTAGAAGGAACTTTTTTCAGATATTTGCTACCCCTAAGAAATCATTAAAATTATGATATTTGGACTTATCAGAAATACTTACACTCCCCCTAGATGTAAGCATGAACACTTGATAAAAATCAGATATGCTCCCCCTTCATATCTGCAAAAATTCAAACACATCATCACACTTTATTTAACTCCCCCTAAAAATAATATTCATCAATTAAATTTCAATCTTCCCCTTTGAGAAACAATCTCTCCAAATGAAAACAAGAATACTCCCTTAGAATGATTGATCAGTCAGAGTATCGATCATTTTTTATCTTTAAAGTATGAGTCCTAAACTGATATGATTAGAAGTCAATATTATCTCATTGAAGAATGAGTCGTATAATGATTTGTCTAGAAGTTAATCTCTCTTACAGCCCCTAAACATCTGATTCCTGCAAAACAGATTTAACATGTTTTAGTACCCACTTGAACTTGGGTCCAGATTGGTTAGTCCTTGGAATCCTCTTAGAATTGATTCCAGATCTGTTAAATGCAGAATCATAGGAAGTAATTCTGTAGGTTCCATCAGTGATGAGCATAGTCTTTTTGCACAAAATCATTAGTACGACAGTAAGAACAACATATTTTCTTTTTAGCTGACCTGATTATCTGGTTTGTAGAATAAACAAGTTCAGGTTTAGCAAAAGATTTACCTTTCCGAGTATTGTTCCTTTTATCCTTTGATGTGAAAGCAAATGATTTGTGATATGATTTGGCATCACTTGAATCTTTAACCACCTAAATCATCCGATCTCCCTTAGATGCATGATTTCCTTTTGATTTAGAAAAATTGCTAACTGAACAATCAACAGATTTATCATAAAAGAGATTTGAAGGACGAATATGATCTGTTTTTAAAACATTTGATTTGACACTTTTATTTTTTAAAACAACATTTTGAAAGGAACTAGAAACAAATTTAAATGAACATACTGATTCAATTGACTCATCATATGAGATAAATCAATTGTCTCAACAGATACTTTTTAAGATAAATCAACATTTGTTGCTTCCAGTTGTTTTATCCTTTTCAGACAACTTGTTTTTCTGATTAAAAATTCTGTCAAATTTACTTAGCAAATCATATTTGACTTTCTGCTCTTTCAGAATATCTGAAGCTAGAACAGACAACTTCCTTGTGAGCTTTGAAATCTCAGTTTCAAAAATTTTTCTTTCTTGCTGAAAATCTTTTTCCATGTTCTTGATCTTTAGCAGAAATCTCTTTGAAAATCGCAGCATTCTTTTTATCAAAAGTTTTCTTTTCAGTTTCAAAAGATTTTTTCTTTTCCTGAAAAAGATATCTTTCCTTTTCCAATAAATCTTGTAAAGTACCGATCTGCTTGGGAAGATCAACAAATTTTTCTTCAAGAACTTGCTTTTCTTTTGCAAAAAATGTCTCTTTCAAAAATTAAAATCTTTTCAAAATCAGAGACTTGTTTTGAATGTTTGATGCATCTAAGCTCGACATCCTTTTTTTCCTGAGCAACTTTCTTTGAAAGATCTTTCTAGTTGTAAATTCTCTCCAAATCAGCTTTTTATGTCCGATATTTTTCTTCATACATATTCATTAAATCAATACCCTTTGTTTCATTGTAGATACCTTCTTCTCAAATTTCTTCAGTTTGGTCTGAAGATCAGCAGTCTCAGCTTTCAGCTCTGAGTTTTGAATTTTCAGCTTTTCATTCTCGACCTTTTACGTGGAAAGTCTGGATCTTTCGTGTTCTTCCTCAAACTTCATCAAATCAGCCATAGATTCTTCAAAAATGTGAAATTGAATTTGCAATTCAACAAGGATGCTCGAAATATGATCTAGAGCCTTTCTAAACAACATTCTTAAGGAGGAAGTCTATGTCTCACAACCTGAAGGCTTTGTGAATCTAGATAAACCAGATCATGTCTATATCCTGGATAAATCACTTTATGGTCTTAAACAAGCGCCTTGAGCCTGGTATGAGGTATTATCAAAGTTTTTGGTCAAGTCGGACTTCACTAAAGGTAAAATCGATACTACTTTATTCATTAAAAAGGAAAAGGCCGATATTATTCTTATTCATATACTGAACAAAAAGATAATTACAATAAATAAAATATCTTCAGTATATCTTCCATCATTATCTTCAAGCCTTCCATGAATATCTTGATTCTTTCCAGCTGTCATCCTTTCCATCCGGTTCTTTAAGTCATAAGCAGTACTAACTATGCTCAGCAGCATTAATTTCTTCTAGCAGCATTAACTTGGTCTTAGCAGCATTAACTACTAAGCAGCACTAACCACTAGCAGTACTAACTAGCTAAGCAGTACTAACTTTGTTCAAGCATCACTAACTTTGACTAGCAGTATTAATTCTACTAGCAGTAGTAATACTCAGCAGTATTAACTTTGAAGTCCTCTGGCAGTAGTAATTCTGAACTAGCAGCATTAAAGACTTGATTACATCTTCAGTTCCCAACAATCTCCCCCTAACTTGACTTTTAGAAAGAGAAGTCAAGTTCTTCAAATGCTTCCAAAATCTTCATTGATCTACTCCAAGGTTAGGATCCAGTCCCATGCTCTGATTAATAGTTCTTTGAATTAAGTACTTTTCCATTTCTGAATTTGGTGCACAACTCAACTTCTTATTTAACATGGCATGAAGCTTCAGATTTGTATGGTTGTATACCCTATCCACCAAGTAATACTCCCTGTGAAAAGTATCCAATGCTAGTTCGTAGACTCCACTCCTTTCATATAGAGTCCATCCTCTAACAGTTTTAAATACATCTTTTATCAAATGCTTTACTGCTTCTGGTTTGAACAACATGCACAAATATTCCATAACTAGCTTCACAATTGGTAAGCCTGGAGCTGTCAACTGATCTGCATGAACTTTCATCCCCACTGCAAACATTTCTTCCAAATCAGATCTTGAACACTCTCTGACAATTTTGCTCCAGGTGCTGTAGACTTCATACCTCTCATCCTTTCTTTTCAATCTGATGTATTCTTTACCATCCACCTCCACAGTATCCCAGAGGATAACTTCAGGAGGTTTGAATCCAACAGGTTCAACTGAAATAGGCTTTGGAATTTTATCCATTACCACCATGTACATGTTTACATCTGAACTCTGTGGTATTTCTTCCTGAGATTCAACTTTCTTTTCTTCTTCTACTCTAGACTTCTTTCCAACTTTCTTTCTGTTGGCCATCATCTTGGTTCTCTTCAGTATCCTTTGCCCTTGTCCTATAGTAGCTTCTTTCTTCTTTTCTTCCTTTTTCCTTTCTTCTGATCTAGGGCCTTTAGAAGCAATAGACTTAACTCTTTTTATCTTCTTGATCTTCTGAGCTAGAGTCTCTTCTTCCTTAATCTCTACCTTTTTCTTTGTTGGAGTTCCCTCTTCACTTTCAGGGAAGGGTTTATTGATATTCACATCATGCCTCTCATTAGCTTTCTTTTCAAACTCCACTCTGTCCTTTTCATTATTCTTCAACTTTCCCATTTCTTTCTCATATAGTCCCTTGACTTGATCAAAAGTCATCTTTATGAATATTTCTTTCTTCACACCAATTGCACTCCTCAAGAAAGTTATCATCTTGTTCCTTTCCTGAGTTGCAAGGTAAGTTTGTGAAGGTCTTCTCTTCTTTGCACTTGATCTGGCCATCATAGCCTTTCTTAAGCTTATTGCTCTTTGCTTAGCTTTCTCTGTTTCCATCCCTTTCTGAAATGCTTCATTTAGTTCATTTGCTAGTGCTCTTGCTATCTCTCTGTCTTTTTGAACCTGCTCTTTCTCTGCTTGATCTAACTCTTCTTGCAGTTTCTTGGCTAATGCTTCATCTGATTCAATCATCTTTTGCTTTTTAGTTGGTTGATCAGTTTCTATCATCTTTTCCTTCCCTTTTCTTTTTACATCTGCAGCCATGTCTTTCTTTTATGATTTCTTTGCTCCCCCTTCATTTATGACCACTCCCTTTGCTTTGGGAGTGTCATTCTTTGCTTTTACCAGCATCTCTGCTACTTCAACCTCTTCAGATGTTAGTCCTGTTACTGCTGCTTGTGTAGTTTCAGCAGCACTAACAGTTTCTGCTGCTTGTTTTGGCTTAGCAGTAGTAACAGTTTCTGCTGCTGGGGTTGTTACTGCTGCTGGTGTTGTTTCTGCTGCTGCTTTTTCTTCAACAAACTCCCCCTCAAACTGTTGATCTATCTGTTCTGAGCTAGAATGCTCCCCCTTTTTGGAAGCATCTTTCTTATTTGACCTCTTCTTTAAAACAAATTGTTTTCTCCTCTGCTTATGCACCAACCTTGTCACCATTTTCTTTAATTTGGCAATCTGGATTTGTTGTGACAGGATGACCAACTTCATCTCTTCAATTTCTTTTCCTTGTTTGAGAACATCTTGGTTGATGTTCCCCATTGTTTCCATCAATTCATAGTAAGTATATCTGTCCTCACCCTCTTCAGAAGTGTTACCCTCTTTTGAAGGATCATTGGATCTTTTTGTAGTGGAAGTCTTCTGCCTAGCAGAAGCACTATCCACCCCCTTGGTTTCTTGGCACCAGGGACCTTTGAATGATTGCTCATTCAAAGTTGCCATGGGGAAGGTCTTATGGATGTTACCACTGACCTCCTCTGAGCTAGCAGGAGTAGTGGCAGCCTTCTCTCCCATATGCTCTTCCTCCTCCTCAGAGAGCACCCCCTTTGGGTTGGGAGACACCCTAGTGGATTCCCTTTGGATATTCTCTACTGGAGAATGCTCCAATAGAGGGCTTTGAGGCTCTTGGTTAATAGCAGGTACACCAAGGGAAGGAGCCTTGTGTACCTTTCTCTTGACATAGGTCTTGGATATTATGGGAGTGGGTCTAGCAGCAAAGGACTGAGGGAAAATTTGAGAGATGGAAGGTTGGGATTGGCTAGCAGTGGGTTGGTCTAATGCGGGCCTTGACCCTGCTACCATACCTTCATTAGTTTGGGACACCACCATCATTGTAGAGAACAATGGGGTGTCTACTCCTTCCGAGTCCCCAGCAGATCTTCTCATATTTGAGAAAACCTTGCCTTTAGGGGGTTTGGTACATATATTCCATCAGAATGAGGAATATTCGTCAATTCATGGTTGATTACTTCTTGAACAAACCTGGGATACATATAAAAGCTCTTTTTGTTTCCCATGTTTGAGACAAGATCATTGAAAATCATATGTGAAAAATTGTACCTTCTGGCAGTGGCCAAACAGACCAAAGCATAAGCAATGGGACTGCTGAACTCACTCAAGCCAGTGGTCTTTTTAGAAATGCAGTGCATCAAGGTATGAACAAGAAAACGCCATTGGGGTGAGAATTTAGCTTTTGAGAACTTAAAAACACCCAATGGGCCTCCATACCCCATTTTTGTAAGAGTAGAAAACAGTTCATCATTAGGGATAGAAGTTATACCAGAGGCATCGTCTAGACGTAGACTGATGCGAATTACTTCTTCAGTAACTGTCAATGGCTTGCCACATACTGTCGTCTTGATCATTTGCACACCATCCTCAGTAACAATGGTGGCATGTGCCCAAAATTGCCTCTGATGCTCTATGAAGATAGTAGGAGACATAGTGAGAGCATGGGCAATGTAGCTAGACTTCAGAAAGTCGACTATCTGATGAAAACCTTCAGCTTGTTTTGGCTTTTGGAGCATCGCGATTTCATTGTGCTCGTCAATGAACGCCATGGATGCCATTGACCTTGAAGATTCTTGCCTGAAAACTTTGAACTTTGAGAGAGAAAGGGTTTAGAGCGCAAGTGAACAGTATGCAAAGAGTCGTTATGAGCTTTTAGGCGGGCAAAGAGTATTTATAGTATTCGGAACATAAGCAGTATTAACCTAGAGCAGTATTAACCACTAGCAGTATTAACTGAAAGCAGTATTAACCACTAGCAGTATTAACTGAAAGCAGTATTAACTGAAAGAAGTATTAACTAACTAGCAGTATTAACTGAGAGCAGTATTAACTAACTAGCAGTATTAACTGAGAGCAGTATTAACTACTAGCAATATTAACTAACTAGCAGTATTAACTGAGAGCAGTATTAACTACTAGCCGTATTAACTAACTAGCAGTATTAACTATACTTACTCCTTTAATCTTGCGAAACACTGAGTACTGCTATGCATATCCTGAAAAAGAAGATTAGTAACACCAAGAATAAACAATATACAGGTATAGAACCACTTTTTGAGAAGGGGCTTATTCAGAGTTGATCATTCCCACACTTGTTACCAAGAAAGTGAATCTACCCACATCAAAAGCTTTAGTGAATAGATCAACAAATTGATTATCAGTGTGAACTTTTACAACTTGAATAAGTTTCTTTTCTTTACAGTTTCTTATGAAGTGATACCTGATCTCAATGTGCTTTGTCTTTGAGTGCTTGACAGGATTATTCACAATGCTAATAGCACTGCTATTATCAATAAAAATTGGAGTGTGTAGAAAGGTTACCCCATAATCCAACATTTGATTCTGAATCCATAAGACTTGAGAACAGCAACTTGCAGCTGCTATGTACTCTGCCTCTGTTGTAGATGTGGATACTGTGGTTTGTTTCTTGCACTACCATGAAACTAGTCTTGCACCCAAAAACTGACATCCTCCAGAAGTAGATTTTCTGTCCAAGTTTGCTCCACCTAGATCACTATCTGAGTATGCAAGTAGGTCAAAGGATGAGTCATGAGGATACCAAAGTCCCAATCTGGGTTGCCCTTTGAGATATCTGAATATCCTCTTAACAGCTTGATAGTGAGATTGCTTTGGCCTAACTTGGAATCTTGCACACACACAGACTGGAAACATTATATCTGGCCTAGAGGCTGTAAGATACATAAGAGAGCCAATCATGGATCTATAATGATGAACATCCATATCCTCCCCCTCAAGATCTGCTGTTATCTGCTTGTGTGTCTCCATAGGTGTGCTAGCAGATTTTGAATCTGAGAAACCAAACTTGGTTAGAATGTCCTGCACATACTTGGACTGACAGATGAAGATTCCATCTGACTTCTGTTGAACTTGGAGTCCAAGGAAGAAAGTAAGTTCCCCCATGGAACTCATTTTGAACCTTTGATGCATTAGTTCCTCAAACTCCTTGCACATGTTTTCTCTTGTTGATCCAAAGATAATATCATCAACATAGATTTGGACCAGCAAGATATCCTTCTTCTTTCTCTTGATGAATAGAGTCTTATCAATGACTCCTCTTTCAAAGCCATTTTCCAAGAGATAGGATGATAGAGTGTCATACCATGCTCTTGGAGCTTGATGTAGTCCATAAAGTGCTTTCTTCAATTTGTATACTCTGTCTGGATAGTTTGGGTTTTCAAACCCTGGTGGTTGACAGACATATACTTCTTCTTCAATTGAACCATAAAGAAATGCACTTTTCACATCCATCTGATAGACTTTGAATTTCATGTAGGAAGCATAAGCCAGGAATAATCTAATTGCTTCTATCCTGGCCATAGGTGCAAATACTTCTTCATAGTCTATTCCTTCTTCTTGTGTATACCCTTGAGCCACCAGCCTTCCTTTATTCCTTATCACTATACCTCTTTCATCTCTCTTATTCCTGAAGACCCATTTTGTTCCTATTGCCCTTTGGCCTTTAGGAAGATCTACCAGATCCCAAACATCTTGCAGCTTGAACTGCAGTAGCTCTTCTTGCATGGCTTCTATCCAACTGTATTCTTTCATAGCATCATGTGCCTTTTTAGGCTCAAGCTGGGATAAAAAGCAAGAAAGAACTGTGTGTTGTTGATCTTGTATTTCTTGAAGTTTACTTTGATTTCTAGTCATCATAGGAGAGGATATATCTCCTATTACCAGCTGTGGAGGATGATTCTTTTGTATTCTGGTGTGATGACTAGGTTCTTCATTAAGTCCCAACTCTAGATTAGAGTCATTCAACTCAACTGAAGTGTTTTCAGTAGCCACTTCTGGTTCTTTAATTTCTTGAGTCTCCTCATCTCTACTTTCTTCTTCACCTTGACTTGGTCCAGTAGATGGTTCCTTTTCACAGTCTTCAACAGGATTCACTGTGGGTATGGGAAATATCACAGATTGAGATATACTTTCTGAGACTTGTGTAGTCCCTGATCCTCCACTCCCTGTACCTGCATAATCATCACTACTGAAACCAAAAGAGTTAGTTAGTGAGTCAATGTCAAATAGCTACTGAGGACCAGACCCAATTGGATTTGGTGTGTTCTCATTGCATTTGACATTGTCACTTTCTTCAATTATTCTGGAAGAAGAGTTAAAGACTCTGTAAGCCTTACTCTGAGATGAGTAGCCAACAAGAAATCCATCATCTGCTTTGCTATCAAACTTACCTAAGTAAGATTTGGTATTGAGAATAGTATAGGGACACCTAAAAGGTTTGAAAAATCCAATAAATGGTTTTCTTTTATTTAAAAGTTCATAAGGAGTCTTGTTCTTTGGCTTGACTACTAGAACTCTGTTTTGGACATAACAAGCAGTATTAACTGCTTCAGCCCAGAAGGTAATTGGCAATTTTGAATCAGCCAACAGAGATCTAGCAGCCTCTATTAGTGTCCTATTTCTCCTTTCAGCAACTCCATTCTGTTGAGGAGTCCTAGGAGCACTATATTGTCTCTCAATACCTTTCTCTTCACAAAAGGTGTTTAGATCAAGATTTTTAAACTCAGTTCCATTATCTGATCTAATGACTTTTACTCTTTGATTAGTTTGGTTTTCAATTCTTAGAATAAAGGATTTGATAAGTCCACTTGTCTCATCCTTAGTCCTTAGAAAATATACCCAAGTAAATCTGGAGTAATCATCAACAATAACCAAGCAGTAAGATTTCTTGCCTATACTCATAACATTTGTAGGACCAAACAGATCCATATGCAGTAACTGGAGACAAGAAGAAATAGAATTTAACTCTTTGGTCTTATGAGAAGTTTTGTGCTGTTTGCCTTTAAGACAAGCAACACAATGATCATCACATGAAAAGACTTTTGAAGGTAAACCTCTTACAAGGTTGTTTTTAACAAGTTTATTCATGGTCTTGAAATTCATGTGACACATCCTTCTGTGCCATAGAGAGGATTCATCCACAGAAGCTTTTGAAACAAGACAGTTCAGGGATGAATCACTATCAACATTGTCCATATCTAGACAATAAACATTGTCCTTTCTTGGAGTTCTAAGTAGTATCATGCTTTCATCAACTACTTTGAACTCTGGAGCAAGGATCATACACTCTGTGTTTGTAAATAATATGCTATGTTGTTTGTCACAAACCTGTGATACACTTAACAGGTTGTACTTCAATTGATCAACATAGTAGACATCCTCAAATGTCATCTTACCTTTTGTGACATTACCTTTGCCACTTATTTTACCACCAGTAAGATCATTTCCAAAAGCAACATGTCCTCCATTGATATGCTTGAAATCCTGAAGGCATGACATGTTACCTGTCATGTGCCTAGAGCAACCACTATCAACATGCCAAATGCTCTTTGCTTTGAGCTGTTGGTTGCCCTGCACATTAGATAAATCAGTTAGTTTGAATAAGGAACCCAAGCCAAAGTGGTCTTGGGTACCCCTTTCTCATCAAAATACTTGCATTCTTTCTTGACAAGATTTTTAAACTTTGACTCCTCATGCTTGGAGTATTTTGTCACAATAATAGACTTGGAAACATTTTTGCTAGAAGCAATACTGGTTTTAGAAGTACTAACTGCTTTAGCAGCACTTGCATGCTTAGCAATACTAACCTTGTTAGCAGTAGTAACTGTGTTAGCAGCATTAATATTTTCAGCAGTACTAACACTGTTAGCAGTAGTAACTGTGTTAGCAGCACTAATATTTTCAGCAGTACTAACACTGTTAGTACTTCTAGGTACCCATAGTAAAATACTTTCTTTTAAAACCTTATTTTTTATAAGGCCTTTACTATCAACAGATTTCTTCATCACATGTTTCTTTCCAGCCTTCCTATAACCAACAGGTTTTTGCACAAATCTTTGAAAGTTTATCTGTTGATTAATAGGGTTAAAGAAGCAATACTTAGCCAAATGATTCAACTTGCCACATATGAAACAAGGTTTTGGTCTATTGATTTTATTCAGATCAACTCCTTGTTTCTGAGCCCATTGATTATTCCAGTTTCTTTGATTACCTCTTTTTATACCAGAATTTAGGCTCTTAGCTTTATTGCAAGCACACTGTTTACAAGATCCAGGATTCACAACCTTGGTTTGTTTGTAATGGACCTTGTTATCCTTTCCTTTGGTCTTCTCTATCTCCTTGGACTTGACCCAGATTTTCCCACATCCCTCATTGGTGATAATGTTGTTTTCTAATGGAATCTTTTTACTCACAGTATTATCCCTATTCTTACTAGCTTCTTTCTCAGTCAAATCCTTAACTACTACCTCATCCAAAGGATCTATCTTAAGAGCTTCCTTAGACAAGTCCTTTTTCTCCTTGGTTTCTAACAAGTCTGAAGCAGGAGAGATATAGTTGTTGTTGTAAGGAGGAGGTGTATTGTTGTATCCAATACCAGGCTTCATCTTATCATGAATCTGAGCCTTTAGAAGAGAATCTATTGCTTTTGAGGCATATGAAAACTTTTCTATGTCAAGCTTAACTTTAGACAGTTCCTCTTTCAGCCTATCATTCTCTTCTAAGGACTTAGACAGTTTGGTTTCTAACTCATTCTTTTCCCACTTCCAATAGTTTGTGTCATAAGAGTGTTGAAGTTCATTAGCTTGAAAGCCTTTGATTTGCTCTTCAAATCTCTCTACTATCAACACATAATCTCTTCTGTCCTTTTCTAATCTTTTGAGGTCATCACACATACTTTGATTGTGATCCCTGTATCTTTTGACAGTGTCTATGCAAGATTTAGTGCAAAGATTAGAAATTACCTCAGAGGGGAGATCAGACACTTCTGCCATAAGAGCTTGATTCTGAATGGCTTCCTCAGCGTGATCACTCCAGTCAAATCCCATTCCTTGTTGAGAAACAAAGGCTTGAGCAGGATTCTTGTTTTGATTGTAGCCTCAATTCTGAGCTTGTTGGTGGTTGTTGTTTGGAACAACACTCCTGCATTCTCTAGCAAAGTGTCCTTTCATGTGACACTTATAGCATTCCACCTTAGTCTTGTCAAAACCAACTCCATCTTCTCTTCTTTGAGAGAAGTTGTTCCTTCCTGTTCTTTTAATAAACTTCTTCACTCTCATAGATAACATGGCCATCTGCCATTTAATGTCCATCTCCTCCAGGTCATCAGGGTGAAGTTGATCTATATCATCATTAATCAATGAATTGTTGCTATGACTGGACAAAAAGGCTTCAAAGATAGTTCCAGTGCCTTTTTCTGAATTTACTTCACTGGCAGTACTAACTGCTTCAGGGTTAGCAGTAGTATCAGTAGATGTTGAAAGAAGTGCAGCATTGTGGATATAACCAGTGGGATTCTTCTTGGATTCTACCTCAGTTTCAAAAACTCTTAGATCATTATATAGATCATCAAGTTCCTTCTCTTCCAGATTGTCACTCTGTCTATATGAAACAGTGTACATAGTCCATTCATCCCCAAGAGATCTGAGGAACTTTCTGTTGATATCATCTTGTTCCATCTTCACTCCTACAGTAGCCAGTTCACCAATGAGCTTATTGAATCTATCAAAACTTTGAGTCATAGACTCATTCTTTGAAGAAGTGAAATTCTCATACTGCTGCTTTAGAACATCTATTTGATTTCTTTTGATACTTTTAGTTCCAACAAATCTTTTCTCTAGAGCATTCCAGAGAATCTGAGCATCAGTGTAGTTGCAAAATTGATGCTGATATTCATTGGGAATGGCCAAGAGCAGAGTGCTCAAGGCCTTCATCTCTGTCTGTCTGATCTTCCTCTCACCATCTATCTTTGGTGGAGGTCTTTTCCCATCTGGTCCTATCTTTCCTGCTTCAGAAGGACCATTCTCAATGATATCCCACATTGAGTAGTCAGTGAGAAGAATGTATTGTCTAATTCTGATCTTCCACATGTCAAACTCACTGGGTTTGAGCATTGGAACCTTAGAGACCAGAGTACTGTTTGATTCTGCAAGGTTTTCCATGATGAATGAATAGATGTTTCTGAGGGAGTTAGGCTCTGATACCACTTGTCAGGATCGAATTCTTAACAAGAATAAATTCTCAGAAACTAATATCAAAGAAGTTTGCGGAATAACACTTTGATATTCAATAAAACAGTAAACCAAAACAGTATATAATCAACAACTTGTAAGTTACAAGATTAAACACACAACCTCAATATTGATGAACAGGCTCACCAATACGAATTCTTCTTCTCTAGAATTAGGATCTATGCCTTGAGGTTGATTTTCTCTAAAAACTTAGAATGAATGAATTAATCTATATTAAACTATTCTATCAAATCTGTACATATACTGAACAAAAAGATAATTACAATAAATAAAATATCTTCAGTATATCTTCCATCATTATCTTCAAGCCTTCCATGAATATCTTGATTCTTTCCAGCTGTCATCCTTTCCATCCGGTTCTTTAAGTCATAAGCAGTACTAACTATGCTCAGCAGCATTAATTTCTTCTAGCAGCATTAACTTGGTCTTAGCAGCATTAACTACTAAGCAGCACTAACCACTAGCAGTACTAACTAGCTAAGCAGTACTAACTTTGTTCAAGCAGCACTAACTTTGACTAGCAGTATTAATTCTACTAGCAGTAGTAATACTCAGCAGTATTAACTTTGAAGTCCTCTGGCAGTAGTAATTCTGAACTAGCAGCATTAAAGACTTGTTCACATCTTCAGTTCCCAACATTCTACAAATCCTAAATTTTGTAAGAATTTTTCAAACCTCATGGTGTCCATTTTTCAAATAAGTATAATGGGAGAGATGAACTTCTTTCTTGGATTACAAGTAAAACAATTTTCAACGGGGATTTTTATAAATCAAGCTAAGTACATTTTTGATACTCTTCGGAAATTCAAAATGGAAATTTGTAAACCAATTGGAACCCCGATGGCACCAGGAACTAAGATCGGCATGGATCCTTCGGGAAAATCTGTCGATGTTAGAACCTATAGAGGAATGATTGGTTCTTTAATGTATTTAACTTCAAGTAGGCCAGATATTATGTTCTCTACATGTTTATGTGCAAGATATCAGGTTAATCCAACAGAATCCCATATGTCTGCAGTAAAGCGCATATTTAGATATCTGAATGGAGCTGCAGATCTTGGTCTGTAGTATCCTAAAGGTACTGGTTTTGAACTAACAGCTTACTCAGATGCAGATCATGCTCGCTGTATGTTAGACAGGAAGAGCACATCGGGTAATATACAATTCCTTGGAGATAAACTCGTAAGTTGGGCATCAAAGAAAAAACTTTGTGTTTCCACTTCAACGGCTGAGGCAGAGTATGTTGTTGCTGCAAGTTGCTGCTCTCAGGTGTTGTGGAAGAGGACGCAACTACGAGATTATGGCTTCAAATTTGACAAAATCCCGATTTACTGACTCTAAAAGCGCCATTGCAATATCAACAAATCTTGTACAGCATACAAAGACCAAACACATAGATGTACGGTATCATTTTATAAAAAACAATGTTGAAAAGGTACAATAGAACTTTATTTTGTAAACACTGATTATTAACTTTTTGATTT
This sequence comes from Arctium minus, assembly GCA_954870635.1. NCBI lineage: Eukaryota > Viridiplantae > Streptophyta > Magnoliopsida > Asterales > Asteraceae > Arctium > Arctium minus. The sequence continues at coordinate 62,545,997 of OX941088.1, read as the reverse complement.
ATTCATGAAGCCTTTAGATGAAAAGAGATTTAATTTTCTTGTCTCTAAACTTGGTATGTTAAATCTTAAAACATAATAAGTGATTACCTACAAAAGTTTTTCTTATTGTTATTTTTCTTCGTTTCTTTATCTTTATACTGAAAAGATATCTGCACTTTAAGGTTTGTTCATGATTTCAGGGGGAGTGAGTGAAGATGAATAAATGATCTATATCCATTTGAGGGGGAGTTTACATTTCTGCATATGTTTAACTGATAAATTTTTCTGATGCATATATGCAGGGGGAGTATGAGTAAGAATAAGGAGTAAAGAATTATGATTTATGATTACTTCAGATCAGAACTCGTATATTCAATGTTTTATTTCTTTATGTCATTTTATTTTTCAATAAAGTTTTGTGAATAAATTTTGTACTTTGACGGTCTTTATGACTAATGCAGATTGAGAGGATGCTTACACGTTCATATCATTATGACTTTAAGCTGTCTTCATGAGATTTAAGACAAATTGAAAAGGTTTATTTCTATTCTTAATCTCATATATGGTTGAAAGGAGAACAATTTTCAATCATAGAAAACATGTTTTTAAATGTTCAAACCACTTCCTGATTCTTAAACAGATTTCATGATTTGGAAGTGTGATTTTAAATGTTTTCATTTTACTTGTGCTTAAATATTAACAAATCGTCTGTTTCTAAAGATAAATACTTGTGTATTATCTTGTCTATATACTGTCAAGTATTCACACACACTGTTTTAATTTTTGTTGAATTCGTTCTTACCATGTCTCTAAATTGACACAATATTTTATTTTCGATGGTAAGACACCCCGATTGTTATTCAAAGTTTGAGCGTGATTTCATTTCTGAACGTTCTTTCAAGAATGTCTATATTTTTGTTTCGTATAGACAATATCAATTTTTGTTGACCTAAGCTTTAATCGTTAAATCATTTCGATATTGATCTTTATTATACAATGTCAGATTTTCAAACAAGTTTCTTGTCTTCATTTCATTCATTCAATTATCTTGTTTGAAAAGTCTTCAATGTTTAAAAATGTTCACATCTTCATGATTACATCTCTGAGCATATAGATATCTGACTTGTATATTTGTGCTTTAACTGATGAAGTTAAACCAATTTTGAGAAACAATGTGCTTTAATAGGAAAATATGGGTTCATTGTGTAGGAAATAAAAGAAACTTCTATGGATTCACGTTAACTTGTGTTTCCTACCCAAGAAGTTAATCCTTAGTGATCGAGTGTGAGGAGTCAAAAAGAAATGAGTGTGGGTTGTGTGAAGAGGTAAAATGTAAAAGAGAGTTTGGTTATAAGCGAGCTCAATGATTTAAATGAAAGAGGGTGTGAGAACAGAGTAAAAGAATATCAAACTCTGCACCAACTTTCTCTGAGTCGGGCAGCCACATTACTAGTGTTTCACATTTCTTCGTGAACATTATTGAAATAGGCACCTAGCCTATGCCAACTCTTGATAAAACCCCACCAGCTACTCATTTTCTTATCAATAAGAAAATGTTTAAATATTTTAAGGGAACGCAACACATAATCTATCTGGTTTTCATTTGGATAATCTGGATATTGAAAAAAGAAGGAAGTTTGCCCCACCTTCGCACTTCGATCATGCACAATTGAGTCTGTGTTTAACTGTTGTCTCAATGGTTTACACAATTTTGAGCCTTATAAAAAGCAATCATCATGTGCTTAATTCTTTCTAACACTTGCACGAACACACAAGGAATTTGTTTTATTGTCATAACGTTCATAGAAAGATCTTTGTGGTGTTTTGATGATTGAATGGAAGCCCTGGGGGAGTGAACATCAAAAAGCTCATTTCCAACGTGTATTCGTTACACACAGTAACTTTGTGTTACTGGCAGACATATTAACTGATTCATTTGTTGATTCAGTGTTACACTGTAATTTGTCTGGATTTAAAAAGATCTAGATGAATATCTTTATGGATTGACGATGAATCAGAGGCTCTTGTTTTTGAAATGATTAATGGTCAGAATTGATAATGACATTTCTTGGAGAAAGTTTTGATGCTCTCAATGCCGTAATCATCAAAAAGGGGTAGACAAAATCAAGAAATGTTTGTTTCAGAATTATCATAGATGGGGGAGAAGATCAAGAAATCTTTGTGTTTAAGAGTTATTTGTTTGAAGTTTGGCAAAGATTGAAAGACTGAAAGAACAAAGTTCAAAGTTTTCTAAAAATGTGCTAAACTTACTGAAATTTTCTTTAAAGATTATTTGTTGAAGTAACTGAGCAAATTCTGAAGATAATTTCTTTCGGAAGTCTGAAAGAGTTTTGAGATAACCTTAGGAAGATTGTCTAATAGCATATCTACCATCTTTGGAGAGATTGTTATTTGTTTAAAAACAAACTTTGGGAAGATTACAGATTGTTATTTTGTTTGATGAAATATTTTGGAGAAATCCTGAAGATTGTGAAGATTGCTAAAGTTGTTCAAAGAAGGAGTTTACATTTACTGAGATTAGAAAGAGAAGATTATATTGAAAAATCTTTTTGAGATGATCTTGGATTCAAAGGGGGAGATTGTTAGAGCATAAATATGTTGGATACAAGATCATAGAAGACTGAAGACTGAAAGTCAAAGCAGAAGTCAACTCTCAAGTATCAAAGTCAAAGTCTTTGTAATAAAAGTCAAAGTCAATCTTGTAATTTTGTTTTTATTTAGTGTTGTGCGCGTTTGTTCAGTATAGTAGTTTGCGCATTTTGTTGTTGGTATAAATAATGTTGTTATGTGCGTGTAGTTAGGAGTAGCACTTCAGAATTAACAGAGAGAGTTGTAAGAGTTCATTTGTAGAGAGAGAAAGTGTATTGAGAGAAATTTGTATTGAATTTGATTGTGAAATAAAAGTGAGATTTGATGGAATTAATTGTCATTGTTTGATTTGCATTGTTATCTGGGATAACATAGTCCTATAAATAGGACGTGCAACCCATTGCTCAAAGTGTGCCTTCCTTAACCTACTTGTAAAAGAATTATTTTTTTATGTACTGTGAATTGTACAAGATGATCTTGTAAGATTAAACCACCTTTTTGGGTGTTCTTCAAAATCTACATTGCATTATCCAGTGAATATTTGTTTGTTCATCATTTATTTATTCGATATATCTTCTTTACTATGAGTACGAATCAAAATTGATTTAAACATTATTTTTTTCCGCTATTTTTGTTAAATGTTTATTTGTTTAAATCATTGTTAAGACAAGGATTTGGGATCCAACAGACTCGCCAGTTCTGCAATGATCGTAACATAAAACTTATAATGTCAACACCTCGATACCCACAGTCGAATCGACTTGCAAAATCGAGCAACAAAATTATCATCAATTCGATAAAGAAACGACTTAAGGTTGCAAAAGTTAAATGTGTTGAAGAACTCCCGACAATTTTATAGGCCAATTGTACGACCCTCGTACGTCCACAGGTCAAATGCCTTAATTTTTAGCTTATGGATGTGAAGTTGTACTACTCGTCAAGGTTAAACTACCGACTGCACGTCATACGTCTGTCGATCACAACTTAGTTGATCTAAGTTATTATCTCGACGCATTTGAAGAATTAAGGGAATCAACACTAATCAGGATGGCGTCTCAACAACAATCGGTCGCATGACATTTCAACAAAAATGTGAAGACCAAAGTGTTCAAGGAAGGAGATTACGTCTTACGACGCATCTTCCCAAACACTAAGGAATCAAACGCAGGTAAACTATCCACCATGTAGGAAAGACCTTATCGAATATCAGGAGTCGTTGGAAAAGGAGCCTATAGATTGAAAACTCTCGATGACCAAGACATTCCATGTAGGGGTATAAATGATGCGAGTCAATCTCGAGTATCCGTGAACTCTACTCAAACTCAAAATAAAATTCTCAAGCTCGAACTCGACTCGAAAGCTCGCGAGTAGTGAAAATCCAAGATCGATTTCGACTCGATAACCAATTCTCAAGCTCAAACCCGAACTTGTTTCAAGCTCGAATCAAATCTCGATTCAAAGCTCGAAGCAAGCTCGAACTCAAACCATATCACAAGCTCAAACTCGAACTAGTGTTCGTATTTGTTCGTTAAGGAAATAGATATGTTCGTGTTCGTTTATGTTCGTCAAGTTAAAACTGAAAACAAACATATGCAAACTTAAATGAAAAGAAGGTGCATCTATTTAGATATTGTGCTCCTATGAAACCCTTACACTAGCTCAAGCCATTAGCTCAAGCAAAGAGGCTCAAGCCACTAGTAGAATAATACAAAGAAAATGGTGGAGGGCTACCCATATATATACTAGAGTAAATAGTCAAAAAGGAGTTAAGGGACCGATGTGGGACGGGAGAAAGTCTCTCTTCTCTGTCCTCATCTTCTTAGGCCTAAATGTGTTTGTTACTCAAAAATTTTAAGTTACCTCCTTTTTTAGAGTTATTTTTTTTAATTCAATTTTCAATTTTGATTTATCATCTTAACATTAATGTATTGTATGAAAATAATTATTATTAAATTTTTTTACATTATACTTAAATTTTTTTATAATAAATTAATTATATATATAATATATATTCGAGTATCTCACGAGCTTATCGAGTCGAGTATCAGGTCGCTCGACTCGACTCGTTAGTATGACGAGTCGAGCTTGAGTTCGAGTCGAGCCTATTCGAGTCGAGTTTTGACCGAGTCGATCTCGAGTAGCTCACGAGTTGTCTCGTCTCAGTTACACCCCTAATCCCATGTAGTCGGAATGCGGTACATTTGAAAAAATACTTCTTTTAAGTCCTTCACTTAAATTTTTTTCATTTTGACGTTACTGACTTAAGCATCGGAGGATCATTGTCCGACCAAAAACATTATCTTATCATAGGATCGCACGATTATATAGCTTGGTCGATGATTACTCACGATCCGCTTTGGACGCAACATACGTGTTAGATCATAGTTTTGAGTCAATTTGTTAAGTATGTTTACTTTGTTAAGTTGAATTTTATCTTGTATGCTTGTATAGAGGTCAAGGCTTGTTTGACCCTATATATAGCTTTGCTTTGTCTTGTTTTTGTACGAATGTTAGTACGCTTGTCATTGTAACCATTCCATGTTAGATATATGAATACGACAAGACTTGTGATTATTTCTCTCTAGATCTCATCTTTGATTTCGTTGTGTTTGATTGTGATTGATCATAATAGCTTGAAACCTGGGATCACAATTGGTATCAGAGCTAGATCAGAAAATTCAAAAAGATTATCATCATGATTTGAGGCAGAAAGATAAGAATTTCCAAGTTTAGAAAGTTACTGTTCCATTGAAATCAAGATTTTGATTTAATGGTGTTTTTGATGTAAAATTTGTATCACGATAATCGTCCATTGTAGGGGAATAATTCTTGTTTGGGTTGGTTAATCAATTGATCAACAAATTGATAGAATTTGATCAATCTTTCCAGTTTTAGAAAGTTTTCATTCGCGGACTGTCAAGATTCGATTCCCTCAACTATGTTTGATCATGATGAAATTCACTCCACATGGTTGTTTTCGATAGTATAGAGAGTGATTCTATAAATTTTCAGAGTCAAACAAGAAGATTTGGATGGATTTATGTTGAATTTTGTGAAAATATATTCAAGATCTAAAGAATTGGCATACTTGATGAAGAACTCGCACGAAGAACTCGTTGGGCTAAGGAATTCGCAGATTGATTGATTTTATTGTTACTAAGGATAGAATTCGCAGAGTTGAAGGATTCGCACAAGAACTAAATGAGAAGTATAGAATTCGCACAAGAGTCTTATATGAATTATGTGGAATTCACATCTGAGCCTTACACGAATTTTGAAGAATTCGCATACCCCTTTATGCGAAAAGCTCAGATTTCGTATCCTTTTCATATCCTTTTCATGCGAATTGTGTCTACGAATTGTAATACATACGAATGCTTGCTTGTGAGTGCTATACGAATTGTTTTCCTTATACGAATTCTTAGTGCATGCGAATTGTGTGTTGTGAGTATCATACAAAATTTTTACTTGTAATCATTTTTGAGTGATTTTTCTATATTTTTACTGTTAGATTTTCTGATTTTCTGACTAACGATCTTTTCAAGCTATATTTTTCAGATAAAATCTAATCATGCCTTACACAGATGAGAAGGGAAATTTGTTTCTCACCAATAGAGACTGTGCATTGTCATATATGCCAGAAATACCAAAGATTGACGCTGGGAATGAAAAGCTCAAAAATCAAAATTCAAAGCTAAAAACAGAGATTGATACTTTGAATTTCAAACATACAAAGGTTGAGATCCAAGTATCAACACATCAAGCTAAAGGCAAAGAATGTGTTAGCTCCAACCTTCATATATAGAAGTATTGAAAATAGGCTAAGTATAGGAACTGCTGAAGATTGCTCAGAACGACCAAGTCACCTCAGAAGACAAAGCTCAGAAGATTCTGTCGACTCTCTGTCAGAGGACTCGAAACCTGATGGACCTTCAGATCACATAGCCTCTGTGATCACTCACAGAGCCTATGGGATAGCAAAACTCTGGAGACAGTTCGAAGATTGTGTACATAGTTCAAGACAAGGTCACGTGTAGAACACGTGAGGCCTGTTGTACGAAGATTCTCCAGATCATTTCTGCGGCGCACGATTGTTTACCTTTACAGGTGGCATTCCGTTTATAGAATGTCAGTCTTTGTCTTATACTACAGGGTGCATCCTTTTTGTATATTATAGAAGCACCACCTTCTGTTTTTGCATGCGAGCACACACTATTCTGAAATAGAGATTGTATTTTCCCTGAAAATATTTGCACATACCAGTGCATGTTCTTGGTGTTCTTGGAGCAAATCAATGAAACAGTTTCTTCAGTAAATTTCTTGTTGCATCTTACGTTTCTGTTCATTGTTTATTTGTGTGTCTACTACCTTGCATGATCTACTTTCTCTACATACCAAAACGATTCCGCACTCTTATTGATTAGTCTGTGTGTAGTGAAAAGTTTTTCAAGTTGAGAACATCATTATTTGGGATCAATAATTGGTATCAGAGCAGACTTTGATTCTTAATATCAAAGGATCCTGTTCTATACTTGATTCCATCGTTCTAGGTAGAAGTTTGAGTTTGTTCTTTACCTTGATCTCCATTCATAAACATACTTTGTTTTCTGGTGCTATTTCAACCAGTTTAACATAGATTAAAAAACAAGTGTGTTTGAACCGCTAAAGTCAGATTTAAAGCTTATTTGTTGGTTGTTAACATTCTCATACCAAATACTCATCATTGTTGATCATATTCTCATTTCTTTCATAAGTTCATCCTATACTCTGTTTTTCTTTCTAAATCTCTCCATCTGAAAATGGCGAACACAGTCAACTATTTCAGTATAGGATCTCAATCAAAACCTCCTACTCTACTGAGGGATGAATATCCTTAGTGGAAAATCAGGATGATACACTTCCTTGAAGGTATGGATCCTGGAATGGTCGAGTTTCTTCACAATCCTCCTTACATTCTAATGACCACTGTTCCTCGTGTTCATGCCACTTCAAACACTCAAGAAATACCTGAATATCAGCATCCTAAACCTATCAATGAGTGGACTGAATTGGAGAGTGCCCTGCATGAACTTGCAAAGAAAGCCAAAAGGCTGCTGATAATGGCCATTCCAAACGACATCTTTCAGTCCCTTGACTCCTGTGAAACATCAAAAGATCTATGGTTGGAGCTTGAGAAACAACTTGAGGGTGGTGCCAAAACCCTAAAGAACAACAGAGCCTTGTGCATTAATGAATACTTTGTATTTAAGGCTCTACCAGGCGAATCCAATCAGAGCACTTACAATAGATACAAGTCATTGATGAACAAGTGCAAGAGGTATGGTATCCACAGAACCTCTGAGGAGAACAATGTAAGATTTCTTCAGAGCCTGAATAACGAATGGCTTCATCTGAATATGTACATGCAAGCAACCCTAGATCTTGATGTATGGTCTATCTCTGACCTCTTTGGTACATTGATTAGACAAGAGAATTGAATCTCAAAATTGGCAACCCCTGTGGGAGGACCTCTGGCATTGGTAGGAAGTACCACAGAGGGTCAAGACAAAGGGAAGGAGAAGGCGACAGAGGATGCTCAAAAGAAGAAGAAGAAGGTGTTAGTGGCAGAGAGTGAAAGTGAAGAAAGCTCAGAGGAAGAGATTGATATGGATGCTCTGGCAAAAACGCTTGCTCTTATGACCCGACTATTCAACAAGGGGTCTTAAGAAAATCCAGATTACAGAATACGAGAGGAGAGATACGACAGAGGTAGAGGGTATGGTGAAGTAAGAAAGTTTAAGAGAGAAGATTTTGGTGATCAGAGGCATGAAGAAAGAAGATGTGGACAGAAGATGGATGGCAGAGGTGCAGACAAAGCCCCCCAACAGAATGAAGGATGCTTCAAATGCGGGAAGCCGGGCCACTTTGCAACAGAGTGCAGGTCAATTGGTATCAAAGGGAATCCTCCCAAAGACGCTGCTTTCTATAAAAAGAAAGCAGAGTTCTACACTTAAAGATCCCTGATGGCAGAACAAGAGAACCTCGTGACTAATGAATCCTCTGACGAAAGGGATAATAATGCGCTCTTCTGTGGAATGGCAGAAGTCCACTCTTCTGACGACAAGAGTTAGGTATGTACTTCTGACTCATCAAATATTGGCTCTGAAAACAAACTTCTTCAATTTCAAAACGAAATCCTTGCTTATAAAAGCATGTGCTCAGAGCTAGAAAAGAAATTAGCTTTCTTTGAGAGAGAAACAAAACTTCTCACCCAAGAGAAAGACAAGTTCTATATTGAAAGAAAATATCTTGTTTCTGAGCACATTGTTGAAAAGAAAGGTTTAAAAGAAAAGGTTTCCAAACTTGATCAAGCTTTAAAAGAAAAGGTCAAAGAGCTAAAGAACAGTGAGAGTGATCGCCTAAATGCTATTTCTTTGAAAAAAAAATTCCAAGAAGAAAGAGAAGTACTTCATCAAGATCTGCTCGACAGAGATCTTTTAATTAAGAGATACCAGGATGCTCAGAAAGTTTATGAAAAAGTTAACACCCAGATCGGCAGAAGAGGTATAGGGTTCGACGACATAGACCCCTATACTGGAATAAAAGAAACAAATCTTTCGCAAACATCTTCTGCCCTGGACAATTTCTAAAACCAAGTCTTCCAAATCTATTATCCACATTCAAAATGCACAGAACCTCTGAAGGACCACATCTGAGGAAACCTCTGCAGGTGGCAAATGTATGGTATGAAAACAATGATTTACCATCTGCACTATCGTCAAAGAAAAAATCTATTCCAAAGAAATATTTGTCTCAAAAGCAAATAGGGTCTTCAGATTTGGTCATCTAGAAACACAAACTCAAATGGCTTTTATGTGCATTATGATTCCTGAAAAGGAACTATCCTCTGATGCACCAGAATTTGTTCCAACCTCTATGGAAGAAAAGTTGTTCAAAAGATTTTTGGAAAGTGACTTGAGAAAAACCTATGAAAATCACTTCCTCAGTCATCCTGATGTAGCCTCTGAAGTTGGAGAAATCTTTGAGCAAGATCTTCTCAATTGTCTAAGTGTTTCTGTGGTGATCCCATGCATTTCAAAGGATCTAAATTTTCCCAAGGACACCTCCAATAGACAAAGCAATGCATGTCCAGAAGGTCACGATTTCACTCACAGAGACTTTCTCGATTCAGATTCTGAGTCAGAGTTTGAGTCCACCTCTGTCGATATTGAGAGAAGTTATGTGGAACTTGAGATAGTCCCCTGTGGTCAAGAGGAAAATAAACTTTCTTCTCGTATTCTTAACAAAATAGTCACTCCTAAAAGGAGAACTACAGGCATATCCATCTGCCCTGACTTTTTGGACATGTGTCTGCAAGCCAAGACTTCTCTCAAGCTCGAAAAATTAAACAATGAAAAGATCAAGATCTCTCAAGCTTCCAAAGCTCTAAAACCCATAAAACCATTTCAAGAAAAGCTCACTTGGCAACAGAAGGCAAAATGGCCCAAATTTGATAAAACTAATGCTTCTGTGGCAGTGAATTTTCGAAAGGGAGGTCATCACCGGAGAGTACAATCAGAGAGCCATCCAAGAGGAGTTTTTGACAAAACTTAACCTAGATAATGTTAGACTAATATTGTATTCAATATTAAAAGTGAGGGTCTTTATTGTAATTATGTAATAGTTTGAGTGTTTGGTTGTAAAGTCAACGTATGTTGACTTAGTATAAATAGGTTTGTCTTGTTGTTAGATTTGTAGACACACTTATTCAGATACACAAGTCAAGCACACATAGAGAGAACACATAGAGTTCATATAGATACATTTAAATTGGGATCATAATTGGTATCAGAGCAGATCCAGATTGAAATCAAATCGAGAAATCGAGTCGACACTGTGTTCTTGAGTCATAGATACAATTTTGAGTTTTTGTGCTAATTTTGGGGTTGTAATTGATTCAGTGTGTGCGTAAAGTGTAATAGATCGATTCTTTATAGTTTAATTCAAGAATTGCACTCTAATTTTTTCACAAAATTGATGAATTTGTTAGTTTTAGCATTCACGAGTTTGACGCACTATGTCATAGATCGGTTTGTACATTTGAGTGTTTGTTATTGAAATTCGTTTGAGTGTCCCTGTAAATTCAAGTTCTTATCACATAAACATATATAATCACAAAGAAGAGATTAGCGAACCTGATTTGATTTCTCAAACAAATGATTACAAAACTCACTTGAATGGATTTTCTCTCTCTAAGCTCTCTCTCTCTCTCTCTAAGAGTTGGCGGCTGAATGTTCTATATTGGCACACCTCACACACATTCCCAACCCTAGAGCCTAGATACCTCATATACCTATTTAGAGAAAAAGACAAAATAACAACAAATACAAGGAAATTAACTTTGACTATTTATTAGAAATGACCTAGACTAATGTTGAGAATTGACTTTGCAGCTTTGACTTCAGATTTCAATCTTCAGATTTGATGATCTTGAATCCAATAAATCTGTGCTATAACAATCTCCCCCTTTGGATCAAGATCATTACTAAAATGATTTAGCAATTCAATCTTCTCTTTAAGTTCAGAAGATGCAATCTCCCTCTTTGTCTTCAAAATATAACAATCTCCCCAAAAGACGAAAGTAAAATCTCTATCAGATGATGGAAAGAAATTATCTCGAGTTTCATCTCAGAATGCTTTAGCAAAGTATCTTCAAAGAAAAATTTCCTCAAAAATTGAATTCTCCCCATATCTTGGCTAACCCATCTCTTTTCAAAATTTGTAATGGATATTTCTTCAATCTTTCTCTTCTCCCCCTTTTTGATGAATATAGCATCAACCTCATCAAAACCTCTTCCAAGAAATGTCTTTGACCATTCTGATCGGTTCAAGAGCCTCTGATTCTTTGCCAATTCGAACAATGTATTCATCCAGATCTTTTCAAATCTAGACAAAATAGAAATGTAACACCTGAATCAACAAATGAATCAGTTAACATGCCTGTCAGTAACACGAAGTCACTGTATGTAACAAATACACATTAGAAAGGAGCTTTTTGATGTTCACTCCCCCAGAGCTTCCATCCAATCAACGAAACGCGACAAAGGCAATTTCTATGAACGTTATGACAAAGAAACAAATTCTTTGTGTGTTCGTGCAAGTGAAAGAAAGAATTAAGCACGAATGATTGCTTCAAAAGGCTCAACATTGTGTAAACCACTGAGACAACAGTAGATAAACACAGACTCAATGTGCATGATTGGAGTGCGAAGGTGGGGCAGACTTCCTTCTGTTTCAATATCCAGATTTTCCAAATGAAAATCAGATAGTAAATGTGTTGTTTCCCCTTTGAAAAATGAAACATTTTCTTGTTAAGAAGAAAATGAGTGGCTGGTCGGGTTAATGTCAAGAGTGGGCATGGGCTAGTTGCTTGTTTCAATAATGTTCACCAAAGAATTGTGAAACATTAGTATTGTGGTTGTCTAGCTCAGAAAGTAGTTGGTGCAGAGTTTGATATTCTTTTACTCTGATCTCACACCCTCTTTCTTTTAATCATTTAGCTCACTGCTAACCAAACTATCTTTTCCATTTTACCTCAACTTACAACCCACACTCAATTTTTTTCGACTCCTCACACTCAATCACTAAGGATTAACTTCTTGGGTAGGAGATACTGGTTAACGTGAATTCATAGAAGTTTCATTTAAGTCCTAACACAAAGATCCCGTATTATCCTAGAAAACATGTGTTGCTCAGATGATTTAACTTTAACAGTTAAAGCTCAAATACAAGTCCGATGTTTGTATGCTCAGAATATAATCATGAAGATTTGAGCATTTGAAACATTGAAGTATTTTAAAACAAGTATATTGAATGAATGAACATGAAAGCAAGAGACTTGTTTGAAAATCTGACATTGTATGAAAATGATCAGAAATGATATGGCAATCCAGGCTTATGGTCAAGAATAATGGATATTGTCTATACAAAACAAAAATATAGACATTCTTGAAATGATGTTTCAAAATGAAATGACGCTAAAAAATTCTTTGAAATACAAGAGGGTGTATCACCATCGAAAAATTGGTCAATATGAGACATGGTGATAACTTATTCAACATAAGAATTAAACCGGTGTGTGTGAATACTTGAAAGTATATAGACAAGATAATATGCAAGTATATATCTTTAGAAACACACGGTTTGTTAAGCATTGAAGCACAAATAAAAATGAAGACGTATAAAAAATCACACCTCCAATTCATGAAATCTGTTTAAGAATCAGGAAGTGGTTTGAACATTTAAGAATAATGTTTTCTATGATTGAAAGTTGTCCTTCTTTCAACCATATGTGAGATGAATATAAAGAATTATACCTTTTGCGAGCAATCTTACATCTCATGAAGTCAAGCTTTAAGTCATAAAGATATGATCTTGTAAGCACCTCTCAAACTGCAAAAGTCTTAGAGTCATAGTCAAAGCAACTTTATTCACAAGAATTAAAAGACATAAAGCAGTAAAACAATTAAAGTACGAGTTCTGATCTGAAATAATCAGAAGTCATAGTCTTTTACCCCCCCTGAAATTATGCATCAGAAAAATTATCAGTGAAAAATATAAACATTAACTCCCCCTCAAATGTTGATCATCATATCTGACGGATGCGTAAAATTTCAGACAAATATGTACTCCCCCTTGCTGGTTGATTTCCTCATTAGAGTATTGGAGTACACTTCTCATATCACCACAGGAGTAAGGTCTTTTGATCACGAGTACGAGTCCTAAACTATTGTGTTTAGAAGTCAATCTTCGTTGAAGTACGGGTCCTAAGATGATTTACTTAGAAGCCTCGGTTCTCTTACTCCCCCTTGACAGAAGGTTCCTGCAACATAGATTCATCCTTTTTCTTTGGTATCCATTTGTATTTGGATCCAACTGTGTTAGCACATGATTTTGGCACCTATTTAAATTTGGGCCCGCTTTTCCTTTGAAAACCATATGAAGAGTTAGAGCGATAAGAATATACAAAATATGTGCCAAACCAATCATCAGAATATTTCCGAGAATCATAATCATTTCTATCATAATTGGAAAACTTTCTAGTAGACAAAGATAACTGGAATAGTTGTTGTCTTGAATATTTCTTGCGAGAATCAACAAGTTTTGGATTAGAAATAGCAACATCCACAATTATATCATATTTACTAGTAGTAATCTTATTACAATCAGCACTGGAAAATGATGTAGTATTCTCATCCATCTTCTTCTTAGGTTGCCACTCAGACTTAACTCCATGCTTTTTCCTTTTCACATCTGAAAAATTTGAAACTTCAGAGTTAGACCGATGAGAATCAAATAAATGCTTCTGCTTTGACGTACCAGTGTTGATCTGTTTCTGTGAATGCCCAGATTTCTGCTTTTTCCCTTTGGCAACTTTCTTTTTCACAGGAACTGATTTATCAACTTTCGTTGATGTTTCACCTTTATCAAACACACTTGGTAATCCAAAAGAATTAATAACAAAAGAAGAACTATTAGGAAGTTTAGCATTAAAGTCAAAATTACCAACACAGTAATCTAAACAACCATCAGAGTTTAGAAAATCAAACAAAATATCAAGTAAACCAGACCTATCTTCAGATTTTAAAGCCTTGGATAATTTAGAAAACTCAGTATACTTGAACACAGTAGAAAATACAATTTGTTCCAAGTCTATCAAAATCCTTTCTTCTGTGAGAGTATTCATGAGTTCAAAAATTTTACTTTCTAAAACGAGAGGAGGAACGTAAAGTTTACCTTCGATGGGCTTAGCCTCCAGTTTTTTCACAGAATAACTATCAAAATAGTCATTTGAAAGAGATTTTGATTTATCGGAACTATAACTGTTATTCAACCTTTCATAACGAAACGGAAGTTGAACTTTAGTTGTGTTCTTTCTTTTAGCATATTCCTTGACTTTATCTTCTTCAGACAGACTAGTCCAGAAAACTTTGAGTTCAGGGTATTGAGGTGCCAGTTTCATAAATCCAAAATCATAAAGAGCATGCACTTCAGATATACCCTTTTTGAGGTGGTGTGGGTTCTTGTAACCAAGTCCCAACACTCGGGATTCTCTTTAGGTTTGTTTAGATGAATGGTTTGTTCAGTTTGACCCAGAGTATATAATTTTCCTTCCAAATCATTCACCTTTTCAATTAAATATTTGTTTTCTTTTGAAATAGAAAAATGCCTTTTAGTAAGCTCTTTTGAATCAAACTCACACAGTCTATATTTTGAATTTGTTTCAGCTAACTCTTTAAGAATGAGAGTCTTTTCTTTAGCGCTGGTATCAATACTTTTATGTAAAGTCTCAATCAATATTTTATTCTCAGCAATATTATCGCTAAGTTTCTGTATTGATTGGTTTTTGTCTTTATTGATACCTCATTCACGCATAAGCTTTGACTCTAACTTTTGAAGTCTTAACATCATGACATTTATTTGATTTACAAAATCAGATTCAGTCATGTCACATTTATTTGATTTGACATTTATTTATTTAATTTATTTTTGTAAAGTTTTAGTGTTTTGCGAGTTTCAAAGTTCAATTTTTTTTGAAGTTTTTTAAGTGGTGATCTGATTTTGACTTTCAGTTAAATTTTCTGAATTGTTTGGGAACGATCATTCATATCAAGCTAATCATTCAAGATGCCAAATACTGATGATAAAGAAAATACTGTATTATCAACAAGAGATATGGCAGTCTTATACATGCATGAGATACCTGTTATAGAGGTTGAACGAGACAAACTGAGAATTCAGAATGCAACCTTTATCAAACAAATTCAGGAGTTTAATTCAAAATTATCAAATTCTGATAAATCTTCTGATTGTGTAAAGTGCGCTAATCATGCTAAATCTGTTTATGCAGGTATCATCAAGGCTAGAGAGGAGGAAATTAGAGAAAAAGAGACAGAAATTAAATATGGAGAGAATATGATATAAATAAAAGAATATGTCATTCAGTCTCTTGAGAAAGCAATCAAGGTTAAGTAGTCTATAATTGTAAAACTTCAAAGCCAACTGAAGACGACTGAACAAAAATCATCTGAGCTGAAAGATGAATCAGTTAAGCTTCAACAGAAGTTTAAGGCTTATGAAAATCAGATATCTGCTCTGGAGAAGAAGAATGCTGAACTGAAAACAAGTCTCCAAGCAGATAAAGATAGATCAAATGTGAAGACATGTACTACTCAACAATCATCTGAACTTGTCAAGAAAACTTTACAAGAGAAAAATGATTTGTAGCTGAGATGTTTAAAACTTTCTAAGCAAGTGTCAGAATTCGAAAAGATAATAATCACTGAAAGAGACACTTTTGCCAAAGAAATAAAAGTTCTTGAAGATAAAAATTCTGAATTTCCCAAACAGATCTCTATTCTACAAGACTTACTTGAGAAAGAAAGAAAAGCTTTTCAAGAAAACAAAAAGTCTTTGGAGATTGAAAAGAAGAAATATGAAAAGAGAAATGTTGGGATCTTCAATGAAATTTCTGATAAAACCAAGAACTTACAAAAGGATTTTGAGCTTGAACGTTCACATTTTGAATCTAAGATATCAAAGCTCACATCCAAAATAACTGTCCTATCATCAGATGTTCAAAAAGAAAAGAAGGCCAAATCTGATTTGAAACAAAAGTTTGACACACTAACTTCTGAAAGAAACATTTTATCCGAAAAGATAAAGGACTTGGAAGTTGCAAACGTTGAACTGTCAGATAAAGTTCCAGCTGATGTGATTAGTCAATCACCTGTTGATAACTCAACAGAATCAGTCTGTTCTTTCAAAACAGCTTCAAGTTGTATTCATGACAAAAAAAATTCAAAAAGAAAAGTGTCAAACCAATCATTGTCAAATCAAGTCAGATCGGACCGTCTAATCTATTCTATGACAAATCTATTGATGGTTCAGCAAATTTTTACGTTAAATCTCTTGGAAAGAATTCAAAGAAAAATCAGATGATCTAGAGAGTGAAGAGTTCTTCAGATGATGAGAAAATGAAGGACAAAGCATTCAATTCCACATCCAAAGCCAAAAAGAACAAAACACATAAAAGTAAATCTTTTGGTAATTCTGATATGTTTTATTCAACTAATCATTTGATCAGGATTGCTCAGAAGAAAATTTGTTGTTCCCATAACTTGATATAGTCCTCTCAAATCACATACACAAATCAATCAAGAACAATGAAATTCATGGGAAATCACATGTGTATTAATGTCACAAGTGAAAGGGTTACAAGGTTTTCTCTCAAGGGTTCTCTCTCTCAAGAATTACAAATGAGGCTAGTTCTACTTAATGAAAGCAAGGAAGACCTATTTATAGGTCAAACAAGAAACAAAGGTAAACTAACAAAAGTCAACATAAAATGATCCAAACTAAAATACAATAACAATCTCCCCTTTTTAGATCATTTTACAATTTTGCTCTGGTCCCATCTTCTAAAACATATTCTTCTGATTCCAAGGTGTGCTTCAAATCTTCTGATGTGCTCCCTGAAATCAATCTTCTTGTTGATCTCTTCTAGCATAGCTTCCATGTTAAGAGACTCAACTATTCTTACAACTTCATTCTTTCTTAATCTTTCCTGCTCTGACAGAAACAATTTATCTTCAAGCACTTTCCGCACATACTTCAAAGTACCATCTGAATACTTAGCCAATTCTGATGCTCTCATGAACTGCTTCTTATGAGACTTGGTGTTTACATACATCACACCTAACTCTGGATATTTTGAGATCTGAAAAGGATCTAGAACTCTGATCTTAGGATGGTTGAAGTTTGGTGCCAGCAGGTTTACTTTGTTCTGATTGGTTTCAATGCCAAGCTGAAAATCAAACGAATAAGCATTGTAGACAATCCTTGTCATGAATCTTTTAGTAGCATCCAAAGCATAAGCAACAGCTTGTGACCTCCTTCTATTTTTCCTGTCTCTGAACTCATTCACAATGAACATAATGTCTGAGAAGTTCAAGTTATCAAAATCAGCTTCTGTAAAGGTATTGATCTTCATATCTTTTCTTTGAACTGTGAACTTTGGATAGTGGACATTAAGAATCTTGCAAATATGAACATTTTGAACCTGCATAATCTCTTTTCTTTTGGCATAAGGTGAAAGACTACACATTGTCTTCATGAACCTGATGTAATTGGCTTGATAAATTTTATATCTCTCTCCAACACCAAAAAAACAAGCTTCATTAATCTGCTGTAGAGAAGAAACAAAGATTTTGGTTGACTCTTCCAGGAATGGTACTTTGAGAGACTTTCTGATGATCTCAATGAACTTCAAAGAATCTCCATCAACATCATATCCTGTATAAGAAATAGCACCAACTCTGACATCTCATTTGAAAGTAAGTTTCCCTATATCACTGATTTCATAAGAGATGAGCTCTTCTGCTTGCATTGATTCAAGTTCTAGATCATGAGCTTTTGAGAATTCTTCCACTTCCATAGGAGTAGCAAAAACAGGATTTGGCTTTAACTGTATAGAGGTTTCATCTTTGCTTAATATCTTTGGACTATTTGGGTTTCGAATGTAAGGAAGTGCAGTAGCTTTTGCTCTGGATGCTTCATCTTCCTCTTTTCTTAATTCAGCTCTTGCTTCCTTGATTATCTGCCTTTCCTCCTTTTCTCTTTGTTTTCTTTCTTTGTACAGCTTATTCCTGAAGTCTTGGATATCAATAATGATTGGCCTTTCTTCTTCAAGATCTTTTGGTTTGGGCTTTGGGGTAGGAATTCTTGATCTTTTTGACTTTCTGGGCTTATCAACTTTTGGTTTCTGCTTGGGTTGATCAGCTGGTTGTTCAGAATCAAAATCTTTTGGCAAAGGAAGAGCAACTCTTGGTTCATAAGCATCAAGGTTTTCAGGGACAGTGAAGTTTCTTGTGGGTGAGACTATCGGAATAGCAGTCAAGATTTCATCTTCATCAAACAATCTGTAATTTGGTGGAGCATAATCAACTGTACTCGCAATCTGTGCAACCTCCACAACTTCGGCTTGTTGAATTAGAAAAGTTTGATCAAGATCTACAATCTCTTCATCTTCAGCTTCAAGATCATCAAAAATTTCATCTAAATTTTCTCCAAACAAATCATCTAGAACATTTTCACTCTGACTCAGATTTCCTTGAGAAATAGCATTCTGTACAAACGCTTCAACTGTAACTGTATTCTCAGGATTTGGTCCATCACTTTGAATATGTACTCAATAACGTCCATTCCTTCCTACTTGACTTTCCAATAACTGTCATACCTAGCAGCAGCCTGTTCATCATCATCACTTTCATAATCATCTAGGTTGACAAAGTTTTCAGCAGTAACTCCCAACATCTCCATTACTTCCTCAACAGTGGCCATCGCAGGATTTTCAACCCTTGATTCCGTATTGTCATAGATCATCAACTCTACTTCAGCCTCTGGAACATTCTCTTCCAACTATTCCTTTTCTGATTTATCTCCATGTGAAGTTTCAGTTACTTCAGTCCCCTGATCCTCAACAGTAACAATAACAGTATCTTCTGCATTATCTGTCTCTTATTCATCTCCCCCTCATGATCATGATCAGAATCACGATCATGCCTCTTCTTTAAAACTGCATCAGATTGAGCCTTGCAAGAAAGTTGAACTGCGGTGGTTAGATCATGTAAGTTCTTCTCCACTGAATTTTTGAACCGGTTGAACTGAGATTGAGTGACATAATCTACTGGAACCTGAGGAACAATTGGTTGAGATTGTTGCCTCAGTAAACCAATAAGATCTGCTTCGGTTTGATCTGCTGGAGCTTCGATAACAGCTGGGCTAGAAGTAAAGATTTCAGCTCAGAAACTGATTGAACTGGTGGTGGTTGTGGAACTGAGGGTGGTGGAACTGTTTGCTCAGGCTCCTCAACAACTGGATTTTTCCCTTTCATCATCCTCAACACCTTCCCAATCTCCTCCTCAAACTTTGCTGTTGCCTTACTCATCTCCAACTGAAACTTTTGTGATAAAGAGTTTTCAACAACCTTTAGGGCGTCGTTGAGAAATTCCCTTGAAACAGATTCAGGTAAACTAATGTGAGTCCGTGATCGTTACCAGATAATCAAATAACAAACAAATAGAAGATAAACCAACCTGTTTCAATAACAAACGGTGATTACACGGTTGATTTCTTTGAGTTCTCTCTTTGTTTTCTCTCTGTTTACACTTTGATACTATGTGTTCTGTGTGTTGATCGATAGAAAGAGAGATAGATAATATTTGTTTAAGATATTATCAAAACTTAATAAACTAATAATAAAACTTAATATCTAAAAATATAATATCTAGATATTAAAAACAACTTTGACTTTATTACAGAATAGACCCTAGACTATTGTTGAGAGTAACTTTCAGCATTAACTTCAGATAGCGATCTTCGTATTGGATGATCTTGAATCCAATGAGACTGTGTCCTAACAACTAACACCGGGGCTACTCAAGCTTCCCGTTAACACAACTGTTGAAGATACAACAGTGTGGCCTGTGCTCAAAGCTGGCATAGTGTTAGCAATGACAGGACTTCCACCTGATCCTCGTAGTCCGGATTGCGGATCTACTACAGATGTTTCGACCGGGTCACTAAGACGACCGGTGATAGCAGATATGATTGGTTGTGTCCTATGAATAAAAATAGATGTAGCAATTGGCTCTAGACTCAAAGGTGCACTGAAAGAAGTCGAACTCGGGGGCAACTGAGTTCTTGTTTCAATACCTGCCATTTCCGAGTGAAAGGCAGATAGAGTATGTGCTAAATCCCCGTGTAAAGATGAGACTATAGCCTGTTGAGAGGCAATAGAATGGCTGGCTGAGGTGTGCATATGCATTAGTGGGCGACTAATGTCTGTTTCAATACCTCTTGCTCGCAACACATGCGGCGAGGTAGTAGATTTGGCTACCCTTCTAGAATGGTAAGTTCGGATACACACACTCTCACCATGTTGTTTTTCTACATTCACTCTAGTCCTCACATTTTCTGGGTTTTCAACTAATACTCCCTCTTCCTGCCTTATAACTCCAGAGTCAGAAACAATATTCCTGATTGTTGAATAAACACCTTCCAAGTCAGGATCTCTTGCAGTAGAACCAAGACTTTGGTGTAATGAAACATTATCCAAAAATCCAAAACTATGGCCCAAGTTATCATCAGTATTAACATTTTGATCATTTACTTGATCTGCTGCATCCTATGCTAATGTAGCTGAAGGTACCGAAGTACTAGAAGAACTTGCTTGTCCAACCGATATAGTTTTCTCAGAGTTCTGACTTTCATTGGGATTCTCTTCCTGAGTGCCCAATTGAGGAATGATAGCAATCTCAGGTTGAGATGTAGGAATCACTAAATGCCTGGCAGATTGTGCCTGTGTTCCCACACCCTCCAGTACAGAAATTCGACCCACTCCGGAACCTCTCTCTATATTTTCTCTCTGCTCAATTTCCCGTTCAACTACTCCCGTAGTATGTTGAACCCTCACCGACTCCGCTCGACTAACTAGTTCTGAGTCCTGGGTAGGGATCACTGGCTCTGGCAATCCCATGGACTCCCTATATTGCCTCTCGGAGCATTCGGATCGGCATAAGCAAGCAGTGCAGCAGGAACTGGCATCTCAAAAGCGAAGGATTGCTTCTACTTTTGAAGATGTGTCATTTCATTTTCTGGGGCACTTTCATGATGTAATCGCTTTGGAACTTCTGGGCTAGATCTCAGTATACCTCGGACGATAAGTTGTAAGAATCTTTGATAAGGCACATATTTTGGCTTCTTTGAATGTCTTTTGCTCAGAACATTCTCATACAGCTCAGTCCAGATGGCCACAGCATAATCAACATGCAGATCATAAATGATAGCATGGAACAATCTTAGAGTATGAATGTTTGTATTGTCGTGCCCAGAGTGTCGTGAAGTCAAGCACTTGTTGATTACTGAGAAAAACTGATAGTAGAATGGTGGCAAGTTTGACTTCCGAAAGTCACTCATCTTTGTAAGATTTCCAACATAACCAAGAGCACGAATACCAGCAAACATTTCATGATCAGTCGGATAGGGATCAAAAATTGTCTTTCCTTCTCTGGAATCTGGCAAAGGTAAATCAAGAAGCAATCTCAACCTCTGATAGGTCAGAATGGATGTGAAGTTGTCGATGCGAATGGTGAAATGCTTTCTGTTAGAGCATAAATATGTTGGATACAAGATCAAGAAGACTGAAGGTCAAAGTTCATGAAAGTCAAAGATGAAGAAAGTCAAATCTCTTCAAAGTCAAAGTCTTTTATAAATAGTTTCCTTTCCTTTGTAATTTTTTGTTAACAGAAGTGGAGCATGTAATTCAGTTGTATTTTTAGAAAGAGAATACGTTTAGAGAGAGAAAGAGAGTTCTAGAGAGAGAAAGTTGTAATCTTGGAATTGAAAGTTAATCAAACAGGTAATTGAATCATATTGTTTTGATTGTTTGATTGTTTGATTGTTTGTGATTAGAAACTAGATTCAGGGACACTCAATTGGTATAAGAGCAGATCCAATCGAAATCAGATCAAGAATTCAAGAAAAGTTCGTTGACACTGTTCATCGTTACTGTTCATCGAAGATCAAATCGATTTCTGTGTTTTTTGTGCGAATTAGGAAGATAATCTTGAGGATTGATTAATTGAAGACCAGGATCAGCACCAACTTCAAAAAAATGGGATCGGGAAGAAGGCATTGGCATCTCCCGTGAAACATTCGGTTCATTTTCATCCATCTGAACACTTTGGTCATGAATATTTACCTCCGCCATTGATTTACTGAAAAATCATAAAATGTATTGGATATAATCCAATATGTCAGTATAAATCCAAAACCTGTTTTTCAGAAAAACAATTTTGAAGTACAGAACAATGTACTTTAAGATCTTGCAATGAAAGCACAATAAGTTGCAGAAAACAAGTTGCAACTTCAAAAGAATAAAATTTGCACAACAACACACACAACAACACACAAAAAAATTGACAACAACACTTCACATTTAGAATTTATTCTGTCAAATTAATGTTGTATTTCAAAATAATACTTGAAATTTGAAATATTATTTATTTTACTGATTTTGCAAGGTAACTGAAACTTTTGACTTTTTGAACCTTGAATTTTTTTGAAAATAACTCTAATGATCAAACATTGCAAACTTCTCTTTATTTGAAATTTTTGAAATTAGAAAAAAATTTGACTTTCAAAAATTCAAACTTTTTTCAAACTTCTTTTAAACTTCAAAAACTCTGACTTTTTCACTTGATTTTTTTTAAAAAAATCTGAACTTTTAAACTTCTTTTAATATTTGAACAAGATGATTAACTTTTCTGAGTTTGTTCATCCAAGCATTAAATCCAAACCAGTCCAATATAAATCCAAGTTCATTCTAGAACATAACTCCAAGTTCAGTTTAGAATCATGATTTTCAGTCCAGAACATATGTCGAGGTTCAGTTCAGTCCAATATGAGCAATAGTTCAGTTTCAAACTCCAAAAGTCATGGTAACCTGCAAAAAGATGTATATCGAGCAATCCCAGATTTCAACAAGTATAATTTTTAATACCCAAACATTATTTTGAAAGATTAAATTCAAAATATTTAGTGACTAGTTAAATTTCAGAACACATCGATCTTAGAAAGATGAAGAGTCAAGAATCATGAATCGACAAAAATGAAAAACGAAACCCTAGAAATGATAAAACTAAGAACAAACAATCAAATAATACGTAAAACAACAACCTACACTTGATTCTTCGATGGAAATGAACTGAGAAGTTGAAAGTCGCAACCAAATTTCAGAGAGAAAATCGCTAAGTGAAGAAATCCGCAGATTGATAATGAGAGAGAATGAGACGGAATATATATATATACTCGACAAAACTCGCAACACAAAGAACTCGCAAGTCACTATTCATTCACAGAACTCGCAAGTCAAAGAACTCGCGAGCCACTATTCATTCATAGAACTCGCAAGATACTGTTCATTTTAACAAAACTCACACACAACGCACGATTTGAGTTTTTCTTCTCTCATATCAACAAAACAAGGTATTTGTCTCAAAAATCGACAAATAGGTGTTTGATTTTCACTTAAGAAACAATGTAAGTGAAAATTTAGTGAAATTTGCACGCCAAAGGAGTAAGAAAGATGAAACTCGCACGCTGAAGGAACTTTCTCGCCCAAACTCGCAAGTAACGCCTTGCGCGTTTCTGAAACTCGCATGCCTCTATTAGCGCGTTTAAAGCAAACTCGCTAGCTTTACCATGCGCGTTTTTCAAAATCTCTACCTTCAGCTTGCACGTTTTTCAAACTCGCTAGCTTCAGCTTGCGCGTTTTTCAAACTCGCTAGCAATGCTTTGCGTGTTTGATGAACTCACATTCTATGCCTTGCGCGTTTAAGCTTATGCATAGTGCTTTGCGCGTTTCCTGACTTAGAAAAATTTTGAGAAATATTTCCAAAAATGAAATCTTTCTAAAAATGGAAACTTTGGCTTTCCCAAAATAGCAACTTTTCAGAGTTGACTTTTTAGCACAAAATCAGTATTTTTCTCCAGAAAAACTTTGCAGACTTTTCAAAATTACATACACACTTACAGACTTTTCCATTGTGCTCCCCCTTGAAGTATGCACACATCTTTATTTCTCCCCCTTGATTTTTGCTGTTAAGCACAAATCATGAAGTACGAGTCCTGATCTGATTTGATCAGAAGTCATAGTCCAATACAAAAACCTGTAAAACAGATAAAACTTTTGGTACTCATTGAACATGAGTCCAGGTTTGTTAAAAGTATCCAGCTTTTTGAAATTGAGAAAATGAATTACTCAAGCATACCAAATATAGAGAAATGCTCCCCCTTAGAAAAATAAAGAATGATGTAACTATTCATTAAGGTTCAACATGCCAAGTTTACTGACTAGAAAATTAAATCTCTTTTCATCAAGAGGTTTTGTAAACAAATCAGCAACTTCAAGATCAGTTGAAACAAAATGCATTTCTACATCACCTTTTTCAACACGGTCTTTAATAATGTGATACCTAATATCTATGTGCTTCGTCTTTGAGTGCTGCACAGGATTTGATGTGATGGCTATTGCACTCTTAGAATCACAGTAGATTGGTACCTTGTGGAATGTGTATCCATAATCTCTCAGCTGGGTTCTCATCCACATAACCTGTGAGCAGCAGCTTGCAGCCGCAACGTATTCCGCTTCAGCTGTAGATGTGGATACACAATTCTGCTTCTTTGATGACCAGCTGACCAATTTATCTCCTAGATAATGACATGTTCCGGATGTACTTTTCCTGTCTAATTTATTTCTTGCATGATCTATGTCAGTATATGCAATTAATTCAAACTTGGAATCTTTTGGATACCAAAGTCCCAAATTCGGATTGCCTTTGAGATACCTCAAGATTCTTTTGACAGTTGAAAGATGAGACTCTTTAGGATTTGCCTGATACCGTGCACAAAAACATGTTGCAAACATAATATCTGGCCTACTTGCTGTCAAATAAAGAAGAGAACCAATTATACTTCTGTAAGTATGTTGGTGTACTGATTTTCCGGAGATATCAGCATCCAACAAACTGGCAGCTAGCAATGGAGTTTTCATGGGTGAAGTAGAATTCATGTCAAATTTCTTCAACATGTCTCTGATATATTTAGCCTGATTTATAAAAATCCCTTCCGGGGTTTGCTTGACTTGCAGGCCTAAGAAAAATGTGAGTTCACCCATCATTGACATTTGAAAACGCTTTTTCATGATATTTTCAAATTCTACACAAAAATCTTGTGAAGTAAAGCCAAAAATTATGTCGTCAACATAAATTTGTACAAGTATCATCTCCTTACCTTTCTTTTTAAGAAAAAGAGTAGTGTCGATTGTACCTTTCCGAAAACCTGATTCAGTTAGGTAGACTGATAAAGTTTCATACCATGCTCTTGGCGCTTGTTTTAGTCCATACAATGCCTTGTCAAGAACATAGACATGATCTGGGAACTTCGGATCCACCAAACCTTCAAGTTGACTCACATAAACTTCTTCATGAAGAATGCCGTTAAGAAAAGCAGACTTCACGTCCATTTGATATACCTTGATATTCTTGTGAGCCGCAAAAGCTAGAAAAATCCGTATAGCTTCAATCCGAGGAACTGCTGCATAGGTTTCATCATAATCAATTCCTTCTTGTTGATTGTAACCTTTTGCAACCAGCCTTGCTTTGTTCCTCACAATAATTCTAGCCTCGTCCTTTTTGTTTCGGAAGACCCACTTTGTTCCAACAATTGATTTGTCTTTAGGTCTTGGTATCAATCACCATACTTGATTTCTTTTGAACTCATTCAGCTCATCCTGCATTACATTTATCCAACCTGGATCTTTTAACGCTTCTTATGGCTTCTTTGGTTCAATGCTTCTTAGAAAAGTTGAAAACATGCAGAAGTTTGCAGTTACTAGGGGAAAAGCAGATCTGGTAGTCACTCTAGCAGACGGGTCACCAATAATGTTTTCTGGAGGATGATTCCTTGTCCATATGTGTGAGCTTGGTAAAACATCAACCTATGTTTGATTGTTAGAAGAATCAAACTCATCTTGTATTACTGGTTCTTCAGGAGTTGAAATCACATGAATTTCTGTTTCTTCTGAATTAGATAAAATTGGACTTGATGTGCTTTGCAATGGAAGAACTTTTGCAGTGGGAGTTTCCAACACATTTTCTTCAGGTGTAGATGGAACATCTTCATTATTTGTTGAAGTTGTGTTGTCTGAAACTTCTTGTACTTGAGATGTAGAAGCTTCTACATTTTCTTCAGAGGGTCATGATATATCTGCAGTGGTAGTAGATGTATCAGTGATAGGTATATCATTTTGTCTTTGTATGTTCCGAAAATCATCAAAAGCATCATAGAACAGTAAATCTAAATCTGAATCAATGAAAGAGTTAGATGTCTCAGTCTGTTTTTGAACAGGTTCTACTCTTGATGAAGTAGAAGCTTTGTCTTTTTCTTTAGATCCGAGTTCTGAACTGCTTTGTTCAGAAGTCCTTGTCTTGCTTTTATCAAAGATTACATTTGCACTTTCGATCACCATCTTTGTACGAGTATTGTAGACTCTGTATGCTTTGGATTGGAGAGAATACCCAATGAATATCCCCTCAGCAGCTTTTGGTTGAAACTTGGATAAGTTCTCTCGATCATTAAGAATATAGCACCTGCATCCAAACACACGAAGAAATTTAACTGTAGGCTTACGACCATTAATCAATTCATAAGAAGTTTTATTAAAGCGTTTATTGATAATAGTCCTATTTTGTGTGAAGCATGCAGTTGCTACAACCTCAACCCATAGAAACATTGGTAGTTCTGAATATGCCAACATTGTCTGTGCAGCCTCTACCAAAGTTCTATTTTTGCGCTCAACGAACCCATTTTGTTGAGGTGTCATCACAGCAGAAAAATTGTGTGATATGCCAACAGATTCTAGAAATGTTTGCAAAGTAGCATTCTTGAATTCTGTTCCATTATCACTCCTCAGTTGCTTTACAGGGCTTTGCAGCAGAACTTGAATCTTCTTGATGAACTTGATGATTAGATCAGGAGCTTCAGATTTTTTTCGTAGAAACTCTAGCCAGGTATACCGAGAGTATTCATCCACCATCACTAATATGTATTTCTTTCCGTTGATGGATTGAGTACTCAGTGGTCCACACAAGTCCATGTGAATTAGCTTCAGACACTTGTTGCATTTGGATAGCATCTTTAGTTTGTGTGAACTTCTCTTCAACTATCCTTTTGCACAAGCTGAACAAAGGGAATCTTGTTCAATCTTTAATTCAGGAAGTCCAATCACCAACTTTCTTTTGTTGATGTCTTAGAGATTAGACATACTGACTTTGAAGCTTTCAGTGTTGGAAAGTGAACATCGTATAACAATCCCATTCTTCCGGCTTTAATGAGTTCTGCTCCACTCTGATCCATAATGTAACAATAATCAGCATCAAATTCTATCTTGCATTTCTTTTCTGCAAATTGGCTTATGGAGAACAGATTGTAAGCCAAGCCTTCCACATACAGAACCTTTGATATTGTGATCATACTGTTCTTTATAGTCCCATAACCTCTGACATAGCCTTTCATCTCATTTCCAAAATTTATTGTACTTGCGTAATGATCTACGTAGTCGAACAACAGGTGTTTATGCGTTGTCATGTGTCTTGAAGCTCCATAATCAATGATCCACACATGACACGCCTGAAACCAAGAATCACTTAACTTTAGGTACCCATATGAATATGGGTCCCTTATTGTTAGTACTCTTAACAGTATTTAAATTTGCTGATGACCCTTTAATTCTCCATTCAAATCTTGGCCTGTTTGGTGGAGTTTGTGTGTTCAGTTTAACTTTTGGAATCCACTTCCACACAAACTTCACATTAGCAAGTTTATTAGCATGAAAATCATTATTTTTCTTCTTTAAAGAATAAATCTCAGCATTGTTGGCTTTAAAACGATTAAGAGACTTTATGTTCTTAAATTGGATATGTTTATTTTTCTTTGAAGACTTTAGTTTCCAAGAGAATGAACTACTAAGACAATATGAACATTGCAATCTAGTAGTAGCTTGCGTCAACAACTCTTTTCGGGAAAAGATATTCGTTTTATTGAAATTTTGTTGTTTGACAGAAGAACAAGCATTATCCACTCTACTACATTGACATTTATCCATTTCATTCACAGTCTTTTCCACTACAGTCTTCTTTTGCTCCAAACCGTCTTTCTTCACAGTATCATCTGAAATAGAAACAGATTTAGAAATGTTAACAGATGATGAAGAATAAGAACATTCACCTTTAACTTTTGCTTGTCCAGATTCAGATGAAGGCTCACATTTAATCACAGAAATTGGAATTTCTTTATGAACAATAACATTTTTTCCTTTTGATAATTTGAAAATTTGAGATTCTAAACTTCTGATTTCTTTTTGCAAAGATTCATTTTGAATAAAGCTTGAGTCTAGTTCCATCCCAAAATTCTCATTTGCGTCTTCCAATTCAACAATCATGATGTTGAGATGGGATATTTGCCTTTGTAAGTCTTCAATTTTATCCAAGGCTTGTTGATGTTCAAGATCAGAAAATTTTGAAGTACAAACGGAAGTAGACTTATCAGAAATGACTTTTTCATTTTTATCTTCTAAGATCGAGCAGGTCAAGACAATTTCAGAAATATCAGAATTAGATTTCGAAGACTCAGGTTTTTCGTTAAAGAGATTCTCATATTCTACAAACGAATCCTTTTTACTTTTGTAAGAAGTATTCAGTTCGTCTTATGAAAATTTAACAGATTTAAAATGCTGAGTTTCTGATTCAGTTTCAGTTTCAACTTCTGCCTTTTCTTCTACTGTCTCTTCCTTTTCTGTCTTAGGAGATTCAGGCTTAGGAGTCTCTGATTTTACAAATCTTTCTATGATGTGTGGAATTAAAACAACAGGTTCATCACCCGACTTTTTAAAGTTATAAAGATTTTCGGGTGCCTTTTTCAACACATCCACATCTGAGACCCCTAATCCTGGTTTTGCTTTATAGAACCGAGTGTCTTATTGATTGTTTGTTAGAATCTTAAGAGTCTGTTCCGTTTGACCTCTTTTGTAAAGTAGATCTTCCAATTCCTTGATCTTGATGTAAGCTTCCGTCCTATCTTTCAAAACAATGTCATACTGAAGTGTTAGATCAAGATTCTTATCTTTAAAAGTCATGATTTCTTTTTGTTGTTCAGAAATCCTTGTTTGAAGTTTTGTTGGGTCATCTAAGATTTAAAGATAACCTCTCCTTAGTCTTTATTGATGATTGAACCTTGTATTTTGATTTATGGTTCTTTGTAATAGCTTAGTTAGTTTAACAGCTCGGTGAGTCGAAGATAAACCGAATCCAACATGAAGGAAGTCTACAATGCGGATTGAGATGGACTTCAAAAGGGAACTAAGCATAGTCTGGTGATTTCATTTCGGCAGATCATACCCTTGCCGATTTGTTCGGCATACCTTCTTCTTTGTGCCGAGCTCCTCTTTCGACACATATCTCAGTTACCGAATTCCTCTTTCGGTAGTCTTCCTCTTACAGATTGCTCCTTTATCTTGTAAGAACATTTATGTTAAATCCTCATGATTTAACATACGTCCTCTTTTCTAATGATCTTCTGACAATGGGAATGGAAGCTTCTTTCTTCCTTAAGAAGATATACAATTAGTCTTAACTTGATTGAGCCGTATATTTTCTATTTGATCTCAAAAAGATTTTCCCATAAATATTTTATAGAGATATTGTACTTTCATAGTACAAAAGTTACCTTTTGTATTGTGATAAGTCACATCAAATATCTTATAATTTATTGAAAATATCTCAACCACTCATTCCTTTACTCCTACTTGTCCTTTGCACTCATTACATTGGATAGTATATAAAGGATGAAAGTAGTACCTTGCTACTCACGCTTTTAGCTCAAGTTTTGGCATTCACAAGATTTCAAGCAGGTTGATAGTTGTCTCTTATCTCTTTAAGGTTTAAGTCTTTGTGTTTCTAATTTCTTCTACGTGTTAGATTGTTTAGAGTAGTTCCTAACTATTCTTTTTCCGCAACAATCGTTATTTTCTCTTTGTGTAATTCCTGATATTCATTATCAATAAAAGAATTAAAAATTAAGTAATTTTGTGTTATTGTATTCAACTCCCCCTTTTACAATACTTGTTTACTTCTTTAGGACTAACAAGTGGTATCAGAGCGGTTGGTTTAATCTAATAAACCAGATCCGTAATGGCTTCTCCTTCTACAAAACCTGAGTCTTCTTCTCAAAATTCTTTTTACTCTGACAATGGATCTACTGTTAAACCTCCTAAGTTCAACTCGAACAACTTTTCCTTATGGAAAAGTAGGATGATGCTCTTCCTTGAAGGAGCTGACAGTCGGTATCTTACCATTCTTAGTGAAGGTCCTCTTATCCCAAAAGTCTGGGATAGATTCGTCAAAACTCCTAAGGATAAAGAAAAGAAAAAGGACAATCTTTTTCAAGTTTTCGATGACTCGTCAGAGGAGGAAAGAACTTTTGCCACTGGTCGATATGTCTTGAAAACTACCAAAGAATACAATGATGAAGATAGGCGCATTATTGGACTTGATTCCAAAGTGCGAACCATCATTGCTCAATCACTTCCTGATGAAGTGTACCAATCTCTTGTCAGTCTTAAAACGGCAAAAGAAATGTGGTCAACTCTATGTGTTTTGTACGAAGGTACAAATGAAGTAAAGAAATCTAAAAAGATCTCTCTTGTTCGTAGATAAGAATTTTTCTCTCATGAAAAAGGAGAATCTCTTCCCTCATATTACAACCGTTTTAACAGTCTTTTAAATGAGTTAAAACTTGTTGGAAAACTTTATGACAACGAGGAAATCATATGCAAATTCATGGATGGTCTTCCAGATTTCTGGAATACCATGTCCACTTGCATTAAGACTTCCAGGGACTTGGAAAAGCCTTCCTCTCACTTCTCTCTATGGTATGTTTCTTAATCACGAACAAACCCACCTTCAAAGGAAAACCATCTATAAAGAAATAAGAGCCCCCTCTATGGCCCTTATCAGTGGTGGCTCCAAGAAATCTGTGTGTGTTCCTCGTATAACCTATCCTTCTGATGATTCAAATAGAGTAAGTCATGAAAATCTGAATCACTCGTCGGAAGCTTATCTAAGTGAAGCTGATGATGAAGGAGAAGATCCCTCTGTCAATCTTTTGACAGAGGAGATGGGTATGCTTGCAAATTTCTCTAAGTTCCGAAAGAACTCTTCTAATAAATTTCAAAGCAACAAAAATTTTTCTTCTTCTAGAAACTCCTTGAACAAATCCAAGGAGGATTGCTATGCATGTGGTAAGAAAGGCCATTTTGCATCTGAGTGTAGAAGAAATCCTTCTAGGATTACTAAATCTAATTCTTCTAACTCTTCTAAAAGAAGAAATCTTCGATCTAATTCTACAGGTAGATCGCATCCCAAAAAACCTTCTCCGTCTTCTTCATTCAAAGAGCTTTCTGACAAAGCCGATAAATACAAAGCCAAATACAAAAGAGAGAAAGAAAGGAATTTCAACTCTCAACGAAAAGGCAAAGCCTTGATGGCAGAAACTCTAGACTGGGCAGACGAACCCACTTCCGACAGTGAGAAAGAGGTGTCGAGTAAATGTCTTATGGCCAAACTCGATGAAGAACCAAAAGACTCATGTTCTAGGATGGACTTCACTACTTAGTGCTCTTCCTCTTCTTCTCAGGTACATCCCTTCCTCTCTCTCACTAATGAAGAAAAGATTGAGGCTTTTGACTCTTTAACTATACTTTTTCACAATGAAAAGGATGCAAAGAAAAGAGCAAATGCTCAAGTCAAGTCTCTCTCCTCTCAACTTCATGATTCTCTATCCCAGCTAGAACAGTTTAACAAACTAAAAGCTGAGTTAGATGACTTGAAGACTATAAACTATGTGCTTGCCAAGGAAAAGAACAAGCTTCTAAAGAAGCTTCAGAAGGAACAAGAAACCCTAAACAAATGGAACACCTCTTCCAAAAATCTTGAGAAAATTTTTCAAGATCAAGTTGTTGGTGAAACTTATGGTCTAGGGTACTGGAAAGAGAATGCTGTGTGTACTCCCTCTGAAATCATTTCTTCTCCTACTCATGATATTCCTCTGCCTTCTAAACTACCTTCTTATTCTTCTGACTGGGATGATTCTATGTCAGAAGATTCTAATTCTGTGTTTTCAATGGATCTTCGCGATTCAAGAATGTTTGGCTACTTTGGGTCTGCTAAATCTTCCAAGCCTCTTCTAACAGAGGATCAAGACTCCAATGAGTTGGTCAAACCTGTAAATGATCTTCTTATGTCATTAAATCTAAACAACGACTCTTCTTCTTCTTCTTCTTCTTCTTCTCATTCTTCGAAAAAGGCTCCTCTCATCTCTAAAGGAAAATCCGTTGTCATGAATGTTCCTAACAAAAGAAAGATTACACCTTCTTCAAAAGGTAAATCTCCCATGAACACAACGGACTTCATCCCTAGAGCCTTAAAAATAAATAAGTCCAAAGGAATTTCAAACAATTCTTCTTCTTCTATGTACAAAGGAATCCTCGGACCGGCTCCTCATAACCCTCACGTTCCGTACAGCTATCCCATTCCCTCTCACCTTTCCAAACCTCCTAATTCTAAACTGTAACACCCCGGATTTCCGTTGTGTAATCTTGTTATTCTTATGTTAAGCTTTTGTCGTTAGCTCCGTGTTTGGTTCTTAGTAGAGTTCGGATTTTGTGAAGTTTGGGGACAAGCAGTGAACTACGCGAGTTACACCGCGACTAGAGGTCGCGGCACAACCCGCGTAACCCACTGTTTTGTGTGAGTTTCAGGGAACTACACGAGTTACACCGCGACTTAAGGTCGCGACACAACCCGCGAAAACCACTGGATGATTTAGGGTTTTTGGACACGGGCGAGTTATGCCGCGAGTTGAAGTCGCGGCATGACCCGCGAAGTTGCATGGACCGTCTTAAGAGGTTCAGTTTCCGAAAATCACTTTATCTCAAATCTCAGATATTCTTTCTCTCTCTCATCCTTTTCTCTCTTTTTCCCTTTCGATCTTCAAAGGCTAGTTTAGTTGCTAGTTTTCGGTGTTTCTAGCAAGGGGTCGGTGTTTTAAGCTTCACCACTACGTCGTGGTCGTTATCTGGTTTTCCGGGTTTTATTCTGAAAACCTACCAGCGAGTTCCTACTACCATTTTACAAACTTTATACATGTCAAAACTCTTATTTGCGAAATCTGAAGTATTTCTACGGTATGATTTTATGTTCTCTACATTTTGATATAAATGAAGTTTTTGGTGATTTTCAGGGTTCCCGATCAGTTTTGACTAAAATAACGGGTTCCGCCTTATTAGAAGTAAAAGGTTGTTTTACTTGCCCATGTTGGTAGCTTATTGAAAGAATGTATATAAACTGATTTCATGATTATCTGTCTTACCAGCAGTTGGTATGGAAAATGGCATTTTGAAATATAAATGTGTTGATAGCTATTTATCTAGCTTTGTTGGTCACATGAAATACTGTGACAAGTCCTGACTGTACTAGTGGATCCCTAGGTATCGAGTCGACTTATGGCTGGGAAGGATATTGTAACACCCTAAAAATCAGCGTAAATTAAAACCTGGAAAACCTGACAATATGACGAAAGTAAATCCATTAACTTCCCATAAATAGGATCAGTCCTTTAAACTATACAATCCTATACAAGGATTTCATCAAAAGAATGGGACTTAACAATGCCCAGCATAAATACTAAAACATCTCCAAAAAACCTCGAGACACAAAACTCGTCTCTCCAAAAACCCCGGCACCCACCGCTAATGGAAACCTGTTATACACATCATTTGAGAAAAAGTGTCAGACTTTTAAGCCTGGTGAGAACATACAACTTATAAGCTCAAAAGATAAAACATCACTTCCAAGATAACATTTCCAAAGAGATTAAATTTACAATTTAGGTCCTTGCCACAATCGGGCTTTTTCGTTATAAACATGCCATAAAAGGACCGAAAACAAAACATTTTACCAAGGATTGTGGCGTAACACAAAGTTAGGCCCACAATCCGAGTTGCGAGCTAAACCAATTGGAATCCGCGGATACGAATCACAAAGTCCGTGCTTCAACGTGAGATCAAGCCCCAAGTGCAAAACAAAGGTATACTCCTTCACTAGGATCACTATGAACCATGGCTAGTATCGTGCCTCACATAACCGTACTAAGTTGCCCTCTAGGAACAAGTGATCCATAGCTACAAATTTGGGGAATGTATCATCCCAGCAATACAGTCTACTCAAAACCTAGGGATCCACTAGTAATGGTACAGACTCGTCACAACAACATATGTGACCAACCATAAATAAACATATGGTATAAACACATTTTATAAACAAAATGTCATTTTCAGTTCAACTTCTGGTAAGAATGAAAATCATTAAAATGAGTCCTTAAACATTCTTTTTACATATCCACATAATGTGCAAGTAAAACATCATTTTACTTCAATAAGGCGGAACCCGTCATTTTAGTCAAAACTGATCGGGAACCCCGAAAATCACCAAAAACTTCTTTTATAACAAAATGTAGAGATCATGAAATCATACCGTAGAAATACTTCGGATTTCGCAAATAAGAGTTTTGACATGTATAAAGTTTGTAAAATGGTAGTAGGAACTCACCGGTAGGTTTTAAGATAAAACCCGAAAAACCAGATAACGATCACGACGAAGAGGTGAAGCTTAAAACACCGACCCCTTGCTAGAAACACCGAAAACTAGCAACCAAACGAGACTTCGAAGATCGAAAGATGAAAAGAGAGAAAAGAATTAAGAGAGAGAGAGAGAATAGATATTTTAGATTTGAGATTAAGAAATTTTGGGAAACTGAACCTCTTAAGACGGTCAAAGCAACTACGCGGGTTATGCCGTGACTTCAACTCGCGGCATAACTCGCCCGTGTCCCAAAAACCCTAATCATCCAGTGGGTTTCGCGGGTTGTGCCGCGACCTCTAGTCGCGGTGCAACTCGCGTAGTTCCACAATCTTATATCCAACAGAGGGTTATGCGGGTTGTGCCGTGACCTCTAGTCGCGGTGTAACTCGCGTAATTCACTGTTTCGCCCCCGAAATTCTAAAAACTCCAAAACAACATCAAACCAAACACGGAGCTAACGACAAAAGCTTAACACAAGAATAACAAGATTACACAACGGAAATCCGGGGTGTTACAATCCTCCCCAACTTGGGAATGATTTCGTCCCCGAAATCCTAACTATTCGAAAAGATGAGGATATCTTCGCTTCATATCCTCCTCGGCTTCCCACGTCACATTCGCTCCCCGGTGATGCTTCCACTGCACCTTGACCAAGGTGACTTCTTTATGACGCAACTTCTTAAACTTTCTCTCTAAGATGGCGTCGGGTTCTTCCACACAACCTTGCCTTCGTCTACCCTTAATTCTGAGAGGGGAATGACGCTGTCTTCCACTGCCAAACACTTCCGGAGGTAGCAAACATGAAACGTGTTGTGTATTCTGTTCAACTCCGGTGGCAGTTCCAACTGGTAGACTTGCAAACCCACCCGTTTAAGCACTTTGAAAGGTCCGAGGAAACGGGGACTCAACTTCCCACGTTTTTCGAACCGTATAATGCCTTTCCACGGCGACACCTTAAGCATAACACGGTCGCCCACTTGGAATTCCATCGACCGCCTCTTCTTATCGGCATAGCTTTTCTAACGATCCTGAGCCGCTTTCATTCTTTCCCGAATGCACTTGACCTTATCGGCAGTCTCTTGCACGATCTCGGGTCCGGCAAACTGCTTTTCTCCCGCTTCAAGCCAGCACAAGGGAGTCCGACACTTTCGCCCATACAAATCCTCAAAGGGTGTCATTCCGATACTCGAGTGGTAGCTATTGTTGTAGGCAAACTCCACCAAAGGCAGGTGGGTGTCCCAGCTACCCCCGAAATCGATGACACAAGACCTCAACATGTCTTCTAAAGTTTGGATCGTTCGCTCGCTCTGCCCGTCGGTTTGCGGATGGTAAGCCGTACTCAACTTCACTCGAGTACCAAGCTCTTTTTGAAATCCATCCCAGAAGTTCGAAGTGAACCGACTGTCGTGATCCGACACGATCGACAAAGGTATGCCGTGCCTCGAGACCACCTCATCGATATAAAGCTTTGCTAACTTATCCATCGGTAGAGTCTCTCGCATAGCCAAGAAGTGAGCGCTCTTCGTCAATCTATCAACTATCACCCAAATGGTATCGTGACCTCGAAGAGTTTTAGGCAACTTCGTCACGAAGTCCATGGTGATATGCTCCCACTTCCATTCGGGAATCTCTAAAGACTTAAGGCTCCCATACGGTCGCTGATGTTCGGCCTTAAATTGCGAACACGTCACACAACGCTCAACGTAACGCGCCACGTCAAGTTTCATTACCGGCCACCAATAGTGAAGCTTCAAATCCATGTACATCTTTGTACTCCCCGGATGAATGGAATACTTAGACTTGTATGCATCTTCTAACAACAGCTCACGGTTACCCCCAATCTTGGGTACCCACACACAACCGCTGAACAGTTTCACTCCACGGCTATCTTCCGTTAAGAGTAAGCGCTGCTTCGTCATGACTTCATATTTTAGATTCTCTTCTAACAGTGCTTCCATCTGTGATGTCTTGATCTTCTCAAAAAGACTAGACACTAGCTCGATTCTCGAATGGGTAGCTCGAATGCTTCCGCTATAGTCGTTCCGACTTAACGCATCGGCCACCACGTTCGCCTTACCGGGATGGTAAAGCAATTCACAGTCGTAATCTTTGAGCAACTCGAGCCACCGTCTTTGCCTCATATTCAGCTCTTTCTGATCAAAGATATATTTCAGGCTCTTGTGATCCGTGTAAAGAGTGCATTTCGTGCCGTAAAGGTAATGTCGCCAAAGTTTCAAAGCGAACACCACCGCCGCTAACTCCAGATCATGGGTTGGATAATTCTGCTCGTGTATCTTAAGCTGCCTCGAGGCATAAGCGATCACCTTGCCTCGTTGCGTCAACACACATCCCAGTCCCATCTTTGAAGCGTCGCTGTATACAACGAAATCTTCCGACCCTTCAGGTAACGTCAAGATCGGAGCTTCACACAACTTCTTTTGAAGGATCCGGAATGCCTTCTCTTGGGCTTCAGTCCATTCAAACTTCGCATTCTTCCGAGTCAAAACTTTCAATGAAGAAGCGATCTTTGAAAAGTCTTGGATAAATCTCCTGTAGTATCCCGCCAGACCCAAGAAACTTCGGATCTCGGACGGACTCTTAGGAGGCTCCCAATTCATCATAGCTTCAATCTTGGAGGGGTCTACTTTCACTCCGTCCCGAGTGACTACGTGCCCCAGAAATTGTACTTCTTTTAGCCAAAAGTCGCACTTGGAAAACTTGGCGTACAATCTCTCTTTTCTCAACACTTCCAGAACTTCACGTAGATGTTGCTCGTGCTCTGACTCACTTCAGGAATACACGAGTATGTCATCAATGAATACAATGACCGACTTGTCGAGGAATGGTCGATACACTCTATTCATCAAGTCCATAAACACTGCTGGTGCGTTCGTTAGGCCAAAAGGCATTACAAGAAACTCATAATGGCCGTAACGCGTTCTGAAAGCCGTCTTCAGAACATCTTCTTCTCTTACCTTCACTTGGTGATAACCTGAATGTAAGTCGATCTTGGAAAAACAACCCGCTCCTTGAAGTTGATCGAACAAGTCGTCTATTCTCGAAAGCGGATATTTGTTCTTCACTGTAGCTTTGTTCAACTCACGATAGTCAATGTACATTCTCATTGTGCCATCCTTCTTCTTAACAAATAAGACCGGAGCTCCCCAAGGTGACGAACTCGGTCTTATAAGGCCTTTCTCCAATAGCTCTTGGAGTTGTGCTACCATCTCTTGCATCTCCGATGGCGCTAAACGATAAGGTGCTTTAGCGATCGGTGCAGCGCCAGGCACAAGATCAATCTGAAACTCTACCTGACGATTGGGCGGTAACCCGGGCAATTCGTCCGGAAAGACATCTGGATACTCACGTACAATCTTCACATCTTCCAGCTTTGACTTCTCCGACTTGGCATCGATCACATAGGCTAGGAAAGACGAACATCCTTTTACTAAACACTTGCGTGCTTTTGCCATTGTGATTATTGCCACTTCACCCTTTCTCTTTTCACCATAGATGACAACTATCTCTCCAGAGGGGTTGGGAAGTCGAATCATCTTCTTGGAACACACGAACTCGGCCTGATTGTTTGACAACCAATCCATACCGACCACAACATCGAAACCTCCGATTGACATCGGTAGCAGATCAATCGGGAATTCTCTCCCTTCGATACTGAGAGCACACTGCTTCAGAACTTCGCGGATCAGAACTTTTCTACCATCTGCTATTTCTACTACTAACGCATCCTCAAGACTAGTAGTGGGCATAGCAATTTTCTGACGAAACAATTCAGATACGAAAGAGAAACTAGCACCCGTGTCGAATAAAATACGAGCAGGTACAGAGTTTAAAAGAAAAGTACCCGATACCACGTCAGCGGATGCTCTGGCCTCTTCGGCCGTCATCTAAAATGCTCGACCCGGAACCTTCAGAGGGTTCTCCTTCCTTGCTGGCGTGCTACCCGACACCAGCTTCGGGCAATCTTTTCTCACGTGCCCCGGTGCCTTGCACTCATAATAGATGGGTCCCCTGACCGGGCAATCTCTGACAGTGTGACCAGGCTTACCACACTTATAACAAGTTGGATAAGTGGTGTTACAGTTACCGTGATGCTTGGTTCGACACTTCGGGCACCACTTTGCATCCTGATAATTGCTGAAGTTGCGGTTTCCGCCAAAAGGTCGGGCCCACTTGGGAGGTACGGAGCTGCTCTCCCACTTTCTCTTTTCAGGCACCAACACTGACTTCTCAGATTTGCTCTTCGCGAACATTTCTTCCATGAATTGAGCTTCCTCCACCATCTCTCGGAGGTTAGAAGCTTTGAAATTATGGACCATGGATTGCATGTCCGCTGGCAAGCCGTTGAGGTAAGCTTTCATCTTGTCTTTCTCTGTTGGGGAAACATGCCCCACCAGACCAAGCTTCTCCATAAACTGACGGGTGTACTCCCTCACCGTCAGGCTTCCCTTTACCAAACACAGGAATTCTTTCTCAATTCGGTCCATGGTCCTCTCGTTGCAGAATTCCTCTAGCAACTTCTTCTTGAACTTGGCCCAAGACAACTGAGCCAACACTTCAGGAGATAGAGTGGATTGGATGATATTCCACCAGATGAGTGCAGTGTCCCTCAGCAGTTGGGTACCAAACCGCACCCTCTGATCATCACCACATTCGGAAGTGCCAAAAGCTTGCTCAACCGCTCGGATCCACTTTACGCACACCACCGGGTCATCTGAACCGAAGAATTCTGGCGGTCCACAACCCAGAAAGGACTTATAGGAACAACTCTTCCTGTTCCCCGGAGCACCAGAAATTCCGCGCTCTACCGCTGTGACCCTTATACCATCGCCTCCAGAACCTGCTACGACGTTCTCCACAACCGTCTCACTTCTCCGATTGTTTACGTCGCGGTCCTCCATTGCTTTTAGCAGAAACTCTTGTTGCTTCGCCATCTCTTCTCTCATTGCCAACATCACGCTGGCCAACAACTCTGACTGGGGATTAGCATCCCCGATGACTGGGTGAGACGAAGCCAGGTCTACTCGCGGAATGACCTTTGGCCCCCCACCTAGTACCTGCTGAACTAGCGGACGCACGACAACCTCAACTCCTTTCGGCCGATCAGCGGTGGAGGCTGTCGCTTCCAGGCCGTCAACACGAGTACGCGGTCTACCACGCGTATTCACCATACAGAACAACTTCACAGAACAAAGAAAGAGATAAGAGAGAGATAGGAAAACACGAAACGAAAACGTACTACCACATTACCAATTGTCATATTAACAGCAAATCAAGGACTCTTACGTACAATATCCTCATAATAACATTAGCAAAGTGAAATTATGAACATACAACACATAACGGTTCTTGTCACCACTATTACAACGCCTGATAAACGTACTTTCCGTTGACTCTAAGACTAACCCATCTTAGAAGCTTTACCCAAATCTCGCGGATCAATTCTTAGTATACTCAGTCTAAGTCTAGACATCTTACATTCATGCCTAGTTCGCTTAAACTTGAGCTCTGATACGAACCTGTAACACCCTAAAAATCAGCGTAAATTAAAACCTGGAAAACCTGACAATATGACGAAAGTAAATCCATTAACTTCCCATAAATGGGATCAGTCCTTTAAACTATACAATCCTATACAAGGATTTCATCAAAAGAATGGGACTTAACAATTCCCAGCATCAATACTAAAACATCTCCAAAAAACCTCGAGACTCAAAACTCGTCTCTCCAAAAACCCCGTCACCCACCGCTAATGGAAACCTGTTATACACATCATTTGAGAAAAAAGTGTCAGACTTTTAAGCCTGGTGAGAACATACAGTTTATAAGCTCAAAAGATAAAACATCACTTCCAAGATAACATTTCCAAAGAGATTAAATTTACAATTTAGGTCCTTGCCACAATCGGGCTTTTTCGTTATAAACATGCCATAAAAGGACCAAAAACAAAACATTTTACCAAGGATTGTGGCGTAACACAAAGTTAGGTCAACAATCCGAGTTACGAGCTAAACCATTTGGAATCCGCGGATACGAATCACAAAGTCCGTGCTTCAACGTGAGATCAAGCCCCAAGCGCAAAACCAAGGTATACTCCTTCACTAGGATCACTATGAACCATGGCTAGTATCGTGCCTCACATAACCGTACTAAGTTGCCCTCTAGGAACAAGTGATCCATAGCTACAAATTTGGGGAATGTATCATCCCAGTAATACAGTCTACTCAAAACCTAGGGATCCACTAGTAATGGTACAGACTCGTCACAACAACATATGTGACCAACCATAAATAAACATATGGTATAAACACATTTTATAAACAAAATGTCATTTTCAGTTCAACTTCTGGTAAGAATGAAAATCATCAAAATGAGTCCTTAAGCATTATTTTTACATATCCACATAATGTGCAAGTAAAACATCATTTTATTTCAATAAGGCGGAACCTGTCATTTTAGTCAAAACTGATCGGGAACCCCGAAAATCACCAAAAACTTCTTTTATAACAAAATGTAGAGATCATGAAATCATACCGTAGAAATACTTCGGATTTCGCAAATAAGAGTTTTGACATGTATAAAGTTTCTAAAATGGTAGTAGGAACTCACCGGTAGGTTTTAAGATAAAACCCGAAAAACCAGATAACGATCACGACGAAGAGGTGAAGCTTAAAACACCGACCCCTTGCTAGAAACACCGAAAACTAGCAACCAAACGAGACTTCGAAGATCGAAAGATGAAAAGAGAGAAAAGAATTAAGAGAGAGAGAGAGAATAGATATTTTAGATTTGAATGAGAGAAAAGAATTAAGAAAAGAATGGCAGTGGGTTTCGCGGGTTGTGTCGCGACCTCTAGTCGCGGTGCAACTCGCGTAGTTCCACAATCTTATATCCAACAGAGGGTTACGCGGGTTATGCCGTGACCTCTAGTCGCGGTGTAACTCACGTAATTCACTGTTTCTCCCCCGAAATTCTAAAAACTCCAAAACAACATCAAACCAAACACGGAGCTAAAGACAAAATCTTTACACAAGAATAACAAGATTACACAACGAAAATCCGGGGTGTTACAGATATGCCCCTTCCGTTGTTATGGCTGGGAAGGATATGCCCCTTCCGTTGTAGTTAGCTACATTTGATCCTCGGAGGAACTTAGGTACGGTTATGTGAGACATGATCCTAGCCATGGTTCAGATGTAGTCTAATGAACGAGTATGACATGGTTCCTTGGGGTCCCTCCCTCACATCGTAGTACGGACTGAAGAGTTCGTGGCCATGGTTCCATGTATTTAGCTCATAACTCGGATTTGGTGGTCTACTTTGTGTTACACCACAATCCTTGGTAAAATGGTCCTTTTGTCATCGTTTAATAAGTTTTG
This sequence comes from Arctium minus, assembly GCA_954870635.1. Classification (NCBI taxonomy): domain Eukaryota; kingdom Viridiplantae; phylum Streptophyta; class Magnoliopsida; order Asterales; family Asteraceae; genus Arctium; species Arctium minus. Next base: position 62,503,654 of record OX941088.1, on the reverse strand, counting down.
GACCGAAAAGGTCCGGTTGTGGCGAAATGTTATCTTTATGAATTAAACTTTTATGAAAAGATTTCCTTATGATACTGATGTTTATATCTTTTGAGCTTTATAAACTGTATGTTCTCACTAGGCTTTAAAGTCTGACACTTTTTCTCAAATGATGTGTATAACAGGTTTCCCTTAGCGGTGGGTTGCCGGGGTTTTGAGAGACGGGTTTGGTCTCGAGGCATTTTGAGATGACTAGTATTGTTTCAGGGCAATTGTTAAGTCCCATTCTTTTGGTACATTATGGATCGTCAACTGATGTAATCTTGATATAGGTGTCTAGATTAGTTTGTTGACAAACTCCATATCAATACAGGTTTTTGTAAAGTCTTAAGGACTGATCCCCTTCTTGGGAGTTTATTATCAATACGAATGTCATGTTGCCAAGTTTTGCAGGTTTTAATTTACTCTGATTTTTAGGGTGTTACAGGTTGGTATCAGAGCTCTAGTTTAAGCGAACTAGGCATGAATGTAAGATGTCTAGACTTAGACTGAATATACTAAGAATTGATCTGCGAGAATTGGGTAAAGCTACTAAGATGGGTTAGTCTTAGAGTCGATGGAAAATACGTTTATCAGGCGTTGTAGTAGTGGTGACAAGAACCATTATGTGTTGTATGTTCATAATTTCACTTAGCTAATGTTATTATGAGGATACTGTACGTAAGAGTGCTTGAATTGCTGTTAATATGACATTTGGTAATGTGGTAGTACGTTTTCCTTTCCTGTTTTCCTATCTCTCTCTTATCTCTTCCACTGCTCTGTGTAGCAGTTCAGAATGGTAGGTACGCGTGGAAGACCGCGTACTCGTGTTGATGGTCTGGAAGCGACGCCTCTACAGCGGATCAACCAGGAGGAGTTGAGGTTGTTGTACGACCGCCTGTTCAGCAAATACTCGGTGGGGTGCCAGAGGTCTTTCCGCGAGTAGACCTGGCTTCGTCCCACCCAGTTATCGGGGATGCTAATCCCCAATCCGAGTTGTTGGCCAGCGTGATGTTGGCGATGAGGGAAGAAATGGCGAAGCAGCAAGAATTTCTGCTGAAAGCGATGGAGGACCGCGACGTAAATCATCGGAGAAGTGAGACGGTGGTAGAGAACGTCGTAGCAGGTTCGGGAGATGATGGTATAAGGGTCACGGCGGTAGAGCGCGGGACTTCTGGTGCTCCGGGGAACAGGAAGAGTTGTTCCTATAAGTCCTTTCTGGGTTGTGGACCTCTAGAATTCTTCGGTTCAGATGACCCGGCAGTGTGTGTAAAGTGGATCCGAGCGGTTGAGCAAGCTTTTGGCTCTTCCGAATGTGGTGATAATCAGAGGGTGCGGTTCGGTACTCAACTGCTGAGGGACACTGCACTCATCTGGTGGAATATCATCCAATCCACTCTATCTCCTAAAGTGTTGGCTCAGTTGTCTTGGGCCGAGTTCAAGAAGAAGTTGCTAGAGGAATTCTGCAACGAGAGAACGATGGACCGAATTGAGAAAGAATTCCGGTCCTTGGTAAAGGGAAGCCTGACGGTGAGAGAGTACACCCGTCAGTTTATGGAGAAGCTTGGTCTGGTGGGGCACGCTGCCCCAACAGAGAAAGACAAGATGAAAGCGTATCTCAACGGCTTGCCAGCGGACATGCAATCGATGGTCCACAATTTCAATGCTTCTAACCTCCGAGAGATGGTTGAAGAAGCTCAGTTCATGGAGGAAATGTTCGTGAAGAGCAAGTCTGAGAAAGCAGTGGTGGTGCCTGATAAGAGGAAGTGGGAGAGCAGTTTAGTACCTCCCAAGCGGGCCCGACCTTTTGTCGGAAACCGCAACTTCAGTAGTTATCAGGAAGCAAAGTGGTGCCCGAAGTGTCGAACCAAGCACCACGGTAATTGTAACTCCACTTCTAGATTCTGCTTCAAGTGCGGTAAGAATGACCACACCGCCCGTGACTGTTCTGTCGTGGGGATGGTTTGCTACGAGTGTAAGGCACCAGGGCATGTGAAGAGAGATTGCCCGAAGATCAAGTCGGGTAGTGCGGCGGCGAAGAAGGAGAACCCTCCGAGGGTTAGGGGCGAGCTTTTTAGATGACGGACGAAGAGGCCAGAGCACCCGCTGACGTGGTATCGGGTACTTTCCTTATAAACTCTGTACCTGCTCGTATTTTGTTCGATACGGGTGCTAGTTTCTCTTTCGTATCTGAATTGTTCCGTCAAAAAATTTCTATGCCCACGACTAGTCTTGAGGATGCATTAGTGGTAGAAATAGCCGATGGTAGTCAAGTTCTGATCCGCGAGGTTCTGAAGCAGTGTACTCTTAGTATCGAAAGAAGAGAATTCTCGATAGATCTACTACCGATGTTAATCGAGGGTTTTGATGTGGTGGTTGGCATGGATTGGTTGTCAAACAATCATGCCGATATCGTATGTTCCAAGAAGATGATTCGACTTTCCAACCCCTCTGGCGAAGTCGTTGTCATCTATGGTGAAAAGAGAAAGGGTGAATTGGCAATAATCACAATGGCAAAGGCACGCAAGTGCTTAGTAAAAGGATGTTCATCCTTCCTAGCCTATGTGATTGATGCCAAGTTAAAGAAATCAAAGCTGGAAGATGTGAAGATCGTGCGTGAGTTTCCAGACGTCTTTCCGGACGACTTGCCTGGGTTACCACCCGATCGGCAAGTAGAGTTTCGGATTGATCTTGTGCCTAGAGCAGCACCAATTGCTAAAGCTCCTTACCGTTTAGCACCGTCGGAGATGCAAGAGATGATGGCACAACTCCAAGAGCTATTGGAGAAAGGCTTCATAAGACCGAGTTCGTCACCTTGCATGAGAATGTGCATCGACTATCGTGAGTTGAATAAAGCTACAGTAAAGAACAGATATCCGCTTCCGAGAATAGACGACTTGTTCGATCAACTTCAAGGAGCAGGTTGTTTTTCCTAAATCGACTTACGTTCGGGTTATCACCATGTGAAGGTAAGAGAAGTTGATGTTCCGAAGATAGCTTTCAGAACGCGTTACGGCCATTATGAATTTCTTGTAATGCTTTTTGGTCTAACGAACGCACCAGCTGTGTTTATGGATTTAATGAATAGAGTATGCCGACCATTCCTCGACAAGTCGGTCATTGTATTCATTGATGACATACTCGTGTACTCCAAGAGTGAGTCAGAGCACGAGCAACATTTACGTGAAAATCTGGAGGTATTGAGAAAAGAAAGGTTGTACACCAAGTTTTCTAAGTGCGACTTTTGGCTTAAAGAAGTACAGTTTCTGAGTCACGTAGTCACTCGGGTCGGAGTGAAGGTTGACCCCTCCAATATTGAAGCTATGATGAATTGGGAGCCTCCTAAGAGTCCGTCTGAGATCCGAAGTTTCTTGGGTCTGGCGGGATACTACAGGAGATTCATTCAAGACTTTCCGAAGATCGCTTCTTCCTTGACAGTTCTGACTCAGAAGAATGTGAAGTTTGAATGGGCAGAAGCCCAAGAGAAGGCGTTCGGGATTCTTCAAAAAAAGTTGTGTGAAGCTCCGATCTTGACTTTGCCTGAAGGGTCGGAAGACTTTGTGGTTTACAGCGACGCTTCAAAAATGGGATTGGGATGTGTGTTGATGCAACGAGGCAAGGTGATCGCTTATGCCTCGAGGCAGCTTAAGATACACGAGTAGAATTACCCGACCCATGATCTGGAGTTAGCGGCGGTGGTGTTCGCTTTGAAACTTTGGCGACATTACCTTTACGGCACGAAGTGCACTCTATACACGGATCACAAGAGCCTGAAATATGTCTTTGATCAGAAAGAGCTGAATATGAGGCAAAGGCGGTGGCTTGAGTTGCTTAAAGATTATGACTGTGAATTGCTTTACCATCCCGGTAAGGCGAACGTGGTGGCCGATGCGCTAAGTCGGAAGGACTATAGCGGGATTATTCGGGCTACCCATTCGAGGATCGAACTAGTGTCTAGTCTTGTTGAGAAGATCAAGACATCACAGATGAAAGCACTGTTAGAAGAGAATCTAAAAGATGAAGTCATGATGAAGCAGCATTTACTCTTAACGGAAGATAGCCGTGGAGTAAAATTGTTCAGCGGTCGTGTGTGGGTACCCAAGATTGGGGGTAACCGTGATCTGTTGCTAGAGGACGCTCACAAGTCCAAGTATTCCATTCATCCGGGGAGTACAAAGATGTACAGGGACTTGAAGCTTCACTATTGGTGGCCGGTAATGAAACTTGATGTAGCGCGTTACGTTGAGCGTTGTGTGACGTGTTCGCAAGTTAAGGCCGAACATCAGCGACCATACGGGAGTCTACAGTCTTTAGAGATTCCCAAATGGAAGTGGGAGCATATCACCATGGACTTCGTGACGAAGTTGCCTAAAACTCTTCGAGGTCACGATACCATTTGGGTGATAGTTGACAGATTGACAAAGAGCGCTCACTTCTTGGCTATGCGCGAGACTCTACCGATGGATAAGTTAGCAAAACTTTATATCGATGAGGTGGTCTCGAGGCACGGCATACCATTGTCGATCATGTCAGATCGCGACAGTCGGTTCACTTCGAACTTTTGGGATGGGTTTCAGAAGGAGCTTGGTACTCGAGTGAAGTTGAGTACGGTTTACCATCCGCAAACCGACGGGCAGAGCGAGCGAACGATCCAAACTTTGGAGGACATGTTGAGGTCTTGTGTCATTGATTTCGGAGGTAGCTGGGACTCTCACCTGCCTTTGGTGGAGTTTTCTTACAACAATAGCTACCACTCGAGTATCGGAATGGGACCCTTTGAGGCTTTGTATGGGCGAAAGTGTCGGACTCCCGTGTGTTGGCTTGAAGCGGGAGAGAAGCAGTTCGTCGGACCTGAAATCGTGCAAGAGACTGCCGATAAGGTCAAGTGCATTCGTGAAAGAATGAAAGCGGCTCAGGATCGTCAGAAAAGCTATGCAGATAGGAAGAAGCGACCGATGGAATTCCATGTGGGCGACCGCGTTATGCTTAAGGTGTCGCCGTGGAAAGGCATTATACGGTTCGGAAAACGTGGGAAGTTGAGTCCCCGTTTCCTCGGAATTTTCAAAGTGCTTAAACGGGTGGGTTTGCAAGCCTACCAGTTGGAACTACCACCGGAGTTGAGCAGAATACACAACATGTTTCATGTTTGCTACCTCCGGAAATGTTTGGCGGTGGAAGACAGCGTCATTCCCCTTTCAGAGTTAAGGGTAGACAAAGGTAACCGTTGTGTGGAAGAACCCGACGCCATCTTAGAGAGAAAGTCTAAGAAGTTGCGTCATAAAGAAGTCACCTTGGTCAAGGTGTAGTGGAAGCATCACCGGGGAGCGAATGTGACGTGGGAAGCCGAGGAGGATATGAAGCGAAGATATCCTCATCTTTTTGAATAGTTAGGATTTCGGGGACGAAATCATTCCCATGTTGGGGAGGATTGTAACACCCCGGATTTCCGTTGTGTAATTTGTTATTCTTATGTTAAGCTTTTGTCGTTAGCTCCTTGTTTGGTTTGTAGTAGAGTTTGGATTTTGTGAAGTTTGGGGACAAGCAGTGAACTACGCGAGTTACACCGCGACTAGAGGTCGTGGCACAACCCGCGTAAACCACTGTTTTGTGTGAGTTTCAGGGAACTACGCGAGTTACACCGCGACTTAAGGTCGCGGCACAACCCGCGAAACCCACTGGATGATTTAGGGTTTTTGGACACGGGCGAGTTATGCCGCGAGTTGAAGCCGCGGCATAACCCGCGAAGTTGCATGGACCGTCTTAAGAGGTTCAGTTTCCCAAAATCACTTTATCTCAAATCTCAGATATTCTTTCTCTCTCTCATCCTTTTCTCTCTTTTTCCCTTTCGATCTTCAAAGGCTAGTTTAGTTGCTAGTTTTCGGTGTTTCTAGCAAGGGGTCGGTGTTTTAAGCTTCACCACTACGTCGTGGTCGTTATCTGGTTTTCCGGGTCTTATTCTGAAAACCTACCAGCGAGTTCCTACTACCATTTTACAAACTTTATACATGTCAAAACTCTTATTTGCGAAATATGAAGTATTTCTACGGTATGATTTTATGTTCTCTACATTTTGATATAAATGAAGTTTTTGGTGATTTTCGGGGTTCCCGGTCAGTTTTGACTAAAATAACGGGTTCCGCCTTATTAGAAGTAAAAGGTTGTTTTACTTGCCCATGTTGGTAGCTTATTGAAAGAATGTATATAAACTGATTTCATGATTATCTTTCTTACCAGCAGTTGGTTTGGAAAATGGCATTTTGAAATATAAATGTGTTGATAGCTATTTATCTAGCTTTGTTGGTCACATGAAATATTGTGACAAGTCCTGAATGTACTAGTGGATCCCAAGGTATCGAGTCGACTTATGGCTGGGAAGGATATGCCCCTTCCGTTGTTATGGTTGGGAAGGATATGCCCCTTCCGTTGTAGTTAGCTACATTTGATCCTCGGGGGTAACTTAGGTACGGTTATGTGAGACCCGATCCTAGCCATGGTTCAGATGTAGTCTAATGAACGAGTATGACATGGTTCCTTGGGGGCCCTCCTTCACATCGTAGTACGGACTGAAGAGTTCGTGGCCATGGTTCCATGTATTTAGCTCATAACTCGAATTTGGTGGTCTACTTTGTGTTACACCACAATCCTTGGTAAAATGGTCCTTTTGTCATCGTTTAATAAGTTTTGGACCGAAAAGGCCCGGTTGTGAAGAAATGTTATCTTTATGAATTAAACTTTTATGAAAAGATTTTCTTATGATACTGATGTTTATATCTTTTGAGCTTTATAAACTATATTTCTCACTAGGCTTTAAAGTCTGACACTTTTTCTCAAATGATGTGTATAACAGGTTTCCCTTAGCGGTGGGTTGCCGGGGTTTTGAGAGACGGGTTTGGTCTCGAGGCATTTTGAGATGACTAGTATTGTTTCAGGGCAATTGTTAAGTCCCATTCTTTTGATACATTATGGATCGTCAACTGATGTAATCTTGATATAGGTGTCTAGATTAGTTTATTGACAAACTCCATATCAATACAGGTTTTTGTAAAGTCTTAAGGACTGATCCCCTTCTTGGGAGTTTATTATCAATACGAATGTCATGTTGCCAAGTTTTGCAGGTTTTAATTTACTCTTATTTTTAGGGTGTTACATAAACCTCAAGGAAAGGTAAAAGCAGCTTCTCTTGAACCAAAGTAGAAATTCATTTACCGAAAGTGTTACAACTGCGGTGACACATTTCATTTGGCCAAAGACTGTCCAAAGGACCGTATCGAAAGATATCATCTGTCCAATGCTTCTTCTTCCTCTTCTAACCCTAAAGGACCCACCTCAAAACGGGTTCCAAAGGACTAATTTGTTCTTATCTGCAGGTCTATGGGCATCATCAAACATGGTATCTTGATAGCGGATGCTCACGACATATGACTGGGAACAAATCTCTTCTTCTAAACTTTGTGAAAGAAAAGGGACCAACTGTAACTTTTGGTGATAACTCTCACGGTTCCACTAAAGATTATGGAACTCTTTCTAACGGTTCCATTACTTTTAACAAAGTTTCCTACGTGGAAGGACTGATGCATATTCTTTTAAGCATTAGTCAACTATGTGATTTAGGTTACTATGTGATTTTCAGAGAAATTGATTGTCTCATCACAGATAAACGGTTTCACACTGTCCTATCTGGCTTTAGAAAGAACAATGTGTACGTCATTAATATAACTGACAAGTCAACTGAGGATGCAAGCATCTGCTTCATTTCTGAAGACTCTGAAAAGAAGAACTGGCTCTGGCATAAACGTCTTTCTCATCTCAACTTCAAGACGTTAAATGCTCTCTCCAACAAAGAGCTTGTTGTCGGCTTGCCGAAAATCTCTTTCTCAAAAGAGAAGCTTTGTGGAGCTTGTGAGAAAGGCAAACTGACAAAATCTTCTTTCAAATCAAAACAGTGCTTCTCTATTTCTACCCCTCTACAGATGCTGCATATGGATCTTTGTGGGCCTGTCAGCACACCCAGCCTAGGTGGAAAAAGGTACATTCTTGTAATTATTGATGAATACACACGTTTCACTTGGTTATTCTTTCTCAGGTACAAAAGTGATACACCTGAAGAAATCATCAACTTTATCAAGAAATCTGAAGTTCTCAACGGTCAATTGGTCAGATCTATCAGAAGTGACAATGGAACCGAATTCAGAAATGCTACTTTAGATGCCTTTCTTTGTGACAAAGGTATTTCTCAAAACTTTGCAGCAGTAAGATCTCCACAACAAAATGGTGTTGTGGAAAGGAAGAATCATACTCTATGTGAAGAGGCAAGATCCATGCTTAGTGAATCAAATCTTCCAACCTATTTTTGGGTCGAGGCTGTCAATACAGCGTGTTTCACTCAATATCGATCTATTATTGTAAAAAGACACAACAAGACTTCCTATGAAGTCTTCTATGGCCGAAAACCAAACATTGGTTTTCTTCATGTTTTCGGCTGCCTGTGCTTTATCTTGAATGATCGAGAGCATCTTGGGAAATTTGATCCCAAGGCTAATGAAGGTATTTTTGTGGGTTATTCTCTCTCTTCTAAAGCCTACCGAGTATATAATCTAAGAAGAAAATGTATTGATGAGTCAATACATGTGAAGTTTGACGATCACAAGACATCTTCATTATCTTGTGATGATACTGAACTTCATGAATGGATTATTTCTTGTGTTGGAGAAGAATCTCTAAACATTCTTTCTTCAGGACCTCCTTATGTTCCATTTTCGGTATCTTCTTCTTCCCTACATCATAGTTCGGCAAATCCCTCTCCAGATACCGAACCCATTGCTCCTACCGAACCCACATCTCCCACCAAACCTACCTTACATTCTTCACCCATCCATCACACGCATCCTACACCCACCGATCCTTCACCTTCAAACACGTTTCCTGCACCTCTTCCCCCAGCTATAAAATGGACCAAAGATCATCCGATAAATCAAATTATCGGAGATCAGCAAGCAGATGTCCAAACTAGAAGAGGTGTTGGAAACATCTGTCTCTATGTGAATTTTCTATCTGTTATCGAACCCAAGAAAATTGAAGAAGCTCTAGCAGATTCTTGTTGGGTCACTGCCATGCAAGAAGAGTTGTCTCAATTTAAGAGAAACAAAGTCTGGAGACTTGTGCCACGACCTTTCGGTAAAACCATTATAGGTACTAAGTGGGTTTTCCGAAACAAAATGGACGAAGTCGGTACTGTAATCCGGAATAAAGGCAGGCTTGTTGCTCAAGGATATAGGCAGGAGGAAGGTATTGATTATGATGAAACCTTTGCTCCTGTTGCTAGACTTGAAGCAATAAGAATCTTTCTTGCTCATGTTGCTCACAAAAACTTCCGAGTCTTTCAAATGGATGTTAAAAGTGCATTTCTCAATGGAGAACTTGCTGAAGAAATCTATGTGAAACAACCACCTGGCTTTGAAGATCCAGCTCATCCGTACCATGTGTTCAAACTTGACAAAGCTCTCTATGGTCTGAAACAAGCTCCTCGTGCTTGGTATGACACCTTGTCTGACTTTCTTCTATCCAACCGATATACCAGAGGTAAAATTGATAATACTCTTTTTCTCAAGAAAACAAAAGGTAATATCATTCTTGTTCAAATCTATGTGGATGATATCATTTTCGGTTCCACTGATGAAAATCTTTGTGAGGAGTTTGCCTCTCTCATGAAAAGTAAATATGAGATGAGCATGATGGGTGAACTTACTTTCTTTCTTGGTCTTCAAATTAAACAATCCTCTGAAGGTATTTTCATTTGTCAGAATAAATATATTCGAGATCTTTTGAAAAAGTTTGATTTTGAAAATTGTTCTTCCATGAAAACTCTAATGGCACCGCCTCTAAAGATTCATGCAGATTCTACCGGAAAGTCGGTGGATATCACGAATTATAGAGGAATGATAGGGTCTCTTCTTTATCTTACTGCTAGTAGACCTGACATCATGTATGTTACGTGTCTGTGTGCACGTTATCAAGCCAATCCCAAGGAATCTCACTTGGCGGCTGTGAAACGTATTTTTCGGTACCTAAAAGGTATCATGAATCTGGGTCTTTGGTATCCCAAGGACTCAGGTTTGGATCTAATTGGCTATTCAGATTCTGACTTTGCAGGGTCTAAGGTTGACAGAAAAAGTACAGCTGGCAGCTGTCAATTACTAGGTGGAAACTTAGTCAGCTCGTCCAGTAAGAAGCAAAATTCGGTATCCACATCTACTGCCGAAGTCGAATATGTTGCAGCTGGAAGTTGTTGTGCTCAAATCTTGTGGATGAAGAACCAACTACAAGATTATGACAAAGTTTATTCTCATGTACCGATTCTATGTGAAAATTCTAGTGCCATAGCCATTGCCAACAATCCAGTGCTGCATTCTAGATCTAAACACATTGATATTCGGTATCACTTTATAAGAGATCATATCTCTAAAGGTGATATTGAACTTCACTTCATTACTACAGATCTTCAACTTGCAGACCTCTTTACAAAACCACTAGATGAGGCAAGCTTCAACTTCCTTGTGGGATCCTTAGGTATGTTAAATTTATGTTAAAAAAAAAAAAAAAAAAAAATTTGACGGTACCTCCTTACAGAAGATTTCCTTTCGGCAACTAACATCGGTACATCCTCTCTCTTCCTGCCAAAATATCTTCCTTTTCTATATACCGAACCCATCTTCGGTTTCTTTCCTTTCTGAAAAATCTTCAAACTTCGGTATCTCTACATACCGATTTCATTTGCCGAAATATCTTTCATATTTCGGTACTTCTCTACTTCGGTACCTATCACCTTCGGTAACTCTTTCCACCGAAATTATCATTCCCATAGTATTTGCGTCATTCGGTATCCCTTCCTACCGAAGTATCTCTCATATTTCGGTACCTCTATCTTTCGGTATCTTGTATGATGTGTCATCCTTATCCACATCACACATACCGAATCAATTCGGCACCATTTCTTTACCCTATGAATATATGACACGTGGCACCTTAGGGAACGTCCGTAAGTTGATGGGACGTCCACGACCTCACATTTAGCCGTTTTTCGGCTGTTCCACTTCCCAATTACGCACGTTTGCGTCATAACATCATTAGATTTTTTTTTGGCTTTTGAATTCCCAAATACGAACGTTTTTCCCTCTTCTTTTTCAAACCTATATATACTTCTTCTCTTTTCCTTTTTACTCTTTACCTGATTCTCTCATCTTCTTCATCAAGAATTCCTAAACCTGCAACTCTTCTCTTCATCAATGGCATCCTCCAAATCGACAAAGGCTTCCAAGAATACTTCTTTCACTCGAGAGTCTCTCATCTTTCATTCATGCAACCAAGTTGCTCGTCTCTCGGCGGATGCTGATCACCCAGAGTTCAACCAAGTATCCATTTTTCTCCAACGGTCTCTGATCTGCCACGCTCTCACTGCCTCCACCAAGATGAGCAAAATGCTCCTTGGTAACTTTTGGTTAACCTATAAGTATGACTCTACTACTCACAAGGTGTCTGCTTCCGTTCTATCCTCTGAAGAGCACCCCGATCTTTCTTTTGGGGTGGATGATATTCGCTCAGTTCTCCAAATCCCAGAGTTCAATGTGTATGCTCCATTTCCTACTCATCACGAGCATGATGAGGTCGTTGCCGCTCTCCAGTATGTGCACGAAGGAAAGTCTAAGGGTTCCGACACTCTCCTACGAAAGAATATGGGTGCACTATGGAATTACTTCTTTTCTCACCTCCTTTATTGTCTTTCCCAAAAACTTCGGGGTGGGATCAATCTCCAGCAACTATTACACGACTGGCTCATGCTCTCATTTTTATGAGGCGTATAGACTTTGCTCAGGTATTCTTCGACTCCTTGATCACCGCCATCTCTCCTCCCAGGAATCACAATGTGGCTCTTCCTCGCTTCATCACACTCATCATCAACCACAAGCTTTCTGCACAACTACATGCCGATGCTGCTCTCCCCGAGCCGATGATCAAGTTTGACTTGCCAATTTCTCAAATTAGCAAGCAAACTATTTTCATACAAACAAAGCCTACCGACTCTCCGCTCACCTCAGGTATGCTTTCTTTCATCTCTTCTCCCAATCCGATTTGGGGAACGCTTGGCGAAAGTGAATCCGAATGGCCTTCATCTTCTCCCAAGCCATCCAAATCGGTGGTCCCCTCTCCCCCAAAATCTTCCCGAGATAAGACGGTGGCTATTAAAAAGAAAAAGGCCACCGGAAACGTCGCACTTGCTCTCATGACTCTGCCACTGACAAATCCATCGATGGCTACCCAGGTCATTACCCCTTCTATTTCTGTTAAGCGACGGAGCTCAAAATTCCCTCCTAAGTCTCGTTCTAAGAAACTTAGGAAACCTTCGGCCGAGACTCACACTCCATCTACCGATTCTCAACAATCGGCAGATGTTGAACTTTCCCCTCCAGGGCCACGGGGATCTGCTAAACCCACTCCCACCTCCTCCAAACCTTCTCAACAAGATTTGGATGTACAAAAGGAGTCCCCAAATATTCCTTCTCCTCCTCCTTTTTATGTGAAGGTTGAAGATGAGTTGGTCTTCTCTCCGGACCAACATTCTGCTTCCTCACAGCACAACCTATCACCCGGGGTCAATCCCGTTGATATTGCACAAACTGGGGTTTCATCCCAGGATATGTACCGAAGGCTCTTCTCTCCCACTTCTTCGCCGACGAAATCCCCTTCCCCTAAACCATCGCCGAAGAAATCTCCACCAAAGAGATCACCCTTACCAAAAACTTCCCCTGCAAAAATGGCTGGGCCTTCTACTCAAGTACCGATCACTATATCTGCCGAGTTCCTTTCCGACATTGTTGACTCCAATCGGCAGGTACGAATGCTCTGAACGCCAACAACATCTTTTTGGAAGAACTTCTGAAGCTCGTCAAGGAGCAAAATTTTGAGGTTATCGATCTTAATCGCGACATCTTTCTGTGTTTGGATGTCATGCATAAGCAGATTGACGGTCTTCGTACTCCTCTATCAGCAGCTATGGAATCTATTCTCAAGGAGGTGGTCAGACTTAATGATCAAAATACCTCCTTGACCTTATCGATGGCTGCTCTCAAGGCCGCCTCGGATGCTCGGGATCAAGATCTTATCCGTCTACGGCAGCAGACTTCGGCTCAGGAGTTTATTAATTCTGAAATTCTCAGTGCCTTGCAGAATTTAAATAGGCGTCTTGACTCTTTGCCTGTCGATATGGCTCAAAACTGTGCTCAGTCTCTTGACATTGATATCACTGAGTCTGCATTCACTCCTGTCGATCGCAAGGTTTTGGAGCGTATTGATCGCCGAGTAGGCCGTGTGTCGGCTACATCTGGTGTTTCTTCCCCGGCTCGTACTGAGGGGGAGAAACAAACTGGGGGGGAGAAAGAGAAACATGCTGAGGGGGAGCAACTCCGTTCTTAGGTTCATATCAATACGAGTCAGGAAAAACCCTCTGCTGCTGCCGAAACTACTACCACCAAACCATCTGCTTCTACCGAACCTTCTGCTACCAAAGAGAAGGGAACCGATCACCCCAAGGTGGTCGAAGAGCCTGAGGGGGAGAAAATGCTCAAAAAGGATAAGTGCAAAGCTATTATGTCACCGGATGAAGTAGCTGCTGAAGAAAAGCGTCGTAAAGATGCTCTATTAAAGAATGTTGCGGATGGTGCTGGTCTTCATCTTCCTCCTCCAAAGGCTACTTCTCCTTATCTTGGCTTATCTGAAGAGGAACTGAAAACTGCAAAGCTTGCCCAGATTGCTCGTGACAGATATGCCGAGCTAGCGCGAAGATTGCTGCCGAAGAAGATCCTACCGACACAATCAAAACTCAGATGAGCGCTCTAGAGGATTCGGCGAAGAAAAATGAGGAAATAAAGTCTTTGTGTATCGATTGGTACCGCAAAACTCTCAATAGACGCCGAATCTCTGTCAAAATCACAGATGTCAAAATAATCAAACCGTCTGCAACCTGCAATGTTATTCGGCTAAAGATTATCAGGGATGATGCTTCATTGTCTATGGATCGACTGGACTCTCTTGTTCGGTTCGGAGTATCAGAATGGGTAGAAATTGGTATCTAATTGTTAAAAAGCCAAAGCTCTGCAAAAGCTAAGGTTGATAAATACATTGCAGATCTTCAAACCAAGTTCAGAACCTACCGAAAAAGATACATCATTGTCCATACTCCTGCCGAAGAAGAGATTATCAACAATCTAATGTCTGTTCGTCCTCCTCCCAAATCGAAGTCGAAATCCAAAAAGGAAGACGTGTTTGCCCAAATGGCTAGTGAAGGAAAGGTCCCGGATACTTCAAATCTTGATCTTTCATTACCATTTCCGGTTCCTCATCCTTCAACCACTGTGATTTCTGAGCCGACTCATGGTATCTTCTTCAACAACGCGCTTGGGCAGATCTCCTTCTTCAGATCAAGCCAAATCCCTATTGCCGACACTACTTTTCTCCACGGGATTATTCAAATAATTCCAATGTCGGCTAGGGATCTCTATGTGGCTACCACCGACGAACTAAAGAAGAGGGATACTGAACCGCATTTTTCTTTTGAATAAACTCGGTATAGTTTTATGTTTTTGTTTATTTTGTTTTCCTCTGTATTGTAATCTTCTTAAAAAGATTAATACATTGAGTTTTTATTAATTATCGTAAATAGTTTGTACAAATCTTTATTTCATTCATTTATACTTGTAAATGTCAGATACTCAAAAAATCCAAAAATAAACAAAAAGAATGGTCTATGTGAAAAAGAACCCAAAAGAATATGAAAAAGGGTCAAAATGCATTATTCATTAACTTCTAAGTTGTATGAGATGTTATCATCAAATAGGGGGAGATTGTTGGGTCATCTAAGATTTAAAGATAACCTCTCCTTAGTCTTTATTGATGATTGAACCTTGTATTTTGATTTATGGTTCTTTGTACTAGCTTAGTTAGTTTAACAGATCGGTGAGTCGAAGATAAACCGAATCCAACATGAAGGAAGTCTACAATGCGGATTGAGATGGACTTCAAAAGTGAACTAAGCATAGTCTGCCGATTTCATTTCGGCAGATCATACCCTTGCCGATTTGTTCGGCATACCTTCTTCTTTGTGCCGAGCTCCTCTTTCGGCACATATCTCAGTTACCGAATTCCTCTTTCGGTAGTCTTCCTCTTACAGATTGCTCCTTTATCTTGTAAGAACATTTATGTTAAATCCTCATGATTTGACATACTTCCTCTTTCCCAATGATCTTCTAACAATGGGAATGGAAGCTTCTTTCTTCCTTAAGAAGATATACAATTAGTCTTAACTTGATTGAGACGTATATTTTCTATTTGATCTCAAAAAGATTTTCCCATAAATATTTTATAGAGATATTGTACTTTCATAGTACAAAAGTTACCTTTTGTATTGTGATAAGTCACATCAAATATCTTATAATTTATTGACAATATCTCAACCACTCATGCCTTTACTCCTACTTGTCCTTTGCACTCATTACATTGGATAGTATATAAAGGATGGAAGTAGCACCTTGCTACTCACGCTTTCAGCTCAAGTTTTGGCATTCACAAGATTTCAAGCAGGTTGATAGTATATAAAGGATGGAAGTAGCACCTTGCTACTCATCAGATTAAGCTGGGACATCAAGTTCATTACTTCATCATTATCATTAAAAAATTCAGAATTATCAGAATGATCAGAATCAGAATTTACCTCAGAATCTGACTCATCATTCAGATGTGCCATTAAGTTGTAATGGACTTGAGTCAGATTCACTTTAGCAACCTCAGTCTCTTCATCATCAGAGTATCCAAGCCATATCTCATCTCCTGCCTTTAAATCCGTGCCTTGTTCCATTGCTTTCGCCAATTGAGCCTTTTTCTTGTAATACTCGTAATTCTTGACACGCTTTTCTGGGCAGTCCTTGATAAAGTGACCGGGATTTCCACAGTTAAAACACTTATCAGACTTTTCTTTCTATTCTTTCTTTTCTTCTTTTCTCTCCTCTTTCTTCTCTTTCTCTTTCTTTTCTTCATATTTGTTATTATGCTTGCTGTACTTGTAGGAATCGAACTTCCGCTTGTTATAAAACTTCTTCCGACCAAACCTTTTGTGGAAGTTTGAAGTCCAAAGTACAAACTTCTCTGCAAATTCGTTCAATTCATCATCATCAGAATCATCTGGAGCATCATCCTCTGAGTTGTCTGAACTGTCAATCATGCTGGTGATCAGTGCTTTCTTTTTCAAACTCTTTCCCGAACCAGAACTTGACTTAACTCTCTTTCCCTTGTCCTGAACAATTAGAGCCAAAGAGTCTTCTACCTTCTTTTGTTTGTCCTTTAACTGAAGCAACTCTTTGTTCACAAAAGCCTGCTCCTTTATCTTGTCCTCATGTTGGTTTAAAGCACAAAATGGATCATTCAACTTTTCTTCATCCATGTCTTTATTTATCTGCATTTGAATAGTGTAGACATCCCACTCTGGCTGAAGATTCTTGATAAACTTGAAGTTTATTTCAGATTCAGACTTTTGAACTTCGTTCCTTCTCAAATGATTTAGAATGATGTTGTAACGATCATACGCTTCCCTCAGAGATTCTCCTTCTTTTGCCTTGAATCCTTCATAAGCATTGATACTCTGATTCCTTTTAGTCTTGATGGATTTTGCTGATCCCATGAACTGTTTTTCTAGCTCATCCCAAATGTCCTTTGCAGATTCCCGGCTGTCAACACGGTTGAAGATATCATTAGGGATGGCCATTATCAGAAATGTCGAAGCAGTTGCATCTCTTTCCACTAACTCTCTATCAGTGCCACATTATTGAATAGGATCTCTAGCTACAATCCTTTCGGGAATTTCAGGACTATTATCAGTAGCTGGAATTCTTGCAACTGTTACATGTGGAAAATGTGGACCATTAAGAATTGAATCCATCAATTTCTTATCTTGATTATTTAAGAAATTGATCATCCTTATCCTCCACTGTGGGTATTCATCAACTTGAAGTACCGGAGGCTTGGATTTCGAACCCATGCTGAGTAGATCTCTAGACATGATTGTAACTGAAATGTGATTTGAACTGATCGTTCAAGAAGTTCAGATTACACTCGGTGTGTAAAATTCAATATTGATCAAATTTGAAACAACAGACTAAAAATTACTAAGTACTCAAACTCGCAGGCTTAAAACTCGCAGACCGCTAAACCTCGCACAACACTGTTTCGAGAAAACTCGCAGACCGAGGAAACTCGCAGAATACTGTTTCGAAGAAACTCGCTAGCTGAACCGTGCGCGTTTATCAAACTCGCAGATGCTTACTCGCGCGTTTTAGCAAACTCGCAAACAAACTCGCAGACAAACTCGCAGCTGTGAAACTCGCAGATGGGTACTTGCGCGTTTTAACAAACTCGGAAGCAAAACTCGCAGATGTACTGTCACACACCGCTAAAGCGGAAACACGAGGCATAACAACTCCGATGTCATAGCACAAGATTATAAACATACCAACATTTACTTAACATTCAAAATACATTACATTTTTAAGTACAAGGTATCGTCATTGTTTACAAATTCCAAACTTTAAAATATAACGATACGCATAAAGCCAAAAATAATCTTGCTTCAAAATATGAAGTGCGCTGATAAAACATCATGGAATTACTTTCTTGATTCCTGAAAAGCATGAATAGAAACCAAGGTCAACTACAAAGAGTTGGTGAGTTCACAGGTTTTAAATATGCACAAATCATTTTTATATGCAAGTCGACATTTGTAAAACATACGTATAAACCAACTTCAATTCTTTGATTCATGAGCATCACAATTTAATTTCTTTATGATAAGTGTACGCAAAGATAGTATTACGTTGAGCCACTACTAAGCCATCCCTGACCAATTTCAACGCCCCCAATGAACTAACTCAGCGGTCGTTCATGCCACATGTTTAGTCATCTTATCTAGTATAGTGCACCCCTGCTCGTCAGCATTAAGGTGGGCTTGTCACACCAAATAGCGCTATCCACTAATACTATAGGCCCGATTTTCTTCGAGTTAATAGTAGTGTCACGGGGTCTTAACATTAAAAACTCAACACATCAATTGCATACTTATCATATAGCTTATAATTCCAAATGCTTTTAACAAAGCCTTATAAATTGCCAATTTGCAATACTTTCAAACAATTCTCATGAATCTTTAAATACGCAATTTAAACATGCTTTCCACCCCAAAATCAATTAAAACGATAAAAGTGGGGTTGTGAATACTCACCTTAACGAATGCGACGGTGAAGCTTTACTTTAAACTTAATGAATTTTGTCACGCCTTAACTTTCCCTATATAAGAGTTGCCATAAGAAACACATTAATACCCTATTCCGATATCCAGCCAATATGTCCAATTGTCCCATGAAATGCCATCAAATAAGTTTCTTAGTCCATAATTATTTTTTCTAAATAAAGTTCCAAAATATAATAAGACATGAATTAAACTTGATAAAATTACCTTTCTGGATTCAGCACATGCTGTCCAGAAAGTTATCCGGTAATTTCAACACGGAAACTTAACTTCTCAAGAGAATTATTTAATCACAAATTTTGTGATGAAACTATGATATGTTTAGATTAAATCTGAATTTTTTTATAATTTTTGAATAACTTTTGATACATCAAATAATTTTTATAAAATAAAGTGTCACTGATTTTCGGATCAGTGACATACCTCACTTGTAACAGATTTTTGAGATATCAATTCTTGGAATTAGACAGTGATACATATATGGATGCAAACCTAACTCAAAATCCTAACATTTGGAAAAAGATCCACTTAATTTGGATGAGTAATAAGGGAGTTATGGCCTCTACAAGATAGGTGTATGAATCTGTCTTTACTGGACAGATTGCACCATTTTCTTGTAAAATCCATTTAAGTGCTCAAATAATCTCCAAAATTAGTGTTTTCGGACTTTTTAGAAAGCTAACACTCTAAATTAAAGTTTAGAAGCAAAAACCCCCAATTTGGACAAGTGGTTTGAGAGTTGTGCAAGCTAGAAGTGGAGTCCATTTTCTGGACAGATTCTAAAATGAAATGAATACCATTTTATGCTACCAAATGTTGATCATTAGACATGGTTTTTAGATATAAACCATGTCTTCACTCCTCAATACAAAATAAACTAACTTATACATGCATGAACATAACATAATATAAAATGACATTACCACTATTGATAAGCTCTTAATCATGTAGAACTTGAAAAATTCCTTCATAAGAACATTTTTATACTAACACTCATTGAAACAAGAGTCAAAAACTCATATTATATAAATATCAAAGGTAATCCTTCTCATTGTCAAACTTTCAATCACATGCAAGACAACATAAACACTAGCTTAGTGATTTAACACTATTTAGAACTCTTTAATCATATGAGATTGAACAATCTCATCCTAAGAGTTTATTTATACACAAAATTGATACAAATGCATAAATTTCAATCCCACATTATTAAAATTTTGTGGACCAAAAACCATATTTCATAAAATTATCATTTCTTGACAAAATTTCCAAAATAATACACTTGGAAACCCTAGTTTCATTGGAAGATCATTAAATGGTTCATTAGCAAATATATTGATACTAATGCATCCCATTTCACTTCCAAAACTTGGATTGTACAACATTTACATAAAAATATATGAAATATACAACTTTTTGATTATAAACTTGAAAAAAAATGGAAGTGTTAAGTGATTACCTTCACAAAAGGAGATGAAGACTTGGATTCTAACTTCAAAATGGTGATGGATTCTTGGTTGGATTTTTGATTCTTAGCAATGAGGAGAAAAGAAGAAGAAAAAAAAATTAAAAATGGTGATGGTGGTGGTGGGTTTTCGGCCGAAGAAGAGAGAGAGGAGAGGGAGAGGAGGTGAGGAGTTGATCTTGAAAATGAGGAGTGTTAATTGGTTTTAATTTGGTTTTTAATTAAAGAAAATAAATAATTAAAATAGGTAGATTTAGGACAAGTGTCTAGTGACTCACCAACACATATAAAAAAATTTTAATTTAATACCATTAATTGAATTACTAGCCTTAAACTATACAATATCAGATATATTTGAGAACCGAAATACCCGATTCTCAATTTTTGCTAAATAAATGACGAATTTGAAAATTTTGCAATGCAAGAGAATTTAATATTCTGATTTTTATAATTTAGGGATTTTGAACTTTTATTTATTTATTTGGCATTTCTGGACAGTGACGGTCAGATACGGAACTGTTCCGGGTTTTTAACGCAACTTCTAAATTTTTCGGGAAACTTTTTATCTTGAAGGCTTTTAATAAAAATTTAAAAGTGACAAAACTTATAAATTAATCTGAGGGTGCTAACCTTAAGATTCAGAATTTGACAGGTGTCACAGTCTCCCCACCGTCAAAAAATTTCGTCCCGAAATTTATGACTGATATTTCTGGACAGGCTTTTCATTAAACAACTTAGGGTACTTGCGTTTCATGAAATCTTCTCTTTCCCAAGTATATTCAGGTCCATGACGTGAATTCCAACGGACCTTTAAAATTGGAATTTTGTTGCGCCTAAGACGTTTAGTTTCGCGATCGAGAATCTCGATAGGTTCCTCTCTAAAACATAGGCGTCCATCAACTTTTACTTCATCTGAGGACACAATCATTGATTTGTCTATCAGACATTTCTTTAGATTTGACACATGAAAAGTGTCATGAATAGCGCTTAACTCTTGAGGTAGGCTCAGCTTATAGGCTACTGGTCCAATTCTTTCCAGTATCTCAAACGGACCAATATATCTTGGACTTAGTTTACCTCTTTTCCCGAATCTGATCAATCCTTTCCATGGTGATACTTTCAAAAGAACCTTGTCACCTTTTTGGAATTTTAATGGTTTTCTGCGGTTATCCGCATAACTCTTCTGACGATCCCTTGCAGCTTTGAGTCTGTCCTTGATGATTGATATTTTATCGGTGGTTTCTTGTATAATGTCAGGCCCAATCAGTTGACTATCACCAATTTCCACCCAACTAAGTGGAGATCTACACTTACGTCCATAGAGAGCTTCATATGGCGTACATTGAATGCTTGTGTGATAGCTGTTATTGTAAGAGAATTCAACTAACGACAGATGCTTATCCCAGCTTCCTCCAAAATCTATAGCACACGCGCGTAGCATATCTTCCAAAGTTTGAATGGTCCTTTCCGTTTGTCCGTCCGTCTGTGGATGATATGCAGTACTCAGATTCAACCTGGTACCCAGTGTTTTCTGAAATACTTGCCAAAATCGGGAAGTAAAACGACTATCTCTATCAGAAATGATAGATAGGGGTACTCCATGCCGAGAGACAATTTCGTCTATGTACAACTGCGCCAATCTTTCTATTTTGAAGTCCTTTCTTATAGGGAGAAAATGCGCAGATTTCGTAAGTCGATCCACAATGACCCAAATCGCGTCGTTCCCTTTTCCAGTCCTGGGTAGTTTGGTGATAAAATCCATAGATACCTGATCCCATTTCCATTGTGGTATCTCAGGTTGTTGAAGAAGTCCAGAAAGCTTTTGATGCTCTGCTTTGACTTTGGCGCAAGTCAAACATTTACTCACAAAATCAGCAATGTCCTTCTTCATTCCCGGCCACCAATAATATTCCTTTAATCCTTTGTACATTTTATCGGCTCCTGGGTGAACCGAATACCTTGATCCGTGAGCTTCTTCCAGAATAATTGATCGCAGATTATCAACCTTTGGTATCCAAACTTTATTCTTGAAATATCGTACTCCATCTGATCGTGATTCAAACTCTTTTTCCAAGTTATGCAAGGCTTCACAACAAAGATTTTTTGTTTTCAATGCTTTCTCTTGGGCTTCACGAACTTGTGTCTTAATGCTTGATTGGACCAACATTCCCAAAGCTCGTGTCCTTAATGGTTTTACTCTTTCTTTCTTGCTTAATGCATTAGCTACCACATTAGCTTTACCAGGATGATACTTTATTTCGCATTCATAATCATTAAGCAGCTCAACCCATCTCCGTTGTCTCATGTTCAACATTTTCTGATCAAAAATATGCTGAAGACTTTTGTGATCAGTATAGATGGTACATTTAGTGCCATAAAGGTAATGTCTCCAGATTTTTAATGCAAACACTACTGCTCCCAATTCCAAGTCATGAGTGGTGTAGTTCTTTTCATGAACTTTGAGTTGTCTTGACGCATAAGCTATAACCTTATTCTTCTGCATTAATACACATCCTAAGCCTTGATGTGATGCGTCACAATATACCACAAAGTCATCCGTACCTTCCGGTAATGCAAGAATTGGTGCGTCACATAACTTGCGCTTAAGTATTTGAAATGCTTCCTCCTGTTTTTCTTCCCAGACGAATTTCTTATCCTTCTGAGTCAGTGCTGTCAGCGGTTGAGCGATTTTTGAAAAATTCGCTATGAACCTTCGGTAGTAGCCTGCCAGACCAAGAAATTGACGAATTTCTGTTGGTGTCCTTGGGGTTTCCCATTTCTTGATGGCTTCAACTTTTGCCGGGTCAACATGAATTCCTTTTTCATTAACTACATGACCCAGAAAGTGTACCTCTCGAAGCCAAAATTCACATTTGGAAAACTTAGCATACAACTTCTGGTCGTTGAGAAGTTCTAAGATCAACTTCAAATGTTTCTTATGATCTTCCTTGCTTCGTGAATAAATCAAAATATCGTCTATGAATACAATCACGAACTTGTCTAAATACGGTCGACAGACTCTATTCATTAAATCCATGAAAACTGCTGGTGCGTTCGTCAATCCAAAGGGCATAACTAGAAACTCATAATGTCCA
The DNA here is from genome assembly GCA_954870635.1 of Arctium minus. Classification (NCBI taxonomy): domain Eukaryota; kingdom Viridiplantae; phylum Streptophyta; class Magnoliopsida; order Asterales; family Asteraceae; genus Arctium; species Arctium minus. The sequence continues at coordinate 62,480,733 of OX941088.1, read as the reverse complement.
TAACGAGTTCTAAATGTCGTCTTATCAATATCCTCTTCGCGAACTCTCATTTGATGATATCCAGATCGCAAGTCAATCTTTGAGAAGTACGTTGCGCTTTGCAGTTGATCAAACAGATCATCAATTCGAGGAAGTGGGTATCGATTCTTGAGGGTTAACTTATTGAGTTCTCTGTAATCGATACACATTCGGAATGTTCCATCTTTCTTCTTAACAAAAAGAACTGGAGCTCCCCAGGGCGAAGAACTCGGTCTGATAAATCCTTTATCAAGCAGCTCTTGGAGTTGTTCAGACAGTTCTTGCATTTCGGATGGTGCCAAACGGTATGGTGTCTTAGCCACTGGTGCAGCTCCCGGAATTAAATCAATGCGAAATTCGACTTGTCTCGGTGGAGGTAACCCAGGTAGATCTTCAGGAAATACTTCGGGAAAGTCTCGAACCACAGGAATATCTTGCAAACACTTCTCCTTGATCTCTTTATTGACTACATGAGCTAAGAACGCACTATATTCTTTCCTCAAATACATCTGCATCTTTATGCAGGAAACTATTCTTAACTTCCTTTTGGATTTTTCTCCATGTACTATAAGTACTTCTCCTTTAGGTAACGGAATTCGAAGAGTCTTTTCGGAGCAACATATTTCCGCTTGGTTATTAGACAACCAATCCATGCCCACAACTATGTCAAAGCTTCCTAACTTGATTGGAATTAGATCTATCTTAAATTCCTTTTCAGCTAGACTTAGGGTACAATTCGAAAATACATCTTCAACCCTAATCTCTTGTCCGTTAGCGAACTCAATAACATAAGTTTCTTTTAGTTTTTGGGGCATTTGGTTAATTTTAGATCTAAAACTTAATGACACAAAGCTTCTATCTGCTCCGGAATCAAACAATACAGATGCACGATGATTATTTAAGAGAAACGTACCTGTGATCACATCCTGATCCTGTCTCGCTTCTTCCGCTCCAATTTCAAATACTCGGCCTCGTGCTTGACCTTTTTGATTCCTCTGATTGACCGGTCGAGTCTGGTTTACGTTCATCCTTCTGATAAATTTGGGACAGGCATTTCTGAAGTGGTCTTGACTCCCACACTCAAAACAGGCTCGCCTTCCTCCATTCTTACAATCTTTCGCATAATGACCTCCTTTGTTACATTTGAGACAAATAACACAATTTCCGAAATGATGATTGTTGCACTTGCCACATCTCGGATATACTTCCTTTCCTTTATCAGCTGTTTGAGTCTGAATTCCATAATTACCCACCGTTCTATGTTCCTTTCCTCTTCTTCTGTCAAACGGTCTCCTTGAAATTTCCTCAACCTTCCTTTTTCCTTTGACTTTATCGTGAATGAAAAGCCCCGATCGATTGGCATTATTGGTGAGCTTGGTTGCCAGATTTACCGCCTCCTGAATGGTTTTTGGGTTACCCGAGGTCACATCCCCTCGGATTTCTGGAGCTAAACCCCAGACATACCTGTCTACCCGATTCTCTTCTGGTGTAACCAGATGTGGCACCATCTTAGCCAGCTCATGAAATCGTGCCGTATATGTATCAATGTCGTTTCCTTTCATTTCATGCTCCCATAACTCTGCGTGTAATTTCTGCATTTCGCTTCTTGAACAATATTCTTCCTTAAGCATTTCTTTCAATTCATCCCAAGTGAGTTTGTTAGCTACTTCTCTTCCTCGGGTCTGCACTTGAGTGTTCCACCATGTCAGTGCTCTTCCTTGTAGTAAACAAGCTGCGAATTCTACTTTGTTTGCTTCAGAGCACTTACTTATGTGGAGAACGGATTCCATTCCTTCAATCCAAGACAATAACCCAACCGCTCCTTCGGTACCGCGGAATTCCTTTGGGTTACAAGACCTAAAAGTCTTATATGTACATTCTTTTTCTATATTTGCACCGGCTCTTGGTTGATTAGGTTGGTTAGCATTTAGGCCCGCTGCTATCTGACTAACTATGTTAGGAAGTGTGGCTAAGATTTGCTCGGATACGAGTCGTGCAATCTCAGGATCTTCTCTTCTTGGCGGCATAATTCTAATGCAACAATTTATTATAAAGCCTCGTTAATATTTAAATCCAAATCCTTATTTCCCTTATTTCTATCCTATAATCTTAATACAATACAAATTGTATTTGTTTATTCATACATCCAAAATATCATAAATCAACCTCATGGAATTGAAATTCACAGTTTATAAACATACATAAACAATATATCATAATCATATCCATTATCATTATAATACTACGTCAAACATACAATATTCAATCAAAAGTAATAGCCAAGCTATTTAATATTGTACTAATATGACGAGTTACATGTCCAAAAAGAAAGTTAGTCACCCAAATCTCCAACCATGATTCGTACTACTGATGCCTGAAAAACAACATCATCGCCCATGCTATCACAATTACCAAAAGTCCCATCATCACAGATAAGCAAGAGTGCAGCCATGCTACCATAGCCCTAGTTTCCATCAGTTCTCTCACAAACCCACTCATAGATTGATCGCCCATACTTACCATTGATATAAGCCCATTTAGAATCTGATCGCTTGAATTCATTATAGTCATGAGTGTATCAATGGAATGCTCATGATGGTTTACCTCCATTCTAACTCTCTCCACTTCTCGGGCCATACCCGAAACCCAGTAGTTTTCTAATGCTGTCATACCGGCTGGTTGAGACACTGGTATTCCAGCGCATGGTGGTGGCGATACCCTCCGACCCCTAAGTCGAGAAGGCCCCGCCTCGTCCCTACGTGGGACAGGTGTACTCTCTCGCTCAAAAGTGGCGCGTGAAGTCGGCTCCAAGGTAGGTGTGACCGATCTCTCCGGTGATCGATCAGAATCTGAATAATCGTGCTCAGATGGGTCATAGTCGTCACTCGTCGGAGAATTTCTTCTAGGGATGTAGGTGAGGTAGCCTGATCCGTCAGGCGACTGTTCTTGGTGAGATGGTGATCGTGACATAATGACTGCGATAATTAATAAAGTTTTAATTGTCAATCATGCTATAATTTTTATTAAAAACCAAAAATACCATGCAACTCACATAACAGTCATGCTTTTCATTTTTGTATCAAAAAGTTTCTATTTTTAGTAATTCCTAGTATAGCCAATCCATGTCCCCGTTATACACACTTAAATTAAACAAAGGTGATCAAGCTTTGCTTAAGTTAAAATATGATAATGTGAAACACATCTTAGTTATACTACAACGCACTTTAATTTGAAAACTTTATTTGTAAAAGGTTATAGTGTGTGGTTTTAAAACAAAACCGGTATTCCCTATAACCTATGGCTCTGATACCAAATCTGTCACACCCCGCTAAAGCGGAAACACGAGGCATAACAACTCCGATGTCATAGCACAAGATTATAAACATACCAACATTTACTTAACATTCAAAATACATTACATTTTTAAGTACAAGGTATCGTCATTGTTTACAAATTCCAAACTTTAAAATATAACGATACGCATAAAGCCAAAAATAATCTTGCTTCAAAATATGAAGTGCGCTGATAAAACATCATGGAATTACTTTCTTGATTCCTGAAAAGCATGAATAGAAACCAAGGTCAACTACAAAGAGTTGGTGAGTTCACAGGTTTTAAATATGCACAAATCATTTTTATATGCAAGTCGACATTTGTAAAACATACGTATAAACCAACTTCAATTCTTTGATTCATGAGCATCACAATTTAATTTCTTTATGATAAGTGTACGCAAAGATAGTATTACGTTGAGCCACTACTAAGCCATCCCTGACCAATTTCAACGCCCCCAATGAACTAACTCAGCGGTGGTTCATGCCACATGTTTAGTCATCTTATCTAGTATAGTGCACCCCTGCTCGTCAGCATTAAGGTGGGCTTGTCACACCAAATAGCGCTATCCACTAATACTATAGGCCCGATTTTCTTCGAGTTAATAGTAGTGTCACGGGGTCTTAACATTAAAAACTCAACACATCAATTGCATACTTATCATATAGCTTATAATTCCAAATGCTTTTAACAAAGCCTTATAAATTGCCAATTTGCAATACTTTCAAACAATTCTCATGAATCTTTAAATACGCAATTTAAACATGCTTTCCACCCCAAAATCAATTAAAACGATAAAAGTGGGGCTGTGAATACTCACCTTAACGAATGCGACGGTGAAGCTTTACTTTAAACTTAATGAATTTTGTCACGCCTTAACTTTCCCTATATAAGAGTTGCCATAAGAAACACATTAATACCCTATTCCGATATCCAGCCAATATGTCCAATTGTCCCATGAAATGCCATCAAATAAGTTTCTTAGTCCATAATTATTTTTTCTAAATAAAGTTCCAAAATATAATAAGACATGAATTAAACTTGATAAAATTACCTTTCTGGATTCAGCACATGCTGTCCAGAAAGTTATCCGGTAATTTCAACACGGAAACTTAACTTCTCAAGAGAATTATTTAATCACAAATTTTGTGATGAAACTATGATATGTTTAGATTAAATCTGAATTTTTTTATAATTTTTGAATAACTTTTGATACATCAAATAATTTTTATAAAATAAAGTGTCACTGATTTTCGGATCAGTGACATACCTCACTTGTAACAGATTTTTGAGATATCAATTCTTGGAATTAGACAGTGATACATATATGGATGCAAACCTAACTCAAAATCCTAACATTTGGAAAAAGATCCACTTAATTTGGATGAGTAATAAGGGAGTTATGGCCTCTACAAGATAGGTGTATGAATCTGTCTTTACTGGACAGATTGCACCATTTTCTTGTAAAATCCATTTAAGTGCTCAAATAATCTCCAAAATTAGTGTTTTCGGACTTTTTAGAAAGCTAACACTCTAAATTAAAGTTTAGAAGCAAAAACCCCCAATTTGGACAAGTGGTTTGAGAGTTGTGCAAGCTAGAAGTGGAGTCCATTTTCTGGACAGATTCTAAAATGAAATGAATACCATTTTATGCTACCAAATGTTGATCATTAGACATGGTTTTTAGATATAAACCATGTCTTCACTCCTCAATACAAAATAAACTAACTTATACATGCATGAACATAACATAATATAAAATGACATTACCACTATTGATAAGCTCTTAATCATGTAGAACTTGAAAAATTCCTTCATAAGAACATTTTTATACTAACACTCATTGAAACAAGAGTCAAAAACTCATATTATATAAATATCAAAGGTAATCCTTCTCATTGTCAAACTTTCAATCACATGCAAGACAACATAAACACTAGCTTAGTGATTTAACACTATTTAGAACTCTTTAATCATATGAGATTGAACAATCTCATCCTAAGAGTTTATTTATACACAAAATTGATACAAATGCATAAATTTCAATCCCACATTATTAAAATTTTGTGGACCAAAAACCATATTTCATAAAATTATCATTTCTTGACAAAATTTCCAAAATAATACACTTGGAAACCCTAGTTTCATTGGAAGATCATTAAATGGTTCATTAGCAAATATATTGATACTAATGCATCCCATTTCACTTCCAAAACTTGGATTGTACAACATTTACATAAAAATATATGAAATATACAACTTTTTGATTATAAACTTGAAAAAAAAAATGGAAGTGTTAAGTGATTACCTTCACAAAAGGAGATGAAGACTTGGATTCTAACTTCAAAATGGTGATGGATTCTTGGTTGGATTTTTGATTCTTAGCAATGAGGAGAAAAGAAGAAGAAAAAAAAATTAAAAATGGTGATGGTGGTGGTGGGTTTTCGGCCGAAGAAGAGAGAGAGGAGAGGGAGAGGAGGTGAGGAGTTGATCTTGAAAATGAGGAGTGTTAATTGGTTTTAATTTGGTTTTTAATTAAAGAAAATAAATAATTAAAATAGGTAGATTTAGGACAAGTGTCTAGTGACTCACCAACACATATAAAAAAATTTTAATTTAATACCATTAATTGAATTACTAGCCTTAAACTATACAATATCAGATATATTTGAGAACCGAAATACCCGATTCTCAATTTTTGCTAAATAAATGACGAATTTGAAAATTTTGCAATGCAAGAGAATTTAATATTCTGATTTTTATAATTTAAGGATTTTGGACTTTTATTTATTTATTTGGCATTTCTGGACAGTGACGGTCAGATACGGAACTGTTCCGGGTTTTTAACGCAACTTCTAAATTTTTCGGGAAACTTTTTATCTTAAAGGCTTTTAATAAAAATTTAAAAGTGACAAAACTTATAAATTAATCTGAGGGTGCTAACCTTAAGATTCAGAATTTGACAGGTGTCACAGTCTCCCCACCTTCAAAGAATTTCGTCCCGAAATTTATGACTGATATTTCTGGACAGGCTTTTCATTAAACAACTTAGGGTACTTGCGTTTCATGAAATCTTCTCTTTCCCAAGTATATTCAGGTCCATGACGTGAATTCCAACGGACCTTTAAAATTGGAATTTTGTTGCGCCTAAGACGTTTAGTTTCGCGATCGAGAATCTCGATAGGTTCCTCTCTAAAACATAGGCGTCCATCAACTTTTACTTCATCTGAGGACACAATCATTGATTTGTCTATCAGACATTTCTTTAGATTTGACACATGAAAAGTGTCATGAATAGCGCTTAACTCTTGAGGTAGGCTCAGCTTATAGGCTACTGGTCCAATTCTTTCCAGTATCTCAAACGGACCAATATATCTTGGACTTAGTTTACCTCTTTTCCCGAATCTGATCAATCCTTTCCATGGTGATACTTTCAAAAGAACCTTGTCACCTTTTTGGAATTTTAATGGTTTTCTGCGGTTATCCGCATAACTCTTCTGACGATCCCTTGCAGCTTTGAGTCTGTCCTTGATGATTGATATTTTATCGGTGGTTTCTTGTATAATGTCAGGCCCAATCAGTTGACTATCACCAATTTCCACCCAACTAAGTGGAGATCTACACTTACGTCCATAGAGAGCTTCATATGGCGTACATTGAATGCTTGTGTGATAGCTGTTATTGTAAGAGAATTCAACTAACGGCAGATGCTTATCCCAGCTTCCTCCAAAATCTATAGCACACGCGCGTAGCATATCTTCCAAAGTTTGAATGGTCCTTTCCGTTTGTCCGTCCGTCTGTGGATGATATGCAGTACTCAGATTCAACCTGGTACCCAGTGTTTTCTGAAATACTTGCCAAAATCGGGAAGTAAAACGACTATCTCTATCAGAAATGATAGATAGGGGTACTCCATGCCGAGAGACAATTTCGTCTATGTACAACTGCGCCAATCTTTCTATTTTGAAGTCCTTTCTTATAGGGAGAAAATGCGCAGATTTCGTAAGTCGATCCACAATGACCCAAATCGCGTCGTTCCCTTTTCCAGTCCTGGGTAGTTTGGTGATAAAATCCATAGATACCTGATCCCATTTCCATTGTGGTATCTCAGGTTGTTGAAGAAGTCCAGAAGGCTTTTGATGCTCTGCTTTGACTTTGGCGCAAGTCAAACATTTACTCACAAAATCAGCAATGTCCTTCTTCATTCCCGGCCACCAATAATATTCCTTTAATCCTTTGTACATTTTATCGGCTCCTGGGTGAACCGAATACCTTGATCCGTGAGCTTCTTCCAGAATAATTGATCGCAGATTATCAACCTTTGGTATCCAAACTTTATTCTTGAAATATCGTACTCCATCTGATCGTGATTCAAACTCTTTTTCCAAGTTATGCAAGGCTTCACAACAAAGATTTTTTGTTTTCAATGCTTTCTCTTGGGCTTCACGAACTTGTGTCTTAATGCTTGATTGGACCAACATTCCCAAAGCTCGTGTCCTTAATGGTTTTACTCTTTCTTTCCTGCTTAATGCATCAGCTACCACATTAGCTTTACCAGGATGATACTTTATTTCGCATTCATAATCATTAAGCAGCTCAACCCATCTCCGTTGTCTCATGTTCAACATTTTCTGATCAAAAATATGCTGAAGACTTTTGTGATCAGTATAGATGGTACATTTAGTGCCATAAAGGTAATGTCTCCAGATTTTTAATGCAAACACTACTGCTCCCAATTCCAAGTCATGAGTGGTGTAGTTCTTTTCATGAACTTTGAGTTGTCTTGACGCATAAGCTATAACCTTATTCTTCTGCATTAATACACATCCTAAGCCTTGATGTGATGCGTCACAATATACCACAAAGTCATCCGTACCTTCCGGTAATGCAAGAATTGGTGCGTCACATAACTTGCGCTTAAGTATTTGAAATGCTTCCTCCTGTTTTTCTTCCCAGACGAATTTCTTATCCTTCTGAGTCAGTGCTGTCAGCGGTTGAGCGATTTTTGAAAAATTCGCTATGAACCTTCGGTAGTAGCCTGCCAGACCAAGAAATTGACGAATTTCTGTTGGTGTCATTGGGGTTTCCCATTTCTTGATGGCTTCAACTTTTGCCGGGTCAACATGAATTCCTTTTTCATTAACTACATGACCCAGAAAGTGTACCTCTCGAAGCCAAAATTCACATTTGGAAAACTTAGCATACAACTTCTGGTCGTTGAGAAGTTCTAAGATCAACTTCAAATGTTTCTTATGATCTTCCTTGCTTCGTGAATAAATCAAAATATCGTCTATGAATACAATCACGAACTTGTCTAAATACGGTCGACAGACTCTATTCATTAAATCCATGAAAACTGCTGGTGCGTTCGTCAATCCAAAGGGCATAACTAGAAACTCATAATGTCCATAACGAGTTCTAAATGTCGTCTTATCAATATCCTCTTCGCGAACTCTCATTTGATGATATCCAGATCGCAAGTCAATCTTTGAGAAGTACGTTGCGCCTTGCAGTTGATCAAACAGATCATCAATTCGAGGAAGTGGGTATCGATTCTTGAGGGTTGACTTATTGAGTTCTCTGTAATCGATACACATTCGGAATGTTCCATCTTTCTTCTTAACAAAAAGAACTGGAGCTCCCCAGGGCGAAGAACTCGGTCTGATAAATCCTTTATCAAGCAGCTCTTGGAGTTGTTCAGACAGTTCTTGCATTTCGGATGGTGCCAAACGGTATGGTGTCTTAGCCACTGGTGCAGCTCCCGGAATTAAATCAATGCGAAATTCGACTTGTCTCGGTGGAGGTAACCCAGGTAGATCTTCAGGAAATACTTCGGGAAAGTCTCGAACCACAGGAATATCTTGCAAACACTTCTCCTTGATCTCTTTATTGACTACATGAGCTAAGAACGCACTATATTCTTTCCTCAAATACATCTGCATCTTTATGCAGGAAACTATTCTTAACTTCCTTTTGGATTTTTCTCCATGTACTATAAGTACTTCTCCTTTAGGTAACGGAATTCGAAGAGTCTTTTCGGAGCAACATATTTCCGCTTGGTTATTAGACAACCAATCCATGCCCACAACTATGTCAAAGCTTCCTAACTTGATTGGAATTAGATCTATCTTAAATTCCTTTTCAGCTAGACTTAGGGTACAATTCGAAAATACATCTTCAACCCTAATCTCTTGTCCGTTAGCGAACTCAATAACATAAGTTTCTTTTAGTTTTTGGGGCATTTGGTTAATTTTAGATCTAAAACTTAATGACACAAAGCTTCTATCTGCTCCGGAATCAAACAATACAGATGCACGATGATTATTTAAGAGAAACGTACCTGTGATCACATCCTGATCCTGTCTCGCTTCTTCCGCTCCAATTTCAAATACTCGGCCTCGTGCTTGACCTTTTTGATTCCTCTGATTGACCGGTCGAGTCTGGTTTACGTTCATCCTTCTGATAAATTTGGGACAGGCATTTCTGAAGTGGTCTTGACTCCCACACTCAAAACAGGCTCGCCTTCCTCCATTCTTACAATCTTTCGCATAATGACCTCCTTTGTTACATTTGAGACAAATAACACAATTTCCGAAATGATGATTGTTGCACTTGCCGCATCTCGGATATACTTCCTTTCCTTTATCAGCTGTTTGAGTCTGAATTCCATAATTACCCACCGTTCTATGTTCCTTTCCTCTTCTTCTGTCAAACGGTCTCCTTGAAATTTCCTCAACCTTTCTTTTTCCTTTGACTTTATCGTGAATGAAAAGCCCCGATCGATTGGCATTATTGGTGAGCTTGGTTGCCAGATTTACCGCCTCCTGAATGGTTTTTGGGTTACCCGAGGTCACATCCCCTCGGATTTCTGGAGCTAAACCCCAGACATACCTGTCTACCCGATTCTCTTCTGGTGTAACCAGATGTGGCACCATCTTAGCCAGCTCATGAAATCGTGCCGTATATGTATCAATGTCGTTTCCTTTCATTTCATGCTCCCATAACTCTGCGTGTAATTTCTGCATTTCGCTTCTTGAACAATATTCTTCCTTAAGCATTTCTTTCAATTCATCCCAAGTGAGTTTGTTAGCTACTTCTCTTCCTCGGGTCTGCACTTGAGTGTTCCACCATGTCAGTGCTCTTCCTTGTAGTAAACAAGCTGCGAATTCTACTTTGTTTGCTTCAGAGCACTTACTTATGTGGAGAACGGATTCCATTCCTTCAATCCAAGACAATAACCCAACCGCTCCTTCGGTACCGCGGAATTCCTTTGGGTTACAAGACCTAAAAGTCTTATATGTACATTCTTTTTCTATATTTGCACCGGCTCTTGGTTGATTAGGTTGGTTAGCATTTAGGCCCGCTGCTATCTGACTAACTATGTTAGGAAGTGTGGCTAAGATTTGCTCGGATACGAGTCGTGCAATCTCAGGATCTTCTCTTCTTGGCGGCATAATTCTAATGCAACAATTTATTATAAAGCCTCGTTAATATTTAAATCCAAATCCTTATTTCCCTTATTTCTATCCTATAATCTTAATACAATACAAATTGTATTTGTTTATTCATACATCCAAAATATCATAAATCAACCTCATGGAATTGAAATTCACAGTTTATAAACATACATAAACAATATATCATAATCATATCCATTATCATTATAATACTACGTCAAACATACAATATTCAATCAAAAGTAATAGCCAAGCTATTTAATATTGTACTAATATGACGAGTTACATGTCCAAAAAGAAAGTTAGTCACCCAAATCTCCAACCATGATTCGTACTACTGATGCCTGAAAAACAACATCATCGCCCATGCTATCACAATTACCAAAAGTCCCATCATCACAGATAAGCAAGAGTGCAGCCATGCTACCATAGCCCTAGTTTCCATCAGTTCTCTCACAAACCCACTCATAGATTGATCGCCCATACTTACCATTGATATAAGCCCATTTAGAATCTGATCGCTTGAATTCATTATAGTCATGAGTGTATCAATGGAATGCTCATGATGGTTTACCTCCATTCTAACTCTCTCCACTTCTCGGGCCATACCCGAAACCCAGTAGTTTTCTAATGCTGTCATACCGGCTGGTTGAGACACTGGTATTCCAGCGCATGGTGGTGGCGATACCCTCCGACCCCTAAGTCGAGAAGGCCCCGCCTCGTCCCTACGTGGGACAGGTGTACTCTCTCGCTCAAAAGTGGCGCGTGAAGTCGGCTCCAAGGTAGGTGTGACCGATCTCTCCGGTGATCGATCAGAATCTGAATAATCGTGCTCAGATGGGTCATAGTCGTCACTCGTCGGAGAATTTCTTCTAGGGATGTAGGTGAGGTAGCCTGATCCGTCAGGCGACTGTTCTTGGTGAGATGGTGATCGTGACATAATGACTGCGATAATTAATAAAGTTTTAATTGTCAATCATGCTATAATTTTTATTAAAAACCAAAAATACCATGCAACTCACATAACAGTCATGCTTTTCATTTTTGTATCAAAAAGTTTCTATTTTTAGTAATTCCTAGTATAGCCAATCCATGTCCCCGTTATACACACTTAAATTAAACAAAGGTGATCAAGCTTTGCTTAAGTTAAAATATGATAATGTGAAACACATCTTAGTTATACTACAACGCACTTTAATTTGAAAACTTTATTTGTAAAAGGTTATAGTGTGTGGTTTTAAAACAAAACCGGTATTCCCTATAACCTATGGCTCTGATACCAAATCTGTCACACCCCGCTAAAGCGGAAACACGAGGCATAACAACTCCGATGTCATAGCACAAGATTATAAACATACCAACATTTACTTAACATTCAAAATACATTACATTTTTAAGTACAAGGTATCGTCATTGTTTACAAATTCCAAACTTTAAAATATAACGATACGCATAAAGCCAAAAATAATCTTGCTTCAAAATATGAAGTGCGCTGATAAAACATCATGGAATTACTTTCTTGATTCCTGAAAAGCATGAATAGAAACCAAGGTCAACTACAAAGAGTTGGTGAGTTCACAGGTTTTAAATATGCACAAATCATTTTTATATGCAAGTCGACATTTGTAAAACATACGTATAAACCAACTTCAATTCTTTGATTCATGAGCATCACAATTTAATTTCTTTATGATAAGTGTACGCAAAGATAGTATTACGTTGAGCCACTACTAAGCCATCCCTGACCAATTTCAACGCCCCCAATGAACTAACTCAACGGTGGTTCATGCCACATGTTTAGTCATCTTATCTAGTATAGTGCACCCCTGCTCGTCAGCATTAAGGTGGGCTTGTCACACCAAATAGCGCTATCCACTAATACTATAGGCCCGATTTTCTTCGAGTTAATAGTAGTGTCACGGGGTCTTAACATTAAAAACTCAACACATCAATTGCATACTTATCATATAGCTTATAATTCCAAATGCTTTTAACAAAGCCTTATAAATTGCCAATTTGCAATACTTTCAAACAATTCTCATGAATCTTTAAATACGCAATTTAAACATGCTTTCCACCCCAAAATCAATTAAAACGATAAAAGTGGGGCTGTGAATACTCACCTTAACGAATGCGACGGTGAAGCTTTACTTTAAACTTAATGAATTTTGTCACGCCTTAACTTTCCCTATATAAGAGTTGCCATAAGAAACACATTAATACCCTATTCCGATATCCAGCCAATATGTCCAATTGTCCCATGAAATGCCATCAAATAAGTTTCTTAGTCCATAATTATTTTTTCTAAATAAAGTTCCAAAATATAATAAGACATGAATTAAACTTGATAAAATTACCTTTCTGGATTCAGCACATGCTGTCCAGAAAGTTATCCGGTAATTTCAACACGGAAACTTAACTTCTCAAGAGAATTATTTAATCACAAATTTTGTGATGAAACTATGATATGTTTAGATTAAATCTGAATTTTTTTATAATTTTTGAATAACTTTTGATACATCAAATAATTTTTATAAAATAAAGTGTCACTGATTTTCGGATCAGTGACATACCTCACTTGTAACAGATTTTTGAGATATCAATTCTTGGAATTAGACAGTGATACATATATGGATGCAAACCTAACTCAAAATCCTAACATTTGGAAAAAGATCCACTTAATTTGGATGAGTAATAAGGGAGTTATGGCCTCTACAAGATAGGTGTATGAATCTGTCTTTACTGGACAGATTGCACCATTTTCTTGTAAAATCCATTTAAGTGCTCAAATAATCTCCAAAATTAGTGTTTTCGGACTTTTTAGAAAGCTAACACTCTAAATTAAAGTTTAGAAGCAAAAACCCCCAATTTGGACAAGTGGTTTGAGAGTTGTGCAAGCTAGAAGTGGAGTCCATTTTCTGGACAGATTCTAAAATGAAATGAATACCATTTTATGCTACCAAATGTTGATCATTAGACATGGTTTTTAGATATAAACCATGTCTTCACTCCTCAATACAAAATAAACTAACTTATACATGCATGAACATAACATAATATAAAATGACATTACCACTATTGATAAGCTCTTAATCATGTAGAACTTGAAAAATTCCTTCATAAGAACATTTTTATACTAACACTCATTGAAACAAGAGTCAAAAACTCATATTATATAAATATCAAAGGTAATCCTTCTCATTGTCAAACTTTCAATCACATGCAAGACAACATAAACACTAGCTTAGTGATTTAACACTATTTAGAACTCTTTAATCATATGAGATTGAACAATCTCATCCTAAGAGTTTATTTATACACAAAATTGATACAAATGCATAAATTTCAATCCCACATTATTAAAATTTTGTGGACCAAAAACCATATTTCATAAAATTATCATTTCTTGACAAAATTTCCAAAATAATACACTTGGAAACCCTAGTTTCATTGGAAGATCATTAAATGGTTCATTAGCAAATATATTGATACTAATGCATCCCATTTCACTTCCAAAACTTGGATTGTACAACATTTACATAAAAATATATGAAATATACAACTTTTTGATTATAAACTTGAAAAAAAAAATGGAAGTGTTAAGTGATTACCTTCACAAAAGGAGATGAAGACTTGGATTCTAACTTCAAAATGGTGATGGATTCTTGGTTGGATTTTTGATTCTTAGCAATGAGGAGAAAAGAAGAAGAAAAAAAAATTAAAAATGGTGATGGTGGTGGTGGGTTTTCGGCCGAAGAAGAGAGAGAGGAGAGGGAGAGGAGGTGAGGAGTTGATCTTGAAAATGAGGAGTGTTAATTGGTTTTAATTTGGTTTTTAATTAAAGAAAATAAATAATTAAAATAGGTAGATTTAGGACAAGTGTCTAGTGACTCACCAACACATATAAAAAATTTTTAATTTAATACCATTAATTGAATTACTAGCCTTAAACTATACAATATCAGATATATTTGAGAACCGAAATACCCGATTCTCAATTTTTGCTAAATAAATGACGAATTTGAAAATTTTGCAATGCAAGAGAATTTAATATTCTGATTTTTATAATTTAAGGATTTTGGACTTTTATTTATTTATTTGGCATTTCTGGACAGTGACGGTCAGATACGGAACTGTTCCGGGTTTTTAACGCAACTTCTAAATTTTTCGGGAAACTTTTTATCTTGAAGGCTTTTAATAAAAATTTAAAAGTGACAAAACTTATAAATTAATCTGAGGGTGCTAACCTTAAGATTCAGAATTTGACAGGTGTCACAGTCTCCCCACCTTCAAAGAATTTCGTCCCGAAATTTATGACTGATATTTCTGGACAGGCTTTTCATTAAACAACTTAGGGTACTTGCGTTTCATGAAATCTTCTCTTTCCCAAGTATATTCAGGTCCATGACGTGAATTCCAACGGACCTTTAAAATTGGAATTTTGTTGCGCCTAAGACGTTTAGTTTCGCGATCGAGAATCTCGATAGGTTCCTCTCTAAAACATAGGCGTCCATCAACTTTTACTTCATCTGAGGACACAATCATTGATTTGTCTATCAGACATTTCTTTAGATTTGACACATGAAAAGTGTCATGAATAGCGCTTAACTCTTGAGGTAGGCTCAGCTTATAGGCTACTGGTCCAATTCTTTCCAGTATCTCAAACGGACCAATATATCTTGGACTTAGTTTACCTCTTTTCCCGAATCTGATCAATCCTTTCCATGGTGATACTTTCAAAAGAACCTTGTCACCTTTTTGGAATTTTAATGGTTTTCTGCGGTTATCCGCATAACTCTTCTGACGATCCCTTGCAGCTTTGAGTCTGTCCTTGATGATTGATATTTTATCGGTGGTTTCTTGTATAATGTCAGGCCCAATCAGTTGACTATCACCAATTTCCACCCAACTAAGTGGAGATCTACACTTACGTCCATAGAGAGCTTCATATGGCGTACATTGAATGCTTGTGTGATAGCTGTTATTGTAAGAGAATTCAACTAACGGCAGATGCTTATCCCAGCTTCCTCCAAAATCTATAGCACACGCGCGTAGCATATCTTCCAAAGTTTGAATGGTCCTTTCCGTTTGTCCGTCCGTCTGTGGATGATATGCAGTACTCAGATTCAACCTGGTACCCAGTGTTTTCTGAAATACTTGCCAAAATCGGGAAGTAAAACGACTATCTCTATCAGAAATGATAGATAGGGGTACTCCATGCCGAGAGACAATTTCGTCTATGTACAACTGCGCCAATCTTTCTATTTTGAAGTCCTTTCTTATAGGGAGAAAATGCGCAGATTTCGTAAGTCGATCCACAATGACCCAAATCGCGTCGTTCCCTTTTCCAGTCCTGGGTAGTTTGGTGATAAAATCCATAGATACCTGATCCCATTTCCATTGTGGTATCTCAGGTTGTTGAAGAAGTCCAGAAGGCTTTTGATGCTCTGCTTTGACTTTGGCGCAAGTCAAACATTTACTCACAAAATCAGCAATGTCCTTCTTCATTCCCGGCCACCAATAATATTCCTTTAATCCTTTGTACATTTTATCGGCTCCTGGGTGAACCGAATACCTTGATCCGTGAGCTTCTTCCAGAATAATTGATCGCAGATTATCAACCTTTGGTATCCAAACTTTATTCTTGAAATATCGTACTCCATCTGATCGTGATTCAAACTCTTTTTCCAAGTTATGCAAGGCTTCACAACAAAGATTTTTTGTTTTCAATGCTTTCTCTTGGGCTTCACGAACTTGTGTCTTAATGCTTGATTGGACCAACATTCCCAAAGCTCGTGTCCTTAATGGTTTTACTCTTTCTTTCCTGCTTAATGCATCAGCTACCACATTAGCTTTACCAGGATGATACTTTATTTCACATTCATAATCATTAAGCAGCTCAACCCATCTCCGTTGTCTCATGTTCAACATTTTCTGATCAAAAATATGCTGAAGACTTTTGTGATCAGTATAGATGGTACATTTAGTGCCATAAAGGTAATGTCTCCAGATTTTTAATGCAAACACTACTGCTCCCAATTCCAAGTCATGAGTGGTGTAGTTCTTTTCATGAACTTTGAGTTGTCTTGACGCATAAGCTATAACCTTATTCTTCTGCATTAATACACATCCTAAGCCTTGATGTGATGCGTCACAATATACCACAAAGTCATCCGTACCTTCCGGTAATGCAAGAATTGGTGCGTCACATAACTTGCGCTTAAGTATTTGAAATGCTTCCTCCTGTTTTTCTTCCCAGACGAATTTCTTATCCTTCTGAGTCAGTGCTGTCAGCGGTTGAGCGATTTTTGAAAAATTCGCTATGAACCTTCGGTAGTAGCCTGCCAGACCAAGAAATTGACGAATTTCTGTTGGTGTCATTGGGGTTTCCCATTTCTTGATGGCTTCAACTTTTGCCGGGTCAACATGAATTCCTTTTTCATTAACTACATGACCCAGAAAGTGTACCTCTCGAAGCCAAAATTCACATTTGGAAAACTTAGCATACAACTTCTGGTCGTTGAGAAGTTCTAAGATCAACTTCAAATGTTTCTTATGATCTTCCTTGCTTCGTGAATAAATCAAAATATCGTCTATGAATACAATCACGAACTTGTCTAAATACGGTCGACAGACTCTATTCATTAAATCCATGAAAACTGCTGGTGCGTTCGTCAATCCAAAGGGCATAACTAGAAACTCATAATGTCCATAACGAGTTCTAAATGTCGTCTTATCAATATCCTCTTCGCGAACTCTCATTTGATGATATCCAGATCGCAAGTCAATCTTTGAGAAGTACGTTGCGCCTTGCAGTTGATCAAACAGATCATCAATTCGAGGAAGTGGGTATCGATTCTTGAGGGTTGACTTATTGAGTTCTCTGTAATCGATACACATTCGGAATGTTCCATCTTTCTTCTTAACAAAAAGAACTGGAGCTCCCCAGGGCGAAGAACTCGGTCTGATAAATCCTTTATCAAGCAGCTCTTGGAGTTGTTCAGACAGTTCTTGCATTTCGGATGGTGCCAAACGGTATGGTGTCTTAGCCACTGGTGCAGCTCCCGGAATTAAATCAATGCGAAATTCGACTTGTCTCGGTGGAGGTAACCCAGGTAGATCTTCAGGAAATACTTCGGGAAAGTCTCGAACCACAGGAATATCTTGCAAACACTTCTCCTTGATCTCTTTATTGACTACATGAGCTAAGAACGCACTATATTCTTTCCTCAAATACATCTGCATCTTTATGCAGGAAACTATTCTTAACTTCCTTTTGGATTTTTCTCCATGTACTATAAGTACTTCTCCTTTAGGTAACGGAATTCGAAGAGTCTTTTCGGAGCAACATATTTCCGCTTGGTTATTAGACAACCAATCCATGCCCACAACTATGTCAAAGCTTCCTAACTTGATTGGAATTAGATCTATCTTAAATTCCTTTTCAGCTAGACTTAGGGTACAATTCGAAAATACATCTTCAACCCTAATCTCTTGTCCGTTAGCGAACTCAATAACATAAGTTTCTTTTAGTTTTTGGGGCATTTGGTTAATTTTAGATCTAAAACTTAATGACACAAAGCTTCTATCTGCTCCGGAATCAAACAATACAGATGCACGATGATTATTTAAGAGAAACGTACCTGTGATCACATCCTGATCCTGTCTCGCTTCTTCCGCTCCAATTTCAAATACTCGGCCTCGTGCTTGACCTTTTTGATTCCTCTGATTGACCGGTCGAGTCTGGTTTACGTTCATCCTTCTGATAAATTTGGGACAGGCATTTCTGAAGTGGTCTTGACTCCCACACTCAAAACAGGCTCGCCTTCCTCCATTCTTACAATCTTTCGCATAATGACCTCCTTTGTTACATTTGAGACAAATAACACAATTTCCGAAATGATGATTGTTGCACTTGCCGCATCTCGGATATACTTCCTTTCCTTTATCAGCTGTTTGAGTCTGAATTCCATAATTACCCACCGTTCTATGTTCCTTTCCTCTTCTTCTGTCAAACGGTCTCCTTGAAATTTCCTCAACCTTCCTTTTTCCTTTGACTTTATCGTGAATGAAAAGCCCCGATCGATTGGCATTATTGGTGAGCTTGGTTGCCAGATTTACCGCCTCCTGAATGGTTTTTGGGTTACCCGAGGTCACATCCCCTCGGATTTCTGGAGCTAAACCCCAGACATACCTGTCTACCCGATTCTCTTCTGGTGTAACCAGATGTGGCACCATCTTAGCCAGCTCATGAAATCGTGCCGTATATGTATCAATGTCGTTTCCTTTCATTTCATGCTCCCATAACTCTGCGTGTAATTTCTGCATTTCGCTTCTTGAACAATATTCTTCCTTAAGCATTTCTTTCAATTCATCCCAAGTGAGTTTGTTAGCTACTTCTCTTCCTCGGGTCTGCACTTGAGTGTTCCACCATGTCAGTGCTCTTCCTTGTAGTAAACAAGCTGCGAATTCTACTTTGTTTGCTTCAGAGCACTTACTTATGTGGAGAACGGATTCCATTCCTTCAATCCAAGACAATAACCCAACCGCTCCTTCGGTACCGCGGAATTCCTTTGGGTTACAAGACCTAAAAGTCTTATATGTACATTCTTTTTCTATATTTGCACCGGCTCTTGGTTGATTAGGTTGGTTAGCATTTAGGCCCGCTGCTATCTGACTAACTATGTTAGGAAGTGTGGCTAAGATTTGCTCGGATACGAGTCGTGCAATCTCAGGATCTTCTCTTCTTGGCGGCATAATTCTAATGCAACAATTTATTTTAAAGCCTCGTTAATATTTAAATCCAAATCCTTATTTCCCTTATTTCTATCCTATAATCTTAATACAATACAAATTGTATTTGTTTATTCATACATCCAAAATATCATAAATCAACCTCATGGAATTGAAATTCACAGTTTATAAACATACATAAACAATATATCATAATCATATCCATTATCATTATAATACTACGTCAAACATACAATATTCAATCAAAAGTAATAGCCAAGCTATTTAATATTGTACTAATATGACGAGTTACATGTCCAAAAAGAAAGTTAGTCACCCAAATCTCCAACCATGATTCGTACTACTGATGCCTGAAAAACAACATCATCGCCCATGCTATCACAATTACCAAAAGTCCCATCATCACAGATAAGCAAGAGTGCAGCCATGCTACCATAGCCCTAGTTTCCATCAGTTCTCTCACAAACCCACTCATAGATTGATCGCCCATACTTACCATTGATATAAGCCCATTTAGAATCTGATCGCTTGAATTCATTATAGTCATGAGTGTATCAATGGAATGCTCATGATGGTTTACCTCCATTCTAACTCTCTCCACTTCTCGGGCCATACCCGAAACCCAGTAGTTTTCTAATGCTGTCATACCGGCTGGTTGAGACACTGGTATTCCAGCGCATGGTGGTGGCGATACCCTCCGACCCCTAAGTCGAGAAGGCCCCGCCTCGTCCTTACGTGGGACAGGTGTACTCTCTCGCTCAAAAGTGGCGCGTGAAGTCGGCTCCAAGGTAGGTGTGACCGATCTCTCCGGTGATCGATCAGAATCTGAATAATCGTGCTCAGATGGGTCATAGTCGTCACTCGTCGGAGAATTTCTTCTAGGGATGTAGGTGAGGTAGCCTGATCCGTCAGGCGACTGTTCTTGGTGAGATGGTGATCGTGACATAATGACTGCGATAATTAATAAAGTTTTAATTGTCAATCATGCTATAATTTTTATTAAAAACCAAAAATACCATGCAACTCACATAACAGTCATGCTTTTCATTTTTGTATCAAAAAGTTTCTATTTTTAGTAATTCCTAGTATAGCCAATCCATGTCCCCGTTATACACACTTAAATTAAACAAAGGTGATCAAGCTTTGCTTAAGTTAAAATATGATAATGTGAAACACATCTTAGTTATACTACAACGCACTTTAATTTGAAAACTTTATTTGTAAAAGGTTATAGTGTGTGGTTTTAAAACAAAACCGGTATTCCCTATAACCTATGGCTCTGATACCAAATCTGTCACACCCCGCTAAAGCGGAAACACGAGGCATAACAACTCCGATGTCATAGCACAAGATTATAAACATACCAACATTTACTTAACATTCAAAATACATTACATTTTTAAGTACAAGGTATCGTCATTGTTTACAAATTCCAAACTTTAAAATATAACGATACGCATAAAGCCAAAAATAATCTTGCTTCAAAATATGAAGTGCGCTGATAAAACATCATGGAATTACTTTCTTGATTCCTGAAAAGCATGAATAGAAACCAAGGTCAACTACAAAGAGTTGGTGAGTTCACAGGTTTTAAATATGCACAAATCATTTTTATATGCAAGTCGACATTTGTAAAACATACGTATAAACCAACTTCAATTCTTTGATTCACGAGCATCACAATTTAATTTCTTTATGATAAGTGTACGCAAAGATAGTATTACGTTGAGCCACTACTAAGCCATCCCTGACCAATTTCAACGCCCCCAATGAACTAACTCAGCGGTGGTTCATGCCACATGTTTAGTCATCTTATCTAGTATAGTGCACCCCTGCTCGTCAGCATTAAGGTGGGCTTGTCACACCAAATAGCGCTATCCACTAATACTATAGGCCCGATTTTCTTCGAGTTAATAGTAGTGTCACGGGGTCTTAACATTAAAAACTCAACACATCAATTGCATACTTATCATATAGCTTATAATTCCAAATGCTTTTAACAAAGCCTTATAAATTGCCAATTTGCAATACTTTCAAACAATTCTCATGAATCTTTAAATACGCAATTTAAACATGCTTTCCACCCCAAAATCAATTAAAACGATAAAAGTGGGGCTGTGAATACTCACCTTAACGAATGCGACGGTGAAGCTTTACTTTAAACTTAATGAATTTTGTCACGCCTTAACTTTCCCTATATAAGAGTTGCCATAAGAAACACATTAATACCCTATTCCGATATCCAGCCAATATGTCCAATTGTCCCATTAAATGCCATCAAATAAGTTTCTTAGTCCATAATTATTTTTTCTAAATAAAGTTCCAAAATATAATAAGACATGAATTAAACTTGATAAAATTACCTTTCTGGATTCAGCACATGCTGTCCAGAAAGTTATCCGGTAATTTCAACACGGAAACTTAACTTCTCAAGAGAATTATTTAATCACAAATTTTGTGATGAAACTATGATATGTTTAGATTAAATCTGAATTTTTTTATAATTTTTGAATAACTTTTGATACATCAAATAATTTTTATAAAATAAAGTGTCACTGATTTTCGGATCAGTGACATACCTCACTTGTAACAGATTTTTGAGATATCAATTCTTGGAATTAGACAGTGATACATATATGGATGCAAACCTAACTCAAAATCCTAACATTTGGAAAAAGATCCACTTAATTTGGATGAGTAATAAGGGAGTTATGGCCTCTACAAGATAGGTGTATGAATCTGTCTTTACTGGACAGATTGCACCATTTTCTTGTAAAATCCATTTAAGTGCTCAAATAATCTCCAAAATTAGTGTTTTCGGACTTTTTAGAAAGCTAACACTCTAAATTAAAGTTTAGAAGCAAAAACCCCCAATTTGGACAAGTGGTTTGAGAGTTGTGCAAGCTAGAAGTGGAGTCCATTTTCTGGACAGATTCTAAAATGAAATGAATACCATTTTATGCTACCAAATGTTGATCATTAGACATGGTTTTTAGATATAAACCATGTCTTCACTCCTCAATACAAAATAAACTAACTTATACATGCATGAACATAACATAATATAAAATGACATTACCACTATTGATAAGCTCTTAATCATGTAGAACTTGAAAAATTCCTTCATAAGAACATTTTTATACTAACACTCATTGAAACAAGAGTCAAAAACTCATATTATATAAATATCAAAGGTAATCCTTCTCATTGTCAAACTTTCAATCACATGCAAGACAACATAAACACTAGCTTAGTGATTTAACACTATTTAGAACTCTTTAATCATATGAGATTGAACAATCTCATCCTAAGAGTTTATTTATACACAAAATTGATACAAATGCATAAATTTCAATCCCACATTATTAAAATTTTGTGGACCAAAAACCATATTTCATAAAATTATCATTTCTTGACAAAATTTCCAAAATAATACACTTGGAAACCCTAGTTTCATTGGAAGATCATTAAATGGTTCATTAGCAAATATATTGATACTAATGCATCCCATTTCACTTCCAAAACTTGGATTGTACAACATTTACATAAAAATATATGAAATATACAACTTTTTGATTATAAACTTGAAAAAAAAAATGGAAGTGTTAAGTGATTACCTTCACAAAAGGAGATGAAGACTTGGATTCTAACTTCAAAATGGTGATGGATTCTTGGTTGGATTTTTGATTCTTAGCAATGAGGAGAAAAGAAGAAGAAAAAAAAATTAAAAATGGTGATGGTGGTGGTGGGTTTTCGGCCGAAGAAGAGAGAGAGGAGAGGGAGAGGAGGTGAGGAGTTGATCTTGAAAATGAGGAGTGTTAATTGGTTTTAATTTGGTTTTTAATTAAAGAAAATAAATAATTAAAATAGGTAGATTTAGGACAAGTGTCTAGTGACTCACCAACACATATAAAAAAATTTTAATTTAATACCATTAATTGAATTACTAGCCTTAAACTATACAATATCAGATATATTTGAGAACCGAAATACCCGATTCTCAATTTTTGCTAAATAAATGACGAATTTGAAAATTTTGCAATGCAAGAGAATTTAATATTCTGATTTTTATAATTTAAGGATTTTGGACTTTTATTTATTTATTTGGCATTTCTGGACAGTGACGGTCAGATACGGAACTGTTCCGGGTTTTTAACGCAACTTCTAAATTTTTCGGGAAACTTTTTATCTTAAAGGCTTTTAATAAAAATTTAAAAGTGACAAAACTTATAAATTAATCTGAGGGTGCTAACCTTAAGATTCAGAATTTGACAGGTGTCACATGTACGGAACTCGCTGACTTCGACTTGCGCGTTATAGAAACTCGCTAACTTCGACTAGCGCATTTTATAAACTCTCTAACTTCGACTAGCGCGTTTGAGACCGAATCTTCAACTTGCGTGTTCTAGCGATGAACGTGCGCGTTTCACGAAATCTGCGCGTTCTTGGGAAGAACTTGCGCGTTTTATGGATCTAGCACATTCTTGAGTTTCCATGCGAGTTCTTCACCTGTTCGATCAAAAATCAAGTAAAACTTGATTTCTGATTCTGCAAAACACACAATTAGTCCACGATAACAACCTGATCAAGATTACAACACTGAATTTTCAAAAGTAACCGAAAATTACAGTGTTTTGTCCGAATTACAGTGTTCGAAGTTACTATTCATGAAACTAACAATTTGATAAAATTGACCATTCTAATGTGCGAATTTGACTATGTGATCTGAACAAATGTTGATCCTTATGATAAAACGTTCACAATCAAATCAATTTCTTGATTTAATTATGCAAAAACATGAAAAATCAAGATCAAACAGTGAAAATGAACCAGTCCGCCAAAAATATTTCAAAAAAAAATTCAAATCTGATCCAAATCTGCTTCTTCTTGTTTGCTCTGATACCAAATGATATAGTCCTCTCAAACCACACACACAAATCAATCAAGAACAATGAAATTCATGGGAAATCACATGTGTATTAATGTCACAAGTGAAAGGGTTACAAGGTTTTCTCTCAAGGGTTCTCTCTCTCAAGAATTACAAATGAGGCTAGTTCTACATAATGAAAGCAAGGAAGACCTATTTATAGGTCAAACAAGAAACAAAGGTAAACTAACAAAAGTCAACATAAAATGATCTAAACTAAAAGACAATAACATAACTAGTACGGTTCTTACAGAATTACTTCTCAGAATTCTGGATTTAAAAGTTACAAATCTAATGAGAAGTGGATTCCTAGATCTAACATACCAGGACCCAAATACCAGTGGGTACCAAAACCTGTCAAATCAATTTTGTAGGTACCACCGATTTAGGGGGAGCAGGAACAATGGCTCTTGAATTATTCAGTTCAAGACTCGGACTTCAAAGTTAAAAGATTACGACTTCTAGACAAAACAGTGTAGGACTCGTTCTTCAAAGTTTAAAGAACAATGGCTTTTGAACAAAATTGCTCAAAACCCGAACTTAAGTGTCAAGATTGTGGCTTCTGATCACATGACAAATCAGGACCCGTTCTTCAATGTTCAGACATGGATATTGTGTAAATATCCAAGGGAAGCTTAATAGACCTAAATCATTTTATCATGAATTGAGGGGATCTTAAATGTAAGTATCTTCTGATCTAAATCTTTGATTATTTGAAAGAAAAACAACTTTCAAGCATGAAAAACAGTTTCTTAAATGTTCAAACCACTTCTCTATTCTCAAAAGATTTCATGAATTAAGAAGTGTGATTTTAAATGTTTTTCAATTTTTGAGCTTTAATGTTTAACTGACCGTGTGTTTCCAAAGATCAATACTTGTGTATTATCTTGTATATTTATTGTAAAGTATTCATACACACCAGTTCAGTATTTTATTTGAATCTATTATTACCGTGTCTCATAACGAACAAATTTTTCGATGGTAATACTTCCATTTCATTTCAAATGTTGTAGAGCATCAATCATAATTTCCAAATTTGTGCTTTCATTGCTAAATTGTTTATATTCGTTCATATAAACAAACTGTCAAGTTCTATAATACCATAACCATTTTATTTGATCTGATTGATACATTGTCAGATTCTAAAAACAATTCTCTTGATTTCATTTCATTCATTCAATATTCTTGTTTTGAGAGATCTTCATTGTTCAATTGCTCAAATTTCATGAGCATATATTTTGACAATGTTATCATACATTCTATGCTTAACTGTTCAAGTTAAACTGTTGATAAACTATTCTTTTTAGGACTTACATGGGATTCATGTGTGAGCTTAAACAGAACTTCCATGGATTCACGTTAACCAGTGTTTCCTACCCAGGAAGTTATCCTTGAGTGATTGAGGGGTGAGGGGTCAAAATCAAAGAGTGGGGGAGATAACTCATCCAGTTGAGTTTTTGTCATTGTGTGGAGCGAAAAAAAGTAAATGAGAGTTTGGTTAGAAGTGAGCTTTAATGTTTAGAAGAATGAGGGTGAGAGAACAGAGTTAAAAGAATATCAGAACTCTGCACCAACCACTTTCTGAGCCGGGCAGCCACATCTACTGATCGGTTCACATTCTTTGGTGACTATCATTGAAAAAAGTAGTGAGCCCATGCCAACTCTTGCAATTACCCCACCAACCACTCGTTTATTTCTTAACAAATAAATGTTTCATTTTCTCTGGGGACGCAGCATATCATCTATCTAGTCTTCACAATTTCAAAAAGAAGGAAAGTTGCCCCACCTTCGCACCTCTTTCATGCACATTGAGTTCGTGTAATATATGTTGTTGTCTCAACAGTTTACACAATTTGAGCCTGATAAATCTTAAGTAGCTTCAATCATTCATACACTTTCACGTACATACAAGGAATACGTTTTCTTGTCATAACATTCATAGAAAATTCCTTTGTGGTTTTTCGATGACTGAATGGAAGCCCTGCGGGAGTGAATATCACAAAAGCTCCTTTCCAATGTACATCTGTTGTACAAAGTGGCTTCGTGCTACTTACAGGCATACTAACTGTTTCATTTATTGAATCTGGGTTACAACGTTAATTATATCTGAATTTGAAAAGATTCGGGTATATACAGTTCATGATTCAGCTACTCAGATCAAAGGGCGGAAAATGTCAAACTTACCATAAAAAGGGGAGATTGTTAGTTTCTTACAAAGGGGAAGATCAAAGACTGTGTTGAAATTGAAGAGTTTTGATGATCATGATGTTCACAATCATCAAAAAGGGGGAGAAGTCTACAAGGATCAATTTCAAAGAATGAAAAGGGACTAATTTTCAAAAGTTTGTTTGGATCAAGAAGATTTAAAAAGATTCTGAAGAAAGACAATTCAAAGACAAATCCAGATGATTCGAGAAAGTTCGTTTTTCTGAAGACTGTTCAGAGATCACAAGTGATGAAGATACATATTTGTCAAAGATCCCTCAAAGTTCTAAAGAAGTTTAAAGAAGTTTCAGAAGTTTAAAGTTTTCAAAGTATTACTCAAGACCTGTTGATTTTCAAAGATACAACGTGTTAAAAGACTTTTCAAGATTCTTCAAAGACTGAAAGACTAAATATTCAATGTCAAATATAAAAGTTGAAGAATCAAGGGCTGAAGACTAGTGTGAAATTGTTTTTTAAATTTTGAATACAAAGGGGGAGAATGTTAGTGTATAAAATTGTATCCAATATTTAGTGTGAAAAGTCAAGTCTAGCAAAGTCAACAAAGTCAAAGTCTAGATAAGTCAATATGAGATTATCTTGTTTAACATTGTGGTTTAGGCATGTGGTTTCATATCTTGGTATAAATAGCTTGTGGTTGTTAGTAATCTTGTAACTCTAAAGCATTGTACTCAATATTGTTAGATTAATGACTAATGCACTTTCTCTCTCTACTCTCTCTCTAGAATAAACATTGTCAAATCTTGATTGAGATTTTGCTTGATTGAATTAGGGAAAATACAATTTCACATACCTTTTTATCCTCTTCTTCATCTGACTCAGCTTCATCCACCATCTTTCCCATTAAGCACAGGTGTGTTGTCTCTTCCTTCTATTCTTGAATTCTTTTCTTGTGTTCAAAGTTCTTAGTTTCCAAAAACTTAACTCTTGATGACATCTGTGATCCTATCATAATTTTCTCAATATGTTCCCATAACAGCTTTCCTGTAGCCTTTTTGCATTCTAACTTGATAGAAATCTCCTTTAAAATCTCCTCGGAAATTCCTTGCAATATAAAAGATCTAGCTAAACAGTCAGCTTGATTTCTTTTTCTTTGCTCGTCTGAGTACATATCAAGTGGTAATGGAAGCTCTTGTTTTTCTCTTTCTCCATTCTTCTTTATAACAGTAAAAACTGTGTGTCCCTGTTTCAAGATTTTAATTGCAAACAAATCAAACAAACAAGATGATCTCAATTACCTGTTTGATTCAATTCTCCAAACTCAAAGATTACAACTTTCTCTCTCTAGAAGTCTCTCTCTCTACAAATTCTCTCTGAAATGTAAACTCAAACTCTAGCCATCTATCTATTAAACAACAAATAAAGGTATTTATACCTACAACTAAAACAACAAGGAAACAAACAAAATACAATACATTACCTTTGACTTTATTACAAAATGACTTTGACTTTTAATGAGAGTTGAGTTTTCCATCTTTGACTTCTTGTACTTTGACCTTCAGTCTTCATGATCTTGTATCTAACAGATATATGCTCTAACAATCTTCCCTTTGGATTCAAGATCATCTCAAAAAGATTTAGCAAATTGTTAAGTCAGATTTTATAGTAATCATTGTATTTATAGACTTGGTCTAATACTGTGTTTAGGATGCTTATTTGTTCTGTATTAGCCAAGGGTATTTAAGTCCCTTGTGGCTTTGTGTTTTATAAGGGATTCACACATACTTTAATACAAACTCATATTTGTGCTTTCAACTCTCTCTCTACTTTCTCTCTCTAAGATTTGGTTTATTTTGGGATTATCAATTGGTATCAGAGCTGTTCTAAATCTGAGAGAATTGAGAAAATTGATTTTTCAAACTGAATTTGTAAACAATTCAGAAAATTTGTTGCATTCGATTTTAATAGTATAACACTTTTGATTCACATCGATTTGCAAGAAAATCAATCTTTGAAGTTCAATTTTGAGATTTATCGAGTTTCTGGAAAGTCGTTTTTGCGTACTGTTGATTACAGGAATTCTTTATTTTGGTGATTTTTGATCGAATTGTTTGATTGAATAGTGTTAGAAAACAGTTTGCGATCACATTTGTGTGCGAAAATTGTCATAAAATTCGGTTTTGTAATCGAATTTTGGAGAAATCTGAGTTTTTTCATCGTTTTGCGCTAGATCCAAAGTTTGCGCTAGTTCATCGAACTTTGCGCCAGTTCATCTCGTCTAGTTCAGGGTTCGACAGTTTTTCATGTAAAACAAGTTTTGCGTCTTCTCATTCTCGCGCAAATCAGTTTTGCGCCATCTACTTATCACGCAAAGAAAGATTCTCATCATCATCAGCTCACTAAAAGTTAAAGTTCTCTCTAACTGAAGTTCGCACAAAGTAAAGTTTGTGCCATCCTTATCTCACGAGAAGTTCAGTTCAGAGTGCGCAAGTGATCTTTTGCGCCACCAGCATCTAGCGCAGAGTTTGTTTTGCGCCACAATCGTCTCGCGCAAATTTCTTTTGCGCCACCATCTGCTCAAGCAAAGTCAGGTTCTCGTCACCTTCATCTCGAGCAAAGTCTAACTTGTTCCAACTTTGTATCACGCAAAGTAAAAGTTCTCGTCATCAACGCTTAACGCAATTCTCAGTTTGCGTCATTCACTGTTCACGCAAATCTCTAGTTTGCGCCAGCCTCTCTGTTTCAGACTTAGCATTTTATGAAGTTTTTCATCTATGGATTCTGCAAAGTTTGCTTTTCAAGCTCAGTTCTACAAAAACGATCTCATGATGTCATTGGGCACAGAAACTCGTCCTCCAGTTCTGGTTGATGAGAATGAGTTCACTCAGTGGCAAGATCGGTTTCTAAATTTCATCGAACGTCAAAAGAACGGAGATGACATGATGAAGATTCTATCTGAAGAACCTTTTGTAAAACCCACTCTGGCTTCGGGATTATCAAAGCTGACCGTTCAGTACACACCCGATGACTTGGTGCAATATAAAGCTGATCGTGATATAAAGGCTAATATGATGCTAGCTTTACCAAATTCTATCTACAGTCGGATTGATTGTTATAAAAAAAATCCTATGCTAATGTGGGCACAACTAGAAAATATTATGCGTGGGTCTACAGTTGCAACACAACTTCGGCATACACGCTACATGAACAACATTGAAGAATTCAAAGCCAAAGATGGGGAGTCATTGAAAAATGTTTATGACAGGTTATGTGTGGTGATAAATGATCTGAGAAAATAAAGTGTAAAACACTGAGCTAGAGAGAAATCTGAAGTTCCTCAATGCTTTGCAACCAGAATGGAATAAATATTGCCACCGATTGAGGAATGATGTAAGGATATCTACCATGCAAATCCAAGAGATGTATAAAATATTGCTGACAGATGAGTGCATTGTCAAGGATAAGAAGGCCAAACTTTACAAGAAAAACAAAAAGACAGTGGACCCAGTTGCACTTCTCACAAGCAAACTGTCTGAACAAGCATTATCCAAGAATGCTTCTGATCGTACAACCGATGATGATGGTGAAGCTCTTCAGAAATCTATGATTCTTATCTCTCAACACTACAACAAAAAGTTCCAGCCTCATTCGGGTTCCAACAATCTTCGTTTCACTTCTGGGTCTAAGAATGTCCAAGTGCCTGAGGCTAAGAAACCTGCTGCATGCTTTAACTGTGAAAAGTCGGGTCACATCGCTAAGGAGTGTCGAGTGAAGAAAGTTCGGGATTCGGCTTATTATCGGAAGAAAATGGAATTGGCCGAAAAGTGAGAGAACGGAACTGCTTTGCAAGCTGAAGAAGAATTCTGGCTGATCACTCAGATGATGAAGCTGATAATGTGGAGACTGCTCATATGTGATTCATCGAAGATGATCAGAGTGATGATGAAGATTCCACTACTGATGAAGATGAGGTACCTTCTGAGTTTGATTTGAAATTTATTTCTTCACATATGCACATTATTATAACTGCTATACATGATCTTCGCTCCAAATTATTATCTGAAATGCATTTAAATATAGAAAAGTCAAATTTGATTGATAAATTACAAATTCTTTGAAAGATGAAAAATCTATTTTGGATCATATAAAAGTCATCTTTCAAAAGAAATTGGATGATTTAGCAAAATCAAATATGACTTATCTTGATTCTTTGACTGATATGACCAAATTAAAATATAATTTTTCAGATAAAATAAATGAGTTGGAAGAAAAATTATATCGAAGGAATCAAACTGAACAAACTATTTATTTGAAAATCCACATTGTTTAAACAATGTTATAACAAAAACCCCCACTTTATATAATTTCGATTATCTAAATCTTGCAAAATATGCTCCTCAATTTGAAATTGAGTGGATGAATGAAAAGCAAGAATTAGAAATTGGAAATGAGAAAATAATGAACAACAAGAAAATGGAAATGCCATTTGTTTATACTCGTGAAAATGCCAAATATTTTCCTGAAAAATCAAAGAAGTCTAGAAAATCTCAAAATGTTTTAAATGTCAATTCTTCCATTAAATCTTCATTACCAACTGATTATATTGATGTATATGCCAATAGCACTAATAAGGAAAATATATCTGTGGTTTCTTATGATTCTAAGAGATATATTCCCCCATTAGTATTAGAGGGCAAAATCATTGATCTTTAAGATAAAATGGAAGAACAAAGTCTTCAAAATGAATTTGAAAATAGTTTATTTCTTTTTATCATGAAATCTAGTTTTGAAGACAAAATCATTTCTCAAAAACAAGACTTTGATGACAAAATAAATTCTGGATTTTCTATCGATTCTAAGGAAAATACTCACAAAGTACAAACAAGTGAAAGTTTGCGCTAGAAGTTGTTAGCGCAAAGTTCAGTATGCGCCACCAGTGGGTCGCGCAAAACGTCTCATGACTTGTGTGTTTTTGAAAATCATGACTCCAAGGCAAGTTCAACAATGATGAATGCTCAGTTTGACTTCTTAGATAAAATTTATTCTTCCAATTCAATTGTTGATGACTCTTTTACGCTAAATGATGATTATTATAAACCAAAACATAAAAGAAATAGGTCAAAGAAGTCAAAGAAACAAGCTAAAGTCATTTCTGACAGTTCTAATTCTTGTGATTCAAATATTTCAGATAGGACTTTGAGCACTCCTACTAAGCAGGTATGGAGGGTCAAGCGGACATCTGATGAATCTACGACTGATGAGGATAGATATGTAGACAAAATTTATAAAAGTGATTCATTTGCTGTTTGTAAGAAAATTTCAAAATACTCAATAAAGCAAATGATTCGAATTTCAAAAGATGTCTCCTATTCATCCTCTAGTTTAAGTTCAGATGATTATGCTTCATCCTCTAATGATGATTCTGTTAATTCATCTGATTATTTTTCTCGTGCTTTCTTTGTTAAATCTAATAAATATTCTCCCTTTAGAACTGCAACTAACAAATATGGACCCAAATTCAAGTGGGTACCAAAATCAAAGATTGATTCTAAGTTGCAGGCACATAATGTCAAGGGGGAGTAAGAGAAAGATGGCTTCTGAGTAATTCAGCTCAGAACCCATACTTCAACAGACTACGACTTCTAAACATATCTGTTTAGGACTCGTTCTTCAATGTTTTTTAGCTTCTGGACAAATGAGAAACTGTGAGTGCATCTACTTTATTCCGCTGCATTTATCTCTGTCTATGATGTTATTCCAATTTTTTCTCATATTTTTTTTTATGAATTTGAGCTATCTGACTTAATACATTGATATGAGACACCAATTCATTTTACACATCTTGTGAAAGAAGGTATTATTGAATTATATTTTGTTCTAAACTAAATATCAATTTGCCGTTTATAAAAAAAAATTGTTTTAAATTTTCTGCTTTCAAATCTCGGCATGATTGAATTTAAAAGTTTAAATCTTTACAAATTTTATTCTATAAAGTAAAAGTTTTACAGTTTTTCTTTCCTTTTGAATAAACTGTGTCTCTAGGATAAATTTTCAAGTTGTTTGTTTATATCGAAGTTTTATATGTTCAACTTTCAAGTCTAACAAAAGTCGAAAAGTCAGCAACATGTTTGAAACTTTTGATACTGTTTTAAAGTTATGTGTTTCGGAATATTTATAGTTTACAATGCTTAGAAAACCTAAAAAGTTAGAATTATGGATTGTAATGAAAATATGGGCTAAGAACTTAGATGTAAAACTGAGTGATTGAGATGAAAATTATATATATAAAATACAGAAATCTCTAAGTTTAAAAGTTTGTACATGTGACCTTTCTGGTTTGGGAAAGTAAGTTCCGTGGGATGCTTGTCATCTGGTCCCCTAAGGTCAATTGATCTGGGGGTGATCGAACCCAAATCCTTCTATAGAATCAGATCGAAAGTCATGTTCTACTGGTATGAATAGGTTTAGGATGTGTCGATGTAGCCTTTCTGGTCTGGGAGAGTAAGTGCCAAGGGGTGCTTGACACCTATTCCCCTAAGGCCAACTGGTCTGGTAGCGGCTGACCCAAATCCTGCAATAGGATCAGATAGAAAGTTATGTTTACGACATGTTTTTTACTTACCAAACTTTTTGATTAAAAGATGCCAATGTACACAAGCTTAAAAGATGCCAAAGAGCACACTCATGTGAAGATGCCAATGTGCACAATGCTAAAAGATGCCAATGAGCACACATCTCATGATACTTGGTGATATGTTTGAGTTGCGATAAACCTATAAATTTGTGAAAGTCTTAATTGTTGACGGCTTAGTGTGAGTACATGCAAAGTTCTCTATTGTATTTTTAGAATTACATTTTTCTTGAAGCTACTCGAAGTTCGCATGCTAGCACACTGAATAGATTGATGAAATTTTTTGAAACTGAACATGTCTTAACTTGATATGCAATGAAACTTGTATTTGTATCCAACAACATACACTTGACTTCATCTGATGGATAAATCTGTGAGATTTTACTGAGTAGAATTTAGTTTGTTTAGTGTTTAACAATTTATACATTTAGTTGTTTCAAAATACATATTCAGTCTATTTTTCTTTCTACATTGATGCTTCGATTATTGTGTTCTCATATCTTTGTAATTTGATCTGTGCATTTTTCAAGGGGGAGTGAATAAGGAAAATATTATGAAAATATCATATTTCATATTTCGAGGGGGAGTATATGATTTTGTATATGAATGCTAAACTTGAATTGTCATATTTAGTGCATTTCTGTAGGGGGAGTCAAAGAGCTTCACAGATGAAATTTTTCAGATTTCAAGTCAGATTTGCGCTAACAGTTGGTAGCGCAAAACTCAACTTTGCGCCACCTTCAGCTAGCGCAAAACTAAGTTTGCGCCACCAACAGTTAGCGCAAACCTACCCTTTTCTCCTTTATTCTGAATTTTGCAGATCTGAAGTTGTCTCGTCTCCAACTTTTGCATGACCAAGTTGATCCAGATCATCAACGTCATGAGGGGGAGAAGTTAAGGGAAAGTTAAAGAGACAAAGAGTTCAAATGTTTATCTGCTGCTCAAGATTCGCTCAAGGTTTTTTTTTTCTCAGCCATACTAGTCCTTCTGTTGTTCCAGCTCCGACCACCACAGTTCATTCAAGTACATTTGAAAGAGGCGCGTCGTTTAGAACATAAGCTGATGAACCGATTGTTCTTTCAAGCTTATTACAAACAGGTCCAGTCTTGTCAAGGCAGCAAAGGCAACATAGTTTGAAAGATGCTGAGAAGAATTTTTTTTTGTCAAGAAGCTTCGCTAAGTCGCTTTAGATGGTCTGTGTTGATTTAGAAGATGAATATCACAGCGCCAATGATTACTAAGGGGGAGATTGTTATGTCAGATTTTATAGTAATCATTGTATTTATAGACTTGGTCTAATACTGTGTTTAGGATGCTTATTTGTTCTGCATTAGCCAAGGGTATTTAAGTCCCTTGTGGCTTTGTGTTTTATAAGGGATTCACGCATACTTTAATACAAACTCATATTTGTGCTTTCAACTCTTTCTCTCTACTTTCTCTCTCTAAGATTTGGTTGATTTTGGGATTATCACAAATCAATCTCCCCTTTAGTTGAATTGAAGAACTTTGAATCTCCCCTTTAATCTCAAACTGAGTACAATCTTCCTCTTTTGGTTGATCTTTAACTTTAATCTCCCCAAAGTCTATCTTCAAGAAATAACAACAATCTCTCCCAAAGATGATAGAAATGATCTTCAAAAATCTCTTCAGATTCATCACAAGACTCTTTCAGACTTCAGAAAGAAATTATCTTCAGATTTAGCTCAGCTTGCATCAGCAAATAATCTTCAAAGAAAATTTCAGAAAATCAGCACATCTTCAAACATCTTTGACTTTGCTTGAACAATCTTTCAACCTTTCAAACTTTGAACTTTGTCTTCTTCAACTCTTTATCCAAACTTTCAAACATTCAAATCTTTGAAATTTCTGATCCAGACATTTCTGTAAATCATCTTCCCCTTTTTGATGAATAGAGCATCTGGTTCATCAAAACTTTCATCAAGAAATGTCTTTGACCATTCTGATCTGTCCAAGAGCCTCTGATTCGTTGCCAATTCGAATAATGTATTCATCTAGATCTTTGCAAATCTAGATAAAATAGGAATGTAACACCTGAATCAACAAATGAATCAGTTAATATACCTGTTAGTAACACGAAGTCACTATGTGTAACTGATACACATAAGAAAGGAGCTTTTTGATGTTCACTCCCCAGGGCTTCCATCCAATCATCGAAACACCATAAAGGAAATTTCTATGAATGTTATGACAAGAAAACAAATTCCTTGTGTGTTCTTGCAAGTGTAGAAAGAATTAAGCATATGATTATTGCTTTTATAAAATGTTCAACATTGTGTAAACCACTGAGACAATAGTAGATAGACATAGACTCAATGTGCATGATTAAAGTGCGAAGGTGTGGCAGACTTCCTTATTTTTCAATATCCATATTTTCAAAATGAAAACCAGATAGCATATGTGCTGCGTCCCCAGAAAAATATTAAACATTTTATTTTTGAGAAGAAAATCAGTGGTTGGTGGGGCTATATCAAGAGTTGGCATGGGCTATTTGCCTGTTTCAATAATGTTCACCAAGAATTGTGAAACATTAGTAATGTGGTTGCCCGACTCAGAAAGTAGTTGGTGCAGAGTTTGATATTATTTTACTCTGATCTCACACCCTTTTTCTTTTAATCATTAAGCTCACATCTAACCAAACTCTCTTTTCCATTTTACCTCAACGCACAACCCACACTCATTTCTTTTCGACTCCTCACACTTAATCACTATGGGTAACTTTTTGGGTAGGAAACACTGGTAATCGTGAATCCATAGAAGTTTCATTTAAGTTCTAGCACAAAGAACCTATATGTTCCTATTAAAACGTATGTTGCTCAATATGGTTTAACTTGAACAGTTAAAACACAAATACAAGTCAGATATGTATATGCTCATAATATAATCATGAAGATTTAAGCATTTTTAAACATGGAAGTATTTTCAAACAAGTATACTGAATGAATGAATATGAATACAAGAGACTTTGTTTGAAAAATCTGACATTGTATGAAAATGATCAGAAATGAATGATATAACAATCAAAGCTTATGGTCTAGAAAAATGGATAGTGTCTATATGAAACAAAAATATAGACATTCTTGAAATGAACGTTTCGAAATGAAATAATGCTCAAAATTCTTTGAAGTACAAGCGGGGTGTCTTACCATCGAAAAATATGTTTCCAATTTGAGACATGGTAAGAACGTGTTGAACAAAAAGTCAAACCGGTGTGTGTGAATACTTGAAAGTATATAGAAAAGATAATACGCAAGTATTTATCTTTGGAGACACACGGTTTGTAATCATGTAAGCACAAATAAATCTTGAAAAACATTTAAAAAATCACACTTCCAATTCATGAAATCTGTTTAAGAATCGAGAAGTGGTTTGAACATTTAAGAACATGTTTTCTATGATTGAAAGTCGTCCTTCTTTCAATCATATATGAGATTAAGATAAGAAATTTAACCTTTATCGTTCAGTCTTAAATCTCATAAAGTCAGCTGAAGTCATAAAGATATGATCTTGATAGTTTCTCTCATTCTGCACAAGTCTCAAAGTCATGTCAAAGCAACTTTATTCACAAATTTATTGAAATGTAAAAGACATAAAGCAGTGAAACAATTATAGTACGAGTTCTGATCTGAAATAATCAAAAGTCATATCCTTACTCCTTTTGTTGTACGCATAAACTCCCCCTAAATTCATGCATCAGAAAAATTTAGCAATAAAATTCTATAAACTCCCCCTCAAAATAATGTTGATCATCTTATAAGGTTGTCTCACTCCCCCTGAGATCATGAACAACATGTTAAAGTGCAGATATCCTTTCAGAAATAATTATAAAGAATTGATGAAAAATTACAATAAAAGAAACTTTAATAGGTAATTACTGATTAGACCTTGAGATTTAGCATACCAAGCTTAGATACAAGAAAATTGAATCTCTTTTCATCTAAAGGTTTGGTAAACAAATCTGCAAGTTGGTAATCAGTTTTTACAAAGTAAAGTTCTATTGTACCTTTTTCTACATTATCTTTTATAAAATGATACCAGACATCAATGTGTTTTGTTTTAGTGTGCTGCACAGGATTAGCTGATATGGCGATAGCGTACTTTGAGTCACAATAGATCGGTATTTTATCAAACTTGAATCGATAGTCTCGAAGTTGTGTTCGCATCCACAAGACTTGAGAGCAGCAACTGGCAGCAACTACATACTCTGCTTCAGCAGTCGATGTGGAAACACATAATTGTTTCTTTGACGCCCATCTAACGAGCTTGTCTCCAAGAAATTGAATGTGACCTGAAGTACTCTTCCTGTTCAGCATGCACCCAGCATGATCTGCGTCTGAGTAAGCAGTTAGTTCAAACCCTGTATCCTTAGGATACCACAGACCAAGATCTGCAGTCCCCTTTAGATATCTAAAAATCCGTTTGACAACAGCCAAATGGGATTCTTTAGGTTCAGCCTGATATCTTGCACACAAGCATGTTGAAAACATTATATTTGGTCTACTTGAAGTAAGATACATTAAAGACCCTAACATACCTCTATAAGTCCTAACATCAACAGCTTTTCCCAAAGGATCAGTGTTAATCTTAGTACCTGGTGCCATTGGGGTTCCAATTGGTTTGCAATTTTCCATTTTGAATTTCCGAAGAATATCAAAAATGTACTTAGATTGATTAATGAAAATCCCCGTTGAAGACTGTTTTACTTGTAATCCGAGAAAAAAATTCATCTATCCCATCATATTCATTTGATAACGTGACACCATGAGATTTGAAAAGTTCTTATAGTATTTAGGATTTGTAGAACCAAATATAATATCATACATATATCTGAATAAGAATGATATCAGCTTTCTCCTTTTTAATAAACAAAGTGGTATCGACTTTACCATTTGAAAAATCTGACTTGACCAAGAATTTAGATAAAACATCGTACCAGGCGCGAGGTGCTTGTTTCAGACCATACAAGGTTTTATCCAAGATGTAGACGTGATTTGGCTTATCTAGATTTAAAAACCCTTCTGGTTGTGAGACGTAGACTTCCTCCTTAAGTATGTCATTTAGAAAGGCAGTCTTCACGTCCATCTGGTAGACAATGAAGTTCTTGTGAGCTGCGTAGGCTAGAAACATATGGATTGCCTCTATACGCGCTACTGAAGAATACGTCTCGTCGTAGTCAATGCCTTCCTCTTGCCTATATCCCTTGGCAACAAGTCTTTCTTTATTCCTTATAACAATACCATCTGCGTCCTTTTTATTTTTGAACACCCATTTAGTGCCAATAACGGTTTTTCCTTCTGGTTTTGGCACTAGTCTCCAGACCTTCAGGGCTTTGAACTAGTTTAACTCTTCATGCATAGCAGACACCCAATCCGAATCAGCTAGAGCTTCTGATACTCGAGTAGGCTCTATTTTGCTGAGGAATGAGTCATGTAGACATTGATTCAAAGTTCCTGACCTAGTTTGCACCGACTTGTTTAGATCTCCAATTACTTGGTGAAGAGAGTGCTCTTTGGTACAGCGATGTTCATGAAGGAGTGGATTAGATGAAGATTGATCATTGTTGTCATCTAAAAATCCACTTTCTAGTTCTTCAGTTTGAACATCATGAGGGAGGGATTCAGTTGAAGTAATTGGTGTAGAAGCTTCAGTAGGTACGGCTTGTTCAGTCTGTTGATTTGTCCTTACATCACATCCTACTGACTCAGCAACTTCTGACTCATCATTAGTAGATACAACTTCAACTATTGGAGTAGGCATTTGAACTGGACTACCTTGTTGAATCGGGGAATTTGATTCAGTAGAAACATCTGTAGTGGTTGGATGATTAATCGTTGAATCTTCAATCTTGTCAACCACAACAGGTTTATTCACATTAGATCCAAGATATTCATCATAAAACAATTCAAATAAAAGATCTAAATCAGATATATGATTAGTAGACGTTGAAGCTTCATCTGATTTTGTTCTTTTCAGGTACAGGTTCTGAACATATTTGCCCAGAAGCTAATACTCCGGTTATCATGGGTTTCGAACTGACTTGTTCAGAAGCCATATCTTCATCTAATGTAACATTTATGCTTTCAATAAC
Organism: Arctium minus; assembly: GCA_954870635.1. Lineage (NCBI taxonomy): Eukaryota > Viridiplantae > Streptophyta > Magnoliopsida > Asterales > Asteraceae > Arctium > Arctium minus. The sequence continues at coordinate 62,441,344 of OX941088.1, read as the reverse complement.
AATCTTCGACTTTTTCAAATATACTCGATATGTAGCATATGTAAAAGAATATCCAATGAAGATGCCCTCATCTGCCTTAGCACTGAACTTGTTCAGACTCTCTCTGTCGTTGAGCACAAAACACTTACAACCAAAAACATGAAAATATTTAATTGTTGATGTTCGGTTGTTGATCAAAGCATACGGAATCTTTTGAAATCTGCGGTGTATCATGTAACGATTTTGAGTGTAGCACGCAGTCGAAATAGCTTCTGCCCACAGAAATAAAGGTAAGTCAGATTGGCTAAGCGTAGTGCGAGCGGCCTCGACTAGCGTTCGATTTCGCCTTTCGACTACTCCATTTTGTTCGGGCGTACGAGCAACAGAGTATTGATGTGATATCCCGACCGATTCGAGATACTCTTCAACAGTTTTGTTTTTGAACTCTGTTCCATTATCAGTTCTGAGAAGATTGACTGGTTTCTACAGATTCACCTGGGTCGTCTTTAGAAATGTAATGAATACTTCGGGCGTCTCATCTTTTGATCGGAGAAATTTGACCCACGTGTATCGCGAATAATTGTCCACGATAACCAACACGTATTTCATTCCACCTAAGCTTTACGTTCGCATCGGACCACAAAGATCCATATGCAACAACTCTAATGGAGAACTGATACTAGGTTCAGGCTTCAGTTTATGTGGAACTCTCTTCATCTTCCCTTTTTCACACGCTGCACACAAGTGTTCTTTTTCATACTTTAGCTCAGGAAGTCCGTTCACTAAATTTCCACTGACCAGCTTGTTTATATAACGAAAATTCAGATGAGATAACCTTCGGTGCCAAAGCCAACTTTGCTGCATTGAAGCTTTTGTCAGTAAGCAAACCTGATTGTCATTCTGAACCTTTGAAAGATTAATGGTGTTGAGATTTGTCTTTCGATTTCCGACTAAGAGTTCTTTGTCGTCTTCAGTACGAACCGAGCAACTCTTAGATTTGAAGTTGACCTCTAACCCTTTGTCGCAGAATTGACCGATACTAAACAGGTTGTGTCCTAAGCCTTCGACATAGCTCAACTTTTTAATCGTTATGTTATCTTGAATGATGTCACCATATCCTAAGATTGGTGAAAATTGATCGTTCCTAAATCGTACATTGCCGCTGAATTTCTCTGTATAATTAGACAATAAAGCTTTTTGCCCGGTCATATGCTTGGAACAACCGCTATCCAAGTACCACATATACTGGGTCTGCAAGAGAAATCAAGAAACAACAATTTTAGGTACCCATTTAAAAACGGGTCCTAACGGATTAGTACAAGATTTGGGCATCCATTTGAATATCGATCCTCTTTTCTTTTGAAAACTTTTGATTTAGAAGAATAAACATGATAAGATCCGAACCAATCATTAGAATTATGATGATAAGCAAAATCATTCCGCTGATAATAATAAGATTTAGTAGTAGTAGGAGATAATCGGAACAATTGCTTAGTAGAATATCACTTGTAATCAGTTTCAAGGTTTTTATTTGTCGAAGCAATAGAACCAACTACATCACACATACTACTAGTTGATCTATTACAGGAACCATCAGTAATTGATTCTGCCTTCTCATCACTCTTCCTTTTAGGTCGCCATTCAGATCTCTCTTCTGGCCTTTTCTTTCTTATATCTGAAACAGAAGATTTGGATTTATTAGAAAAGTCAGATTTCTGAAATTGATTTTTCTTGTGTTTACCAGTGTTATTCTGTTTCTGTGAGCGCTGTTTCTTATGTTTCTTACCCTTTCCATAATAATCAACATTCACAGAAACTGATTCACCAACCTTAGTTGATGATTCACCTTTTTCATGAACACTTGGTAAAACTTGTCCATTTATCACAAAATTAGAATGATTTGGAAGTGGAGAATTAAAGTCAAACATATCAATTTTCTCTATACACCCTTCATCAGAATTTAGAAAATCATTTGCAGACTCAAATAAATGATCAAAAACAGTCTCAGAAGTTTGAAGTACTTTAGAAGATGGAGAACACATTTAGATTTAAAATGAAAATCTGTGTTTATTAATACTGTAGAAAATACATCTTGAGTTAAATCATTCAAATTTCTTTCATCAGATAAAATATATTCTAATTCAATTATTTTGCTTTCTAAGACGAGTGGAGGTACATAAATTTTAGCTTGAACACATTTTGCCTCCATCTCAGTCGAAGAATAACTAGCAAAATAATCATTTGAAAGAAATTTTGATGTTTTAGAAAGATAACTATCATTCAATCTTTCATAACATAATGGTAGTCGCATTTTCTTTAAATTTATTCTTTTCTCATCTTCTTTGTCCTCAACTTATTTTGATGCTATGGTAATAAATTTGGGTTTCAAATGAGGATGTTCATTAGCAGCATACATATAATTTGCATTATATATACCTGGCTGTTTTCTGATAGCTTTTTCTAGATAATGAGGATTATCATAACCTATTCCCCATTTTTCTTTAAAATCAGCTTCTTCATTAGGTGTATTCAAGAAAATCGTTTGATCGGTTTGGCCTCTAATATATAGTTTTGGTTCCAGACCATTTACCTTTTTCTCTAAAGTCTTGTTTTCAACCTGTAGTTTAAACGATTTTAGAACACATTCTTGTTTTTCAGAATCAAACTTAGACAATTGTTTTTGCAATTCAGAAATCTTACATTCAAAACAATCTTTTTCATTTTTAAAAACAGAATCATATTTGTTCTCAATAACTGATTTATTCAGTTCAAAGATTTGTTGATTTCTCCTAGCAACTCGGTCTTTTTCCTTTTTCAGTTTGGATTGAAGGTCTTCAAGTTCGACCATCATGGCTTCCATTTTCGTCATGAAATCTTTTTCAGTTAAGGTTATTACCTCATCAGCATTCTCATCATCAGAACCATCATCTTTAACTTCTTTTCCCATCAAGCATAAATGAGCAGTCTCTTCTTGTTCTTCGTCCTCATCAGAATGATCCAACCAGTATTCATCTTCAGCCATTAATGCCATGCCAGCTTCTTGTTGCTTGGCCAAAAGCATTATGTTCTGATAATACTCTGAGTTACGAACCTTTGGCTTCCGACAATCTTTTGCATAATGTCCGAACATGCCACAGTTATAGCATTTAATCAGATCATTAGCCGTCTTCTCAGTACTTGTGTAATCATTCAAATATTTCTTCTTTTCTTCCGACTTTTTCTCAACAATTATGTTTCCTTCCACTTTTTCTCTATGCTCGTGGTTCTTTGAACTTGATGAAGAATATCTTTGAGAATTAGACCCTGGTTTCTTGTAAAACTTTTTCTGGAACGCTCAGGTCAGTAACAACCTTGCTTGTTTAAGACTTTCTCCATCATCTCCATCAGATTCAGACTCTGATTCAGAACTGAAAACGACTGTCTTCTTCTCTTTCTTTTCTTTCTCTTTCTCTCCAGCCACTAATGAAATAGGATCTGGTACTTTCTCAACCTTCTTTTTCTAAGCTCTTTTCTCTTCCACCTCCTCTTCATTCTGTCGTAATGTCTCATACACCTCATGCAATGGAATATCACTAAGATCCTTCATTTGTTTCATCATGCGCGTATGCTTCTTCCATTCGGGTTGCAGAATGCTCAGAAACTTGACATTGTTCTTAATCTGCTTCTTTGTAACCTTGGTCTTTGACAGTTCATTCAGAAGCAGGACAAACCGTTCATAGGTGTCTTCTAAGCTCTCATTCTCTTTTGCTTTAAACTCTTCGTAGTTGTTTATGCAATTGGCTACCTTCATTGGATTTCCAACTTTTGAACCCATCATCATCTTCTGAAGTTGATCCCACATAGATTTGGCAATTGCATTGTAGCTGTCTATTTTCACAAAGATCTCATTGGTGATGCTTTGTAAAAGCAAAGATCTGGCAGTTTTATCAGCATCAACCCGATTCTTTTGCTCATCAGAGAATTTTGCATATCCCTTCTCAATTCTCTTTGATTTCGGAGCTCCATCTGAATCATTACCTTCAGTAGGAATCTCCTCAAAAACTGTTGGCATTGGACCTTATGTAATAGATATCAGAATGTTCTTTCCATTCTTTTGCCGATCAATAAAATCGTGAAATCTATCTTTCCATTGCTCATATTCCCCTTTGAACAACACCGGGGGCTTGACATCAGTTCTAATCGAGAGAGCGTCTCTTGAAGTCATCCTGTTTAATACAAAATAAGCAATAAGAAACTTGAAATTGACCGTTAGTCTAAATGAAATCACAAAAAAAATTGACTAAGTATTGAAACTCGCAAAGCACAAAAAAATGCTTGAAACTCGCATACGCTGAAACTCACAAACCACTATTTACTGAGAAACTCACAGGCTTAAGCGTGCGTGTTTGTGAAACTCGGAAGCAAAGGGTTGTGCGTTTTGACAAACTCGCAGACTGAAAGAATCACTGAAACTCGCAGATACCAGTGTGCGCTTTTCCTGAACTCGCAAATGCATACTTGCACGTTTTAACAAACTCGCAGATCACTATTCCGAAGAAACTCGCAAACTTAATCTTGCGCGTTTGGAGAACTCGCAAAGGACTACTTGCGCGTTTTATAGAACTCGCAAGCCAAACTCGCAGAAGGAAACTCGCAATGATTGCGTGTTTCAACACATAGAATTTTTTTTGAAGATTTCAAACTCGTAGACTTCGAATTGCGCGTTTCACGAACTCGCAGATAACCCTCTGCGCGATTCTGGCCAAAATCAATATCCTTCGGCTTGCGCGTTCTTCCAGATGAAGCTTGCGCGTTTCGTAGATGTTGCGCGTTCTTTAAGAACTTGCGCGTTTGATGAATCTTGCGTGTTCTTGGAGTTTTCTTGCGTGTTCTTTGCCTTTTCGAAGAAACCAATATGATTCGACTAAAAACCTATCTAAAATTCAGATTTCGACCTGAAACTTTGAACGAATGATCACTTATACATCTAGAGCTAAAATTTAGCACTGAAATTCAATACAAAACACTTAAAGTACAAATCGATCTATAGAACAGTGATTGTCCCTGAAAGATCAAGTTTCTTATCACAATAACAGATATATATTCACAAACAAGAGTGTTAGGACTGAAAGTCCTATGTGTTGAAAGTGGAATAAAATATTTATAAGCGTGCATAATGTAATTAATTAATAGTTGTTTTGTTAGATGGGCCCAAGCCCATAAGCCCATTAGTCCTTGTAAGCCTAAGTATATAAAGGCTTTTCTAGTTCATTTATTTAGTTCGGAAGGTTAGACATTCATGTTTCATTAGACAGTTTTAGAGTTTAGTCTCATAATTTCCAGATCTCTAGTCAATAGGTTTACTTTTCTCTGATCAGAAATTTTTTCTGTAAACCTGTAACCCTTTGTTTTCATATTAATCATATGACTAGAGGTTGTGGCTATTCTATTGTTCTACATTGATTATAATCTGATTGCACTGTACTGGGATCTACAATTGGTATCAGATAAAAGAGACTGAAGGTTTGATCCAGAAAAGGTTTGTTTAAAACTCTTTATTATTTTTTTTTCTGTCGATTATTAGTGTCTGTTTTTGGTTTTAGTTGGTCTATTATTTGGTAATTTGTTTATCTGAAAAATTGATTTTTTAGTAACAGTAGTCGATCGATCTATTTATTGAAAATATTTTGATTATCGGTAGATTTTTCTGGAAAATCAGTCTGGGTTTATCGGTTCACTGTTGACTGAGTTCAATTGATATCTTTATCGGTCGAATTGTTAGTGTCTAAATCTGCTAATCGGTCCTGTTTACTGTGTATCGATCTGCAAAGTTGTTGATTTTCTGGGTTAATTAAGTCGATTGTTCTTGATATTGATCGTGTTTATCGGTGTGTTCTTCGTGTTTATCGGGCATTTGAGTCTATCTATTTATCTGTACCCTGCTTTACCGGTCAATCCTATCAACCGATACCTTATTGTCCTCGACTGGTACCCTCCTTTACCGGTCCATCCATTCGACCGATATCTTGTTGACACCGGTCGACCAATATTTTGTTTAACCGGTGTGAGTGTTGACCGATAATTCTTTTCTCGACAGATTTTCTTGGTTTGCGCCTTTGCCTTCTCACGAAAACCGCGTGTTTGCGCCATAAGCTTATCGCAAAAACCCCTCTTTGCGCCAGTGCCTACTCGCGCAAAGCGGACCTTGCGCCACCCGTTGGTCGCGCGAACTTTACTTTGCACCACCCTCGAGTAGCGAAAACCTTTTCGACCGGTACTCTATTTCGACCGGTACATTTGTCGACCGGTAATTTTGGTCGACCGGTACCTTTGTGGACCGGTATCTCGTCTCGACCGGTCTCTCGTCTCGACCGGACTTTGGTTCGACCGGACTTGTCTTGCGCCATAAGTTCCTCGCGCAAAGCTTACTTTGTGCCACCCTTTGGTCGCGCCAATCTCACTTCGCGCGATACGAACCTTGCGCAAACCTATATATATCCATATTGTTTTATTTTTGGATCATCCTGCTTGTCTCACGATCATTACAGTGCAGTTGAGATTAAATTTAATCCCGTTCAAGTTTCATCTCTCTTCAAAGCCGGAGCGAATAAATTTTATTCAAAACGATCAAAATGGTGTGCCCACCAAGTCTGCGGTCCAAAAGAGATTATGAACGGTGGAAAGCTGATTTTTTGTATTTTGTAGATGAACATGAGGTGGGTCTCTATATCAGATTATCATTGATGAAAGGAGAGATGCAATCCCAAATACAGACAGAAGCTTCTCCTGTGGAAAAGGAGAAAAGAGAGAGCGCTAATAATTTAGCCCGAAATTATATGACTGACAGTCTTTCTTGTGAACTTTTTCGTGACATTTTGAGTGAAATTTATAGTCAAATAAATAATTACAAAATGACAGGAAAAGAGTTATAGGATTGTACTGAATGGTTGATGCTAGGGCCAAAGAGTTTATTGAAAGGAAGAGAATTGGAAGCTGAGAAATCTGAGATAAAAGGAAAGAATTCTATTTTGGAAGCTAAAACTCAGCAAACAGTCTCTCTTGAAAGTTATGAGGAAAAGATCTTTGAACTGAAAGATGCAAATGTCAATCTTCAAATGAAATTATCTGATTTGGAGCAAAAGCATGCTAAAGATAAATCCGAGTTTGAAAAATCGTTCGCAAAAAAGTTCTTAGATTTTTCGAGAAAATGTGCTGATGAGAAGAAAGAAGTTGAGCTGAATTGCATAAAACTATCTTAGCAAGTTTCTGATTTTCAGAAAGTAATCATTCTTGAAATGGAGAAGTTTTCCAAAGAGAAGAAGGCCATTGAACAAAAGAATGTTGGTTTCTTCAAAGAAATATCCGGCCAGAGAAACAATGCTGAGAAGGGATTTGAAGAAGAGAGAAGCATGTTTGAGACGGAGATCAAAAAGCTTACTGCCAAGTTATCTGAACTATCTGAGAAGGCACTAAGAGAGCAGAAAACGAAGTCTGAGTTCACGAAGAAGAATGACCTGCTTGTTAAAGAAAGTGACAACTTTGCTTCGACGATTAAAGTGCTTGAAAAGACTGTGTCAAGTTCAAATCAGAAACTTGTCTCTTCACAAAGGTCAATTAAATCCTCTAATCAGATTCGTAAAACTAACCTTTTCTATGATAGCAATATAGATGGTTCAGGTACACATCAAAGAAGAAGGAGATACAAAGAAGAAGAACTGGTCTGGAAGAAAAAACCAGTTGAAGATGAGCTGAAAGAAAGAGAATCATGTGTACACGCGTCTAATGCCGAAAGGAACAATGTGCGTGAAGGTAAACCTGATCATATATACTCAAGAGATCAATTACTCAGGTTGTCAGGTAACAAATACCATTATTCTTATTGTCGTACACATGATCACATTCGCAAAACCAATGATCATTTTTGGTATGGTTCTTATTCTATTTCCCCTACAAGAACTGCAACTAACATTCATGGACCCAAATACTAGTGGGTACCAAAACCGAAAACTGATTCTGTTTTGCAGGCACCAACTGTCAAGGGGGAGTAGAAGAACAATGGCTTCTAAGTAAATCAGCTTAGAACCCGGACTTCAACGAAGTTTGGCTTCTGATTACAACCGATCAGGACCCGTTCTTCAACGTTCAGACTTTGATATAGTGCAAATATCCAGGGGGAGCTTAAAAGACCTAAATCATTCAATCATGATTTGAGGGGGAGCTTAAAAGGTAAATATCTTCTAATCTAGATCTCTGATTGTTTGAAAGAAGAACAACTTTCGAACATGAAAAACGTTTTCTTAAATGTTCAAACCACTTCTCTATTCTCAAAAGATTTCCTGAATTTAGAAGTGTGATTTTAAATGTTTTTCAAATTTTGAGCGTTAATGTTTAACTGACCGTGTGTGTCTAAAGATCAATACTTGTGTATTATATTGTCTATATACTGTCAAGTATTCACCCACACCGGGTCAGTACTTATTTGAAATTGTTATTACCATGTCTCATAACGAACCAGTTTTTCGATGGTAATACCCCCGTTTGAAATTCAATGTTCTTGAGCATCAATCATAATTTCTATTCTTGTGCTTTCATTGCTAAACTGTTTATATTATTTCATATAAACAACATCTCCAGTTCTTTGATATCCTAACCATTTTATTTTATCTGATTGATACATTGTCAGATTCTCAAAACAATTCTCTTGATTTCATTTCATTCATTCAATATTCTTGTTTTGAGAAATCTTCAAAGTTCAAACGCTCAAATTTCATTCACATTTTTAAATGAGCACAAAATTTTGTCAGTGTTATCTTATATGTGCTTAACTGGTCAAGTTAAACTGTTGAGCATATATTCTTTATAGGAATTACATGGGATTTGTGAGTGAGTTTAAATAGAACTTCCATAGATTCACGTAAACCAGTGTTTCCTACCCCGAAAGTTATCCTAGAGTGATTGAGGGGTGAGGGGTCATAAATCAAAGAGTGGGGGAGATAACTCATCCGGTTGAGTTTTTCTCATTGGGCTGAGAGGAAAAATGAAAAAGAGAGTTTGGTTAGAAGTGAGCTTTATTGTTAAAAAGAAAGAGGGTGTGAGAAAAGAGTTAAAAGAATATCAGAACTCTGCACCAACCACTTTCTGAGCCGGGCAGCCACATCTACTGATTGGTTCACATTTTTTGGTGACCATCATTGAAAAAGGCAGTGAGCCCATGCCAACTCTTGCAATTACCCCACCAGCCACTCATTTCTTTCTTAACAAAGAAATGTTTCATTTTCTTTAGGGACGCAGCATATATGCTATCTAATCTTCACTCGGAAGATTTAGATATTGAAAAAGAAGGAAAGTTTCCCCACCTTCGTACCTCTTTCATGCACGTTGAGTCTGTGTAATATATGTTGTTGTCTCAACAGTTTACACAATTTGAGCCTGATCAAGCTAAGTAGCTTCAATCATTCATACACTTGCACGAGCACACAAGGAATGAGTTTTCTTGTCATAACATTCATAGAAAATTCCTTTGTGATTTTTCAATGATTGAATGGAAGCCCTGGGGAGTGAACATCACAAAAACTCCTTTCCAATGTACATATGTTGTACAAAGTGGCTTCGTGCTACTTACAGGCATACTAACTGTATCATTTGTTGATTCCATTTTACCATTCCTAATATATCTGAATTTGAAAAGATTCGGATATATACATTTCATGAATTGGCGGATACTCAGATCACCGGTGGGAGAATGTCAAATTATCATAAAGGGGAGATCAAAGAAAGTGCTGAAATTAAAGAAGTTTTGGTGATCATGATGTTCACAATCATCAAAAACGGGGAGAGTTGTACAAAGTTCAATTTCAAAGTTATAATAGATTGAATTTCTGAATGAAGATTTTCTGAATGAAGATGATTTGTGAAAGTTTGTATTTCTGAAGACAGTCTAGAGATCTACGAGATGAAGATATGAGTTTAATGTTGTTTCAATATTCAAAGAGATGAAGATTTCAAAGATTGTATTTCTTCTATCCCGTATATATGGTGTTTGCTATAAGTTGATTCCTCCTACGAGCTGATTGAAACAAGTTATTGAGCTGAAAGTTTATTCAACTCGTGGTTCAAAGACAGATTCTTTGTTTTTAAATTGAAGTTGCACCGTGGAATGTCAAGTAACTCTCACATTATTTTTCTTGTGTTCTGATCTGATGTGATTGAGTTTCTACAGTTAAAAGTTGCGTGATAGTGCATTCAGTCGAGGCTATTGTACATTGAATCTGGTTACAAAGTTGAAACTATGAATACCAAGAGCTTTATTCAAGGGGGAGCGTGGAAAGTCATGAAGACATGCAACACCAAAGTTCTTCAAAGATTCAAGAGGGAAAGAAGATCAAGGCCTGAAGTTTTTCAAGTTATTAAATGTTTTATTCAACTTTAGGGGGAGATTGTTAGGACTGAAAGTCCTATGTGTTGAAAGTGGAATAAAGTATTTATAAGTGTGCATAATGTAATTAATTAATAGTTGTTTTGTTAGATGGGCCCAAGCTCATAAGCCCATTAGGCCTTGTAAGCCTAAGTATATAAAGGCTTTTCTAGTTCATTTATTTAGTTCGGAAGGTTAGACATTCATGTTTCATTAGACAGTTTTAGAGTTTAGTCTCATAATTTCCAGATCTCTAGTCAATAGGTTTACTTTTCTCTGATCAGAAATTCTTTCTGTAAACCTGTAACCCTTTGATTTCATATTAATCATATGACTAGAGGTTTTGGCTATTCTATTGTTCTACATTGATTATTATCTGATTGCACTATACTGGGATCTACAAAGAGATTAATCAAACCTGTTTTAGATATTCAATCCAAACGATTACAAAGGTTTTCTCTCTTGAGAGGATTTTCTCTCTCTAAGCTCTCTATCTCTCTCTACTATTAAATGTGGCGGTTGATGATATTCTAATTTGGCACACCCCTTCTCTTTCAACGCTAGAGCCTAGAATAGGTCATATACCTATTTAGAGAAAAAGATAAAAACACGGAGATACAAGAAAATAACTTTAATTATTTATTACAAAGGACCTAGACTTTTGTTGAGAATGACTTTTCAACATTGACTTCTTGAATATTTCATCTTCAATCTTCATGATCTTGAATACAATAAATCTGTGATCTAACAATCTCCCCCTTTGGATCAAGATCATTACTAAAAGGATTTAGCAAATCAAACTTTTCTTTAAGCTCAGAAGATGCAATCTCCCTCTTTGTTTTCAAAATATAACAATCTCTCCAAAAGACGAAAATAAAATCTCTTTCAGATGATGGAAAGAAGTTATCTCCAGTTTCAGCTCAGAATGCTTTAGCAAAGTATCTTCAAAGAAAAAATTATCTCAATTCACCATATCTTCAGAAAACTTTCTCTAAACTTGTATTCTCCCATTTCATGGTTAACGCTTCTCTTTTCAAAACTTTTAATGAACATTTCTTCAAACATTATGTTCTCCCCCTTTTTGATGAATAGAGCAACAACATCATCAAAACTTCTTCCAAGAAATGTCGTTGACCATTCTGATCTGTTCAAGAGCCTCTGATTCTTTGCTAATTCGAACAATGTATTCATCCAGATCTTTTCAAATCTAGACAAAATAGGAATGTAACACCTGAATCAACAAATGAATCAGTTAATATGTCTGTCAGTAACACTAAGTCACTGTGTGTAACGAATACACATTGGAAAGGATCTTTTTGATGTTCACTCCCCCAGGGCATCCATCCAATCATCGAAACACCACAAAGGCAATTTCTATGAACGTTATGACAAGAAAACGAATTCTTTGTGTGTTCGTACAAGTGATAGAAAGAATTAAACACGGATAATTGCTTATAAAGGTTCAACATTGTGTAAACCACTGAGACAACAGTAGATAAACACATACTCAATGTGCATGATCGAAGTGCGAAGGTGGGGCAGACTTTCTTCTTTTCAATATCCAGATTTTCCAAATGAAAATCAGATAGTAAATGTGTTGCTTCCCCTTTGAAAAATGAAACATTTTCTTGTTGAGAAGAAAATGAGTGGCTGGTGGGGTTAATGTCAAGAGTTGGCATGGGCTAGTTGCCTTTTTCAATATTGTTCACCAAAGAATTGTGAAACATTAGAATTGTGGTTGCCCGACTCAGGAAGTAGTTGGTGCAGAGTTTAATATTCTTTTACTCTACTCTCACACCCTCTTTCTTTTTATTATTAAGCTCACATCTAACCAAACTCTCATTTACATTTTACCTCATCATACATCCAACACTCATTTCTTTTGGACTGCTCACACTCAATCACTAAGGATTAACTTCTTGGGTAGGAAACATTGTTTAACATGAATCCATCGAAGTTTCAATTAAGTCCTAGCACAAAGATCCCATGTTTTTCCTAGAAAGCATGCGTTGCTTAGATGATTTAACTTTATCAGTTAAAGCGCAAATACAAGTCAGATGTAGGTATGCTCAGAATATTATCATGCAGATTTGAGCATATGGAACATTGAAGTATTTTCAAACAAGTAAATTGAATGAATGAACAAGAATGCAAGAGACTTGTTTGAAAATCTGACATTGTATGAAAATGATCAGAAATGATATAGCAATCAAGGCTTATGGTCAAGAATAATGGATATTATCTATACGAAACAAAAATAAGACATTCTTGAAATGATGTTTCGAAATGAAATGACGCTCAAAATTTCTTTGAGTTACAAGCGGGGTGTATCACCATCGAAAAATTGGTCAATATGAGACATGGTGATAACTTAATCAACAAAAGAATTAAACCGGTGTGTGTGAATACTTGAAAGTATATAGACAAGATAATACGCAAGTATATATCTTTAGAAACACACAGTTTGTTAAGCATTGAAGCACAAATAAAGATGAAAACATTTAAAATCACACTTCCAGTTCATGAAATCTGTTTAATAATCGGGAAGTGGTTTGAACATTTAAGAACAATGTTTTCTATGATTGAAAGTTGTCCTTCTTTCAACCATATATGAGATGAAGATAAAGATTTATACCTTGTACGAGCAATCTTACATCTCATGAAGTCGAGCTTAAAGTCATAAAGATATGATCTTGTAAGCATCTCTCAAACTGCAAAAGTCTTAAGGTCATAGTCAAAGCAACTTTATTCACAGGAATTAAAATGACATAAAGCAGTAAAACAATTAAAAGTACGAGTTCTGATCTGAAGTAATCAAAAGTCATCAACTTTACTCCCCCTGAAATTATGAATCAAAAAAAATTATTGTTATCCCAGTTTAATCTAGTTGGTAAATAATCAATCAAGTAATCAAGCAACACAATAATAATCAAGAGATAATAAGATTAACAAAACGTACCAATCCCTTGAATAAACAATGAAACCCTTGAGTGTTCTTGATACCCTTTGAATACAGAGAAAATACGGCTAACTATTTAGAAAATTATCAGAGTTCTAACCTAAAACTAAACTAATCATAACTTTAAATACCTAAGCCTTATGGGCTTTAATCATAATGGGCTTTCAAATGGGCTTGGGCCCAATAGCTTAATAACTATTAACTTATTACATAATAAACCCTCTAAATGACTTTAGCACAATTGCAGTTTAAACCCTTAACTTTAACTTTAATCTTGAATACAATTTATGATCCAACAATCTCCCCCTTTGGATTCAAGATTAAAAAAAAAAATTGCAATTATCTTCGGGTCTTCACTTTTCTTCAGATATGTCGTTGATAGCTTCAAAACTTCAAAACTTGATATCTTTAAATAATCTTCAAATCTTTAAAATTTTGAAAATCTTCAGATCTTCAGATTGTATTCTCCCTTTTTGTATCTTCTCCCCCTTTTTGATGAGTGGTGAGAATCATCATCATCAAAACTTGGCAAAACAATCTCCCCCATTGTGTATGATCACTTAAGCACAGTCTTCATCATATAACGAGCCCTGTTTAGAAATAAGAGCAGTCTCTCCAAATGGAAAGAGTGATTATTTCAATCTTTTCAGATAAAAATAAAAAGTAGTAACCATTCAAATCTTTTCAAATTCAAACAGTTAATAAGTGTAACCCTGAATCAACAAATGACTCAGTTAGAATGCCTGTCAATGACACAAAGTTACTATATAAGGAGATGGTTTGATGTAGACTCCCCAGGTCTTCCATTCAATCATCGAATAACACATGGTTATCTATGAACGTTCTGACAGAAAACAAATTTATGTGTGTTCGTGCATGTGTATGAAAGAAATTAAGCATAGAGGATTGCTTTTCAATTTAGGCTCAAAGTATGTAAACTTGTTGAGACAGCAACAAATTATACAAAGACTCAATGTGCATGAGAAAGAGTTCGAAGGTGGGGCAACTTTCCTTCTTTTTCAATATTAGTATCTTCCAAATGAAGAACCAATAGCGTATGTGCTGCTTCCCCAGAAAATGTGAAACATTCTCTTTTTGAGAAAAGAATGAGTAGCTGGTGGGGTTGTATGCAAGAGATGGCATGGGCTAGTTGCCTATTTCAATGATGGTCACCAAAGAATGTGATCCAATCAGATTATGTGGCTGCCCGACTCAAAAAGTAGTTTGGTGCAGAGTTTAATATTCTTTTACTCTGTTCTCTCACCCTCTTTCTTTTAATGCTCACGTCTAACCAATCTCTCTTTTCCATTGTACCTCTTCACACACCATCACTCAATTCTTTTGACCCTTTTCCCCTCAACCACTCAGGGAATACTTCCTGGGTAGGAAACACTGGTTATCGTGAATCCATGGTAGTTATATTAAGCTCACACACTGAATCCCATGTATTTTCCTAAAAGAACATGTTGTTCAACATGTTATTGTACATGTAAGCACAAATACCACTTGTTACATGAAGAATATAATATTCGGAGATGTCAAAACAAAAGATGTTTGACGATGCAATTCTCCCCCTCAAACTAAAACAGTTTGACAATTAAGCTCATAGGAGTTTTGTCATGAAGAACAATATGTTGAAGAATAAAAAACGAATGTTGTTTATATGAACAATATATAAACATATTTTCAATGAAAGCACATGAAATGACGTTTGATTCAATCAACAGTGAATACAAATAACGTGAGTATTACCATAGAAAGATTTAACTTTTGATACATGGTAATAACAAAGTCAAATAGAATGTTCTGAACCATTAAGTGTATGAATACTTGACAAAGTTTATTGACAAGATAAAACACAAGTATTTATCTTTAAGAACACACGGTCAGATAAGCATTTAAGTATCCAAAAATCTGTTAATATCACAGATATTCTCCCCCTTAAATCACTATAAGGAAATAAAGCATATAAAAAATAGATAGAGCACTGAAGTGCGGGTTCTAATCCGATGTGATTAGAAGCCATAGTCACTTGAACCAACCTGCATAAGTGAAAGAAACAATGGTAATCATTTATGAAAATGATTCCTTTCTCGTTAACAACAGTTGGAAAATAACACACTATCAAGATTTGGAATACTCCCCCTTGAATCATGAGTAAGGTTTAAGACATGTTCAACATACCAAGTTTGCTGATTAGAAATTGAAATCGCTTTTCATCCAATGGCTTGGTGAAAAGATCAGCTAACTGGAAGTCAGTTTGAACAAAGTGCATTTCAATAATACCTTTTTCTACATGATCCTTGATGAAATGATAGCGTACATCTATATGCTTGGTCTTCGAGTGTTGTACCGGATTAGCAGTTATAGATATTGCACTCTTCGAATCACAATAAATCGGAACGCGTTTGTAGTTGTATCCAAAGTCCCTTAACTGTGTCGTCATCCAGATGACTTGAGAACAGCAGCTAGCAGCAGCTACATACTCAGCCTCGGCAGTGGATGTTGAAACACAGTTTTGTTTCTTTGAAGTCCAACTCACAAGTTTGTCACCTATGAATTGACATGATCCAGAGGTGCTTTTCCGGTCTAGCTTACAACCTGCATGATCAGCATTTGTAAAGGCAGTTAGTTCAAAACGAGAATCCTTTGGATACCAAAGGCCTAGATTAGGAGAACCTTTGAGATATTTAAGGATTCGCTTAACAGCAGTTAAGTGCGACTCTTTAGGATTAGACTGATATCTCGCACAAAAACATGTGGTAAACATTATATCCGGGCAACTGGCAGTCAGATAAAGTAAGGATCCAATCATGCTACGATACACCTTTTGATCAACAGGCTTCCCGGAGGGATCCGCGTCTAAGAGTGTACCAGTAGCCATTGGTGTTTTCATGACTGAACTATCTGACATATTGAACTTTTTCAAAATATCTTTTATATATTTAGCTTGATTAATAAATATGCCTTCAGGTAATTGCTTTACTTGTAGACCAAGAAAGAAATTTAATTCACCCATCATCGACATCTCAAACTTTGTTTCCATTATCTTTGAAAAGTTCTTACAAAATTTTGGATTTGTCGACCCAAATATTATGTCGTCAACATAAATCTGAATAAGAATCAAGTCATCACCTTGCCTTTTAAGAAATAAGGTTGTATCTACTGTACCTTTCTTGAAACCAGAAGCAAGTAGAAATTTAGTGAGAGTTTCATACCAGGCTCGCGGTGCTTGTTTAAGACCATAAAGCGCTTTGTCTAAAACATAGACATGATCAGGGTGATGAGAATCAACGAAACCTTCAGGTTGAGCCACGTAGACCTCCTCATGCAGAACGCCGTTCAGGAAAGCCGACTTTACATCCATCTGATAGACTGTAAAGTTTTTGTACGCTGCATAGGCTAGAAAGATTCTGATGGCTTCGATCCTTGCAACCGGGGCGAATGTTTCATCATAGTCAATGCCCTCTTGTTGACAATACCCTTTGGCGACCAAACGAGCTTTGTTTCTCACGACTACTCTAGCTTCGTCTTTCTTATTTCTGAACACCCACTTTGTTCCAATAACGGATTTACCTTTAGGTAGTGGGATCAAGCGCCATACCTTGTTCATTTCGAATTGTAGAAGCTCGTCTTGCATAGCAGAAATCCAGAAAGGATCACGTAGAGCTTTAGCCGCTTTCTTTGGCTCTAAGGAAGCTTGAAAACATGCAGAAGTTAGCTGTTGCAGATCTTGTTGTGACACCAGATTGTACGTCACCTATCACATTTTCCAGGGGATGATCCTTAGTCCAACGATGTGTGCTTGGTAGTGCATCAACTGCTTGTTGCGTATTTGATGCATCGTTGTCATCTTGTACGACAGGTTGCTCCACAGATGTACTAGGGACATCTTGTACTTGTGTTTCTGACACTGAAGCTTCTGGACTAGCGGTTGAAGTGCTCGGGACTTCGTTTCCAGATGAACTATCTGTGGAGACAGATTCAGTATTAGTAGAGTCAGAAACTAACGGTGTAGTTGTACCTGATGGAGTTGAAGTGTCAGTGACTTCGTCGGAAGGTCCAGGCATGTCTTCAGATATAGTAGGGACCTCCGAGTTTATACCACTTGTTATTGATGTTGATATGCCTTTTTCAAAATCTGCACATATATCATCAAAGGCATCAATAAACAATAAATCTAACTCAGATGAAGTAGAGTTAGAGTTTGAAGAAGATGATCCTGTTATAGCTGGTTCTATTCTTGCTTGAATAGAAGCTTTATCGTTAAGACCGAGTTCTGAACTGTTGTGTCCAGAAGTCCTTGTTGAATTCTCATCAAAGGAGACATTCATGCTCTCAACAACCGTCTTAGTTCGAATAATGTAAATTCGATAAGCTTTGGATGTC
Source organism: Arctium minus (assembly GCA_954870635.1). NCBI lineage: Eukaryota > Viridiplantae > Streptophyta > Magnoliopsida > Asterales > Asteraceae > Arctium > Arctium minus. The sequence goes on along the minus strand of OX941088.1, from coordinate 62,423,624 downwards.
AGAGAGTATCCAACGAGATATCCTTCATCCGCTTTCTTATCAAACTTTGATAATCCTTGACGCTCTTTTAGAATGTAACACCTGCAACCAAATACACGAAGGAACTTGATGTTAGGTGTACGATTGTTGATTAACTCATATGTTGTTTTATTAAATCGCTTGACCACAATGGTACGGTTTTGTGTAAAACATGCTGTAACGACTGCCTCGGCCCAAAGGTACATGGGTAGATCTTAGTAAGCAAGCATAGTACGAGCTGCTTCAACCAGAGTGCGATTCTTCCGTTCAACAATGCCGTTTTGCTGTGGAGTGTAGGCTGCGGAGAAGTTGTGTGAAATACCCACAGAAGTAAGATAACTCTTCAGGGTGTCATTCTTGAACTCCGTGCCATTATCACTGTGAATGGTTCTTACTGGCAGTTGAAGACGTACTTGAATACGCTTGATGAAAGCGATAATCAACTCTGGCGCATCTGACTTGTTGCGAAGAAACTCGAGCCATGTATACCTTGAGTAGTCATCTATCATTACCAACACATACTTCTTTCCGTTGATAGATGCTGTGCGCATTGGGCCACAAAGGTCCATATGAAGAAGTTCCAGTGCTGATGAGGTCCATGATTCAGCTTTGGACTTGAAGGAGCTACGCTTCATTTTGCCCAACTCACATGCGGAACAGAGTGAGTGTTTTTCGAACCTCATTTCTGGTAGACCTTTGACCAGACCTTGTCTTTGTAGATTCGCTATAGATCGGAAATTCTGATGAGACAAGCGTCGATGCCACGTCCATGATTGTGTTTTAGAAGCTTTGGCTAGTAGACATACTGGACGTGTGGCAGACAGTGTAGGGAAATCTACATAGTATAGATTTCCATGGCGCTCAGCTTTGAATACTTCGTAACCATCGTGATCTTCTAGATAGCAATGAGTGGTTGTGAAGCGGACTTGATATTGCATGTCACAAAAGTGACTGGTACTGAACAGATTGTGATCAAGTCCTTCAACATATAGCACTTTTTGAATCTTCACAACACCGTTATCGAGCATTCCATATCCTCTGACGTGGCCTTCGGCTTCAGAATTTGCAAATCTAACTGCTCCGGCAGGCTCCTCCACATAGTTATGCAAGAGGTGCTTGAATCCTGTCATGTGGCGTGAACATCCGGAATCTATTACCCACAATCGACAGGCCTGCAAAAGAGACAATTAGTTTTGCTTAGGCACCCATATCAGAATGGGTCCTTCGCGGTTAGCATCAAGCAACTCAGGAATATCATCTGGTTTGACTTTCACTCTCCATTCATAACGCGGTTTTGGAACCCATTTCCAAACCATCTTAACATTCAATTCCTGAAAGTGCTTTTTAGAAGTAGGATTGGCAATCTTAGCACGATACACTTTTGGTTGTGTAGAAGAATCAGAATTAGAATTAGACTTAGAGTTCAGCTTAGCTTTGGTTTTATTCTTTTTGGACTTAGGAGGGGAGTAGTATTTGAATGAATTATCCCAACAGTGTTTGCAATAAAGATTCTTTCGAGCAAAATTCATAAACTTAGATTTATCGGAACAAATCTTACATTCATGTTTATCAAAAGAAGTACTATTCAAAATAACCCTGTCTGTAGGACAACTACTAGAATTCAAACTATTCTTTTTATTCAAACTAAGATCTTTATTCTTCTTACTCTTCCCAACTCCATTTCCTCTTATATCTGAAACAGAAACAGGAACCTTGTTAGTCTCTAACTTAGAAGGTGGTTCTTTTCTAGTGCTCTTTGAAGTCTCACCCTTTTCAAAAATACTTGGTGGATATTCAGGACAATCAGAGTAAATAACTGAAGGTTTTGTAGAGGCATCAAATTCTGGATTGGTTCTTACCTTCCGGTTTGGATCACTTAACATCTGTTTATCATTTGAAGCATTTTTAAACAAAGTAATTTTCAAATCATTGATCTCAGTGCAAAGCTTTTGATTTATTTTTAAAGACTTTTCAAGTTTATGTTTGAGATCAAAGTTTTCATCTTCAACCTCATCAAGAGATTGTTGCAACATATAAATTTGCTTCATCAATTCAGATGTATTACCATCCACAGAATTTGATCCCTTTAAATCAGAAACAGGATCAGAGTCTGATGCATTCATCATATCAGAGAATATCTCTTCAGTCATTGACTCAATAAACTCCGTTTTATCATTTTGAACACAAGATTCATCCGCGGTAGCAGCAACTTCTTCAACCTCTTCAAGAAGTAAAGGTTTAGAAGCAATGGGAGTTGAGACTGATGGTATAGTAGATGGATCAACATCCGATTCATACTCATCAAATTTGCATGCAGTCTCAGGTAGAACTGTGTTGGTGCTCACTGATTCTTTAGAAGGTGTGGTAAATAGTGATTCAAACTCAGTAAATTTGATCTTTCGAGTTGCATAGATTTCGTTTAAATCACCATATGTAAAACCAACAGATTTAAAAAGATTTTGAGAATCAGTGTCACCAGACTTGTTCTTTCCCATTTCTTCTTGACCTTTGGTCTCTTCAGAAGGTTTAGGAGAACTTGCTTCAACAAAAGTAGCGCGAATGTCAGGAATGAGTTTTATTGCGGAGCCAAATTTATCAAAATTATATAGGTGCTCCGGTGCCTTTTTCAAAATTTCATTAATTGGCACACCCAAACCTGGTTTAAGTTTGTAAAACCTTTCGTCTTGGAGTTTATTGGTCAACAGATTTAATGTCTGTTCAGTCTGACCTCGTTTCATGTTAATATCCTCCAGTTGCTTTATTTTGGTGTAAGCTTCATTTCTTTCTTTATAACAAACTTCAAATTTGATTTGAAACTCACCCTTTTCAGCATTAAGATTCACAAGATCTGTTTCTAAACCAGATATTTTTTCTTTTAAAGACTCTTTTTCAGCTTTTAAATCATCTTTTTCCTTTTCCTTTTCTTCCACAACAACTTTTAAAATAGCATTTTCATCACGAAAGCTTAAAACAGATTGATGTGCAGAGCTAAGTTTGCCTTTCAGTAAAGCAAATTCATCTTTCATGCCATGTATTAGGGACATTAAAGATTCAATAAGTTCAGAATTTTCACTTACCTCAGAGTTTGCTTCTTCGGATTGTGTCTCAGAGTCTTCATCGTCACCTTCCAGCTTTGCCATGTAAGAAACTTGGGTGAAATGTTCTTGCTCCTCGTCATCAGAACTTTGGAACAGCCAGTTCTCTTCTTCAGCCATTAGTACTTTTCCTTCTTCAGCTTTCTTGGCAATCAGTGACTCTCTTGAGTCGTACTCTGAGTTTTTCACTTTCTTGAATTTGCAGTCCCTTGAGAAGTGCCCAAATTTGCCACAGTTGTAGCATCTTTCTGGTTCATCCTTTCGCTCTTCTCGCTTCTCCTCTCTCCTTCCTTCTCTTCTATCGTCCTTCCGATCTTCTCGTCCTTCTTCTCTCTTTCCATGCCTCGGCTTGTATCTCATCTCAGACTTCTCTTTCTTGTATTCATCATACTTTGGCTTTGAGTAAAATCTTTTCTTGCCAAAGCTCTTCTTGAATCGTCTCGTAATGAGAGCCAAGTCTTCAGAGAACTTTTGAATATCAGGATCTGAATCAACTTCCAGTTCTTCATCACTTGAAACAGAGTCAGAGTCAGTAACTTCGGTAACTAGAGCTTTAGACGCCTTTTTCTTTGACCTTGCAGAGGATACAGAACCTTTGCCGGCTATGAGAGCCACAGAATCCTTCAGATGATTAGATTCATTATTCATAGATCTCACCTCATCCTCATGTTGAGCAAGAGTAGAGAAGATATCGGTGACATTTTCTCGATCCATATTCTTCGACATCTGGAGGTTGATAGCAAAGTTCTTCCATTCTGGATTCAGATTCTTGATGAACTTGTTGTTTATCTCAGAAGCAGATTTGGCGATTTTGTTCCTCCGCAAGTCATTGACAATAATGTTGTACCTATTATAGGTATCTAAAAGCAGCTCTCCTTCTTTGGCATGAAATCCCTCGTAAGCATTTATGCACAGATTCTGCTTAGCTTGAATAGAAGCTTCACTTCCTTCAAACTGCCTTGCTAGTTCATCCCAGATTCCTTTAACAGTACTCTGACTGTCCACACGATTGTAGATGTCGTTTGGAATTGCCATCGTCAGATAGATTAGAGCTTCTTCTTCTAACTTGAGCTGGTGTTTCTGCTTTTCAGTGAAGAACTGAACAGGTTTAGGAATATCTCTGTCAAGGATTTCAGGAGAGGAATCTGTAGCAGGTTGACCCTTTACTATGATCATTGGAGTTTTGGGACCTTCAATGATTATTGTCATGAACTCTCTGTTCTTGTGATTCAGAAACTGAATCATTCTTGTCTTCCACTGCTGATACTCATTTGCCACGAGGACAGGAGGTTTGACTTGAGAACCCATCGAGAGTAGCTGATTCGACATCTTAGCTGTACGGTTAGTAAATAGACTTTTCTGTACCAAGACAACCAACTAGATGAGATCGTTAGAATCAAAAGTAAAGACTACACTCAAAAATTTTCAGAAAAAAAATAAATTCCAAAAATAATCAAATGCAGTCCTCGCACACGGTATAAAGCACTAATATCTATGAATAAAATACTGAAAAATTAAGAAGATTTTGATCAAGAGAAACAATTATCCGGTCGAATGGGAAGACCGGAGAAACAATTATCCGGTCGAAGGTGCAAGACCGGATTAATACGTATCCGGTCGAAGGACGAAGACCGGATTGAGCAAGTACCCGGTCGAAGGTTCAGGTCGAAAGACTATCAGATACGTTAAACTTGATAAGATCGGATAACTGATAAGACCGAAGAATACGATGAGTTTCTGGGATTCGACCAAGATCAAACCCAGAAACTTTAATCGACCTATAGACTATGTTCGATCTGAATGGTGTTAAGACCGATATGTTCTTAACCAGCCCAGAACGATGAACAGCACAGAAACACACACAATCATAAAATTCAATCACTCAGATAATTCTTAACGCAACTAGTTAATCAGATAGCATTTAGAAGCATAAATATCAACTATCATGCAATCGATTTTCGATGAACAGTAACTTTCACGATGAATAGTGATTTTTCGATGAACAGTAACTTTCACGATGAATAGTACTTTTCGATGAACAGTAATTTCAAAAAATAGATTCTTTTGGCTCTGATACCAATTGTTATCCCAGTTTAATCTAGTTGGTAAATAATCAATCAAGTAATCAAGCAACACAATAATAATCAAGAGATAATAAGATTAACAAAACGTACCAATCCCTTGAATAAACAATGAAACCCTTGAGTGTTCTTGATACCCTTTGAATACAAGGAAAATACGGCTAACTATTTAGAAAATTATCAGAGTTCTAACCTAAAACTAAACTAATCATAACTTTAAATACCTAAGCCTTATGGGCTTTAATCATAATGGGCTTTCAAATGGGCTTGGGCCCAATAGCTTAATAACTATTAACTTATTACATAATAAACCCTCTAAATGACTTTAGCACAATTGCATTTTAAACCCTTAACTTTAACTTTAATCTTGAATACAATTTATGATCCAACAATTATCAGTGAAAAATATAAACATTAACTCCCCCTCAAATGTTGATTATCATATCTGATGGATGCACAAAATTTCAGACAAATATGTACTCCCGCTTGATGGTTGATTTCCTAATGGGAGTATTGGAGTACAATTTCTTATCAGCACAAGAGTAAGGTCTTTTGATCACTGAAGTACGAGTCCTAAACTGTTGTGTTTAGAAGTCAACCTTCGTTGAAGTACGGGTCCTAAGCTAATTTACTTAGAAGCCTTTATTCTCTTACTCCCCCTTGACAGTGGGTGCCTGCAACACATAATCTTCCTTTTTCTTTGGTATCCATTTGTATTTGGATCCAACTGTGTTAGCACATGATTTTGGCACCCATTAAAACTTGGGTCCGTTTTTCCTTTGAAAATCATGGGAAGAATTAGAAGGATGAGAATATACAAAATATGTGCGAAACCAAGCATCAGAATATTTTCGAGAAGCATAATCATTTCTACCATAATTTGAAAACTTTCTAGTAGATGGAGATAACTGGAATAATTGCTGTATGGAATATTTCTTGCGAGAATCGACAAGTTTTGGTTTATATATAGCAACATTCACAATCAAATCATCTTTACTAGTAGTTTTCCTACTACAATCAGAACTAGAAAATGATTTAGCTTTCTCAACGATCTTCTGTTTCGATCGCCATTCCGACTTAACTCCAAGCCTTTTCTTTCTCAAATCTGAAACATTTGAAACTTTAGAGTTAGAATGGAGAGAATCAAAAGAATGTTTCTTCTTTGGTTTTTCAGTGGTGATCGGTTTCTGTGAATGCTGAGATTTCCTTTTCTTACCTTTTGCATTCTTAGAATTCACAAAAACTGATTTATCAACTTTCGTTGATGTTTCACCTTTTTCAAACACATTGGGCAATCCAAAAGAATTAACAACAGAAGATGAATGATTAGGAAGTTTAACATTAAAGTCAAAATCACCAACACAGTCAACTAAACAACCATCAGAGTTTAGAAAAGCAAACTCATTATCAAGTAAACCAGACCTATCATCATATTTTAAAGCCTTGGATAATTTAGAAAACTCAGCATATTTGAACACAGTAGAAAATACAGTTTGTTTTATGTCTATCAAAATCCTTTCTTTTGTGAGAGTATTCTCGAGTTCAGAAATTTTACTTTCCAAAACGAGAGGAGGAACGTAAAGCTTACCTTCGATGGGCTTAGCCTCCATTTCTTTTACAGAATAACTATCAAAATAGTCATTTGAAAGAGATTTTGATTTATTAGAACTATAACTATTATTCAACCTTTCCTAACGAAACGGAAGTTGAACTTTAGTTGTGTTCTTTCTTTTAGCATATTCCTTGGCTTTATCCTCTTCAGACAGACTAGTCCAGAAAACTTTGAGTTCAGGGTATTGAGGTGCCAGTTTCATAAATCCAAAATCATAAAGAGCAGGCGCTTCAGATATACCCTTTTTTAAATGGTGTGGGTTCTTGTAACCAAGTCCCCAACACTCAAGATTCTCTTTTGGCTTGTTCAGATGAATGGTTTGTTCAGTTTGACCCAAAGTATATAATTTTCCTTCCAAAGCATTCACTTTTTCAATTAAAGATTTCTTTTCTTTTGAAAGCGAAAAATACATTTTAGAAAGCTCTTTTGATTCAAACTCACGCATTCTATATTTTGAATTTGTTTCAGCTAACTCTTTAAGAATGAGAGTCTTTTCTTTAGCGTTGGTATCAATATTTTATGTAAAGTCTCAATCAATACTTTATTCTCAGCAATATTCTCGCTAAGTTTCTGTATTGATTGGTTTTTGTCTTTATTGATACCTCTTTCACGCTTAAGCTGAGACTCTAACTTTTGAAGTCTAATCATCATGACATTTATTTGATTTACAAAATCAGATTCAGTCATGTCACATACCTCTTCATTCTCTTCTTCATCTGACTCATCTTCATCTTCAGCTTCATCTACCATCTTTCCTATTAAGCACAGGTGTGCTGTCTCTTCCTTCTCTTCTTCAATTCTTTTCTTGAGTTCAAAGTTCTTAGTTTCCAAGAACTTAACTCGTGATGACATCTGTGATCCTATCATAATCTTCTCTATATGTTCCCATAACAGCTTTCCTGGAGCCTTTTTGCATTTTAACTTGATAGAAATCTCCTTTAAAATCTCCTCGGAAATTCCTTGCAATATAAAAGATCTGGCTAAACAGTCAGCTTGATGTCTTTTTCTTTGCTCGTCTAAGTACATATCAAGTGGTAATGGAAACTCTTGTTTTTCTCTTTCTCCATTATTCTTTATAACAGTAAAAACTCTCCTTGGAGTTGTCATACTCCCTTCTCTTAGAGATATTCTAATAAGATCCCCTAATTCATGGCTGTCAATGAAATCCAGGAACTGATTTTTCCATTTTTCATACTCTCCTCTGAAAAGTACTGGTGGAATCTCATCCATACTGATTGAAGGAGTTTCGCTGCAAGTCATTCTGTTTTAGAAAATATGCAATAAGAAACTAGAAATTGATCGTCAGTCCAGATAAAATCAAACAATACTGAAAATCTTAGAATGAAATTTAGAAAATTTTGATCACGAACAGAAATTTGTCCTCCTTCCGCAGAATTTGCAAAAATTTGTCTAAGTATAAATTTCGCAAGCTATACAGAATTAGCACAAAATTCGCAAAACACCGAATTGCGCTAAACCCATAAATGTGCTAAGGCAGAAATGCGCCAAGGGCTGTGGCACAAAATAAACTTTGCGCTAAAAGAAGTTGGAGCAAAAACAAGTTTGCGCGAAGAACTTTCATCCTTGAGGAGTTTTGCGCGAGAAGAGGGTGGCACAAAAAGGGTTTTTGTGCGAGAAGTGGGTCGCGTGAAATGAATTTTTGCGCGAATAGCTGATGGCGCAAACCGGGGTCTTGACCGAGGTCTTGAGGCCCGGAGTGTTGCACGACCGGTGAGTTGCGCGAACGGTGTCCCTCCTTCGACCGGAATCCTGCCTTCGAACGGTGTGAGCTGCGACCGTGGTAGAGCGAGCTGCGACCCGGGTCCTCTGACCGGTATGGACCGGTGTCGACCCGGGTCATCTGACCGGTATGGACCGGTGTCGACCGGTGTCAAAGTGTAGACCGGTGTCTGCGACTGGTGAGAAACTTTGCGCGAACAGCAGGTGGCGCAAACTATAACTTTGCGCCAAGAGAAGGTGGAGGAAAAGGCAGTTTTGCGCGACGGACTGATAGCGCAAAACTAACTTGGATCTCTTGAATCTAGCGCAAACCCAGTATGAACTGGCGCAATGACGCTGTTCTTCCCTGTACTTAAAAAATCGGCTATGATAATCCCAAAAACCTATATAATATTCGATTTACAACTCGAAACTTTGACAATAGAACCATAAACACATCTAGAACTGATTACAATCAAGTAATTTCAAAAATAAACACTCTAAGTGAGATTCGATCGATAGAACAGTGCACTGGACTCGTGAACACCAAAACACCAAAAACATCAAAATGTGAATCTATTACAGTGCAATACTCAATAAAATCAATATAAACTCACTCTAATACTGATTTCGATCATAACCCAAATGATTTCTACTTGAAAAACACACAAACACTCAAAAATCGAATCTGGAAGACGATGAACAGTGTTCGAACAGTATTTTCTGGAAAAAATGATTTTAATCTGGATATAGCTCTGATACCAATTGATTGTCCCTGAAAGATCAAGTTTCTTATCACAATAATAGATGTATATTCACAAACAAGAGATTAATCAAACCTGTTTTAGATATTCAATCCAAACGATTACAAAGGTTTTCTCTCTTGAGAGGATTTTCTCTCTCTAAGCTCTCTCTCTCTCTACTATTGAATGTGGCGGCTGATGATATTCTAATTTGGCACACCCCCTCTCTTTCAACCCTAGAGCCTAGAATAGGTCATATACCTATTTAGAGAAAAAGACAAAAACACAAAAATACAAGAAAATAACTTTACCTATTTATTACAAAGGACCTACACTTTTGTTGAGAATGACTTTTCAACCTTGACTTCTTGAATCTTTCATCTTCAATCTTGATGATCTTGAATCCAATAAATTTGTGATCTAACAAACAGTGCTTTGAACTCGGGAACTCTAAAAACACAAAATTCAAGAAAATATGAACAATTATAGTGCAATTCACGAATCAAACTATACAATTTCGTTCTAAATCACTATACGAACAAATTCTGATCAATTACAATTCAAATTACTGTTGGGAACTGAAGATTTGTTTAAGTATGATTACTGCTGCCAGTACAACATGGTTACTACTGCTGAGACAAGTTACTACTGCTGAGCCAAATTAATACTGCTTATGTGATAATCTTGATAATCCGCGCAGATCAAGGTTTGAACATAATCATGGAAGGTTGAAGATAATTATAGAAGAATATACTGATGATCTTTTATGTTTTGTAATTATCTTTTATTTTCAGTATATGTATAGAATGTTTCTGAAAAGTTTGTTAGACGAGTATTCTGATTTTTTGTTTTGAGAGAGAATTGACCTCAAGGTTTACAACCCTAGTTCTAGAGAAGTAGAATTCGTCTTGGTGAGCCTGTTCATCAAGATTAAGGTTTTGTGTGAAAGCTTGTAACTTTAATCATTCAATAAATTTTACAAGTTGTGATTTCTACTTTACTGTTACGTTGATATTTGAATATTAAAGTGTTTTTCCGCAACTTCTTTAATATTGTTTCTGAGTTTCATTATTCTTGTTAAGAATCAGATCCTGACAAGTGGTATCAGGGCCTAGTATTCTCAGAAACCTTCATTCATCATGGACAACACAATTGAATCAAACAGTACTCTTGTTTTAAAGGTTCCCTTGCTCAAACCTAATGAGTTTGACATGTGGAAAATTAGGATCAAGCAGTACATCCTCCTTACAGACTTTTCCATGTGGGACATTGTTGAGAATGGTCCCTCTACTGAAGGTAAAATTGGTCAAGATGGAAGAAGACCACCTCCAAAAACTGATGCGGAGAAGAAAGTGAGACAATTGGAGATGAAAGCCTTAAGCATGGCCATTCCTAATGAGTATCAACATCAGTTTCATCACTGCACTGATGCTCAGATTCTATGGAATGCTTTAGAGAAGAGATTTGTTGGCACCAAGAGCACTAAGAGGAATCAAAGGGATATTCTCAAGCAGCAATATGAGAATTTTACATCTTAAAAGAATGAGCCTATGACTAAAACTTTTGATAGATTCAACCAAAAGTTCTTCATATCTCTTGGAGATGAATGAACCATGTACACTGTTTCATTCAGACAGAATGACAAATTGGAAGAAAAGGAACTGGATGATCTGTACAATGATCTGAGAGTGTTTGAATCTGAGGTGGAAGCAAAGAAGAAGCCAACTGGATATGTTCATAATGTTGCACTCCTATCAGCATCAACTGATTCTATTGCTAACCCTGAATCAGTTAATGTTGCTAATGGAGTAAATCAAGAAAAAGGTAATGAATCTATTTTTGAAGCCTTTCTTTCCAGCCATGGTAACTCCTCTTTAATCAATGATGACTTGGAACAACTTCATCCTGATGATCTTGAAGAGATGGATATTAAATGGCAGATGGCCATGCTTTCTATGAGGGTGAAGAAGCTCATCAAGAGGACTGGGAGGAACAACTTCTCCCAAAGAAGAGATGATGGAGCAGGCTTTGATAAGTCAAAGGTACAGTGCTACAAGTGTCATATGAAGGGACACTTTGCCAGGGAATGTAGAAGTGGAGTGATTCACAACAATCACCAACAAGCTCAGACTAGAAGCTTCAACCAGAACAGAAACTCTGCTCAAGCTCCTATTTCTCAACAAGGAATGGGGTTTGACTGTAGTGATCAAGCAGAAGAGGCCATTCAAAATCAAGCTCTCATGGCAAAGGTATCAGATCTCCCAACTGAGGTACTTTCTAATCTCTGTTCTCAGACTTATATAGACATTGTTAAAAGGTACAGGGATCACAACCAGAGTATGAGTGATGACCTTAAGAGGTTAGAAAAGGATAGAAAAGACTATGTGAAAATTGTTGAGAGGTTTGAGGAACAAATTAAAGGGTTCCAAGCCAATGAACTTCAACACACATATGATACAAATTACTGGAAGTGGGAGAAAAATGAGCTAGCCAAGGTTAAACTAGATGTGGAAAAGTTTTCATATGCTTCTAAGGCCATGGATTCAATTCGAAAGGTTCAAATCCATGACAAGCTTAAACCAGGAATTGGGTACAATACCACACCACCACCATACAACAACAAATACATCCCTCCTAAATCAGACTTGCTAGAGACCAAGGATAGGAAGGACTTGCATGAGTGAGCCACTAAGATAGATCCTTTAGATGAAGTAGTTGTTGAGGAGAAGACTAGAAAGAAGCTGGTAAGAGTAAGGATAATACTGTGAGTGTTAAGATTCCCTTAGAAAATAACATTCTTGCCAATGAGGGTGGTGGAGGGGATTGGGTCAAATCTGATGACGTAGACAAGACAGAGGGAAAGTCTAAAAAGGTTCATTACAAGCAGACTACAGTTGTGAATCCTGTTCTTTGCAAACAGTGTGCGGATAATAAGTCTGAGCCCCTAAAACATGATAAAAGGAGGGGCAATCAAAGAAATTGGAATAATCAGTGGGCTCAGAAACAAGGAGTTGATCTGAGTAGAATCATCAGACCAAAACCTTGTTTCATATGTGGAAAAATGAACCATCTTGCCAAGCACTGTTATTTTAATCCTATTAACCAAAGGATAAATTTTCAAAGATCTGTGCAAAAACCTTTTGGTTATAGGAAGGATGAAAGGAACCATGTGGCTAAGAAACCTGTTAAATCTAAAATCCACATGAAGAAAGAGACTGTAAAAGAGAGTGTCAAGATGTGGGTTCCCAAAAGCACTAAAACTGTTAGTACTGCTACCACAAATAGTGTTGCTGACAAAGATAGTGTTGCCAGAAGCAATACTGTTGCTATCAATGTTAGTGCTGCTGAGAGTACTAGTACTTCTAAAACTAACATTGTTAGTACTTCATCAGATGTTAATACTGCTAACTCTGTTAGTGCTTCTAACAAGGTTAGTACTGCTAAACCTGTTAGTGCTGCTAACTCTGTTAGTACTTCTTAAATTAGTACTGCTTCTAGTGTTTGTGCTTCTAGACCAATCATCTTGAATTATCCTTGCTCCTGGATTCAAGGTAGTTGATGAAAATATGATACTGCTAAGAACTACTAGAAAGGATAATGTCTATTGTTTGGATATGGAAAATGTTTCAAATGATTCATCCCTAAACTGTCTTGTTTCAAAAGCCCCTTTGGATGAATCATCACTTTGGCACAGAAGGATGTGTCACATGAACTTTAAAACAATGAATAAACTTGTTAAAAACAACCTTGTAAGAGGTCTGCCTTCAAAAGTCTTTTCATGTGATGATCATTGTGTTGCTTATCTCAAAGGCAAACAACACAAAACTTCTCATAAGTCCAAAGAGTTGAACACAATTTCTTCTTCTCTTCAGTTGTTGCATATGGATATGTTTGGTCCTACAAATGTCATGAGTATAGGTAAGAAAGCATACTGCTTAGTTATTGTTGATGATTACTCTAGTTTTACTTGGGTGTATTTTCTAAGGACTAAGGATGAGACAAGTAGACTGATCAAATCCTTTATTCTAAGAATTGAAAACCAAACAAATCAAAAGGTAAAAGTCATTAGATCAGATAATGGTACTGAATTTAAAAATCTTGACCTAAACACCTTTTGTGAGGAAAAAGGAATTGAGAGGCAATACAGTGCTCCTAGGACTCCACAACAAAATGGGGTTGCTGAGAGAAGGAATAGGACACTGATTGAGGCTGCTAGATCTCTGTTAGCTGATTCAAAACTTCCAATTACTTTCTGGGCTGAAGCAATTAATACTGGTTGTTATGTCCAAAACAGAGTTCTAGTAGTCAAGCCTAAGAACAAGACACCATATGAGCTTTGAAATAAAAGAAAACCATTTATTGGTTTTTTCAAACCTTTTGGGTGTCCATGTACCATTCTCAATACCAAAACTCAGTTAGGAAAGTTTGATAGCAAAGCAGATGATGGTTTTCTTGTTGGTTACTCATCTCAGAGTAAGGCTTACAGAGTATTTAATTCTTATTCTAGAATAATTGAGGAAAGTGACAATGTCAAATGCAATGACAACTCACCAAATCCTATTGGTTCAGGTCCTCAGTGGTTATTTGACATTGATTCACTAACTAACTCTTTGGGTTTCAGTAGTGATGATCATGCAAGATCAGGAAGTAGTGGATCAGGGGATGAACAAGTACAAAATATTATTCCTCAGTTTGTGATCTTTCCCATACCTACAATGAACCCTGTTGAAATTTGTGAAAAGGAGACTGTTATTGAACAAATTCAGAGTGAAGAAGAAAGAAGAGATGAGGAGAATTCATAGCATGAAGAGCCAGAAGTAGCTGATGAGATCCCCTCAGCTGACCTCAATGACTCCAATCTTGATGTGGGAATTAATGAAGAATCTAGTCATCAAACAAGAACTCAGAAGAATCATCCTCTTGAGCTGGTAATAGGAGACATCACTTCTCCTATGATAACTAGGAATCAAAGCAGACTTCAAGTTCTGCAAGATCAGCAACATACAATACTCTCTTGCTTTCTATCTCAGATTGAGCTTAAGAAGGCTTATGATGCAATGAAAGATTCAAATTGGATAGAAGCCATGAAAGAAGAGTTTCTACAGTTTCAATTGGAAGATGTTTGGGACTTGGTGGACCTTCCAAAAGGTCATAGAGCAATTGGCACCAAGTGGATTTTCAGAAATAAAAAGGATGAGAGAGGAATAGTAATCAGGAACAAAGCAAGGCTAGTGGCACAAGGGTACACTCAAGAAGAAGGCATAGACTATGAGGAAGTCTTTGCTCCAGTTGCACGGGTAGAGGCAATTAGGCTGTTTCTAGCCTATACCTCATATATGAAGTTCAAGGTATATCAGATGGATGTGAAGAGTGCCTTTCTATATGGAACAATTGATGAAGAAGTATACGTCTGTCAGCCCCCTGGATTTGAAAATCCATCATATCCTGACAGAGTATACAAACTTAAGAAAGCACTCTATGGTCTACATCAAGCCCCAAGAGCATGGTATGATACTCTGTCTACCTATCTCTTGGAAAATGGGTTTGAAAGGGGAATCATTGACAAGACCCTTTTCATTAAAAGAAGTAAGAAGGACACCTTACTTGTTCAGATCTATGTGAATGACATCATATTTGGATCAACAAAAGATCAGATGTGTAGAGACTTTGAAGAGTTGATGCACAAGAGCTTCAAAATGAGTTCAATGGGTGAACTCACTTTCTTCCTTGGGCTTCAAGTGAAACAGCAGAAAGATGGGATTTTCATAAGTGAGTCAAAGTATGTGAAAGACATCCTAGATAAGTATGGTTTATCAGACTCAAAGCCAGCAAGCATACCAATGGAAACACACAAACAGATCACTGCTGATCTCGAGGGGGAGGATGTTGATGTCCATATTTATAGATCAATGATTGGATCTCTCATGTATCTCACAACCTCAAGACCAGATATCATGTTTCCAGTGTGTGTGTGTGCCAGATTCCAAGTCAAGCCAAAGCAGTCACATCTTCAAGCAGTTATGAGGATTTTCAGATACTTAAGAGGGCAACCTAGATTAGGTCTTTGGTATCCTTATGAATCTACTTTTGACTTGATTGCATATTCAGACAGTGACTTGGGTGGTGCTAATATGGATAGGAAGTCTACTTGAGGAGGATGTCAGCTTTTAGGTGCAAGACTAGTATCTTGGCAGTGTAAGAAGCAAACCACAGTGTCCTTATCCACAACAGAAGCTGAGTACATTGCTGCTGCAAGTTGCTGCTCTCAGGTTCTATGGATTCAGAATCAAATGCTGGACTATGGGGTAACCTTTCTTCACACTCCAATCTTCATTGACAATAGCAGTGCTATTAGCATTGTTAACAATCCAGTCAAGCACTCCAAAACAAAGCACATTGAAATAGGTATCACTTTATTAGAGACTGCAATGAAAAGAAGCTTATTCAAGTTGCTAAAGTTAATACTGATAACCAGTTTGCTGATCTATTTACTAAAGCTTTTGATGTGGGTAGATTCACTTTCTTCGTCACAAGTGTGGACATAATCAACTCTGAATGAGCTCATGTTTAAAAAGTGTTTGTATACCTGTTATTTGTTTATTTTTTTTGGTGCTACTAATCATCTTTCTCAGGAAGTTTATTGCCCTGCTCAGACTAACACAAGCTTCAACAGTGTAAGTATCGTTAATGCTGTCAGTGCAGTTTTAATGCTGCCAGTGCAAAGTTACTACTGTAGGTTCATTATTACTACTGCTAGTCTGAGTTACTACTTCAGGTATGTGTTACTACTGCTAGTTAGTTAATACTGCTATTAGTTAATACTGCTAGTTAGTTAATAATGCTAGTTAGTTAATACTGCTATTAGTTAATACTGCTAGTCAGTTAATACTGCTAGTTAGTTAATACTGCTAGTTCGTTACTACTGCTCTCAGTTAATACTGCGAGTGGGTTAGTACTGCTTTAACTGAAATTAGGGTTAATACTGCTTCTTTCATGAATTCAATAAATACCCTATTTGCCCGCCTAAAAGCTCATAACGAATCTTTGAATACTGTTCATCTTCTCTCTAACTCTTTTCTCTCAAGCAACCAGTGTGTTTCAGTCATGAATCCTCAAGCCCGATGGCATCCATGGCGTTTATTGATGAACACAATGAGATCGCAATGCTTCAAAAGCCTAAGCAGGCTGCTGGATTCCATCAAATAGTTGATTTTCTCAAGTCCAGTCATATAGCTCATGCTCTTACAGTGTCACCACCAATTTACATCGAGCATCAGAAGCAATTTTGGGCCAATGCCACCGCTGTTACTGAAAACGGTGTGCAGTGTATCAAGACAAGGGTGTCTGACAAACCCTTGATAGTCTCTGAAGAGGTCATTCGCATCAGTCTACGACTAGACGATGCCTCAGGTATTACCTCTATCTCTAATGAGGATTTGTTTTCCAATCTTACAGGAATGGGGTATGAAGGCCAACTGGGTGTTTTCAAATTCTACAAAGCTAACTTTTCTCCCCAATGGCGTTTCTTTGTTCATACTCTTATGCACTGTATTTCTCGAAAAACTACTGGATGGAGTCAGTTCAGTAGTACCATTGCTTATGCTTTGGTCTGCTTGTCCACTGCTAGAAAGTATAATTTCTCACATATGATTTTCAATGACCTTGTGTCAAACTTGGATAATAAAAAGAGTTTCTATATATATCCAAGATTTGTCCAGGTAGTTATCACCTCTGAATTGACGGATATACCTCAGTTTAATGAGGTATATGTACCTAAAATCCCCAAGGGCAAGGTCTTTTCAAATATGAAAAGATCTGCCAAGGACTCGGAAGGAGTTGACACCACATTGTTCTCTACAATGATGGTGGTGTCCCACAACCAAGAAGGTATGGCATCAAGGTCAAGGCCCTCACTAGACCATCCTACTGATAGCCAAACCCAACCTTCAACCACTATATCACTCTCTCAGTCCCTTGTTCTTAAGCCAACCCCAGTTATATCCAAAACTTATACTAAGAGAAAAGTACACAAGGTTCCTTCCCTTGTTGTACCTCCTACAAACCCAGAACCTCAAAAAGCCCTCTAATGGAGCATTCTCCATTAGAGAATATCCATAGGGAAACCACTGGGTGTCTCCCAACCCTAAGGAGGTGCTCACTAAGGAGATGCATGAGGATGTGGGTGAGAAGGCTGCCACTACTCCTGCTAGCACAGACGAGGCCAGTGGTAACATCACTAAGACCTTCCCCACAACAACTTTGAATGAGCAATCATTCAAAGGTTCCGGGTGCCCAGAAACCAAGGGAATAGGTGGTGCTTCAGCCTGGCTGGAGATCCCTATTAAACATTCCAATGATCCCTCAAAAGGGGGTAACACTCTTGGAGAAGTTGAGGATAGATATGACTACCAAGAATTGATTTCTGTCATGTCCAACATTGGCATCTGAACTGGATTCTCAAAAGAAGGTTGTAAATGAACTCCAGAAAGTCATCATCAACCAGCAAGAAGAAATAAGCACCTTAAAGAAATTGGTTAAGAAGGTGGTTCAAAGAAGGTCAAAGAAAATGGTTAAGCAAAGATTTGAGCTCAGAAGAAGGAACCAAGTGGATGATGCTCCCAAAAAGGGGGAGTCAGAAGCTGAGGTCAACATGGAGAATGCTAAGAAAAAGGGGGAGAAACGTGGAGATGAGGGGGAGTTTATTGTACAAGCAGTAGAAACAGAAACAGTGTTTGAGAAAGCAGCAGAAACAGTTAATGCTGCTGAAATAAATGAAGCAGCAGAAATTGTTAAGAAGTATTAACTTACATCCTTAGCAGCAAGTTGGAAGAAATTGAGATAGATGAAGCTTTAATCAAGGCTAAACATGACACTCCTAAGGTCACTTCAAAGACCAAAGGAGTTGTCATCAAAGACAATGTTGAGGTTATCAAGAAAGCTAGTGCAGATAAGGTAGCAAGCAAGGACAAAGGCAAAACCAAGATAGTGGAATCTGACCAACCACTTAAAAAGCAAAAGTTTATTGAGTCAGATGAAGCTTTGGCTAAGAAAATTCAGGCAGAACTTGAGCAAGTAGAAAAAGATCAAGTGGAAAAAGATAGGGAGATGGCAAGAGCTCTAGCTGCAGAGCTTAATGAAGCTTATCAAAAGAGTTTGGCAACAGAGATGGCACAGAAGAAATCTGCAATTCAAAAGAAGCCTGTAATGATCAAAATGAGTGCAAAGAAGAGGAAACCTTCACAGACCTACCTTGGCACTCAAGAGAGAAAGAAGATGATCACTTTCCTCAAAGGTGCTGTGGGAGTCAAAAAGGAAATGTTCAGAAAAATGTCATTTGATCAAATCAAAGGTTTGTATGAGGCAGAGATGACTAAGTTACAAGGAAATGACAAAGCAAGAGTTGAAGTGGAAAAGAAGATGAAAGAGAGGCATGACCTTTAAATACAAAAACCCTTTCCTGATGATCAAGAAACACCAAGGAAGGAAGCTGCTCTAGGTGAAAGTTTGAGGACTTTGAAAAAAACAAAAATGATGGCAAGAAGAAAACCAGCTAAGAAACCTAGAGTGGATGAGGAAGAAGATGAGAAAGAACAGAAGGTAGCTGAAGAAGAAGGGGTACCTAAGTCTGATGAACAGGAAGCTCAATCTCAGGAAGAACCATCTAGTACTTCTGATGTGAATATGTACATGGTGGTGATGGAGAAAGTGCCTGGGCCTATAACAGCTGAACCAGTTGGTGTCAAGCCTCCTGAGATTATTCACTGGGATACCATGGAAGTAGATGGAAAGGAGTATATCAGGCTTAAGAGGAAAGATGACAAGTATGAAGTGTATCCTACTTGGGCCAAGATTGTAAGAGTATGCTCCAGATCTGATTTAGAGGAAATGTTTGAGGTGGGGATGAAATTATATGCTGATAAGCTGAAAACTCCAGGGATACCAGTTACAACACTTGTGATGGAATATCTATGCATGTTGTTCAAGCCAGAGGAAGTTCAGCATGTTATCAGAAATGTTTTCAAAACCATTAACATCTGGACTCTGTATGAAAGAAGTGGAGTATATGCACTGACTATGGATATAAATCATCTTGAATACTTCTTAGTGGATAGAATTTACAACCATAGCAGGCTAAAGCTGCATGCTATGTTGAAGAAAAAGCTTGGATGTGCACCAGATTCTGCAATGGCAAGATACTTGATCCAGAGAACTATTAATCAAAGTTTGGGGCTAAATCCCGATACAAGAGTATAATCAATGGAGTTTTGGGAGCATCTAAAGAACTTGACTTCTCTTCTCTAAAAGTCAAGTTAGGGGGAGATTGTTGGGAACTGAATATTTGTTTAAGTATGATTACTGCTGCCAGTACAACATGGTTACTACTGCTGAGACAAGTTACTACTGCTGAGCCAAATTAATACTGCTTATGTGATAATCTTGATAAGCCGCGCAGATCAAGGTCTGAAGATAATCATGGAAGGTTGAAGATAATTATAGAAGAATACATTGAAGATCTTTTATGTTTTGCAATTATCTTTTATTTTCAGTATATGTATAGAATGTTTCTTAAAAGTTTGTTAGACGAGTATTCTGATTTTTTGTTTTGAGAGAGAATTGACCTCAAGGTTTACAACCCTAGTTCTAGAGAAGTAGAATTCGTCTTGGTGAGCCTGTTCATCAAGATTGAGGTTTTGTGTGAAAGCTTGAAACATTAATCATTCAATAAAGTTTACAACTTGTGATTTCCGCAACTTCTTTAATATTGTTTCCGAGTTTCATTATTCTTGTTAAGAATCAGATCCTGACAATTACACACTCAAAAATCGATCTGAACTTTTGAACACAGAGTCGAACTCATTTTCTTGAATTTGATTTCAATTTGGATTTGCTCTGATACCAATTGTGTGTCCCTGTTTCAAGATTCTAATTGCAAACAAATCAAAGTAACAAGATGATCTCAATTACCTGTTTGATTCAATTCTCAAAACTCAAAGATTACAACTTTCTCTCTCTAGAAGTCACTCTCTCTCTACAAATTCTCTCTGAAATGTAAACTCAAACTCTAGCCATCTATCTATTAAACAACAAATAAAGGTATTTATGAAACAAACAAAATACAACACATTGACTTTGACTTTATTACAAAATGACTTTGACTTTTAATGAGAGTTGACTTTTCCAGCTTTGACTTCTTGTACTTTGACCTTCAGTCTTCATGATCTTGTATCCAACAGATTTATGCTCTAACAAAAACTCTCCTTGGAGTTGTCATACTTCCTTCTCTTAGAGATATTCTAATAAGATCCCTTAATTCATGTTTATCAATGAAATCTATGAACTGATTTTTCCATTTCTCATACTCTCCTTTGAAGAGTACTGGTGGCTTTGTGTCAGTTCCGATGGCGAGAGCTTCTCTGGAAGTCATCCTGATTTGAAAAGATATGCAATAAGAAACTTGAAAATGACCGTTAGTCCAAATGAAATCAATCAAATCAGAAAAAACTTGAAATGAAAATCAGAAATTGACAAAGAATACAGATAATCACACAGAATTCGCAAGCTAAAAGAAAGAAATAGCAAGTAATTCGCAGATAACCCAAACATACACAGAATTCGCAAGATATTAGAATTCCCTAACACTCAGAATTGCGCTAAGTGAAGCTGGCGCGAAACTTAGAAATTCGCTAAATGAAGCTGGCGAGAAATATAGTTTGCGCTAAGAGTAGATGGCGCAAAACACAGGAATTCGCTAAGGGTTGTGGCGCAAACTACAGAAATTCGCAATATATAGATCTACGAATCCTGCACTTGGAGAAAAAGTTCAACTCAACCTGCGAAAACTATAGTTTTTCGCCAAACACATGCCTGCGAATCCTTTATTTTACACAAAGCAGACACCTGCGAAACTTGTACCTTTCGCACACAATAAGCCTGCGAATTCTATACTTCAGCAAATTCAGAAATTAAAGACAATATGAATCCTGATTCAAAGGATCTGCGAATCCTTTGATAGCTTCCTACGAAACCTGTGTCCTTTGCGAGTTCTTGACCAAACTTGCGAGTTCTTCACTTAAACTTCGAAAAATCGACTCTGAATCAAACAACAACCTATCTAGACTTCGATTTACAGATCGAAATTTTGACAAATCGATCACCTAATCATCTAGAACAGATTACAAGCAATTAATTTAAAAAAAAAAAACACTTTATAAGATTCGATCAATGGAACAGTGTACGTGAACTCGTGAACTCTAAAACACCAAATTCATCAAAATTGATAATCTATTACAGTGCAATTGATGAATCAGATCATACAAACTCGATTACGAACAATAAACGAACATAACCTGATGAATTTCAAACTCTAAAACATACAAACAGTCAAAAATCAAATCTGACATTCGATGAATCAATGTTCGACCAAAATTTTCTGAAAAATTGATTTCAATTCAGATCTGCTCTGATACCAATTGAGTGTCCCTGTAAATTCAAGTTCTTGTCACATAAACATATATAATCACAAACAAGAGATTAGCAAACCTGATTTGATTTCTCAAACAAATGATTACAAAACTCCTTTGAATGGATTTTCTCTCTCTAAGCACTCTCTCTCTTTCTAACAGTTGGCGGTTGAATGTTCTATATTGGCACACCTCACACACATTCACAACCCTAGAGCCTAGATACCTCATATACCTATTTAGAGAAAAAGACAAAATAACAAAAATACAAGGAAATTAACTTTGACTATTAATTACAAATGACCTAGACTAATGTTGAGAATTGACTTTGCAGCTTTGACTTCAGACTTCAATCTTCAGATTTGATGTTCTTGAATCCAATAAATTTGTTCTCTAACAATTGATTGTAATTTGTTCTAGATGTATTTGGGAACGAATTATCAAAGTTTGAGATCAAAATCAAAGAACTGATGAGATTTTGAGTCATTCAGATCAGATTTTCTTCGAGATCTGAAGAACTCGCAAAGATCATCAAAGAACTCACAGAGACCAAAGAACTCGCAAAAGCATGAAGAATTCGCAGAAAGCTTTAAAAATTCACAGATTGACAAAGAATTCGCATAGGCTTGTTTTTCAAAAACACAAGGATAGAATTCGCAAATGGCTATGTTGCGAATTGCTTAGAATTCGTCTTTGTGTGTATTGCGAATTGCAAAGGATTCACATACTAGAGTGTTGCGAAAATTTTTATTAAAATTTCATCGAAGGACAGAATTCGTATATGTGAGTCTTGCGAAAAGCTTAGAATTCGCTTCTTTGAGTTATAAGAATCAAGAGAATTCACATTAGACTGTTCAACGAATTCTTCAGGATTCGCAGGAGTGTGAGTTTCGAATTCTGTGTTTCTTACGAATTCTTGGTTTCTTGATGCTTGCTAATTTTTGAAAGAATGTTGTGAATTCTGTGTGTGTTTGTGTAAGCTGCGAATTCCAGACTTTGTGATTTTTCTTAATTCCATTTTTCTGAATTTTCTTTTAAAGATTTTCTGTATCATTTGATTTCATTTGGACTAACGATCATTTCTAGCATATTTTTCACAGATTCATCAAAGATACCTTATACTGATGAGAAAGGAAATCTAGTTCTTACTAACAGAGATTGTGCTTTAGCGTACATGCCAGAGATTCCAGCACTTGAAGCTGAAATCAAGAATCTGAAGATTCAAAATTCATCTCTTCTTAATCATATTACTAAATTGAAAGATTCTAAAGACTTAAAGAAAGATTTTGTTTGTTCAGAATGTATTTCTAATTCAAAGATTAATTTTGCAGGAATTATTGATTCGAAAGAGAAAGAGATTTCATATCTTCAAGACAATCTGAGAAGATCTGAAAGTCTTAATTCTAGCTCTACTTGGTCTAAAAAGGAGCAAATGCAAAGGGAGATTGATGATCTTACAAGGTGATATCTGAACAGAGAAATAATGTGGAAAAAGAATTTGAAGAAGAAAGGACAATGTTTGAGACTGAGATAGAAGAGCTTACAGAGATATTATCTGAGTTGTCATCAACTATTTTGAAAGAACAGAAGACGAAATATGAACTTCAAAAGAAGTTTGATCTAATTTCAAAGGAAAGAAACATTTTATCTTCAAAGATAAAGGAACTTGAACGGATCATGTTCAAGGTGAAGTTGACTGAGCCAAAGACGCCATAATCAATTCTTCAATCACCAAGAGATGATCAACCTGATTCAGAATGCTCATTCAAAACAGCTTCGAGTTCACATTTTATAAATGTTTCTAATAATCCTTTATTTAATTCAGAAGATACTCATACATCTGAACATAACGATCAAATTCGTTCTTCTAATCTTTTCTATGTTCGAAATGTTGATGGTTCAGGTAAATCTAAAAAGACAAATAGCAAAGAAAAGTGAATTTGGAGAGTGAAAGGTTCCTCGTAGGAGAAGAAGGAAGAAAAGTCATTTGTGCATACACCAATTGAAAAGAAGAAGAATGTTCCGAACGGTTAATTCTTTGGCAAACCTGATTTGGTCTACACTGTCAATCAACTGATCAGGTTAGCACAAAAGAAAATTAATTGTTCTTATTGTGGCTCAAATGATTTTTTAAGTAAAGGTTATATGAATTACTGGTATGGTTCTTATTATATCTCTCCTACTAAAATTGCAATTAATAAATCTGGATCCAAATACCAGTAGATACCAAAAGTTAAATCTGTGTTGCAGGAACCCAAGGTTTATGGGGGAGAAAAAAACAAGGCTTCTGAATAAATCAGTTCAGAACCTGTGCTTTAAAGAATCATGGATCTTGGATAAAACAGTCCAAGATCCGTTCCTAAATGTTTCAGAACTATGGTTTTTGGTTACATCAAATCAGGACCCGATCTTCATTTGTAAAATTGCATATTACTATTCTCACCGGAGAATAAGTAATCATGGCTTCTGAATACTCAGTCCAGAACCAGTACTCAAATGTTTTTCTTCTCATTGATGCTTAAATAAAAACATCTTTTCTAGAAGTTTTAGATTTGAGGGGGAGTTAACTGTTATATCTTTTAGGGGAGGAGATAATAATTGGTTATACATTCATTGTTATATTTTTCTAATAACTTGAATTTTTACAGATATTAAAGGGAAGAGGATATATGAGTTTTTGTCAAGGATAACTCACTGAAAATATTCATATTAGGGGGAGTTAAGGATTTTAATCTAAAGGTATATATTTCTAATCCCTTTACTCTATCACTTGCTGAAAGAAGAACAACTTTCACTTGTGCAAAATGGTTTCTTAAATGTTCAAACCACTTCGCATTATCAAATGTTTTATCAATTTCGAAGTGCGATTTTAAATGATTTTCATATGGATACTTTAATGCATATTTGACCGTGTGTTTCTAAAGACAAATACTTGTGTAATTGTCATGTCTTTATACTTTGTCAAGCATTCATACACACAACGGTTCAGTACATTTCTTGACTTTGTTATTACCATGTATCAAACGATTAATCCTTTTACGGTAATACTCCCGTTTGCTATCCAATGTTGTTTGAATCAAATGTCATTTCATCATTTTATGTGCTATCATTGTTCAAATGTTTATATATTGTTCATATAAACAACATTCGTCTTTGTTTTCCCAAAATATAATTCTTCATGAATTTTGATCTGATTCTAATCATTGTCAGATTTTCAAAACATTTCTATTATTTCATGATTATTCATTCATACAAAGTTTTGAGAAATCTTAAATGCTTAAAATGCTCAAATTTCATTCTAATTCTTAATATGCATACATATACTGACAAATGATTTCTTGAGCTAAAATGTCAAGAAAATCATTGAGGCAATACATTCTTTTAGGACAAATACATGGGATTCAGTGTGTGAGCTTAACAGAACTTCCATGGATTCACGATAACCAGTGATTCTTACCCAGGAAGTATTCCTTGAGTGATAGAGGGGAGAGGGGTAAAAAGATTGAGTGTTGGTGTGTGAAGAGGTAAAATGGTAATAAGAGATTGGTTAGATGTGAGCTTAAATGATTAAAAAGAGTGAGGGTGAGAGAACAGAGTAAAAGAATATCAGACTTTACACCAAACTTCTTTCTGAGTCGGGCAACCACATTACTGTTGTTTCACAATTCTTCATGAATGACTATTGTGGGTCCAACAATACTATATCAAGTTCTTAGATTAATAGCACATAAAGATTACCAACCTGTGTTGATTATAACAAATGGTTACAAGGTTCGATCTTTGAAGTTCTCTTGTGTTCTCTCTAGTTTTACACCTTTTGTGTGTGTTTGTGTGTGTTCTCTTATCTGATCTAATTTGATCGTGTAAAAGATATTAGAGATATCACAAAATCTAATCTAGTGTGTCTTACACACTTCCTAACAACTTGCAACATATTAAACTAATAAACCTACATAATATCTAACAAATAGATATTATTTCTAACTAAGTTAATATAACTAACTAAACTAAAAACTAACTAAGTTAAACTAATATCTAACAAACTAGATATTAATTTAACTAGTACAATAATAAACAACTACATTGACATTTATTACAAACGACATAGACTTTAATATCGAGAGTCGACGTTTCAGCTTTAGCTTCAAATTGCGATCTTCAGTTTGGATGATCTTGAATCCAATGAGACTGGGTCTTAACAATCTCCCCCTTTGGATCAAGATCATTACGAAAATGATTTTTAGCAATTCAGTCTTCTTGTTCAGCTCAGAAGATGCAATCTCTTTCTCTAGCTCTGAAATCAGCATGTCTTCAGAATAGTTGCTTTTGTAGATTTCAATCTTGGACGTGATTCTTGAAACATGTGATCTTTGCCATTTCTTGTGTAGTCATTCTTCCCCTTTTTGATGTTAAGTGCAACAAATTCATCAAAATTATTCGTAAGAAATGTCTAGCTTGCGGTTAGAGCCCCTGATCCGTTAATTCAAAAGATATCCATCCAGATCTTTTCAAATCCAGACAAAATAGTCGTGTAACACCTGAATTAACTAATGAATCAGTTAACATGCCTGTCAGTAACACTAAGTCACTGTGTGTAACAAATACACATTGGAAAGGAGCTGTGTGATGTTGACTCCCCCAGAGCTTCCATTTAATCATCGAAACACCACAAAGGTAATTTCTATAAACGTTATGACAAAGAAACAAATTCCTTTTGTGTTTGTGCTTGTGTTGAAAGAATTAAGCACTTGATGATTGCTTATTTGGCTCAAAATTGTGTAAACCACTGAGACAACAGTAAGTTAAACACAGACTCAAAGTGCATGGTTGAAGTGCGAAGGTGGGGCAGACTTCCTTGTTTTCAATATCCATATTTTCCAAATGAAAATCAGATAACATATGTGTTGCGTCCCCTTTGAAAAATGAAACATCTTCTTGTTGAGAAGAAAATGAGTAGATAGTGGGGTTTGATTAAGAGTTGGCATGGGTTAGTTGCCTGTTTCAATAATGATCACCAAAGAATTGTGAATCACTAGAATGGTGGCTACCCGGCTCAGAAAAAGTTGGTGCAGAGTTGTGATATTCTTTTAACTCTGTTCTCACACGCTCTTTCTTTTTAACATTTAATTCTCTCTAATCAAACTTAGCTCTTTGTTTGACACACTCATTTCTTTTGACTTCTTACACTCAATCACTATGGATTAACTTCTTGGGTAGAAATCACTGGTTAAGGTGATTGCATAGAAGTTGTGTTAATTCCTAGCACAAAGAAATCCTTGTTTTTCTATGATGCACGTGAAGCTCAGAATGGTTTAACTATTTCAGTTAAAGAATAGTTTAGATCATGAAAACATTTAAAATACACTCCCTAAATATAAAATCTGTTGAAAAATCGGGAAGTGGTTTGAACATTAAAAACAATGTTTTCCAATGATTGAAAGTTGTCCTCTTTTCAACCATTAAGGAGATGAAGATAAGGAATTTATCTTTACGTATGATCTTCCATCTCATGATGCTAAGCTTTAAGTCATAAACATATGAACTTGTAAGCTTCTCTCAAAAATTCTACAAAAGTCTTATGTCAAGTCAAAGTAAAATTTATTCACTTAAAATGAAAAGACAAAAAGAAGTAAAACTTTTTAAAGTACGAGTTACGATCAGAAATAATCAGAAGTCATATCCGTACTCCCCTTTTGTCGTGAAGAGCTCCCCCTAAATTCTTGCATTACTAAAAAAATTTGGCATTAAAAGGTACATGCAAAATTTTATGAGCTCCCCCTCGAAGTAATATTAACCACTTGTCAATTTCTTCTCATTCTCCCCCTTGGATCATGAACAGAATGTAGAAGTGCAGATATCAATCAGAGTTAAGAATGAAGAAATGATGAAAAATTATACAATTTAGAAAACTTTTATAGGTAACTACTGATTAGATTTTAAGATTTAACATACCAAGCTTAGAGACAAGAAAGTTGAACCTCTTTTCATCTAAGGGTTTGGTGAACAAATCGGCATGTTGATAATCAGTTTTTACAAAGAAAAGTTCAATTGTTCCTTTTTCAACATGATCTTTAATAAAATGATACCTGACGTCGATGTGCTTGGTTTTGGTGTGTTGAACAGGATTTACTGATATTGCAATGGCGCTCTTGGAGTCACAGTATATCGGGATCTTGTTGAATTGGAAACCGTAGTCGCGCAATTGAGTTCTCATCCATAAGACTTGAGAACAGCAGCTAGCAGCAGCTACATATTCTGCTTCGGCCGTGGAGGTTGAAACACAAAGTTGCTTCTTCGATGCCCAATTGACGAGTTTGTCACCGAGGAACTGTACATGTCCTTACGTGCTCTTCCTGTCTAACATACAACCTGCATGATCTGCATCTGTGTAGGTTGTTAGTTCAAAACTAGTATCTTTAGGATACCACAGACCAAGATCTGCAGTGCCCTTTAGATACCTAAATATGCGCTTCACAGCAGACATATGGATTTCTATAGGATTGGCCTGATATCTTGCACATAAGCATGTTGAAAACATTATATCTGGCCTACTAGAAGTAAGATACATTAAAGAACCTATCATTCCTTGATAAGTCCTAACATCAACAGCCTTTCCCGAAGGATCGGTGCCAATCTTAGTACCTGGTGCCATTAGGGTACCAATCGGTTTTGAATTTTCCATTTGGAACTTCCGAAGAATATCCCTAATGTATTTTGATTGATCGATAAAAATACCCGATGGAAATTGTTTTACTTGTAAACCGAGAAAGAAATTCATCTCTCCCATCAAATTCATCTGAAATCTAGACACCATAAGGTTTGCAAAATTCTTACAGTACTTAGGATTTGTATAGCCAAAGATAATATCATCTACATAAATTTTAATTAAAATGATATCGCCTTTTTCCTTTTTGATAAACAAAGTGGTATCCACCGTACCTTTGGAAAACCCATACTTGACTAGAAAAGTGGAAAGGACATCATACCATGCTCGAGGTGCTTCTTTCAGACCGTAGAATGCTTTGTCGAGAATGTAAACGTGATTCGGCTTCTCTTGATTGAAAAAACCTTCTGGCTAAGAGACGTAGACTTCCTCCTTCAGAATTCCATTTAGGAATGTTGTCTTCACGTCCATTTGAAAGACCGTGAAGTTCTTGTGGGTTGCGTAGGCTAGAAACAATCTAATTGCCTCTAATCGCGCCACGGGAGCATATGTCTCATCATAGTCGATTCCTTCCTCTTGTCTGTATCCTTAAGCTACTAGTCTTGCCTTGTTTCTGATAACGGTACCATCTTCGTCTTTCTTTATCTTGAAAACCCATTTCGTACCTATAATTGTTTTACCTTTAGGCTTTGGTACAAGTCTCCAGACTTGAAGTGCATCGAATTGATTCAACTCTTCTTGCACTGAGATCACCCATTCTGGATCAGCAAGTGCTTCTGATACTCTTGTTGGCTTAAACTTGCTCAGAAAGGAGTCATGCATGCACATGTTCATTGATGCTGACCTAGTTTGCACCGGTTTGGATGGATCGCCAATAATCTGGCTTAGCGGGTGCTCTTTGGTCCATTTATGTTCATGTGACAGTGGATTAGATGATTGTATGCCGATTGTATCATCTACAAATCCACTTGTACCTTCTTCGGATTGTTCAGGAGGATTGATGATTTCAGTTGAAGTGGTAGGTTCAGAAGGCTCAGCAGGTACATCTTGATCTGGCGGTAGATTGATCTGAATAGTATCTCCTACTGTTTCAGCTACTTCTTCAACTGTTGGAGTCGACATTTGAATTTTAATTTCTTGTTGAATCGGGGAGTTTGATTCAATAGGAACATCTAAACTGGTTGGATGAGTAGTCGTTAAGTCTTCCATCCTGTCAACCACAACAGATTTCTTCACATTAGATCCAAGAAATTCATCATAAAACAATTCAAATAATAAATCTAAATCAGATAAATGCTTAGTAGAAGTTGATGCTTCATCTGATTTATTCTGTTGAGACGTAGGTCCTGGACTGAGTTGCCCAGAAGCTAGTATTCCTGTTATAACGAGTTATGAACGTTGTTGTTCGGAAGCAATCTCTTCATCAAACGAGACGTTGATTCTCTCAATCACCGTCTTTGACTTCTTTAGATAAACACGGAATGCAGTTGATGTCGAGGAATAGCCAATGAAGATTCCTTCATCCGCCTTAGCACTGAACTTATTTAGACTCTCCCTATCGTTTAGAACGAAAAACTTACACCTAAATATATGGAAGTATTTGATTGTCGGTGTTCAGTTGTTGATTAACGCATAAGGAGTCTTCTTGAATCTTCGATGTACAATGGAGCGATTCTGTGTGTAGCACGCGGTCGATACAGCTTCTGCCCACAAAAATAGAGGTAAGTCTGATTGACTTAGCATAGTACGAGCAGCATCGACTAGCGTACGATTTCTTCCTTCGACCACTCCATTTTGTTGAGGCGTTCGAGCAGCAGAGTATTGATGTGAAATCCCGACAGATTCAAGATATTCTTCAACCTTGTTGTTCTTGAACTCTGTGCCGTTGTCTGTTCCTAGAAACTTAACCGATTTCTGTAGATTCACCTGGGTCGTCTTTAGGAATGTGATGAGAACATCTGGTGTCTCATCCTTTGATCGTAGAAACATGACCCATGTGTATCGCGAGTAATCGTCCACGATCATGAGTATGTACTTCTTTCCGCCTAGACTCTGAGTTCGCGTCGGACCGCATAAGTCCATATGCAATAACTCTAACGGAGCGCTTGTACTTGGTTTAGGCTTTGGTTTATGAGGTGCCCTCTTCATCTTGCCCTTTTCACAAGCTGCACAAAGATGTTCTCTTTCATATTTGAGCTCTGGAAGTCCTTTGACGAGCTTTCCACTAACCAGATTGTTGATGTACCTGAAGTTGAGGTGAGAGAGCCTTCGATGCCATAACCAACTTTGTTGCATCGATGCTTTCGTCATTAGACAAACTTGTTTATCATTCTGTACATTTGACAGATTGATTTTGTAGAGGTCTGATTCTCGAGTACCGACCAAGAGTTCTTCGCCTTCTTCATTGCGAACTGAACATCTCTTGGCTTTGAAGTTGACCTCTAAGTCTTTGTCACAGAACTGGCCTATACTGAACAAGTTGTGTCGTAAGCCTTCTACATAGCTCACCTTCTTGATCGTGACATTGTCATGTTGTACATCACCATATCCCATGATTGGAGAAAACTGGTCGTTGCCGAATCTGACTGTTCCGCAATATTTGTCTTGAAAATTGGAAAATATCTCTTTCTGCCCTGTAATGTGCTTGGAACATTTGTTGTCCAAGAACCATGTATGACTAGTCTGCATAAGAGAAATTACAAATTTAGATATTCATACGACAACATTGGAATATTCACTTTGATTATCGAAGTGCAGGTCTTGAACTGATTTGTTCAAAAGCCTATTTTGACTTTGATGTTCGGGTTTTGAACTGCATTATCCAAAAACCTATTTTGACATTGAAGAGCGAGTCCTGATCTGTACATAATCAGAAGTCGATTTCTCTTTAAGCTTTGTGTGCCTGCAAAACAGATTTAGCCTTAGGTACCCACTGGAATTTGGGTCCTTCTGTGTTAGCACAAGATTTTGGTACCCATTTCAAATTGGGTCCTCTTTTCTTTTGAAATGTATGTGAAGAATTAGTATGAGATGAATGCACATGGTAATTTCCAAACCAATCTTCAGAATCTTGACAAGAGATAGAAATATGTTTATCATAAATAGAAGACTTTCTAGCATATAAAGATAACTGAAATAATTGCTTCATTGTATATTGTTTACGAGAAACAGCAAGTTTTGAGTTCAAAACAACAATATCAGCAATTAGGACATCTTTACTAAGCGAAGTCTTATTACAATTAACACTACTAAACGATAAAACGGTCTTGTCAAGCTTCCGTTTGGGTTGCCATTGAGAATTAACTTCTAGCCTTTGCTTTCTCATATCTGAAACATGTGAAACTGGTGAGTGAGACTTTTGGGCAACAAGCGATTGCTTCTTCTTAGAATTACCAGTAGTGCTCGGTTTCTGTGAATGCTTAGATGTATTCTTACCTTTAGCATTTTTAGCTTTCACAGAGACTGAATTATCAACTTTCGTTGATTTTGCACTGTGAACATGCATACTGGTTTTTCTCAAAGATTTCTTAACAAAAGATGAATGGTTAGGAAGTTTTGCATTAAAGTCAAATTGTTCAGAACAACCATCTAAACCACCGTTAGAGTTTAGAAAATCAAATCCTTTATTTGATGAGCCATACATATCCTCAGAGTTTAAAGCCTTAGAAATTATAACATTTTTGAACATTGTTGAAAAAAACTTTTGTTCAATATTCATCAAAAGTCTTTCATCTGACAAAGAATTCTCGAGTTCAGAAATTTTACTTTCTAAAACGAGAGGAGGGACATATAGTTTACCTTGAATAGGCTTCGCCTCCATTTCCTTTTCAAAATAACTTTGAAAGAAATCATTTGAAAGAGATTTCTTCTTTTGATATATTGGATTTTCATTATAACTATTATTCATCTTCGCTTAATAAAATGGAAGATGAACTTTAGATGATTTCAAACGTTTTTCAGTTTCGTTGGCTTCATCCTTTTTCGACAGTTTAATCCAGAAAGTTTTAAACTCAGGGATTCTTCGAGCTAATTGCATAGAAAGATGATCATAAAGTCCTGGCACTTCAGACATCCCTTTTTGTAGACAGTGAGGATTCTTATAACCAATTCCCCATCTCTCTATTTCATCTTTGTGTTTGTTCAGATGAATAGTCTGTTCAGTTTGACCCTTTTTATATAACTTCTCTTCCAAACTTTTTAATTTTCCAAGTAAAGAAAAGTTTTCTTTTATACATGAAGAATGCAATTCTTTAAGCTCATATAAATCAATCCCACTTTTTAGCAGTTGAGACTTGAGTTCATAATTCTCTTTTAGAATTATTGTCTTTTCCTTAGCATTGGTGTCATTATGTTTATGTAAAACCTCAATCAATACTTTCTTCTCAGCAATTTCATTGCTAAGTTTCTGTATCAATTGGTTTTTGTCAACTATGACACCATTTTCTTGCTCAAGATTAGATTCTAACTCTTTTTGTTTTAAACTCATGGCATGCATTTTATTCATGAAATCTGAATCTGATAAATTACATACCTCCTCTTCTTCATTATCTGAATCAGCTTCAGCATCTGATTCTATCTGTCCCATCAAACACATGTTGACGGCTTCATCTTTCTCTTCATCCTCTTTTTCATCATCTGAGTGATCAAGTCAGTATTCATCCTCAGCCATCAGTGCTTTGCCGGCCTCCTGTTGCTTTGCAAGAAGCATCTTGTTCTTGTAATAATCGGAGTTTCTGACTTTTAGCCTTCGGCAGTCTCTGGCATAGTGACCTGTTTTGCCACAGTTGTAGCACGTTGGTGGTTCTGGCTGACTGGATCCTCCAACTTTGAACTTTCTTTCTTCTGGTTTCCTCTCCTCTAATCTCTTCCCTTCAGACTGATATCTTCTCTCTTCAGGCTTCCTTTCCTCTGACCTTTTCCCTTCAAATCTCTTTCCTTCATATCTGCTTCCTTCAACCCTTTCCTTGTGGATGTAGTTGTTTGGACCAGAAGAATATCTATGATTGTTTGAACTTGGCTTTGTGTAGAACTTTTTCTGAAAAGCATTTGACAGCAGAATCATTCCTTGCTACAGTTGTTCATTTTCCTCCATGTCAGAGTTTGCATAACCTTCATCTTCTTCTGATTCATACACAATTGTCTTGTTCTTCTTCTTCCTGACAACAAGTGCAACTGTGTCTTCAACTGTCTTTCCTTTGTGCCTCTTTTCATCTAGAATTTCATCCACCTCTTCTTCATTTTGTTTGAGGGTTTCATACACCTCATGAAGTGGAATCTCATTCAGATATTTGATCTGCTTCATATGCCTAGCAAATCTTTTCCATTCCGGTTGAAGAATACTCAGGAATTTGACATTCATCTCAATTTGAGATTTGTGGACTTTGTTCTTGCTAAGTTCGTTCAGCAAAGTCACAAACCTGTCATAGATTTCTTCTAAAGTTTCTCCCACCCTGCCTCTAAATTCTTCATAATTATTTATGCAGTTGGAGATTTTCAGCTGATTCCCAACCTTCGAACCCAGCATCATCTTTTCAAGCTGATCCCACATTTCTTTGTCGGAGGCCTTGTAGCTGTCAATCTTTACATATAATTCATTTGGAATTCCTTGTAAAATGTATGACTTAGCTAATCTGTCGCCTTTGGTTCTTCTGAGGTTATCATCTCCCAGCTCATGAAACTTAAGTTCAACTTCAGTCGGCACATTTCCAACCAAACGAGTCGTCATGACTGGTTTCATAACCCCTTCTTCTATAGATTTTCTGATGAAATCACCTAGCTCATGTCTGTCAACAAAATTCAGGAACCTATCTTTCCACTGGTCGTATTCTCCTTTTGGGTTCCAGATTCTAGTTTCTAATCAATAACAATCAAACAAACAAGATTCAAATCAAAGATTACCTGTTT
This sequence comes from Arctium minus, assembly GCA_954870635.1. Lineage (NCBI taxonomy): Eukaryota > Viridiplantae > Streptophyta > Magnoliopsida > Asterales > Asteraceae > Arctium > Arctium minus. Next base: position 62,389,327 of record OX941088.1, on the reverse strand, counting down.
GATTACTTTGAATTTCACAATTTACACTTTCTCTCTCTAGAACTCTTTCTCTCACTAAAACCGTATTCTCTCTCACTCTCAAATCTGATATTACAACTAATGTCACGTACTACTGAAAATACAAAGAGAAAAAGTATTTATATTACCACCTAATACTAAGGAAACTAAAATACAACTAAGTTTGACTTATTACAAAATAGACTTTGACTTTTAATGAGATTTGACTTTAGCAGCTTTGACTTTCTCAACTTTGACCTTTAGTATTATTGATCTTGTATCCAACAGATTTATGCTCTAACAATCTCCCCCTTTGGATTCAAGATCATTGTTGAAAGATTTAGCAAATCAGTCTTCACTTTAAGCTCTGTCAAAATAATCTCCCCTTTTTCTTTTGACTGTCTTCTTTCCAAAAATATCTTCAACGATGAACAATCTCCCCAAATCTTTCACAGAATACTTTCAGACTTTGGAAAGAAATTATCTTCAGAATCAACTCGAATTGCTTTCAGCAAATAATCTTCAAATTTTTTTTTTCAAAAATCAGCACATCTTCAGAAATTCTTTGATTATCTTCAAGTCTTCAATTCTTTACTTTAAACTTTTCTGACTTGAATATTTCAGAAAAATCAACTTCACAAAATTTTATCAGATCTTGATATCATCTCTTCCAAACTTCAAAACTTTAACATTTCTTCATATCATCTCCCCTTTTTTGATGATTTGAGCATCTATATCATCAAAACTTTTCGTCCATGAAATGTCTTTGACCATTCTGATCTGCCATACTGAGCCTCTGATTCGGTAACCATAACCAAGTATTCATCTAGATCTTTGCAAATCCAGACAAAATAAGAATAGGTAACTCCTGAATCAACAGATGAATCAGTTAAAATGCTTGTCAGTAACACGAAGTCACTGTGTGTAACGAATACACAATATAAAGGAGCTTTATGATGTTCACTCCCCTAGGGCTTCCATCCAATTATCGAAATACCACAAAGGCAATTTCTATGAATGTTATGACAAAGAAACGAATTATTTGTGTGCTCGTGCAAGTGTAGAAAGAATTAAACACGAATGATTGCTTTTAAAAAGGCTCAACATTGTGTAAACCACTGAGACGACAGTAGATAAACAGAGACTCTAAGTGCATGATTGAAGTGCGAAGGTGGGGCAGACTTCCTTCTGTTTCAATATCCAGATTTTACAAATGAAAACCAGATAGATTATATGCTGCGTCCCCTGAAAAATATGAAACATTTTCTTTTTGAGAAGAAAATGAGTGGTTGGTGGGGTTTAAACAAGAGTTGGCATGGGCTATTTGCCTGTTTCAATAATGTTCACGAAAGAATTGTGAATCATTAGTAATGTGGCTGCCCGGCTCAGAAAGTAGTTGCTGCAGAGTTTGATATTCTTTTACTCTGATCTCACACCCTCTTTCTTTTTATCATTAAGCTCACGACTAACCAAAGTCTCTTTTCCATTTTTCCTCATCTCACCCACACTCATTTCTTTTAGACTCCTCACACTCAATCACTAAAGGATTAACTTCATAGGTAGGAAACACTGGTTAACGTGAATCCATAGAAGTTTAGTTAATTCCTAGCACAAAGAACCCATAGTTCCTATAAAGCATGTGTTGCTCAAATGATTTAACTATAGCAGTTAAAGCTCATATACAAATGTCAGATGAACGTATGCTCAAACAAAATAATCATGAAGATATGAGCATTTTAAAACATTGAAGTATTTTCAAACAAGTATATTGAAATGAATGAATATAAATGCAAAAGACTTGTTTGAAAATCTGACATTGTATGAAAATGATCAGAAATGAATGATATAGCAATTAAAGCTTATGGTCAAGAATAATTGATATTTGTCTATACGAAACAAAATATAGACATTCTTGAAATAACGTTTCGAAATGAAATATCGCTCAAAATTCTTTGAATACAAGCGGAGTGTCTTATCATCGAAGAAAAATTGTTCCAATTTAGAGACATGATAAGAACATGTTGAATAAAGTCAAACCGGTGTGTATGAATACTTGAAAGTAAATAGAAAAGACAATACACAAGTATTTATCTTTGGAAACACACGGTTTGTAAACATGTACGCACAAAATGAAAATGAAAACATTTAAAATCCCACTTCCAAATTATAAAATCTATTTAAAAATCGGGAAGTGGTTTGAACATTTAATAACATGTTTTCCATACCTGAAAGTTGTCCTTCTTTCAGATACATTTGAGATTAAGATAAGAAATTTACCTTTTCGCGCAATCTTAATTCTCATGAAGTCAAGCTATCGTCATTAATATATGATCGTGTCAGCTTCTCTCATCCTGCATAAGTCTCAAAGTTTAGTCAAAATTTATTCACAAAATTTATTGAAAAATAAAATGACATAAAGCAATAAAACGATTAAAGTACGAGTTCTGATTTGAAATAATCAGAAATCATAGTCTTACTCCTTTTGTCTTATAAGCTCCCCCTAAAATCATGCATCACAAAAATTTTGTCAGTTAAGTATAATGCAGAAATTAGTTATGCTCCCCCTTAAATGAATGTAGATCATCTAAAATCTTCTCTAACTCCCCCTGAGATCATGAACAAAGACAAGATAAAAATAAAGATGAAAAATAAAGATAAAGAAAATGATGAAAAATAACAATTTGTAACTTTAGTAGGTAACAACCAATTACGTCTTAAAATTTAACATACCAAGCTTAGAGACAAGAAAATTAAATCTATTTTCATCTAAGGGTTTGGTAAATAAATCTGCAAGTTGATAATCTGTTTTTACAAAATAAAGTTCAATTGTTCCTTTTTCTACATTATCTTTTATAAAATGATACCTGACATCAATGTGTTTGGTTTTCGTATGCTGGACAGGATTAGCAGTTATGGTAATCGCACTCTTCGAGTCACAGTAGATTGGAATTTTGTCATACTTAAATCCATAGTCTCGTAGCTGTGTTCGCATCCACAAGACTTGAGAGCAGCAACTGGAAGCAGCTACATACTCTGCTTCAGTAGTCGATGTGGAGACGCATAACTGTTTCTTTGAAGCCCAGCTAACGAGCTTGTCTCCAAGAAATTGAACGTGACCAGAAGTACTCTTTCTGTCCAACATGCAACCTGCATGATCTGCATCTGAATATGCAGTCAGTTGAAACCCAGTATCTTTAGGATACCACAAACCAAGGTCTGCAGTGCCCTTTAGATATCTAAAGATCCGTTTGACAGCCGCCAAATGGGATTCTTTGGGAGCAGCTTGATATCTAGAACATAGACATGTTGAGAACATAATATCTGGTCTACTAGATGTAAGATACATTAATGAACCTATCATACCTCTGTAAGTTCTAACATCTACACTTTTACCCGAAGGATCAGTGTGGATCTTAGTACCAGGTGCCATCGGGGTTCCAATTGGTTTACAATTTTCCATTTTGTACTTCCGAAGAATATCCAAAATGTACTTATATTGATTTATAAAAATCCCCGTAGAAAACTGTTTAACTTGTAATCCGAGAAAGAAATTCATCTCTCCCATCAAACTCATTTGAAAACGTGACACCATGAGGTTAGAAAAGTTTTTGCAATATTTTGGATTAGTAGAACCAAATATTATATCATCAACATAAATCTGAATAAGAATAATATCAGCTTTTTCCTTCTTGATGAATAAAGTAGTATCAATCTTACCTTTAGAGAAACCAGACTTGACCAAGAATTTGGATAAAACTTCATACCATGCTCGAGGGGTTTGTTTTAAACCATAAAGGGCTTTGTCCAACATGTAGACATGATCTGGCTTATCTGAATTGACGAACCCTTCTGGTTGAGACACGTACACTTCCTCTTTAAGAATGCCATTCAGAAAGGCTGTTTTCACATCCATCTGAAAGACTATGAAATTCTTATGAGCTGCGTAGGCTATAAACATGCGGATTGCTTCTATACGCGCTACTGGAGCATACGTCTCATCGTAGTCTATGCCTTCCTCTTGCCGGTAACCTTTGGCAACAAGTCTAGCTTTGTTTCTTATGACGATACCATCTTCATCCTTTTTATTCTTGAATACCCATTTTGTTCCTATCACGGTTTTACTTTCTGGTTTTGGAACTAATCTCCAAACCTTTAGGGCTTCAAACTGATTGATCTCTTCTTGCATGGCAGATACCCAGTCCGAATCAGCACGAGCCTCTGATACTCGCGTAGGCTCAATCTTACTGAGGAATGAGTCATGCATACATTGATTAAGAGTCGTTGACCTAGTTTGAATAGGCTTGTTAAGATCTCCAATTACTTGATGTAATGGATGGTCTTTGGTCCAGCGATGCTCATGAGGGAGTGGAGTAGATGAATTCTTAACATGATCATCATCTTGAAATCCACTTTCAAAATCTTCAGTTTGAATTACAGGAGGGGGTTGTCAGTTGAAGTTTCATGTGCAGAAGTATCAGTTGGAACAGCAGATTCAGGCTGTTGAGTAGACAAAGTAGTACACCCAACTGAAACAGTTACTTCTGACTCAGCATTTGTTTGAACATCTTCAACTGTAGGAGTAACAATAGGAATATGAGTTTCTGTCTGAACTGGGGATGCTTGTTCAGTAATAACTTCTGAAGTGACTAGATGATGACAGCTTGTATCTTTAGATCTGTCAGTCACAACAGATTTAGGTATATTAGACCCAAGAAACTCATCATAAAAGAATTCAAATAACAAATCTAAATCAGTTAAATGAGAAGTAGATGTAGATGTGTTATCCGAATTAGTCGTTGTAGATGCAGGTTCTGGACTGATCTGTCCAGAAGCTAATACTCCTGTGATAACGGGTTCTGAACTGATATGATCAGAAGCCATCTCTTCATCAAATTTGACATTGACGCTTTCTACAACTGTCTTTGACTTCATTAGATAGATACGATATGCAACAGATGTTGAAGAATAACCGATAAAGATGCCTTCGTCCGCCTTAGCACTGAATTTATTCAGACTCTCTCTGTCGTTAAGCACAAAACATGTACACCCAAATACATGAAAATATTTGATAGTTGGTGTTCTGTTGTTGATTAGCTCATATGGAGTCTTCTGAAATCGGCGGTGTATCATGGAACGATTTTTAGTATGGCATGCAGTCGACACAGCTTCTGCCCACAAAAATAGAGGTAAGTCCGATTGGCTAAGCATAGTCCGAGCGGCCTCGACTAACGTTCGATTTCGCCTTTCGACTACACCATTTTGTTCAGGCATTCTAGCAGCAGAATACTGATGTGAAATCCCAACTGATTCGAGATATTCATCAACAATCTTGTTCTTGAATTCTGTGCCATTATCAGTACGAAGAAACTTGACTGGTCGCTGCATTTATACCTGGGTCGTCTTTAAGAAAGTAATGAGAACTTTTGGTGTCTCATCTTTTGAACGAAGGAATTTGACCCACGTGTATCTTGAATAATCATCCACAATAACCAACACGTATTTCTTTCCTCCCAAACTCTGAGTTCTCATTGGACCACACAAATCCATATGTAGCAATTCTAACGGAGAACTAGTGCTTGGTTCAGGCTTCGGTTTATGTGCGGCTCTCTTCATCTTACCCTTCTCACAAGCTGCGCATAAGTGTTGTCTTTCATATTTCAGCTCAGGAAGTCCTTTGACCAATTTCCCACGAACCAGCTTGTTGATGTAACGAAATTTCAAATGAGATAAATGTCTGTGCCAGAGCCAACTTTGTTGCATTGAAGCTTTTGACAATAAGCATACTTGACTGTCAATCTGAACTTTGGAAAGATTGATGGTATAGAGGTTTGTCTTTCGATGTCCACCTAAGAGTTCTGTGCCGTCTTCAGTACGAACTGAGCAACTCTTAGACTTGAAGTTGACCTCAAACCCTTTATCGCAGAATTGACCAATGCTGAATAAGTTGTTCCCCAAGCCTTCGACATAACTCACCTTACTTATCGTTATGTTGTCTTTAATGATGTCACCATATCCTAAGATAGGTGAAAGCTGATCGTTTCCAAATCTGACATTTCCACTGAATTTCTCTGTATAGTTAGACAATAAAGCTTTTTGCCCAGTCATATGCTTGGAACATCCACTATCCAAGTACCACATATGCCGGGTCTGCAAGAGAAATCAGGCAATAATAGATTTAGGTACCCATTTAAAAACGGGTCCTAACATTTTAGCACAAGATTTTGGTATCCACTTGAAAATGGATCCTCTGTTCTTTTGAAAACTTTGAAAAACATTTGATCTCGAAGAATTAACATGATAAGATCCATACCAATCAGAAGAATTATGAGAATAAGCAAAATCATTTCTCTAATAATGATAAGATGTAGTAGTAATAGGAGACAATTGAATCAATTGCTTTATTGAATATCTCATCAGTATCACTACTCACTGATCTAATACAAGTATTATCAGAAACTGATTCGACTATCTCATCCTCCTTCCGTTTTGGTCTCCATTCAGATTGAGCTTTCAACTTTTTCTTCCTTAAATCTGAAACATAAGATATAGATTTATTAGGAAAAACAGATTTCCGAGACTGAGTATACTTTCGTTTACCAGTGTATTTCTGTTTCTATAATCGCTGTTTCTTATGTTTCTTACCTTGAGCATAGTAATCAACAATTACACAAACTGAATCACCAACCTTAGTTGATGTTTCACCAATATGAACATCACTTGGTAACACTCTTTCATTTTTAAGACAAGTAGAATGATCAGGAAGTTTAGAATGGACATCAAACATATCAGATTCTTCCATGCACCCATCATCAGAATTAAAAGAATCATTTGCAGACTCAAATAAGTCATCAGAATTATCAGAGAAAGTTTGAGGTGCCTTTGAAACTGTAAAACACTTTGTTGATTTAACTTGAAAAACAGTGTTTTTAAAACTGTAGAAAATACATTTTGTTCTATATCAACCAAAAGTTTTTCATCAGATAAAACATTTTCAAGCTCGACTATTTTGCTTTCAAGAATAGATGTAGGAACATAAACCTTTGCAATTGCAGGTTTTTCCTTCATCTCAGAAGCAGAATAACTAACAAAATAGTCAGTTGAAAGAACTTTTGATGTTTTAGAAAGATAACTATCATTTAACTTTTCATAGTTAAACGGTAGTTGCATTTTCTTTTTATTCTTTCTATTTTCAGTTTCTTGATCCTCAACTTCTTCTGGCAATTTGGTAACAAATTTGGGTTTTAAATGAGTATGTTTACCAGCACAAGCAAGAAAATCATAGTTATAAAGTGCCGGTTGTTTTCTGATGGCTTTCTTAAGATAATGGAGGTTGTTAAAACCAAGTCTCCATCTTTGCTTAACATCAGTCTCTTCATCAGGAGCATTAAGAAAAATGGTTTGATCTGTTTGACCTCTTTTATAAAGTTTAACTTCCAGATCATTTACCTTCTTGTTCAAATTCTTGTTTTCAACCTGCAATTTATAAACAGTTAGTGCAGATTCATTTTTCTCAAACTCATATTTAGAAATCTTACATTCAAAATTAGAAATCTTCTTTTCAAAATCATCTACTTTAGATTTAGAATCAGAATCAGAATCAGATTTGCGTAAAGAATCAATCAGATCTTTGTTAGAAATAACAAACGTATTAAGTTCAAAGATCTTTTTGTTCTTTTTAGCAACCCTTTCCTTTTCCTTTTTCAGATTATTTTGAAAATTTTGAAGCTCAACCACCATGTTTTCCAACTTGATAATGAAATCTTTTGGAGTTAAGTTTAATACCTCATTAACTGCCTCATCATCTGACTCGTCATCTTTTACTTCTTTGCCCATGAGACAGATATGAGCATTTTCTTCCTTTTCTTCCTTTTCATCTTCTGAGTAATCCAACCAAAACTCATCTTCAGCCATTAAAGCTACACCCGCTTCTTGTTGTCTTGCCAAAAGCAACTTGTTCTGATAGTACTGAGAGTTGCGAACTTTCGGCTTCCGACAATCTTTTGCAAAATGACCCAACTTGCCGCAATTGTAGCATTTGATTGAATCAGTTGCTGGCTTTTCAACAGCGGTGTAGTCATTCACAAACTTCTTTTTCTCATCCGGTTTCTTCTCCACATATCTATCCTCTTTATACCTTTTTCCTTCTACTTTTTGTCGATGCTCGTGGTTCTTTGAACTAGATGAAGAATATCGTTGAGAATTTGATCCCGACTTTTTGTAAAATTTCTTCTGGAATGCCCGAGTCAGCAGTATCAAGGCTTGTTTCAGACTTTCACCATCATCACTATATGTAACTGAATCTGACTCAAAACTGGTAAGAACTGTCTTCTTTTTCTTCTCTTTCTTTTCTTTCTTCTTCTCTCCAGCTACCAGTGCAATCGGATCAGGAACTTTTTCTGCTTTCTTCTTCTCAACTCTTTTATCTTCTACTTCTTCTTCATTCTGCCTCGAGGTCTCAAATACTTCATGTAATGGAATTTCATTCAAATCCTTCATCTGCTTCATCCTTCTTGTGTGCTTCTTCCATTCCGGACATAGGATACTCAGAAATTTGACATTGTTTTCCAACTGCTTCTTTTTGACTTTGTTCTTTGTCAGCTCATTTAGAAGCAATACAAACCTCTCATAGGTATCTTCCAGAATCTCATTCTCCTTAGCTTTGAATTCCTCATAACTATTGATGCAGTTTGCCACTTTCATCTGATTTCCGACCTTTGATCCCATCATCATCTTTTGCAACTGATCCCACATCTTCTTAGCATTGGCTTTATAGCTATCAATCTTGATGCAGATCTCGTTTGGAATGCTTTGAAGAAGTAATGATCTTGCTTGTTTATCTGCTTTGTATCGGCTTTTTTGATCTTCAGAATATTGAGAAATATCCACTGTTACTGTTTTCATCTTTTGCTCTTTCCTCAGTTCCATCTTCACTATCAGAAGAATCAACATCAGGTACTTGAACTGTTATTGGAGCCATTGGACATTCGGTGATAGACAGAAGAATATTCTCTCCATTTGAATGTCGATCTATGAAATCCAAGAATTTGTCCTTCCATTGCTCATACTCGCCTTTGAATGGAACTGGAGGCTTGACATCGGTTCCGATTGAAAGAGCATCTTTGGAAGTCATCTTGTTTAACCTGTTTGAAAAATATAACAATAAGAAACTAGAACTGATCGTTAGTCCAAAATATGAAATCACAAGAAAAATCTTGAAAAGAAATTCAGAGATTTTGATCACAGAAATAACTTTTGTCCCCCTCCGCAGACCTTGCGGGGTCGAGGGGCAGCGCCCCTAAAGAAAAAAAATTCACTATTAAAGGGCATATTACAGTTTTGAAAATTTCTCAGAAAAAAAAATTCTAAGTATAGAAACTCGCAAGTCACTATTCAAAGTGAAACTCGCAGACGCTTAAACTCGCTAAGCCCTATTCACTGTGAAACACGCAGATCGAGACTTGCGCGTTTGATAAACTCTCAAGTAAACTCGCAGACAAACTCGCAGACAAACACGCAAGAAAACTCGCAGATCAAACTCGCAGATCAAACTCGCAGATGATGAAACTCGCAAGTGCCTGAAACTCGCTAACAGAGATGTGCGCGTTTCCCAAACTCGCACGTCGAAGCTTGCGCGTTTGAACAAAACTCGCTAGCTTCACTTGCGCGTTTCAACACTTAGAAATAATTCTTGAAGTTTCAAACTCGCAGGTCGATGAACTCGCTAATCACTATTCCTCCTGAAACTCGCTAGCTTCGATTAGCGAGCTTGTAGAACTCGCTGGCCACTACTAACGCGTTTCTTAGAACTCGCAGATAGCCCTTGCGCGTTTTAGACCAAAAATTTATTCCTTCAACTTGCGCGTTCTAGCTTATGAATCTTGCGCGTTTCACGACGAACTAGCACGTTTCACGAAGAACTTGCGCGTTTGAGAGATCTAGCGCGTTCTTCCTTCTGTCGACCCAAAAACTAACTTTTCCATCTGATTTCGATCTTTTCTTGTCCAAACGATATGTAACTATGCAGAATTCTTTGTAATCAACCCAAGAACATATTACAATACACAACTTTTACAATTAAACACTTACAATCCAAAAAGATAGATGAAACAGTAACAATCGACTCGTGAACAAAATTCAACAAAAATCACAAAATTCGAGTGATTTACAGTGCAATACTGAAATTGAAATACAAAGACTCAATCTATTACACTTTTGTAACGATTCCTAATCAAAATCTACTCCAAAAACTCACTCAAACTCAAACTTCGATTTTTCTTTTCAAGAACAGTGACGAACCAAGCTTTTCTCGAATTTCTTGATCTGATTTCACCTTTGGATCTGCTCTGATACCAATTGTGTGTTCCAGATTCTAGTTTCTAATCAATAACAATCAAACAAACAAGATTCAAATCAAAGATTACCTGTTTGATTACTTTGAATTTCACAATTTACACTTTCTCTCTCTAGAACTCTTTCTCTCACTAAAACCGTATTCTCTCTCACTCTCAAATCTGATATTACAACTAATGTCACGTACTACTGAAAATACAAAGAGAAAAGTATTTATATTACCACCTAATACTAAGGAAACTAAAATACAACTAAGTTTGACTTATTACAAAATAGACTTTGACTTTTAATGAGATTTGACTTTAGCAGCTTTGACTTTCTCAACTTTGACCTTCAGTATTATTGATCTTGTATCCAACAGATTTATGCTCTAACATCCTTTAAAAAGAACTGGTGGCTTGGTGTCAGTTCCTATTGCAAGGGCTTCTCTGGATGTCATTTTGAAGAAAAATTCTAAGTCTGGAATGGAGCAGAGAGGTTTGCGTGTCAAGCACAGTGCGCAAAGTGAGGTTTGCGTTTCAAGTTGGAAGCGCAAAGTTGAGTTTGCGTTTCAAGTTGGGAGTGCAAAGTAAGGTTTGCGGTTTTAACGGGATGCGCAAAGTAGGGTTTGCGGTTCTAACGGGATGCGCAAAGTAGGCTTGATCTTTTGAAGAGATGAACATGTGAACTGAGGTTTGCGTTCTTACTTGTTGCGAGAAGTGAGGTCGAGGTTTGCGTATGTTATTGAATCCGATATGGCTTGAGATGCATAAAGTTGAGCTTTGCGTTTCACTTGGGGAGCGCAAAGTGAAGTTTGCATTTGATGTTGGAAGCGCAAAGTTGGACTTTACGTTTGTTCGTCCTGTCCTTCGAAAAATTTCTAAAAACTTGTTCCTGTAACGATTAGCAATACCAAACTCTACCCTTATGTCTAGAAACGCTTCTAGAACTGAATGTAAGCACTCGATCTCAATAAAACACACTTTTTGAAAAAAAAATTGATAGCACAGTGACTTCTTTTCTCGACTGTTTTCTCACTTAAATCACAAAATTGAACTCGATTTAAGCTTAAAAGTGAAATCAAACAATAACAACTCGATCTAGCAACTTAATCGATCACAACCTGATCGATTTTAACACCTCAAAACACTTTAAATCTCAAAAACGATTTGTCTTGAAGAACACAGAGTCGTTTTCTGAAAAACTTGATTTGATATTAATCAGGCTCTGATACTAATTGTGGATCCAACAATACTATATCAAGTTCTTAGATTAACAGCACATAAAGATTACCAACCTGTGTTGATTATAACAAATGGTTACAAGGTTTGATCTTTGAAGTTCTTTTGTGTTCTCTCTAGTTTTACACCTTTTGTGTGTGTTTGTGTGTGTTCTCTTATCTGATCTAATCTGATCGTGTAAAAGATATTAGAGATATCACAAAATCTAATCTAGTGGGTCTTACACACTTCCTAACAACTTGCAACATATTAAACTAATAAACCTACATAATATCTAACAAATAGATATTATTTCTAACTAAGTTCATATAACTAACTAAACTAAAAACTAACTAAGTTAAACTAATATCTAACAAACTAGATATTAATTTAACTAGTACAATAATAAACAATTACATTGACATTTATTACAAACGACATGGCCTTTAATATCGAGAGTCGACGTTTCGGCTTTAGCTTCAGATTGCGATCTTCAGTTTGGATGATCTTGAATCCAATGAGACTGTGTCTTAACAACTATGAAATAGGCACCTAGCCCATGCCATCTATTGCATACAACCCCACACGCTACTCATTCTTTTCTTAAAAAGAGAATGTTTCACATTTTCTGGGGATGCCACATATACTCTATTGGTTCTTCATTCGGAAGATACTGATATTGAAAAAGAAGGAAAGTTGCCCCACCTTCGACCCTTTCTCATGCACACTTGAGTCTATGTATAATCATTGCTGTCTAAATGGTTTACATAATTTTGAGCCTAAACAGCAATCATTGTGCTAATTCTTTCATAACACAAGCATGAGCACACATAAAATTTGTTTTTCAGTCAGAACATTCATAGAAAATACCTTGTCTTTTTCAATGATTAAATGGAAGTCCTGGGGAGTGAACATCAACTCAAGCTCCTTACATTGTACATTCGTTGTACACAGTAACTTTGTGTTACTGACAGGCATTCCTAACTGTTTCATGTGTTGATTCAGGGTTACAACTTCTAATTTGTCTGAATTTGAAAAGATTTAGATGAATACATTCATGAGTTGACGGCTCATTCAGACCAGATGAACGATTCTCTCATGTCATTCATTGGGGGAGATTGATAATTTTCCTATCTGGGATTGATCATTTATTGTCAAATGGAGAGATTGTTGATCATGAAGATTGTGCTTATTTGATTATTTGGGGGAGATCATTCAAAGATCGAGCTGACCTTGAACAAGTTTTAATGATTTTTGTTAGTGTATAGAATTGTATTCAAGATTTAATTGTTGTAAAGTCAAAGTCAATGAAAAGTCATCAAAGTAAATCTTAGTGTTTGAGAGTTTCTTTAGTGTGAGAGTTTATCTTGTATAGTGTTATGAGAGTTGACATTTGAGAGTTTTATATCCTTGGTATAAATAGGGATCTGACTTGTTAGTTTCAATAGGAGTTACACTTCGCAATATTCAGTCTGTGATATATACGACTTGATTTTCTCTCTCTACTCTCTCTCTAGAACCTTGATTGTTAAATCTTGATTTTGTTTGTGCTTGAATTGTTGGGAATTACATTTTCAATTGGTATCAGAGCGAGACCAAATTAATTCAGAAAAGATCACTTGATCAGTTTGATTTCTTGAAAAATCAAGAACACGCATAATTTTTTTTTCAAAAAGTTACTATTGCTTCGAATTTTCATTGCTAAATCATTTTTGATACAAGAAAATGGATTCATTGCATTCGATTAATGTTTTTAAACGTTTCTTGTATTGATTGTATAATTAAATCCGAACTGAATCGTATTCAATTTCGAATTTTTGTGAGTTTTTTGTTAAAATGTTCAAACACTGTCAATTGATCGATTCTTATTGCTTTTGATTGTTTAATCAAAAATCTTGTATTAGAAATGTGTTCTATACGTTAAATCGATCATACCTGTGCATTATCAAGTTTTAATTTCAGGTATTAAAGTTCTTGGATCGTTTTTTGAGCGACAGAGGCAAGAACACGCTTGATCTGTAAAACGCGCAAGCTTCATCGAAAGAACACGCAAACCAAAAGATCTTATTTTGGACGGAAACACGCAACTAGTAGCCTGCGAGTTCTCGAAACAAGCAAATCAATGTCTGTGAGTTTCAAAAACACGCAAAATATGGCTTGCGAGTTTCAGTGACTTGGGAGTTTCTTCGATATGCGAGTTTCCATTTAGCGAGTTCTAAAGTTGTCAAAATTTTTCTAAGGATAGAACGCGCAAAGGCATTGAAACGTGCAAAGGAATCAAAACACGCACATCTAATCTTGCGAGAAGCCAAAACGCACATATCGTTGTTTGTGCGAACTTCGAAACGCGCAAGTAGTGCTCTGCGCGAACCATAAACGCGCACATGCTTATTAGCGCGAATTAGTATGAACAGTAACTTGCGAGTTTTCTGAGCTTTGCGAGTTTTAAGTGTTTGCGAGTTTTAATTCATTTGGTCTGCGAGTTCTAGTGCTTTGCGAGTTTCAGAGTTATAATTTTTTTTGAGAATTATTTTCAAGTGGTGATCTGATTTTGACTTTCAGTCAAACTTTTCTGAATTGTTTGGGAACGATCATTCATTTCAAGATGACTTCTCATTCAAGATGCCAACTACAGATGAGAAAGGAAATATTGTACTTTCAACTAGAGATATAGCTGTCTTGTACATGCCTGAGATACCTGTTATAGATGCAGAAAGAGAGAAACTGAAAAATCAGAATTCAAAGCTTCTCAAACAGATTCAGGAGTTGAAGTCAAATTTGTCAAATTCTGATAAAACTCTTGTTTGTGCAAAATGTACTAATTATCCTAAATCTGTTGCAGGTATCATCAGTGAAAAAGAGAAAGAGAAAATTGTTGCTTTAAAAGATAATATTGTTAAGTCCAAATATTGTATCCAAGATTTAATTAGAAAAGTCAAAGTGTAAGTCAACAATGTCAAAGTCTTGTATAAGTCAATGTTGTTTACTTAGTTGTTAAGTCTTGTAATAATATAGTGGGTATAAATAGGGTGTTCTTTGTAAGATTTGTGAAAAGCAACGTCATTGTAAAATCAGATTTGTGAGATATATTCAAGATCTACTTTCTCCCTCTACTCTCTCTCTCTCTAGTTCTTGATTGCTAAATCATTGTTTGTTTGAGATTTGCTTGATAATTAGGAATTAACAATTGGTATCAGAGTCGTACCAAACATATTCAGAAAGTTCAGATTACCAATTCGAATCAAATTTGTGAATTCTTGATTTCACATACTCGTTTTCTGGAAATTCATAGTTTGATCAATTTTTCGTTGATTAGTTGAAATTCGTGTGTAAAAATGGATTAATGTCAATCGATTTGTGAATCTTTACACTTTGTATTCACACATTTTCACAATTTAATCACTGGGTTGTTTGAATTTTGAGTTCTTGCGATTTATTGAAAACTTGAACACAGAGACTGTATATCGATCATATGCACTGGAAATTGATGGTTTTAGTCATATTAGTTGTTTATAAAAGTGTTCTAGAGTGCATTTTGAATCGTTTGGGAAAAAGTGCATACGAATTTGCAGGATTAAAGATGATATTTTTTTTTGGTTTGAATTTGCAGGTTCGCAAATCATTATGAACTAGCCCAAATCATTATGAACTAGCGCAAATCTGAATGAAACTACTGCAGAATACATTCGACCATGAAATCCACAATCCATCTTTTGTTTGCAATCTGATTGGATGCATTTTCAATCATGGGACGGTGGAATTAACAAAGAAATTGGTGTTGCAGTATCAATTTGAAATCGGTTGTGGTGATAGATTAATTTGTGATTGGTTGTTTTTAATGTTAGTGGGGAGGTGCATTTATGTTTTTAAATTGTTTTGTGATTTGTGAATTGCAGGTTTGTGCCGCCATCACTATTATAAATTTTTGCCATTCAAACTTGATTTGAGCCACTCAATTTTTTCTAATTGTTTGCGCCAAGAACATTTCACGCAAACATGAGGTTTGCGTTATAGCTTTTTCACGCAAACATGAGGTTTGAGTTATAGCTTTCACACGCAAAAGCTTTTATTTGCGCCACTTCTTCCATCATCGTTGCGCTAGCATCATCATCATCATTTGGAACAAATCAAATTGATTAAGTGGGTCAGTGGAAGTATTAAATGAAATCGATGAGGCTGGCAATTGATTTGATAATAGGTTTGCGCCATCAGCAGTTCACGCAAATTTCAATCTTTGCGCCATACTCATTTAGCGAAAATTTCTGGTTTGCGCAATCAACAGTTCGCGCAACACTATTTCTTGCGCTACCAACAGTTCGCGCAATCTCCATATTTGCGCCAGATTTTAATTGATCTGTTTTTCAATTTTTTGTTTTGCAGGTTTTGAATTAATTTGATCTGCAAGTTTCAAGTGATTTGAGAGTTCCAGAAATTGAGTTTTTCTGAGATTATTTTTTTGTGCTAATCTGATTTTGACTTTCAGTCAAAAATTTCCTGAATTGTTTGGGAACGATCTTTTTTATCAAGCTGTTTCTCATTCAAAGTTTTTCTGAGAGAGCAAATTTTAGATTGTCTGAATTTTGTTTTTGAATTCATTTCAACTGACGATCATTTTGTCAAATTCTTTTTGAAACATGATGAGTTCTCCAATATTACTCAAAGGAAGATACGAGCAGTGGAAAGTTGATTTTTTCAACTTTGTTGAAAAACATGAGCTGAGTTTCTATATCAGATTATCCTTGATTGAAGGAGAGATGAAACCTCTAACTCCAACAAGAGATTGTTCTGAAGAACAGGAGAAAAGAAAGAGAGCTGATATTTTAGCCCGAACATTTGTGTTTAATAGTATTCGTCATGATATTAATGATCATATAAATACCTATCAGTTGACAGGAAAAGATTTATACAAGTCGACAGGAAAGGAGATGTGGAACTATCTTGAATGGACGATGTTAGGGCCAAAGGTTGTGTCTGAGCTAAAAGGGAAGATTTATGAGTTGGAAGATAAAATTCAGCAAGTTGTATCTGTTGAAAGTTATGAAGAGAAGATTAAAAGTTTGGAAGATTCTAATTCTGAGCTTATAAAGAAAATATCTGATTTGGCGAAAATGATTGCTAAAGATAAAGCTGATTTTGAGAACGAAAAGAAGGGATTTTCAAAGAAGTTCTCGGATTTTTCAAGAAAGTGTTTTGAAGAAAAGAATGCAGTTGAGCTTAAGTGTATAAAACTTTCTCAACAAGTTTCTGATTTTTAGAAAGTACTTATCTTAGAAAGAGAGAAGTTTGCCAAATAGAAGAAGGCCATTGAACAAAAGAATGTAGGATTCTTTAAAGAAATATCCGGCCAAAGAAAGGATGCTGAGAAGGGGTGTGAAGAAGAAAGAAGTATATTTGAGATCGAGATTAGAAAGCTGACTGCCAAGCTATCTGAACTATCTGTGAATGCACTGAAGGAGCATAAAACAAAGTCTGAATTCAAGTAAAAGATTGATCTGCTTGTCAAAGAAAGAGTCAGTCTTGCTTCAAAGATTAAAGAGCTTGAAAAGACATTATCAAGTTCAAATCAGAATACCGTTTCTTCCAAGAGGTCAGTTAAATCTTATGATCAGATTCGTAATATTAACCTTTTCTATGATAGAAATATAGATGGTTCAGGTACACATCAAAGAAGAAAAAGATACAAAGACGAGGAACTGGAATGGAAGAAGAAACCAGTTAAAGGTGAGATGATAGATGAGATGAAAGGAAAGAAGTCATGTATACATACACACAAAGTCAAGAAGAACAATGTGCATACAGGTAAACCTGATCATATCTACTCGAGAGATCAATTAATCAGGTTATCAGGTAAGAAATACTATTGTTCTTACTGCTGTACACATGATCCTATTCACAAGTCCAGTGATCATTTATGGTATGGTTCTTACTCGATTACCCCCACAAGAACTGAAACTAACATTCATGGACCCAAATACCAGTGGGTACCAAAGCCGAAAACTGATTCTGTGTTGCAGGCACCTCAAGTCAAGAGGAAGTAAGAGAACCATGGATCTTGAATAACACAGTTCAAGACCTGCACCTCAATGTCAAGATTATAGCTTCTAAGCACATCAGCTTAGGACCCGTACCTCAACGATTAAAGACCTTTACTTCTGTCATGATATGAGGATTGTACTCCAATACTCAAATTAAGAAATCAACCATCAAGGGGGAGTATTTTTTATTTCTAAAATATGCATTAGACAGATATGACGAACTACATTCCTGAAGGAATTGTAGATCTCTATCCTGTACTTTTTCACTGATAAATCTTACTGATATGATGGACCACATTCTAGAAGGAATTGTGGATCTCTATCTTGTTTTCATTGATAAATCTACTGTTGCATAATTTATAGGAGGAGTAAAGGTGATGACTTCTAATCAAATAACAGATCAGTACTCATTTTTCAATGACAAGAGAAGGATATTCTGCTAATATCCAGGGGGAGCTTAAAAGATCTAAATCATTCTATCATGATTTGAGGGGGAGCCTAAAAGGTAAATATCTTCTGATCTATATCTCTGATTGTTTGAAAGAAGAACAACTTTCAAGCATGAAAAACAGTTTCTGAAATGTTCAAACCACTTTTGGTTCTCAAAAGATTTTATGAATTTAGAAGTGTGTTTTTAAATGTTTTTCAATTCTTGAGCTTTAATGTTTAACTGATCGTGTGTTTCTAAAGATCAATACTTGCGTATTATCTTGTCTATATACTGTAAAGTATTCATACACAACGGTTCAGTACTTCATTTGAATTTGTTATTACCATGTCTCATAATGAACCAATTTTTCGATGGTAATAACCTCGTTTGAATTTCAATGTTGTTGAGGGTCGGTCCAACAATGTTTATCAAGTTTTATAGATTAACAGCACATTAACGATTACCAACATGTATTGATTAATATAAATGGTTACAAGGTTGATCGATTGAAGCTCTAGATGTGTTCTCTCTTTTACAACTTTAAGTGTGTGTGAATTTGTGTTCTTGATAATATCTAATCTGATTGAGAGTTGAGAGATACACTTGCTAATAGATCTTGTGTGTCTAACACACTACCTAACATAATATCTTGATTTAATATCTAGATATTATTTCTAATTAATATAATAACTAAACTAACTAATATCTAACTATCTTTACCTAATATAATAACAAACAAACTTTGACCTTTATTACAAACGACATTAGACTTTAATATCGAGGGTCGACTTTCACGCTTTAGCTTCAGATTGGATCTTCAGATTGGATCTTCAGATTGGATGATCTTGAATCCAATAGATATGTGATCTAACAATCTCCCCCTTTGGATCAAGATCATTACTAAAAAGATTTTAGCAATTCAGTCTTCTTCTTCAGCTCAGAAGATACAATCTCTTTCTCTAGCTCTGAAATCAACATGTCGTCAGAATACTTGCTTTTGAAGAGTTCAATCTTGGACGTGATTCTTGAAACATGTGATCTTTGCCATTTCTTGTGTAGTCATTCTCCCCTATTTTGATTATAAGTGCACCGACTTTATCAAAACTCTGAGTAAGAAATGTCAACCACTTGAAGCCACTGATCCGTCAATTCAATAGATATTCACCCAGATCTTTGCAAATCCAGAGAAAATAGTCGTGTAACACCTGAATCAACTAATGAATCAGTTAACATGCCTGTCAGTAACACTAAATCACTATGTGTAACGAATACACATTAGAAAGGAGCTGTTTGATGTTGACTCCCCCAGGGCTTCCATTTAATCATCGAAACACCACAAAGGTTATTTCTATAAACGTTATGACAAAGAAACAAATTCCTTGTGTGTTCGTGCTTGTGTTAGAAAGAATTAAGCACGTGATGATTGCTTATAGGCTCAAAATTGTGTAAACCACTAAGACAATAGTAAGTTAAACACAGACTCAATGTGCATGATTGATGTGCGAAAGTGGGGCAGACTTCCTTCTTTTCAATATCCAGATTTTCCAAATGAAAATCAGATAGCATATGTGCTGCTTCCCCTTTGAATAAGTGAAACACTTTCTTGTTGAGAAGAAAATGAGTAGTTGGTGAGGTTTGATCAAGAGTTGGCATGGGCTAGTTGCCTGTTTCAATAATGTTCACGAAAAAATTGTGAAACACTAGTAATGTGGCTGCCCGGCTCAGAAAAAGTTGGTGCAGAGTTGTGATATTCTTTTAACTCTGTTCTCACACGCTCTTTCTTTTAAACATTAAGCTCACTCTAATCAAACTGTCTTTCTTTATTTGACACACTCATTTCTTTTCGACTTGTCACACTCAATCACTGTGGTTTAACTTCTTGGGTAGAAATCACTAGTTAAGGTGATTTCATAGAAGTTGTGTTAATTCCTAGCACAAAGAAATCCTTGTTTTCATATGATGCATATGATGCTGAGATTGGTTTAACTATTTCAGTTAAAGCACAATATATGTCTTTGAAAACATTTAAAGTTCCACTTCCAATTCATGAAATCGTTTTGAGAATCGGGAAGTGGTTTGAACATTGAAAACAATATTTTCGATGATTGAAAGTTGTCCTTCTTTCAACCATATATGAGATGAAGATATAGAATTATACCTTTACGTACGATCTTTCATCTTATGAAGCAATGCTTTAAAGTCATAAACATATGAACTTGTAAGCATCTCTCAAAAAATTTGCAAAAGTCTTATGTCAAGTCAAAGCAAATTTATTCACTTAAATTGAAAAGACAAAAAGCAGTAAAACTTTTAAAGTACGAGTTCTGATCAGAAATAATCAGAAGTCGTATCCGTACTCCTTTGACTTAAAAGGTACATGAAAAAATTTTATGAGCTCCCCCTCGAAGTAATATTGACCACTTGTCAATTTCTTCTTCTACTCCCCCTTGGATCATGAACAGAAGATAGAAGTGCAGATATCAATCAGAATTAAGAATGAAGAAATGATGAAAAAGTATACAATTAGAAAAGTTTGATAGGTAACTACTGATTAAATCTTTAGATTTATCATAACAAGCTTAGAGACAAGAAAGGTAAACCTCTTTTCGTCTAAAGGTTTGGTAAACAAATCGGCAAGCTGATAATCAGTTTTTACAAAGAAAAGTTCAATTGTTCCTTTTTCAACATGAAATTTAATAAAATGATACCTGACGTCTATGTGTTTGGTGTTGGTGTGCTGAACAGGATTCGTTGTTATTGCGATGGCGCTCTTGGAGTCACAGTATATCGGGATTTTTTTGAAGTGGAAACCGTAGTCGCGCAATTGAGTTCTCATCCATAAGACCTGAGAACAGCAGCTAGCAGCAGCTACATATTCTGCTTCGGCCGTGGAAGTTCAAACACAAAGTTGCTTCTTCGATGCCCAACTTACGAGCTTATCACCGAGGAACTGCACATGTCCTGACGTGCTCTTCCTGTCTAACATACAACCTGCATGATCTGCATCTGTGTACGTTGTTAGTTCAAAACTAGTATCTTTAGGATACCACAGACCAAGATCTGCAGTGCCCTTCAGATACCTAAATATCCGCTTCACAGCAGACATATGGATTTCTTTACGATTGGCCTGATATCGTGCACATAAGCATGTTGAGAATATTATATCTGGCCTACTAGAAGTAAGATACATTAAAGAACCTATCATCCCTCGATAAGTTCTAACATCAACAGCCTTTCCCGAATGATCGGTGCCAATTTTAGTACCTGGTTCCATTGGGGTACCAATCGGTTTTGAATTTTCCATTTGGAACTTCCGAAGAATATCCATAATGTATTTTGATTGATTGATAAAAATCCCCATAGAAAACTGTTTGACTTGTAATCCGAGAAAGAAATTCATCTCTCCCATCAAATTCATCTGAAATCTAGACACCATAAGGTTTGAAAAATTCATACAGTACATAGGATTTGTAGAGCCAAAAATAATATCATCTACATATATTTGAATTAAAAAGATATCGTCTTTTTCCTTTTTTATAAACAAAGTGGTATCCACCGTATCTTTAGAAAAACCAGACTTGACTAGAAATTTGGAAAGGACATCATACCAGGCACGAGGAGATTGTTTCAGTCCGTAGAGTGCTTTGTCGAGAATGTATACGTGATTCGGCTTCTCTTGATTGACAAAACCCTCTAGCTAAGAGACGTAGACTTCCTCCTTCAGAATGCCATTCAGAAAAGCAGTCTTCACGTCCATTTGAAAGACCGTGAAGTTCTTGTGGGCTGCATAGGCTAGAAACATTCTAATTGCCTCTAATTACGCCACAGGAGCATATGTCTCGTCATAGTCGATTCCTTCCTCTTGTCTGTATCCTTTGGCTACAAGTCTTGCCTTGTTTCGGATAACGGTACCATCTTCATCTTTCTTTATCTTGAAAACCCACTTCGTACCTACAATGGTTTTACCTTAAGGCTTTGGTAAGAGTCTACATACTTGAAGTGCGTCGAACTGATTTAGCTCTTCTTGCATTGAGATCACCCATTCTGGATCAGCAAGTGCGTCTGATACACGTGTTGGCTCGAACTTGCTCATAAATGAGTCATGCAAACACATGTTCATTGATGTTGACCTAGTTTGCACCGGTTTTGATGGATCGCCAATTATCTGGCTTATCGGGTGCTCTTTGGTCCATTTATGTTCATGAGGTAGTGGATTATATGAATTTATGTCAATTGTATCATCTATAAATCCACTTGTACCTTCTTCAGCTTGGTCAGGAGGAATGATGATTGCAGTTGAAGTGGTAGGTTCAGAAGGCTCAGCAGGTACAGCTTGTTCTGGCTGTAGATTGATCTGTACAGAACATCCTACTGTTTCAGCTACTTCTGTCTCTTCGTCACAAGGAACTTCTTCAACTGTTGGAGTCGGCATTTGAATTAGAATTTCTTGTTGAATCGGGGCGTTGGATTCAATAGGAACATCTGAACTGGTTGGATGAGTAGTCGTTAAGTCATCCATCCTGTCAACCACAAAAGATTTCTTTACATTAGATCCAAGAAATTCATCATAAAACAATTCAAATAATAAGTCTAAATCAGATATATGATTAGATGACGTTGATGCTTCATCTGATTTGTTCTGTTGAGACGCAGGTTCTGGACTGAGTTGTCAGAAGCTAGTACTCCTGTTATAACGGGTTCTGAACTTTGATGTTCGGAAGCTATCTCTTCATCAAACGTTACGTTGATGATTTCTATAACCGTCTTTGACTTCTTCAGATAGATACGGTATGCAGTTGATGTAGAGGAATAACCAATGAAGATGCCTTCGTCCGCCTTGGCACTGAACTTGTTGAGACTCTCCCTATCGTTTAGCACGAAACACTTACACCCAAATATATGGAAATATTTGATTGTCGGTGTTCGGTTGTTGATTAACACATAAGGAGTCTTCTTGAATTTTCGATGTATCATGGAGCAATTTTGTGTGTAACACGCAGTCGATATAGCTTCTGCCCACAAAAATAGAGGTAAGTCTGATTGACTTAGCATAGTACGAGCAACCTCGACTAGCATACGATTCCTTCTTTCGACCACTCCATTTTGTTGAGGCGTACGAGCAGCAGAGTATTGATGTGAAATCCCAACAGATTTCAGATATTCTTCAACCTTGTTGTTCTTGAACTCTGTGCCGTTGTCTGTTCTTAGAAGCTTGATCGGTTTCTGCAGATTCACCTAGGTCATCTTTAGGAATGTGATGAGAACAATTGGTGTCTCATCCTTTGAACGTAGAAACTTTACCCATGTGTATCGCGAGTAATCGTCCACGATCACGGGTATGTACTTCTTTCCGCCTAGACTTTGAGTTCGCATCGGACCGCATAAGTCCATATGCAATAACTCTAACGGAGTGCTTGTACTCGGTTCAGGCTTTGGTTTATGTGGAGCCCTCTTCATTTTTCCCTTTTCACATGTTGCACAAAGATGTTCGCTTTCATATTTGAGCGCTGGAAGTCCTTTGAGGAGCTTTCCTCTGACCAGATTGTTGATGTACCTGAAGTTAAGGTGAGAGAGCCTTCGATGCCATAACCAGCTTTGTTGCATCGAGGCTTTCGTCAGTAGAAAAACCTGTTTGTCAGTCTGGATTTTTGACAAGTTAATTGTGTAGGGTTCTGACTTTCTTGTTCCGACCAAGAGTTCCTCGCCTTCTTCAGTGCGAACTGAACACGTCTTGGCTTTGAAATTGACCTCTAAACTTTTGTCACAGAATTGCCCGATACTGAACAGGTTGTGCCGTAAGCCTTCTTCATAGCTCCCCTTTTTTATCGTGACATTGTCATGTTGTACATCACCATATCCCATTATTGGAGAAAACTGGTTGTTGCCGAATCTGACTGATCCGCAATACTTCTCTTTAAAATTGGACAGCATATCTTTTTGTCCAGACATATGCTTGGAGCATCCGCTATCCATGTACCACATATGACGGATCTGCACAAGAGAAATAATGAAATAATTGATTTAAATAGTCTTAAAACAAAGATGGAATTAAGACTCTTGAACATTGAGGAGCGGGTCTTGAACTGTTGTATTCAAGAACCTAATTTCTTTGAGGAACGAGTCCTAGACTGTTTTGTCTAGAAGTCATATTCTGTAAGCTCCCTTTTTAAACTTTGGGTGCCTGCAACACAGATTTAGCCTTAGGTACCCACTGGAATTTGGGTCCTTCTGTGTTAGCACAAGATTTTGGTACCCATTTCAAGTTGGGTCCTCTTTTCATTTGAAATGCATTTGAATAATTAGAATGAGATGAATGCACATGATAATTGCCAAACCAATCTTCACAATTTTGACAAGAAGTAGAAACATGTTTATCATAAATAGAAGACTTTCTAGCAGATAAAGATAACTGAAATAATTGCTTCACTGTATATTGTTTACGAGAAACAACAAGTTTTGAGTTCAAAATATCAACTTCAGCAATTAAGACATCTTTACTAGGCGAAGTCTTACTACAATTAACACTAGAAAACGATTTAATGGTCTTGTCAAGCTTCTGTTTCGGTTGCCACAGAGATTTAAATTCTGGCCTTTGCTTGCTCAGATCTGAAACATGTGAAACTGTTGAATTAGACTTTTGAGCAACAAACGAATGCTTCTTCTTCGGATTACCAGTAGTGTTCGGTTTCTGTGAATGCTTAGATGTATTCTTACCCTTAGCATTTTTATCTTTCACAGAGACTAAATTATCAACTTTCGTTGATTTTGCACTGTTAACAGGCATATTGGTTTTTCCTAAATATTTCTTAACCAAGGATGAATGGTTAGGAAGTTTTGCATTAAAGTCAAATTGTTCAAAACAATCATCTAAACCACCGTCAGAGTTCAGAAAATCAAACCCTTTATTTGATGAACCAAACATATCCTCAGAGTTTGAAGCCTTAGAAAGATCAGAATTTGTGAACACAGTTGAAAAAACTTTTTGTTCAATATTCATCAAAAGACTTTCATTTTTTAAAGAATTCTCGAGTTCAGAAATTTTACTTTCTAAAACCAGAGGAGGGACATATAGTTTACCTTGAATAGGCTTCGCCTCCATTTCTTTTTCAGAATAACTTTGAAAAAATTCATTTGAAAGAGTTTTCTTCTTTTGATATATTGGATTTTCATTATAACTATTATTCACTTTCGCATAATAAAATGGAAGGTGAACTTTAGATGATTTCAAACGTTTTTCAGTTTCGTTGGCTTCATCCTTTTCAGACAGTTTAGTCCAGAAAACTTTAAGCTCAGGGATTATTCGAGCTAATTTTAAAGAAAGGAGATCATAAAGTGCAGGCACTTCAGATATTCCTTTTTCAAGACAGTGAGGATTCTTATAACCGATTCCCCATCTCTCGATTTCCTCTTTGGGTTTGTTCAGATGAATAGTTTGTTCAGTTTGACCCATTTTGTATAACTCCTCTTCCAAACTTTTTAATTTACCAAGTAAAGAGAAGTTTTCTTTGGTAGTTGAAGATTGCAAATTCGTAAGCTCATATAAATCAAGCTCACTTTTTCTCAGTTTAAACTTGAGTTCAGAATTCTCTTTAAGAATTATTGTCTTTTCTTTCGCGTTGGTGTCATTGTTTGTATGTAAAACCTCAACCAATACTTTCTTCTCAGCAATTTCATCGCTAAGTTTCTGTATTGATTGGTTTTTGTTTGTAATGACACCCTCTTTCCGCTTAAGATTCGACTCTAACTCTTGGATTTTTAAATTCATGGCATGCATTTTATTGATGAAATCTGAATTCGATAAATCACATACCTCCTCTTCTTCATCCTCTTCTGAATCTGCTTCAGCGTCTGATTCCTGCTTTCCTGTTAAGCACATGTTGACTGCTTCATATCTCTCTTCATCCTCTTCTTCCTCGTCTGAATGATCAAGCCAGTATTCATCCTCTACCATCAGTGCCTTACCCGCCTCCTGTTGCTTTGCAAGAAGCATCTTGTTCTTGTAGTAATCGGAGTTTCTGACTTTTGGCCTTCGGTAGTCTCTGGCATAGTGACCTGTTTTGCCACAGTTGTAGCACGTTGGTGGTTTTGACTGACTGGATCCTTCAGCTTTAAACTATCTCTCTTCCGGTTTCCTCTCCTCTATTCTCTTCCCTTCAAACTTCTTTCCTTCATATCCACTTCCTTCAACCCTTTCCTTGTGGACATAGTTGTTAGGACGAGAAGAATACCTCTGACTGTTTGATGTTGGCTTTTTGTAGAACTTTTTTTGAAAAGCATTTGTCAGCAGAAGCATTGCTTGCTTCAGTTGGTCATTTTCATCTGAGTCAGAGTTTGCATAAGCTTCATTTTCTTCTGAATCATACACAATCGTCTTGTTCTTCTTCTTCCTGACAACAAGAGCAACTGTGTCTTCAACTGTCTTTCCTTTCTGTCTCTTCTCATCTTGAATTTCATCCACCTCTTCTTCATTTTGTCTGAGGGTTTCATACACCTCATGAAGTGGAATCTCGTTCAGATCCTTGATCTGCTTCATCTTCCTGGCAAATCTCTTCCATTCCGGCTGTAGAATACTCAGGAATTTGACGTTCAGCTCTATTTGAGATTTGTGGACCTTGTTCTTGCTTAGTTCGTTCAGCAAGGTCACAAACCTGTCATAGGTTTCTTCTAAAGTTTCTCCGACTCTGCCTCTAAGTTCTTCATAATTATTTAGGCAGTTGGAGATTTTCAGCTGATTGCCAACCTTTGAACCCAGCATCATCTTCTCTAGCTGATCCTACATTTCCTTGCCAGATGCTTTGTAGCTGTCAATCTTTACATAGATTTCATTTGGAATTCCTTGTAGTATGTATGACTTAGCTAACTTATAACCTTTTGCTCTTTTTAGGTTATCATCTTCTAGCTCACGACACTTAAGTTCAATCTGTGTCGGCACAGTTCCAACCAAACGAGTCGTCATCACTGGTTTCATAACCCCTTCTTCTATAGATTGCCTGATGAAATCACCCAGCTCATGTCTGTCAACAAAGTTCAGGAACTTATCTTTCCACTGTTCGTATTCTCCTTTAAAGAGAACTGGTGGTTTGGTGTCAGTTCCAATTGCAAGGGCTTCTCTGGATGTCATTTTGAAGAAAATTCCAAGTCCGGAAAAACTTTGCGTTTTTAGAAGGTTTGCGCGAGAGGTTGATTGCGCAAAGTGAGGTTTGCGTGACAAGTGGGTTGCGCAAACTGAGGTTTGCGTATCACGTTCATCGCGCAAAGTGATCTTTGCGTTTCAAGAGGGTTGTGAAACTGAGGTTTGCGTTTCAAGTGGGTAGTGCGAAGTAGAGTTGAGCTTTTGCGAAAAGTGAGGTTCGCGTAAGACGCTGGTCGATAGAAGTGGACTTTGCGTGATCAGTGTGTTGCGCAAAGTAGGCTTTGCATATCACATTGGTTGCGCAAAGTAAGCTTTGCGTATGCAGTTGGTTGCGCAAAGTAAGCTTTGCGTGTTGAGTTGGTTGCGCAAAGTGGGCTTTGCGTGAGTTCTTCTTCTGGTTTGCGCAAGTTCGTCTGTACTTCGATAAATTCGACTTTTCAACCTGTTTTTCCAAGATTAACAGACCCAAACTCTACCAAAATGTCTATAAACACTTCTAGAATAGATTGTGACCACTTGATCTCGATAAATATCACTTTTTGAAATTTAAATCGATGGCACAGTAACTTTTGAAAACTCGAATTCAGACCACAAAATCACTAAAATGGAACTCGATTAAAGCTTTATACTGAAATTAAACACTCACAACTCGATCTAGCATGTATATCGATCACAACCTGATCGATTTTAACACCTAAAACACTCTAAATCTAGAAATCGATTTTCAAACAAGAACACAGAGTTGTTTTTCTTAAAACTTGATTTTGATCTTAAATCAGGCTCTGATACCAATTGTCGGTCCAACAATGTTTATCAAGTTTTATAGATTAACAACACATTAACGATTACCAACCTGTATTGATTAATAGAAATGGTTACAAGGTTGATCGATTGAATCTCTAGATGTGATATATCTTTTACACCTTTAAGTGTGTGTGAATTTGTGTTCTTGATAATATCTAATCTGATTGAGAGTTGAAAGATACACTTGCTAATAGATATTGTGTGTCTAACACACTACCTAACATAATATCTAGATTTAATATCTAGATATTATTTCTAATTAATATAATAACTAAACTAACTAATATCTAACTATCTTTACCTAATATAATAACAAACAAACTTTGACATTTATTACAAACGACATTAGACTTTAATATCGAGAGTCGACTTTCCAGCTTTAGCTTCAGATTGGATCTTCAGATTGGATGATCTTGAATCCAATAGATATGTGATCTAACATTGAGCATCAATCATTATTTCTAATTCTTGTGCTTTCATTGCAAAATTATTTATATTCGTTCATATAAACAAAATATCCAGTTCTTTGATACCCAAACCATTTCATTTGATCTGATCGATACATTGTCAGATTCTCAAAACAATTCTCTTGACTTCATTTCATTCATTCAATATCCTTGTTTTGAGAAATCTTCAAAGTTCAAATGCTCAAATTTCATTCATATTTTTAAATGAGCATACATTCTGACACTGTTATCATATTTTGAGCTTAAATGTTCAAGTTAAACTGTTGAACAATCATTCTTTATAGGACTTGCATGGGATTCGTGTGTGAGCTTGAACAGAACTTCCATGGAATCACTTAAACCTGTGATTCCTACCCCGAAAGTTATCCTTGAGTGATTGAGGGGTGAGGGGTCATAAATCTGTAGATCCCAGTACAGTGCAATCAGCAGCAAATAATATCAAAGATGAACAATATATGAGTCACAACAACTAGTCATATGATTGATATGAAATCAAAGGGTTACAGGTTTACAGCAAGGATTTCTGATCAGAGAGAGTAAACCTATAGACTAGTAATTGGAAATAATGAGACTACTAATAATCTGACTAATTAAAACATCTACCCTGAATAATGAACTAATAATGCCTTTATATACTTAGGCTTACAGGCCTAATGGGCTTATGGGCTTTGGGCCCATCTAACAAAAATAACTTTCAATTAATTACAAATCAAACCCTTATAAATACTTTATTCCACTTTCAACACATAGGACTTTCAGTACTAACAATCTCCCCCTAAAGTTGAATAAAGCATTTAACAACTTGAAAAACTTCAGGCCTTGATCTTCTTTCCTTCTTGAATCTTTGAAGAACTTTTGGTGTTTCATGTCTTCATGTCTTTCCATGCTCCCCCTTGAATAAAGCTCTTGGTCTTCATAGTATCAACTTTGTAACCAGATTCAATGTACAGTAGCCTCGACTGAATGCACTATCACACAGCTTTTAACTGTAGAAACTCAATCACATCGGATCAGCACACAAGAAAGATAATGTGAGAGTAACGTAACTTTCCACGGTGCATCTTAAGTTTAAAACAAAGAATATGTCTTTGAACCGCGAGTTGAATAGACTTTCATCTTAAGAACTTGTTTCAATCAGCTTGTAGGAGGAATGCTAAACAAACTTGTAGCAAACACCACATGATACGGGATAGAAGAAATAAAATCTTTTAAAAAAATACATCTTTGAAAAATGAAACAGCATCTTCATCTCTTTGATCTCTAGACTGTCTTCAGAAATAACTTTCTTTCTTTAAAACTTTGAAATTTAACTTTTTCTCCCCCTTTTTGATGATTGTGAGCATCATGATCATCAAAACCTCTTCAATTTCAGCACTTTCTTTGATCTCCCCTTTTAAGATAATTTGACTTTCTCCCACCTGTGACCTGAGTATCCGTCAAATCATGAAATGTATATATCCAAATCTTTTCAAATTTAGATATAATGAACAAGGTAACCCTGATTCAACAGATGAAACAGTTTGTAGGTCTGTAAGTAGCACTGAGCCACTTTGTACAACTGATGTACTTTGGAAAGGAGCTTTTGTGATGTTCACTCCTCCAGGGCTTCCATTCAATCATTGAAAAACCACAAATGAATTTTCTATGAATGTTATGACAAGAAAACTCATTCCTTGTGTGCTCGTGCAAGTGTAGAAATGATTGAAGCTACTTAGCTTGATCAGGCTCAAATTGTGTACACTGTTGGGACAGCAACAGATATTACACGGACTCAATGTGCATGAAAGAGGTGCGAAGGTGGGGCAACTTTCCTTCTTTTTCAATATCTAAATCTTCCGATTGAAGGCTAGCTAGCAAATATGCTGCGTCCCCAAAGAAAATGAAACATTTATTTGTTAAGAAAGAAATGAGTGGTTGGTGGGGTAATAACAAGAGTTGTCATGGGCTCACTGCCTGTTTCAATGATGGTCACCAAAGAATGTGAACCAATCAGTAGATGTGGTTGCCCAGCTCAGAAAGTGTTTGGTGCAAAGTTTTCATATTCTTTTAACTCTGTTCTCACACCCTCTTTCTTTTTAACAATAAAGCTCACTTCTAACCAAACTCTCTTTTTCATTTTTTCGCTCCACACATTGAGAAAAACTCAAGCGGATGAGTTATCTCCCCCACTCTTTGATTTAAGACCCCTCACCCCTCAATCACTCAAGGATAACTTCCGGGGTAGGAAACACTGGTTAACGTGAATCCATGGAAGTTCTGTTTAAGCTCACTCATGAATCCCATGTATGTCCTAAAAAGAATGGTTGCTCAACAGTTTAACTTGAACATTTAAGCTCAAATAAGATAACACTGTCAAAAAAATATGCTCAGGAGATTTGAGCAATTGGTCTTTGAAAAACTGCCAATGTACCAATCAGATCAACTAAACTGGTTAGGGTATCAAAGAAGTGGATATTTTGTTTATATGAACAAATATAAACAATTTTGCAATAAAAGCACAAGATTAGAAATTATGATTGATGCTCATCAACATTGAATTTCAAACGGGGGTATTACCATCGAAAAATTGTTTCGCTATGAGACATGGTAATAACAAATACAAAAGAAGTACTGAACTTGTGTGTGTGAATACGTTACAGTATAAGGATAAGATAATACGCAAGTACTGATCTTTAGAAACACACAGTCAGTTAAACATTAAAGCTCAAAAAGTGAAACATTTAAATTCACACTTCTAGATTCATGAAACCTTTTGAGAATCAGAAGTGGTTTGAACATTTCAGAAACTGTTTTTCATGCTTGAAAGTTGTTCTTCTTCCAAACAATTAGAGATCTAGAATTAGAAGATATTTACCTTTTAAGCTCCCCCTCAAATCATGATAGAATGATTTAGGTCTTTTAATCTCCCCCTGGATATTTGCAAAATATCCAAGTCTGAACGTTGAAGAACGGGTCCTGATCTGTCATATGATCAGAAGCCAAAATTCGTTGAAGTCCGGGTTCTAAGCTGATTTACTTAGAATCCATTCTTCTTCTACTCCCCCTTAACAGTAGGTGCCTGCAACACATAATCAGTTTTCGGTGTTGGTACCCACTGGTATTTGGGTCCATGAATGTTAGTTGCAGTTCTTGTGGGGGAAATATAATAAGAACCATACCATAAATGATCACTGGTTTTGTGAATGTGATCATGTGTACGACAATAAGAACAATGGTATTTCTTACCTGACAACCTGAGTAATTGATCTCTCGAGTAGATATGATCAGGTTTACCTTTATGCACTTTGTTCTTTTTGGCATTAGACGCATGTACACATGATTCTTTTTCTTTCAGCTCATCTTCAACTGGTTTCTTCTTCCACACCAGTTCCTCATCTTTGTATTTCTTTCTTCTAGAATGTGTACCTGAACCATCTATATTTCTATCATAGAAAAGGTTAGTCATACGAATCTGATCAAAAAATTTAACTGACCTTTGTGAAGAGACAGATTTCTGATTAGAACTTGATACAGACTTGTCAAGCACTTTAATCGTCGAAGCAAAGTTGTCTCTTTCTTTAACAAGCAGGTCAATCTTCTTCATGAACTCAGACTTCGTTTTCTGCTCTTTTAGTACATTTGCAGATAGTTCGGATAGCTTCTTAGTAAGATTTTTGATATCCGTCTCAAACATGCTTCTCTCTTCTTCAAATCCCTTCTCAGCATCCTTTCTTTGGTCGGATATTTCTTTGAAGACACCAACATTCTTTTGTTCAATGGCCTTCTTTTCGTTTGCAAACTTTTCTCTTTCAAGGATGATTACTTTCTCGAAAGCAGAAACTTGCTGAGAAAGTTTTACGCATTTCAGCTCAACTTCTTTCTTCTCATCAACACATTTTCTGGAAAAATCTGAGAACTTCTTTGCGAACGATTTCTCAAACTCGGATTTATCTTGAGCATGCTTTTGCTCCATAACAGATATTTGCTTTTGAAGCTCAGCATTTGTATCTTTTAGATGCTCAATCTGCTCCTCAGAACTTTCAACAGATGCTGCTTGTTGGATTTGGACAATTTGAACTTCCAGATCAGAAATCCGTCTTTTTAGTTCAGAGTTCTCAGTTTCCAAAAACTTTACTCTTGAAGACATCATTGGTCTAGTCATTATCTTTTCAAGATGTTCCCACAGCTGTTTTTCTGTAGCCTTTTTACTGTCTAAACTTACAGAAATCTCTTTTGAAATATCCTCGGAAATTCCTTGCAAGATAAAAGCTTGAGTCAATTTATCAGCTTCAAATATCTTTCTTTGCTCATCTGTGTAATCCTTAAATGGTAGTGTGTACACTTCGTGTTCCGTTCTTCCATTTTCTCCCATAAAATAACAAATATTTGTCGGAGTTTCCATTCTTCCTTCCCTCAGAGATAATCTGATATAATCACCCAAGTCATGTTTATCAATGAAGTCTAAGAACTGAATCCTCCATTGGTCATATTCTCCTCTGTAAAGAACAGGTGGCATCTCATCCATACTTATTGAAAGAGCTTCGCTTGAAGGCATTCCTTTTGATATATTGGGACTGAACTTGACAAGAGATGAAACTTGAAAGAGCAAGGACCAAAAGTGACAAAATGTGAAACTTGAAAGTTTAGAGTCACAAATGACAAACTACTGAAACCTTGAAGTACGGGGGCTAAAAGAAATGCACTGCAAAATGATCGTGAGACAAAAAATTGGACCTTTTTTTTTTAAACCCGGTCGAGCAGGATATCGGTCAAACAAAAGACCGATATAGACAACGTACCGGTCGAGCAAAGGACCGGTATTGACAATGTACCGGTCGAACCAAAAGGACCGGTATAAACAACGTATCGGTCGAATCCAAATGTCGGTAAAACCAAGGTCGGTCAAAACATAAGACCGGAATAGACAAAGTATCGGTCAAATGCAGGTACCGATCGAATCAGTGTATCGGTCGAATACAAGACCGATAGAGGCTAAGTTTCGATCGAAGCAAAGACCGGAAAACACAATGTATCGGTCAAACACAATGACCAGTAATTACACTTTCCCGGTCAAAGGATGTCTATCGGTCAAATAACAGATTAGCAGATATGGTCGATAAAGTCGAAGAACACCGAAGAACTCAATGAATTTCAAAATTATTCGACCCAGAAATTAAACAAACAGTAGACCGATAAACACTAGAAATCGATTAACACTGGACAAACAATGACCGATACACAACACCGAATTCAGATAATTAGAAGACCGATAATAATACCAAGCACAAACAGATCGAAACTCACTTTTTCAGACAAAAAAATAATAGACCGAATCTGATTTTTTCAAATAAACATTCAATCGATAAAACCTCATACGATAAAAGCATGAACAGATAATCACATGAACAGTAATCGCATGATAAAAGCAGATTAAACAAATAATCGAATAGGGTTTTAGACAAACCTTTTTCTGGATCAAACCTTTAGTCTCTTTGCTTTGATACCAATTGTAGATCCCAGTACAGTGCAATCAACAACAAATAATATCAAAGATGAACAATATATGAGTCACAGCAACTAGTCATATGATTGATATGAAATCAAAGGGTTACAGGTTTACAGCAAGGATTTCTGATCAGATAGAGTAAACCTATAGACTAGTAATTGGAAATAATGAGACTACTAATAATCTGATTAATTAAAACGTCTACCCTGAATAATGAACTAATAATGCCTTTATATACTTAGGCTTACAGGCCTAATGGGCTTATAGGCTTTGGGCCCATCTAACAAAAATAACTTTCAATTAATTACAAATCAAACCCTTATAAATACTTTATTCCACTTTCAACACATAGGACTTTCAGTCCTAACTGTTATCCCAGATTTATTCTAGTTGATAAACAATCAATCAAGTAATCAAGCAACACAATAATAATCAAGAGATATAAAGATTAATAATAACGTACCAATCCCTTGAATAAACAATGAAACCCTTGAGTGTTCTTGATACCCTTTGAATACAGAGAAAATACGGCTAACTATTTAGAAAATTATCAGAGTTCTTACGAGGTTAACCTAAAACTAAACTAATCAAAACTTTAAATACCCAGGCCATATGGGCTTTAACCTTAATGGGCTTTCTAATGGGCTTGGGCCCAATAGCTTAATAACTATTAACTTATTACATAATAAACCCTCTAATTAACTTTAGCACAATTGCAGTTTAAACCCTGAACTTTAACTTTAATCTTGAATACAATTTATGATCCAACAATCTCCCCCTTTGGATTCAAGATTAAAAAAAATTTTGCAATTGTCTTCGGGTCTTCTCTTGTCTTCACTTTTCTCTTGAGAATATTCAGATATGACGTTGATAGCTTCAAAACTTCAAAACTTGATATCTTTAAACAATCTTCAAATCTTTAAAATCTTTGAAAATTTGAATATCTTCAGATCTTCAGTTTGTATTCTCCCTTTTTGTATCTTCTCCCCCTTTTTATATCTTCTCCCCCTTTTTGATGAGTGGTGAGAATCAACATCATCAAGACTTGGCAAAACAATCTCCCCCTTATCAAGACAATCTCCCCCTTTGTGTATGATCATCATGTAAGCATAGTCTTCATCATGTAACGAGCCCTGTATGAAATAAGAGCAATCTTCCCAGATGGAAAGAGTGATTATTTCAATCTTTTCAGATTAAAATAGAAAGTAGTAACCATTCAAATCTTTTCAAATTTGAACAGTTAATAAGTATAACCCTGAATCAACAAATGACCCAGTTAGAATGTCTGTCAATGACACAAAGTCACTGAGTAACACAAAGTTACTATATAAGGAGCTGGTTTGATGTAGACTCCCCAGGTCTTCCATTCAATCATCGAATAACACATGGTTATCTATGAACGTTCTGACAGAAAACAAATTTCTGTGTGCTCGTGCATGTGTATGAAAGAATTAAGCATAGATGATTGCTTTTCATTTTAGACTCAAAGTATGTAAACTTGTTGAGACAACAACAAATTATACAAAGACTCAATGTGCATGAGAAAGGTTCGAAGGTGGGGAAACTTTCCTTCTTTTTCAATATTAGTATCTTCCAAATGAAGAACCAATAGCGTATATGCTGCTTCCCCAGAAAATGTGAAACATTCTCTTTTTGAGAAAAGAATGAGTAGCTGGTGGGGTTGTATGCAAGAGATGGCATGGGCTAGTTGCCTTTTTCAATGATGGTCACCAAAGAATGTTAACCAATCAGATTATGTAGCTGCCCGGCTCAGAAAGAAGTTTGGTGCAGAGTTTAATATTCTTTTACTCTGATCTCTCACCCTCTTTCTTTTAATGCTCACGTCTAACCAATCTCTCTTTTTCATTTTACCTCTTCACACACCATCACTCAATTCTTTTGACCCTTCTCCCCTCAATCACTCAGGGAATACTTCCTGGGTAGGAAACACTGGTTATCGTGAATCCATGGAAGTTCTGTTAAGCTCACACACTGAATCCCATGTATTTTCCTAAAAGAAACATGTTGTTCAACAGGCTATTGTACATGTAAGCACAAATACCACTTGTTACATGAGAAATAAGACTTTCGGAGATGTCAAAACAGTTATGTATGACGATGCAATTCTCCCCCTCAAACTAAAAGAGTTTGACGATTTAAGCTCTTAAGGAGTTTTCAATTAAGCTTATAGACGATTTGTCATGAAGAATACTATGTTGATGAATCAAAAACGAATGTTGTTTATATGAACAATATATAAACATATTTTCAATGAAAGCACATGAAATGACGTTTGATTCAATCAATAGTGAATACAAATAACGTGAGTATTACCATAGAAAGATTTAACTTTTGATACATGGTAATAACAAAGTCAAAATAAAATGTTCTGAACCGTTATGTGTATGAATACTTGACAAAGTATATTGACAAGATAAAACGCAAGTATTTATCTTTAAGAACATACGGTCAGATAAGCATTTAAGTATCCAAAAATCTGTTAATATCACAGATATTCTCCGTTAACCCTTTTTTTTCTTTTTTTTTTTTTTTTTTTAAAGATTAAGAAAAAAAACAGAAAAATAAGGCACTGAAGTGCGGGTTCTAATCCGATGTGATTAGAAGCCATAGTCACTTGAACCAACCTGCATAAGTGAAAGAAACAATGGTAATCATTTATGAAAATGATTCCTTTCTCGTTAACAACAGTTGGAAAATAACACACTATCAAGATTTGTAATACTCCCCCTTGAATCATGAGTAAGGTTTAAGACATGTTCAACATACCAAGTTTGCTGATTAGAAATTGAAATCGCTTTTCATCCAATGGCTTGGTGAAAAGATCAGCTAACTGGAAGTCAGTTTGAACAAAGTGCATTTCAATATTACCTTTTTCTACATGATCCTTGATGAAATGATAGCGTACATCTATATGCTTGGTCTTCGAGTGTTGTACCGGATTAGCAGTTATAGATATTGCACTCTTGGAATCACAATAAATCGGAACGCGCTTGTAGTTGTATCCAAAGTCCCTTAACTGTGTCGTCATCCAGAGGACTTGAGAACAGCAGCTAGCAGCAGCTACATACTCAGCCTCGGTAGTGGATGTTGAAACATAGTTTTGTTTCTTTGAAGTCCAACTCACAAGTTTGTCACCTATGAATTGACATGATCCAGAGGTGTTTTTCCGGTCTAGCTTACAACCTGCATGATCAGCATCTGTAAAGGCAGTTAGTTCAAAACGAGAATCCTTTGGATACCAAAGGCCTAGATTAGGAGAACCTTTGAGATATTTAAGGATTCGCTTAACAGCAGTTAAGTGCGA
Organism: Arctium minus; assembly: GCA_954870635.1. Lineage (NCBI taxonomy): Eukaryota > Viridiplantae > Streptophyta > Magnoliopsida > Asterales > Asteraceae > Arctium > Arctium minus. Next base: position 62,352,102 of record OX941088.1, on the reverse strand, counting down.
ATCTTTAGGATTAGACTGATATCTCGCACAAAAACATGTGGCAAACATTATATCCGGGCGACTGGCAGTCAGATAAAGTAAATATCCAATCATGCTACGATACACCTTTTGATCAACAGGCTTCCCGGAGGGATCCGCGTCTAAGAGTGTACCAGTAGCCATTGGTGTTTTCATGACTGAACTATCTGACATATTGAACTTTTTCAAAATATCTTTTATATATTTAGCTTGATTAATAAATATGCCTTCGGGTAATTGCTTTACTTGTAGACCAAGAAAGAAATTTAATTCACCCATCATCGACATCTCAAACTTTGTTTCCATTATCTTTGAAAAGTTCTTACAAAATTTTGGATTTGTCGACCCAAATATTATGTCGTCAACATAAATCTGAATAATAATCAAGTCATCACCTTGCCTTTTAAGAAATAAGGTTGTATCTACTGTACCTTTCTTGAAACCAGAAGCAAGTAGAAATTTAGTGAGAGTTTCATACCAGGCTCGCGGTGCTTGTTTAAGACCATAAAGCGCTTTGTCTAAAACATAGACATGATCAGGGTGATGAGAATCAACGAAACCTTCAGGTTGAGCCACGTAGACCTCCTCATGCAGAACGCCGTTCAGGAAAGCCGACTTTACATCCATCTGATAGACTGTAAAGTTTTTGTGCGCTGCATAGGCTAGAAAGATTCTGATGGCTTCGATCCTTGCAACCGGGGTGAATGTTTCGTCATAGTCGATGCCCTCTTGTTGACAATACCCTTTTGCGACCAAACGAGCTTTGTTTCTCACGACTACTCCAGCTTCGTCTTTCTTATTTCTGAACACCCACTTTGTTCCAATAACGGATTTACCTTTAGGTAGTGGGATCAAGCGCCATACCTTGTTCCTTTCGAATTGTAGAAGCTCGTCTTGCATAGCAGAAATCCAGAATGGATCACGTAGAGCTTCAGCCGCTTTCTTTGGCTCTAAGGAACTGAGGAAGCTTGAAAACATACAGAAGTTAGCTGTTGCAGATCTTGTTGTGACACCAGATTGTACGTCACCTATCACGTTGATCAGGGGATGATCCTTAGTCCAACGATGTGTGCTTGGTAGAGCTTCAACTGTTTGTTGCGTATTCGACGCATCGCTTTTCATCATGGACGACAGGTTGCTCCATAGATGTACTCAGGACATCTTGTACTGGTGTTTCTGATACTGAAGCTTCTGGACTAACAGTTGAAGTGCTCGGGACTTCGATTCCAGAAGAACTATCTGTAGAGACAGATTCAGCATTAGTAGAGTCAGAAACTAACTTTGTACTCGTACCTGATGGAGATGAAGTGTCAGTAACTTCTTCGGAAGGTCCAGAAATGTCTTCAGAAATAGTAGGGACCTCCGAGCTTGTACCACTTGTTATTGATGTGGATATGCCTTTTTCAAAATCTGCACATATATCATCAAAGGCATCAATAAACAGTAAATCTAACTCAGATGAAGTAGAGTTAGAGTTTGAATAATTGGATCTTTTAGTTGCTGGTTCTATTCTTGATTGAATAGAAGCTTTGTCGTTAAGACCGAGTTCTGAACTGTTGTGTCCAGAAGTCCTTGTAGAATTCTCATCAAAGGAGACATTCATGCTCTCAACAACCGTCTTAGTTCGAATAATGTAAATTCGATAAGGTTTGGATGTCAGAGAGTATCCAACGAGATATCCTTCATCCGCTTTCTTATCAAACTTTGATAATCCTTGACGCTCTTTTAGAATGTAACACCTGCAACCAAAGACACGAAGAAATTTTATATTAGGTGTACGATTGTTAATTAACTCATATGATGTTTTATTAAATCGCTTGACCACAATGGTACGGTTCTGTGTAAAACATGTTGTAGCGACTGCCTCGGCCCAAAGGTACATGGGTAGATCTGAGTAAGCAAGCATAGTACGAGCTGCTTCAACCAGAGTGCGATTCTTCCGTTCAACAATGTCGTTTTGCTGTGGAGTGTAGGCTGCGGAGAAGTTGTGTGAAATACCCACGGAAGTAAGATAACTCTTCAGGGTGTCATTCTTGAACTCCGTGCCATTATCACTGTGAATGGTTCTTACTAGCAGTTGAAGACGTACTTGAATACGCTTGATGAAAGCGATAATCAACTCTGGCGCATCTGACTTGTTGCGAAGAAACTCGAGCCATGTATACCTTGAGTAGTCATCTATCATTACCAACACATATTTCTTTCCGTTGATAGATGCAGTGCGCATTGGGCCACAAAGGTCCATATGAAGAAGTTCCAGTGCTGATGAGGTCGATGATTCAACTTTGGACTTGAAGGAGCTACGCTTCATTTTGCCCAACTCACATGCGGAACAGAGTGAGTCTTTTTCGAACCTCATTTCTGGTAGACCTTTGACCAGACCTTGTCTTTGTAGCTTCGCTATAGATCGGAAATTCTGATGAGACAAGCGTCGATGCCACGTCCATGATTATGCTTTAGAAGCTTTGGCTAGTAGACATACTGGACGTATGGCAGACAGTGTATAGATTTCCATGGCGCTCAGCTTTGAAGACTTCGTAACCATCGGGATCCTCTAGATAGCAATGAGTGGTTGTGAAGCGAACTTGATATTGCATGTCACAGAAGTGACTGGTACTGAACAAATTGTGATCAAGTCCTTCAACATATAGCACTTTTTGAATCTTCACAACATCGTTATCGAGCATTCCATATCCTCTGACGTGGCCTTTGGCTTCAGAATTTGCAAATCTAACTGCTTTGGCAGGCTCCTCCACATAGTTATGCAAGAGGTGCTTGAATCCTGTCATGTGGCGTGAACATCCGGAATCTATTACCCACAATCGACAAGCCTGCAAAAGACACAATTAGTTTTGCTTAGGCACCCATATCAGGATGGGTCCTTCGCGGTTAGCATCAAGCAACTCAGGAATATCATCTGGTTTGACTTTCACTATCCATTCATAACGCGGTTTTGGAACCCATTTCCAAACCATCTTAACATTCAATTCCTGAAAGTGCTTTTTAGAAGTAGGATTGGCAACCTTAGCACGATACACTTTTGGTTGTGTAGAAGAATCAGAATTAGAATTAGACTTAGAGTTCAGCTTAGCTTTGCTTTTATTCTTTTTGGACTTAGGAGGGGAGTAGTATTTGAATGAATTATCCCAACAGTGTTTGCAATAAAGATTCTTTCGAGCAAAATTCATAAACTTAGATTTATCGGAACAAATCTTACATTCATGTTTATCAAAAGAAGTATTATTCAAAATAACACTGTCTGTAGGACAACTACTAGAATTCAAACTATTCTTTTTATTCAAACTAAGATCTTTATTCTTCTTACTCTTCCCAACTCCATTTCCTCTTATATCTGAAACAGAAACAGGAACCTTGTTAGTCTCTAACTTAGAAGGTGGTTCTTTTCTAGTGCTCTTTGAAGTCTCACCCTTTTCAAAAATACTCGGTGGATATTCAGGACAATCAGAGTAAACAACTGTAGGTTTTGCAGGAGCATCAAATTCTGGATTGGTTCTTACCTTCCAGCTTGATCTCTATGCAAACATAGTAATTTTCAAATCATTGATCTCTATGCAAAGCTCTTGATTTACTTTTAAAGACTTTTCAAGTTTATGTTTGAGATCAAAGTTTTCATCTTCAACCTCATCAAGAGACTGTTGCAACAAATCGATTTGCTTCATCAATTCAGATGTATGATCATTCACATAATTTGATCCCTTTGAATTAGAAACAGGATCAGAGTCTGAAGCATTCATCATTTCAGAAAATGTAGCTTCAGTCATGGACTCAATAAACTCCGTTTTATCATTTTGGACACAAGATTCATCCGCGGTAGCAGTAACTTCTTCAACCTCTTCAGGAAGTAAAGGTTTAGAAGCAATGGGAGTTGAGACTGATGGTATAGCAGATGGATCAACACCCGATTCATACTCATCAAATTTGCATGCAGTCTCAGGTAGAACTGTGTTGGTGCTCACTGATTCTTTAGAAGGTGTGGTAAATAGTGATTCAAACTCAGTAAATTCGATCTTTCGAGTTGCATAGCTTTCGTTCAAATCACCATATGTAAAACCAACAGATTTAAAAAGATTTTGAGAATCAGTGTCACCAGACTTGTTCTTTCCCATTTCTTCTTGACCTTTGGTCTCTTCAGAAGGTTTAGGAGAACTTGCTTCAACAAAAGTAGCGCGAATGTCAGGAATGGGTTTTATTGCGGAGCCAAATTTATCAAAATTATATAGGTGCTCCGGTGCCTTTTTCAAAATTTCATTAATTGGCACACCCAAACCTGGTTTAAGTTTGTAAAACCTTTCGTCTTGGAGTTTATTGGTCAACAGATTTAATGTCTGTTCAGTTTGACCTCGTTTCATGTTAATATCCTCCAGTTGCTTTATTTTGGTGAAAGCTTCATTTCTTTCTTTATAACAGACTTCAAATTTGATTTGAAACTCACCCTTTTCAGCATTAAGATTCACAAGATCTGTTTCTAAACCAGATATTTTTTCTTTTAAAGACTCTTTTTCAGCTTTTAAATCATCTTTTTCCTTTTCCTTTTCTTCCACAACAACTTTTAAAATAGCATTTTCATCACGAAAGCTTAAAACAGATTGATGTGCAGAGCTCAGTTTGCCTTTCAGTAAAGCAAATTCATCTTTCATACCATGTATTTGGGCCATTAAAGATTCAATAAGTTCAGAATTTTCACTTACCTCAGAGTTTGCTTCTTCGGATTGTGTCTCAGAGTCTTCATCGTCACCTTCCAGCTTTGCCATGTAAGAAACTTGGGTGAAATGTGCTTGCTCCTCGTCATCAGAACTTTGGAATAGCCAGTTCTCTTCTTTAGCCATTAGTACTTTTCCTTCTTCAGCTTTCTTGGCAATCAGTGACTTTCTTGAGTAGTACTCTGAGTTCTTCACTTTCTTGAATTTGCAGTCCCTTGAGAAGTGCCCAAATTTGCCACAGTTGTAGCATCTTCCTGGTTCATCCTTTCGCTCTTCTCGCTTCTCCTCTCTCTTTCCTTCTCTTCTATCTTCCTTCCGATCTTCTCGTCCTTCCTCTCTCTTTCCATGCCTCGGCTTGTATCGCATCTCAGACTTCTCTTTCTTGTATCCATCATACTTTGGCTTTGAGTAAAATCTTTTCTTGCCAAAGCTCTTCTTGAATCGTCGCGTAATGAGAGCCAAGTCTTCAGAGAACTTTTGAATATCAGGATCTGAATCAACTTCCAGTTCTTCATTGCTTGAATCAGAGTCAGAGTCAGTAACTTCGGTAACTAAAGCTTTAGACGCCTTTTTCTTCGACCTTGCAGAGGATACAGAACTTTTGCCGGCTATGAGAGCCACAGAATCCTTCAAATGATTAGTCTCATTATTCATAGATCTCACCTCATCCTCATATTGAGCAAGAGTAGAGAAGATGTCGGTGACATTTTCTCGAGCCATATTCTTCGACATCTGGAGCTTGATAGCAAAGTTCTTCCATTTTGGATTCAGATTCTTGATGAACTTGTAGTTTATCTCAGAAGCAGATTTGGCGATTTTGTTCCTCCGCAAGTCATTGAGAATAATGTTGTACCTATTATAGGTATCTAAAACCAGCTCTCCTTCTTTGGCATGAAATCCCTCGTAAGCATTTATGCACAGATTCTGCTTAGCTTGAATAGAAGCTTCACTTCCTTCAAACTGCCTTGCTAGTTCATCCCAGATTCCTTTAGCAGTACACTGACTGTCGACACGATTGTAGATGTCGTTTGGAATTGCCATCGTCAGATAGATTAGAGCTTCTTCTTCTAACTTTAGCTGGTCTTTCTGCTTTTCAGTGAAGAACTGAACAGGTTTAGGAATATCTCTGTCAGGGATTTCAGGAGAGGAATCTGTAGCAGGTTGACCCTTTACTGTGATCATTGGAGTTTTGGGACCTTCAATGATTATTGTCATGAACTCTCTGTTCTTGTGATTCAGAAACTGAATCATTCTTGTCTTCCACTGCTGATACTCATTTGCCACGAGGACAGGAGGTTTGACTTGAGAACCCATCGAGAGAAGTTGATTCGACATCTTAGATGTACGGTTAGTAAATAGACTTTTCTGTACCAAGACAACCAACTAGGTGAGATCGTTAGAATCAAAAGTAAAGACTACACTCAAAAATTTTCAGAGAAAATAAATTTCCAAAAATAATCAAATGCAGTCCTCGCACACAGTATAAAGCACTAATATCTATGAATAAAATACTGAAAAATTAAGAAGATTTTGATCAACCACAAAACTTTTGTCCCCCTTCGCAGACTTAGAGGCCCTGTTGCAGCTTGCAAAAATTTGTCTAGGACTGGAAAATGTGCTTCGAAGAATGAACTGTACCGGTCGAAGGAAAGACCGGAGTATGCAAGTACCCGGTCGAATGGCAAGACCGGAGTAACAAGTATCCGGTCGAATGGCAAGACCGGGAATACGAGTATCCGGTCGAATGGCAAGACCGGAGTAACAAGATATCCGGTCGAATGGGAAGACCGGAGAAACAATTATCCGGTCCAATGGGAAGACCGGAGAAACACTTATCCGGTCGAATGGGAAGACCGGAGAAACAATTATCCGGTCGAATGGGAAGACCGGAGAAACAATTATCCAGTCGAATGGGAAGACCGGAGAAACAATTATCCGGTCGAAGGTGCAAGACCGGATTAACAAGTATCCGGTCGAAGGACGAAGACCGGAGAAACAATTATCCGGTCGAATGTTGAGGTCGAAAGACTATCAGATACGTTAAACTTGATAAGATCGGATAACTGATAAGACCGAAGAACACGATGAGTTTCTGGGATTCGACCAAGATCAAACCCAGAAACTTCGATCGAATGAAACACAAAAACACAAATAATCAATTACTAATCGACCGGATGCGATAACAGATTCATAAAATCGGATGAACAGTATTTTTTTTTTTCGATGAACAGTAAACCTTTCGATGAACAGTATTTTTCGATGAATAGTAAAAAATTTTGATTCTTTTGGCTCTGATACCAATTGTTATCCCAGATTTATTCTAGTTGATAAACAATCAATCAAGTAATCAAGCAACACAATAATAATCAAGAGATATAAAGATTAATAATAACGTACCAATCCCTTGAATAAACAATGAAACCCTTGAGTGTTCTTGATACCCTTTGAATACAGAGAAAATACGGCTAACTATTTAGAAAATTATCAGAGTTCTTACGAGGTTAACCTAAAACTAAACTAATCAAAACTTTAAATACCCAGGCCATATGGGCTTTAACCTTAACGGGATTTCTAATGGGCTTGGGCCCAATAGCTTAATAACTATTAACTTATTACATAATAAACCCTCTAATTAACTTTAGCACAATTGCAGTTTAAACCCTGAACTTTAACTTTAATCTTGAATACAATTTATGATCCAACACTAACAATATCAAAGAGTGGGGGAGATAACTCATCCGGTTGAGTTTTTCTCATTGTATGGAGCGGAAAAATGGAAAAGAGAGTTTGGTTAGAAGTGAGTATAATGATAAAAAGAAAGAGGGTGTGAGAATAGAGTTAAATGAATATCAGAACTCTGCACCAACCACTTTCTGAGTCGGGCAGCCACATCTTCTGATTGGTTCACATTCTTTGGTGACCATCATTGAAAAAGGCAGTGAGCTCATGCCAACTCTTGCAATTACCCCACCAACCAATCGTTTCTTTCTTGAAAAAGAAATGTTTCATTTTCATTGGGGACGCAGCACATGTGCTATCTGGTCTTCACTCGGAAGATTTAGATATTGAAAAAGAAGGAATATTGCCCCACCTTCGCACCTCTTTCATGCACATTGAGTCCGTGTAATATCTGTTGCTGTCTCAACAGTTTACACAATTTGAGCCTTTATGAAACACAATCATTGTGCTAAATTCTTTCATACACAAGCACGAGCATACAGAAAATTTGTTTTTCTGTCAGAACATTCATAGATAAACCTTGTGTTTTTCAATGATTGAATGGAAGTCCTGGGGAGTCATCATCAAACCAACTCCTTAAATTGTACATTCGTTGTACACAGAAACTTTGTGTTACTGACAGACATTCCTAACTGTTTCAGTTGTTGAATCAGGGTTACCACGATCATTTTAGATCAAAGTGAGGAAACTGTCAAAGGGGAAATTGTTAGTTGATTTCAAAAGGGAAAATCAAAGTCTGAGCTGAAATTGATGAAGTTTTGATGATCATGATGCTCACATCATCAAAAAGGGGGAGAATTTTATAAAGATTCAATTTCAAAGCCATAAAGAGTTGTCAAAGTGAAAAGACTTGTGAAGAAATTCTGAAAGTTCAAAAGTCATTTCAAAATGCTTCCGCTGATACAAAGTCAAAAGAATCTGAAGAAAGTTTATTCAAAGATAAATCAAGATGATTTGTGAAAGTTTGTTTCTCTGAAGACAGTCAAGAGATCAAAGAGATGAAGATTCAATATCAGAGATTCCTCAAAGTTGTTTTATTGTTCAAAGACAGTTTTCAAAGAAGGTTTCAAAGATTTCAAAGGTGTTTCAAGAATTCCGTTTCGTGTTCAAGACTTGTTGACTTTCAAAGCTTCAAAGAGAAAAAGACTTTCCAAGATTCTTCAAAGGCTGAAAGACTGAAGATCGTTAAAGCTTCAAAATTTAATTTTGTCAGAGACAAAAGCTGAAGAATCAAGAGCTGAAGACTAGTGTCAAATTTTTATTAAATCTTGAATACAAAGGGGGAGATTGTTAAGTCAAAATATTGTATCCAAGATTTAATTAGAAAAGTCAACAATGTCAAAGTCAAAGTCTATATTCTCAATGTCAAAGTTGTTTTAGGTTCCTTTGTTATTAAGTCTTGTTATTAGTTAGGTGGTATAAATAGGATTAGGCTTTGTTTATCTTGTAAGAACGTGATTTGTAATATGTGATTAAGAGATATGGAATTCAAGATCTACTTTCTCTCTCTACTCTCTCTCTAGTTCTTGATTGATATATCTTGTTTGTATGAGATTAGCTTGATAAATTTGGGATAACACACAACCAATGCCAAAAAGAACAGAGCGCATAAAGGTACATCTTTTGGTAATCCTGATATGTTTTACTCTACTAATCACTTGATCAGGGTTGCTTAGAAGAAAATATGTTGTTCTTACTGTGGAGCAAATGACTTTATAAGTAATAATTTTGTTAATTACTGGTATGGTTCATATTATGTAACCCCCACAAGAACTGCAACTAACACATCAGGACCCAAATACCAGTGTGTACCAAAAGCTAAAACTGTGTTGCAGGCACCCAAGGTTTAAGGGGGAGCATAAAAATTTGGCTTTTGAACACAACAGTTCAAAACCCGGACCTTAAAGTCAAAGAGTTATGACTTCTAAACACTTCAGATTAGAACCCAAACTTTAATGTAATGGATTGTGGATTCTGATTACAACAGATCAGGACCCGTTATTAAATGTTTAAAACAATGATATTATGCAAATATCCAGGGGGAGCTTACATGAATAAAATCATTTTATCATCATTTTAGTGGGAGCTTAAAGGTAAGTATCTTATGATCTTAATCTCTGATTGTTTGAAAGAAGAACAACTTTCAAACATGAAAAACGTTTTCTTAAATGTTCAAACCACTTCTTTATTCTCAAAAGATTTCATGAATTTGGAAGTGTGAATTTTAAATGTTTTTTTATGCTTGGAGCTTTCATGTTTAACTGATTGTGTGTTTCCAAAGATTAATACTTCTGTATTATCTTGTCTATATACTGTCAAGTATTCACACACACCGGTTCAATACCTCATATTGATTTTGTAATTACCATGTATCAAATGATAAATCTTTCTATGGTAATACTCTCGTCATTTGTTATCCATTATTGTTTGAATCAAACATCATTTCATCATTACATGTGCTTTCATTGTTAATATATTTATATATTGTTCATATAAACATCTTACGTCTTTGTTTTCCCAAAATATAATACTTCATGAATTTTGATCTGATTTTAATCATTGTCAGATTCTCAAAACATTTCTACTATTTCATGTTCATTCATTCATACAAAGTTTTGAGAAATCTTAAATGCTTAAAATGCTCAAATTTTATTCTTATCTTTAATGAGCATACATACACTGACAAATAATTTCTTGTGCTTAAATTGTCAAGAAAATCATTGAGATACACATGCTTTTAGGAAAAATACATGGGATTATGTGTGAGAGCTTAAAGAACTTTCATGGATTCACGTTAACCTGTGTTTCCTACCCTGGAAGTAATCCTTTGAGAGATTGAGGGGAGAGGGGTCAAAAGATTGAGAGTGGTGTGTGAAGAGGTAAAATGGAAAAGAGAGATTGGTTAGAAGTGAGCTTTACTGTTTAAAAGAAAGAGGGTGAGAGATCAGAGTAAATGAATATCAGACTCTGCATTAAACTTCTTTCTGAGTCGGGCAGTCACATAAACTGTTGTTTCATAATTTATCGTGAATGACATTGAAAAAGGCACCTACCCCATGCCATCTCTTGCATATAACCCCACCAACTACTCATTCTTTTCTCAAAAAGAGGATGTTTCACATTTTCTGGGGAAGCAGCATATACGCTATTGGTTTTTCATATGAAAGATACTGATATTGAAAAAGAAGAAAAGTTGCCCCACCTTCGACCCTTCTCATGCACATTGAGTCTATGTAATATCATTGTTGTCTCAGTGGTTTACATACTTTGAGCCTTATGAAACACAATCATTGTCTAAATTCTTTCATACACATGCACAAACACACAAAAAATTCGTTTTTCTGTCAGAACATTCATAGTTAAATCTTGTGTTTTTCAATAATTGAATGGAAGTCCTGGGGAGTCAACATTAAACCAACTCCTTAATTTGTATATTCGTTGTACACAGTGGCTTTGTGTTACTGACAGACATTCCTAATTGTTTCATGTGTTGATTCAGGGTTTCAACTTCTAATTTGTCTGAATTTGAAAAGATTCAGATAAATACATTCATGAATTGACGGCTCTATATCAGATCAATTGGGGGAGAACATTCATACTTTGTCAAAGGCAACTCCAAAAGAGTGTAGATTGTCAATTTTTTTAAAAACGAAGCAGCATGATAGTTTATCACAGAGAGGGAGAATGTTAAGTTGATGAAGATTATTCTACATTGTGTAAAAGGGTGAGAAATTTCAATGATTATGCTGAAATTGAAAGAGTTTTGATGATCATGATTCTCACAATCATCAAAAAGGGGGAGAAAGTTTACAAAGATCAATTTCAAAGATAAAGTGAAAAGACTTGTGGATTTTATTCAAGACTGATGAAAAGAAATCATTCAGAAAGAGTCTGAAGACAATTTAAAAGACTTGATGTTTCAAAGACAAATCAAGATGATTGAGATCAGAGAGATGAAGATACAAGATCAGAGATTCCTCAAAAGTTCAAAGATGAAAATTTATGAAGTTTCAAAGAAATTTCAAAGACTTCAATTTCGTTTTCAAGGCTTGTTGATTTTTCAAAGATGCCAATCGTGAAACACTTTTCAAGATTCTTCAAAGCTTTAGAGATTAATGACTGTCAGAGTTGCAAAGGACAAAGCTGTCAGAGTCAAAGATTAAAGAATCAAGCGCTAAAGATGATTGTCAAATTATTTTTAAATCTTGAATATAAAGGGGGAGAATGTTAGTGTATAGAATTGTATCCAAGATTTAAGTGTTGTAAAGTCAAAGTCAATGAAAAGTCATCAAAGTAAATCTTAGTTGTTTGAGAGTTTCTTTAGTGTGAGAGTTTATCTTGTATAGTGTTGTGAGAGTTTAGACATTTGATAGTTTTATATCCTTGGTATAAATAGGGATATGACTTGTTAGTTTCAATAGGAGTTACACTTTGTAATATTTAGACTGTGATATATACGACTTGATTTTCTCTCTCTACTCTCTCTCTAGAACCTTGATTGTTAAGTCTTGATCTTGTTTGTGCTTGAATTGTTGGGAATTACAATTTCAATTTTGATTCTCACAAATCATTAAAAAGGGGGAGATAAATCAGAGTTCAAGTTCAGAAGATTAAAGTTTGGATCAAGAAAGGGGGAAAGATGTTTTTCAAAGTCAGATGTCAGAATATGAAATAAAAGGGAAGATTAATCAAAGCTTAAAGTCAAATGTTATATGGTTGATTGAGAAAGAGAAAGTAAAGATGGAGAATGTCAAAGTTTTGAAGATTTTTGTAAACGATGTTGTTTGAAAAGTCAAAATGGAAGGTATCAAAATGGGAGACACATATCAAGTATTATTGAAGTTTGATAAAGATGTCAAAGATTTCAAGATGTCAAAGTTGAAAAGGTTTCAAATATGAAGATTATTCTGAAGATAAGAAGACCTGAAGATTATCGTCAATTTTTTTTTTAATCTTGAATCCAAAGGGGGAGATTGTTAGAGTAATATTGTACTCAAGATTAAAAGTGAGGGTCTTTATTGTAATTGTGTAATAGTTTGAGTGTTTGGTTGTAAAGTCAACGTATGTTGACTTAGTATAAATAGGTTTGTCTTGTTGTTAGATTTGTAGGCACGCTTATTCAGATACACAAGTCAAGCACACATAGAGAGAACACAGAGAGTTCGTATAGATACATTGTGAGATCTGTGACATTTAGACTTGTGATTTCGTTGTAATCTTGTGACTTTAATACAAGTGATTGTTTGATAATCTGTGTTGTTTGGATATATGCTAGTAAATTGGGATCACAGATTAGACAAAGTTTTCTGTAAAAAGAAATCAAAATCTAAAATGGGTTGTTGTAAAAATTGCTCTGTACCCTCCTTTGACAAATTTAATGAAATATTTAAGAAGTTTGGTTCTGGAATCTCTCATTGAAAATGTTTTGATATTATGCATACTCTTAATCAACATTTCTCAAGGCCTTCCTGTCTTATATCTCACCCGAAACCAAAGAATGCCAAATTCAAGGGTAAGAAAGGACAAAGTGGTACCTCTGCTAAAGAGGATAAAACCAAACCCAAATGTGCTAAGGCATCTTTAAAGACTCCTAACAAGCCTGGACCCATTTGGAAATGGGTACCTAAATCCTCTTGATCTGTCCACAGAAGAAACAACATGTGCCCATTGGGTACCTAGACTCCGGATGTTCAAGGCATATGACTGGCGACAGAGGGTTGCTCTCCGCTTACAAAGAAAAACAAGGAGGTGGTTCTGTGACCTTCGGCGACAACAAGAAGGGTCAAATCAAAGGCTATAGAGTCATTGCCAATGGAGACATCGATGTCAACAGAGTGGCTTTGTGAATGGCCTTAAGCACAACCTGCTAAGTGTTAGCCAACTCTGTGATAATGGACTAGATGTGATGTTTAAGAAGAAATACTGCTCTCTGTTGAAGGAAGACACAACTACAGAGCTTCTGCGAGCCAAAAGACGAGGTGATCTGTACCTTATGGACTTCAAGTCGATCAACAAGTATGAAAAGCTTTGTCTGGTCTCAAGTAAGAACGAGGAAGCTTGGCTTTGGCATAACAGGTTCTGTCACTTAAATTTTCACTCTCTAGACAAACTTGTGAAATTGGACCTGGTAAGAGGGTTACCAAGTATTAGATTCGATAGAGATCATCTATCCTCTGCTTGTGAAATGGGCAAACTTAAAAGGGTTGCCCATGAGACCAAATCATACATATCTTGCACTAAATTTATGCAAATGCAACATGTAGACCTCTGTGGTCCTATATATGTGCAGAGTCTAGGTGGCAAGAAGTACATCCTTGTATTCATAGATGAATTTTCTAGATATACTTGGGTGGAGTTTGTTCGAAAGAAATCAGTTGTTTCTGAGGTACTAATCAATCTCCTTAAGAGAATACAAATTCTTCATGATTGCAGGGTTCAGAGAGTTCGAAGTGACAATGGCACAGAGTTCAAAAACTCAACCATCGAAGCCTATCTAACGACAGAGGGCATCTCACAGAACTTCTCTGCTGCAAGGACTCCACAACAAAATGGTGTTGTTGAACGCAAGAACATAACACTAGTGGAAGCCGCCAGAACTATGCTCACTGCCTCAGGACTTCCAATTTTCTTTTGGGCAGAAGCCATCTCGACTGCATGTTTTACCCAAAATCGATCCTTGATTGTAAAAAGGCATGCAAAGACCCCTTACCACCTGCTCAACCAGAGGAAGCCAAATATCAAGTACTTTCACGTCTTCGGGTGCAGATGCTTTGTGTTGAACGACAGAGAGCAAATAGGGAAATTCAGCCCTAAAGCTGATGAAGCCAAATTCGTTGGCTACTCATCAAACTCCAAGGCATATAGAGTCTATGTGCTCAAATCAAAATATATACTTGAAAGTATTAATGTTTCTTTTGATGACTCTTTTCAGATGACTTCTGAGCAAATCAGCTCATGACTCAAACTTCAGGATAAAGAATCTGGTGATTCATCTAGAGCAAATGATCTTCATTACCTGTTTGAAGAGATGTTCAACGATGATGGAACCTCTGAGGATGACCACAGAGCCTCTGGAGATGAAGCCTCTGAAGACCAAACAGGTACATCTCTAACTGGTCCTAGCAATACTTCACCCTCTTCCACTACTTTTGCAGGTGCAAATGTCGAGGGGGAGAGGCTAACACTGAACAAGGCTCTAAGCACAATCAAGATCATGGTCATCTTCAAGATAACTCTAAAGGGTCAACACCAGAACAATCAGAGAACTCTAAACAAGACATCACAGAGCTCAACACATCAACTCACAATGACTAATCAAGCCCTGTGGCAAGTACAAATGATCTCTCTCCAACAGAAGGTAATCAACATCAAGAGACAGAACATGCTCCAGAAGGGATCTCAGAAGGTTCCAATGATCACCTACCTCGCATGACAAAATGGACTAGAAGTCACCCACAGAGACAAATTATAGGTGACCCCTCTGACAAAGCCCAGACCCGATCCAGTACTGCAAACTTTTGTTACTATACAAATTTTGTAAGTATTATCGAACCCAAAAAGACCTCTGAAGCTCTTGAAGACCCAAACTGGGTAGAAGCTATGCAAGAGGAGCTTCTGCAATTTGAAAGGAACGAAGTATGGACCATAGTGCCTCTGCCGAAAGGCAAAACTACAATAGAGACCAAATTGGTCTTCAGGAACAAAAAGGACGAGAACGGTGTGGTGATCAGGAACAAAGCAAGACTGGTGGCCAAGGGATACTATCAAGAAGAAGGAATCGACTATGAAGAAAACTTTTCCCCTGTGGCAAGGCTCGAGGTGATAAGAATATTTCTTGCCTTCGCAACCTATAGAGGTTTTAAGGTGTTCCAAATGGATGTAAAGTCAGCCTTCCTTAATGGGCAGATTCAAGAAGAAGTATTTGTCCAACAGCCACCAGGGTTTGAAAATTCTAAGTACCATAATCACGTGTACTTCTTGAACAAGGCTCTGTACGGACTCAAGCAAGCCCCCAGAGAGCCTGGTACGACAGACTTTCAAACTTTTTTCTTGCTAATGGTTTCGAAAGAGGTACAACTGATACTACCTTATTTTATAAGAAGAGAAAAGGTGAGATTCTACTTGTGCAGATTTATGTTCACGACATTATTTTTGGGTCCACAAATGAATCATATTGTAAAAAGTTTGAGTCATTGATGAAGAGTGAGTTTGAGATGAGCATGATGGGAGAACTCACCTTCTTCCTAGGATTGCAAGTCAAACAAACCAAAGAGGGCATTTTCCTAAACCAATCAAAATATGTCTCTGACATACTTGAAAAATACAAGCTCTCAAACTCTTCACAAATGAAAACCCCTATGGCCACTGGATCTAAGCTTTATGCAGACCCAGAGGGAAAACCTGTGGAATGAAAACTCTACAGAGGTATGATAGGGTCTCTATTATACTTAACTGCAAGTTGACCCAATATAATGTTTGCCACATGCCTCTGTGCAAGATTTCAAGCTAACCCCAATGAATCTCATTTTAACGTTGTTAAGAGGATCTTCATAAACTTAAAAGGGACCAAGAATCTTAGCCTCTGGTATCCGGAGAACTTTGGCTTTGATCTTGTGGCTTATACAGATTCAGATTACGGAGGATGAAAGCTAGACAAAAAAAATACCTCTTGGAGTTGTCAATTTCTTGGACGCAAACTAGTGAGTTGGACTTCTAAGAAACAGAACTGTGTCTCGACCTCGACGGCAGAAGCAGAATACTTTGCTGCCGCTAGTTGTTGCTCACAGGTTTTGTGGATGAGAACCCAGCTCAGAGACTATGGATTTGACATCAAGAAAATCCCCAACCTCTGTGACTCCAAAAGCTCCATTACCATCTCTGCCAACCCTGTTCAGCACTCTAAGACCAAACACAACGATATCAGGTACCACTTTCTAAAACATCATGTGGAGCATGGAACCATAGAAATGTACTTTGTCCCCACAAATTACTACCTTGTTGACCTTTTCACGAAGGCTTTGGAAGAGAAAAGATTCACTTTTCTTGTTGGAAAGATTGGTATGTTGAACATGAGTTGAATCACATAGCCTCTGTACCCTTGCATAGAGCCTCTGTTGTACATATGATTTATCTTTCGTTGTTTTTTTGTTTTCCTTAAGTTTGTACAGTTCCCTTCTTGCAAATTTACGTTTGGCTCTCTTGCTCCGTGTCTTGCAAAATGCCTGTTTCCAAAGCTCCAAGCACAGATCAAGGGGGAGCTAAGATAGGAGACCCTGACAATTCTAGAGGGAGCTCGACATAACTCAACAAATATGTCTCTCTCTGTGTTTCAAATCTTTCCAAAACTTTTGAGTGATCAAAACCACCAAATTTTTCCTAAATTAGAAATTTTGTGAATTAGAGCCTCTGTGACCTATCATAGAGCCTTTGCACCTCATAAAAGGGGTCACTCATCCATTAAGCATAGAATTTGGTCTGTGGTTGATCATCTCATAAGTTCTTTCGAAATTGTTTAGGTCTTCTTGTTTTTCAGAACCCCACTCATAACCTCAGAAGCTCTAAACCCATAGAGCTTCTACCAGTTTTGCCTCTTGAAAATTTTTACCAGATGGTCACTCAATGCGGGTTATTTTTTTGAAAATCACTGTCATGTAGTAATAGTAAATGCCACGCACGTGAGAATAGAGGGAGGCGCATGTACTCGATCGTGCACCGCCCATCCTGACGTGGCAAAATCTTATTGGTCCGAATCTGTACCGTCGTTTTTTTAAAACAGCTCCTTTATCCGTTGGTACTCATTACGGATTTCGAATTTTTATTATTTACCGCTAATTCTTTTCATCTATCTGAGTATAAAATCCTTTCTTTCCTTTCACTTTTCCCTCTTATCTTCAATCTTCTCTTCAAGAGATCTCTAGCAGAAAATCTTTTCATCTTCTTCTTCATCTTATTCTAATGGCATCCCACTCTGCTTCATCCAAGAACTCAAAGGGATCTTCGATATCAAACAAATCGATGCACTCTGAGACTAAAAAGGCCGATTCTGTGTCTGTTGAACAAGAACAACCATTGACAAGCAGGATGCTCTCCTTCACCCATCATGACTACCATTCCAGGTAAATTAACCTCAAACCTAACAATCACTATGTTATCTTGGAACCCAAAGGCTATCCTGAGGAAGCTGCTCCACCACTCTAGATCTTGAAAAACCACATCCTCACCAAAGCCTTAACCCTAAAAAGAACTGATATACTAGAAAGTTACATTCAACAATTATGGTTGAGTGCTAGGCATGAGAAACTGGACAAATATGGCTACTGTGTCATGGGATATGCCACTCACCCCTCAACTACTAAAATACTGGACCTTGGCATAAACAGGAGAAGAGTCTCAGAGGCTTTTGGACTCCCAACAAGGACCCAACTCAATCTAGTAAGATTCTCATATGAGCCCACTAATGATGAAGTTGTGGAATTCCTCAAGTTTATTGGGTACGCAGCACCAATCACCAAGAGGACTGAATTCAGACGACAGAATCTTTCACCTCTATGGATTATTCTTTTCTCGATCCTAAATCGCTGCCTGGCTTGCAAGGTTGGGAGCCCAGATCAATCTAGTCATACCGTACTTGCAATTATGTATGGTATGTACTATAACTTGCCCTTGGACTATGTTGGACTCATCTTTAGGGAGATCAGAAATGTTGTCATTGCCAAACAGGTAGACCAGGCAAGAGGCACAGAGCCAAAGAATCTGGTGTTCAACATATTCTTGGATATCCTTCTAGGGGATGATCTTGTGGGAGAAGGGAAATTACATGCAGAAGGTAAGATGATCAAAGTGTACGACATGAAGTCGCACAAGCCAACAGTTCTAAAGAGTGGCTATCCTGAGGCAAGACCTTTGCCAGCCCGCATCCTAGCATACATGGGTAGTGAAGAAGGGGCTAGGACTTACATTCGTGGGCACAGGACTCCTGCACCGAGTCCTGTAACCCCCCCCCCCCACGTGTAGGATTCCAAGTGGGAGAGATTGCCATATACCTTAGGACAGAGATGGATGAGGGTACAATAGTAGGTGTAGCAGAAGAAACTCAAGGGAAAATTGAGGTTGTAGTTCCCGAGAGTGGGGTAGGGGGAGAAAAAACCAAGGAGAAAAAGAAAAGAAAGCCCAAGAAGAGAGTCGAAGAGAAAGAGGCTCCAAAATCACCTTCAGAGGTTGCTAAGCGCAAGAAGAAGAAGGCCAAAAAGCTAACAAAGGCGGCAACCTCTGATCTTGTTACTATAATGGAAGTGGGCGAAACTGCAGAAGAGGTTGAAGAATCTATGCAGATGAGAAAAAGAAAAGCTCATGTAGTAGAGAGCTCTGAGGAGAAACCCTCTAGTCCTCTTCATGTGGCCACAGAGATAGCTAAGGAAGTACAGAAGCTATATTCTGTGGGCTTAGGGGAAACAGTGGAAGTCGAAATGGAGGATGTTACCGGGCTCTTTATCTCTGGTGATGAGGAAGTTGAAAAGAACAAACAATCGAAGGAGGAGAGTCGAGTAAAAGATGCCTTGAGCACAAATCATAACCAAACTCCCAGTGCAACCCACACCACTACCTCAGCAGTGCTAGTGCAGCAAGGTATTGAAATAGGAAGGCACGGTCCGAACCTTGCCCATACCGACCGGACAGAGGATATTCCTTCATCCTCTGTACCACTCATTGCTGGGGAAACCAAATCCATCCCACCCTCTAAAAAGGGTGAAGTTGTAGCTACAAGTGTCCATTTGCCCCAGGACACGACACTTCCTCACACAGAGGCATTTGTTGCCTCTATCACAAACACGAGTGTCTCCCAAACAACTTCAGAGTTGGTGGTGCGAGATCACGATAGTTCTGTGGTTCTAGAACAACCACAGGACTTAATCAATAGGAATCTTGAGGGAGCCTCTGAACCTTCCCCCAAGAAACCTATTGACAGAACTTCCATAGATGATTCCTTTGTGGAACATCGAGGATTGGAAGGAAATCCTCTACCAAAGACTCGTTGGCCAAATCTGGAACATGTGTTTTTTCAGAGGTTACTTCGGACTCCTACGTCACAATGGGCGAGTTCAAAGCCTTTGCGGACATGGTGATCCAAAAACTTAATGAGTTGAAAAGCTCTCTCTCCCCTAAACTTAATGGCCACAAAAGAAGATCTTAAGCGCTGTGGTGAATCGATCAACATTCAGACTGACGCCATTAAGTCCCTCGGGGATATATGCATGGAGGAAATGGGCAAATTTGTAGCAGAGGTGACTCAATCAGGGGTGGATGACCTGTCTAAACTCAAGGAGGACAGAAAGGACATGACTCGCAGTGTCATAATCCCCATTCAGCATCAAACCTCAACCTCTGCTCGTCCACCATCCACATCTGCCAAAGACATGTCAAGCCTAGCAACAAAAGAAGAACAAGAGACAATGGGGAGGATACTTCTGCGGACCTTGAATCTTATCGGCTCTGACATCTCCAAAGAGGGGAATTCTATGGCATAGAATCTGAAGAAGATTGTGGCCACGATAAAGTTCAAGTCCGACTACGAGGTGAACAAACTCGGACTTGCTGCAGAGGATGTGATGACCAAAATCACAACACATGCTGGCACACACCTCTGCAGAAGAAAAAGGAAGGCACCTCCGACTTGCCAGGCAGAGGCAGCGCAGAAGAGGGTACACCATGATTATCAGGACCTAGATGCATCTGGCCCTGGCCATCATGAGGGGGAGAAGGCCACAACAACATATAGCTCTGCACTCGTAGCCGCTGTCACTCCTCTCTAGGCCCTACCACTACAGATCGAACCTTCAGGGGCACACAAAACTCAAGATCTCAAATCATGTGCCTCTGAGGGATCAAAAAGGGAAGCTCCATTTGTCCAAGGCACAACCTCTGCAGGACCTCAGAAGGGAAAGGTGAGTGTTGGCTCTGAGGAAATCGCAGAAGGACTTGCAAGATTCGTAGAACCTTCCAGTCCTGAGTTGATACCCACTGCACCGATCCCCAAAGTTCAATATCAGTCTCTTGATCCAGTTAATGCCTCAGAAATAGCAAAGACCCATCCACAGAGCCCTGTGAAGAAACCCTCTGAGCCAAAGAAGACGAAACCCTCATAGCATAAAAAACAAGAGGACAGGGTAAAACAGATTGTTCAATCGATGGATGCCATGAGGATTCCCATCCCAAGACCTCACCGAAAGAACTCAAATTTCACGAGAACATTTACACCTAACTCTACAGCGCAGAGCCTGAGGCCGTCTTCATGGCACCCAATCTACATCCTTTGATCAAAGAAGATATTAGAAGGCGTTTCGAGAAAACTGCCCAAGAAAAGGATGAGGTGTTTTGTATAGAGGACATTAAAACTGTGATGAGGATCACTCTGCACTCCTTCTCCAACAAGTCCATAATGTACGCCAAGTACTTACTCGAGAGAAAAGATGGGAATCAGTACACATTCATAGATGCATATCTAAAGAACCTCTGCGCATATGATCTTCCTCAACTACATGCCTTTACAAAGCAGAGACTTGAAAAACGAAAGGAGTACATGATTGCTAATGGCAGGATCAAGGAGCTCATGCGTGAACATGTCAGATATCATAGCAAAATGGACTTTGAGGTGGTTTTACATCTTGGAGTCGAAAAGCTATCGATCACTAAACCAAATGACCAATTCCCCGGAATCGAAGATATACCTTCAAATTCACTAATCACAGAGCCTGAGTTCGGGTTTGTTTACAGAGACGATGATGGGCTAAAGAAGATGTTCAGGCCAAATCAAAGTCACAAGTATTCAAACAACACTCAGCTGAAAATCAAGAACACGATTCTGAGGAAGAGGGGTTCAAAGACTGTACAACAGGGCCTGCAGAGAAAATGATCAATGATATCGATGCGCAGATAAGGTACCGGGAGTTGATTCTGTCGATGAAAAAGACACTAGCTGAAAGCTTCACAAATCCAATTGTTAGTGTATAAATTGTATCCAAGATTTAATGTGAAAAGTCAATGTATTGTTAAGTCAATAAAGTCAATCTTAGTGGTTTGAGAGAAGTGAGTTTGTGAGAGAAGTAGTATTGGTATAAATAACTTTAGTGTTGTAAGTGTTTGGAACGAAGCTTGTAACATTTGATACTGTTAGATCAATGACACTGTGACTGTTTCTCTCTCTACTCTCTCTCTCTAAACCTTGATTGTCATATCTTGAGTTGATTGTGCTTGATTGAATTGGGATTATTACACTTTCACCGATAGATGATTTCACGAAATACTCTTTGTAACATAATAGCTTTTCATTCCTGTACACGAACTTAAATGTAACTGTCTTCTGGCATTTTTTTTGAATGAAATGTATCTTCAGAGGTTAAGTTCCTTTCACCTCTTTTAGTTTCTAACTTAGCCAAACACTCAACATTCCAACTTTTTATTTTTCAATACTTAGGGGGAGATTGTTAGCTCCAACCTTCATGCATAGAAGTATTGAAAAATAAGCTAAGTATAGGAACTGTTGAAGACTCCTCAGAACGACCAAGTCACCTCATAAGACAATGCTCAAAAGATTCTGTCGACTCTCTGCCAGAGGACTCGTAACCTGATGGACCTTCAGATCACAGAGCCTCTGTGATCACTCACAGAGCTTCTGTGATGGCAAACCTCTGGAGACAGTTTGAAGATTGTGCATATAGTTTAAGACAAGGTCACGTACAGAATACGTGAGGCCTACTGTACGAAGATTCTCCAGATCATTTCTGCGGTGCACGATTGTATACCTTTACAGGTGGCATTCCGTTTATGGAATGTCAGCCTTTGTCTTGTACTACGGGGTGCATCCTTTTTGTATATTATAGAAGCACCACCTTCTGTTTTTGCATGCGAGCACACACTATTCTAAAATAGAGATTGTATTTTCCCTGAGAATATTTGCACATACCAGTACGTGTTATTGGTGTTCTTGGAGCAAATCAATGAAACAGTTTCTTCAATAAATTTATTGTTGCATCTTACGTTTCTGTTCATTGTTTATTTGTGTGTCTATTACCTTGCATGTTCTACTTTCTCTACATACCAAAACGCTTTCGTACTCTTATTGATTAGTCTGTGTGTAGTGAAAAGTTTATCAAGTTAAGAATATCATTATTTGGGATCAACAGAATGACTGATGAAAGTGGATGAGAGATACAAGAATGAGAAAGTTGAACTTGAGAAATCTTTCAACCGGAAGTTATCTGAACTTTCAAAGAAAGCTAAGTCAGAGAAGAAAGATTTAGAAATTAAATGTGCTAAACTGTTTAAACAAGTAT
The DNA here is from genome assembly GCA_954870635.1 of Arctium minus. Classification (NCBI taxonomy): domain Eukaryota; kingdom Viridiplantae; phylum Streptophyta; class Magnoliopsida; order Asterales; family Asteraceae; genus Arctium; species Arctium minus. The sequence continues at coordinate 62,329,295 of OX941088.1, read as the reverse complement.
CTAATTTTGAAAAAATTGTTATTACTGAAAGAGATGTCTTTGACAAAGGAAAGAAAAATTCTTTACTGTTCAAAGAGATTTCTGAGAGTTTGAGACTGAAAGAAAACATTTTGAGAATGAAATTTCTAAACTCACTGACAAGTTAGTTGTTTTATCTTCAGATATACAGAAGAGACAGAAGAGTAAATCTGATTTGCAAAGTAAATTTGCTAAACTTTGTAATGAAAAATCCAAGTTGAATTATCAATCAACTTGAGAAAGCTAATGTTGATGTATCTGACAAGTTAGCATCTGAAACACCTGTATTATCTTCTTATGATGATGATGATGATGCATGTGAATCAATTTGCTCATTTCAATTAGTATCTAGCTTGTTTCAAAAGATGGTTTTCAAGAAACAAATTGTCAAACCTGAAATCTTGAAAACAGATCAGATTAAATCTTCTAGTTCATTTTATGTTAAATCTGCTGATAAGTATGTTGCTTATTCTGGACTTAAAGCTTCTAAGAAAGAGAAGATGATTTGGGTTGTTAAGGGATCTCCTGAGTCAGTAAAATACCAGAAATCATCTGCACAAGCTGAAAAGAGAAAGAAGAACAAAGCTCAAAAAGGTAAAGCTTTTACACCTGATGATGTCAAGTCTACCAAGCATCTAATCAGGTTAGCTAGAAGCAAACTTTGTTGTTCTTATTTCTGCAATGATGATTTTGTACACAAAGCAAATATTCACAAAAGGTATTATTCTCATAAGAAGTATAATGATACTGCATATCACAGAGGTGGAAATCGCTCAAAGAAGTTTTCACATACTAACCAGAATGGACCCACATACATCTGGGTACCAAAACCTGTTAAACCTGTGATGCAGAAGCTAGTACTCAAGAAGGAGTGAAGGGTAATGGCTTCTAAACACTACAGTTTAGGACCCAATATTCAATGTTCCAGATTTTGACTTCTAGACAAAGCAGTCTAGGACTCAAACTTCAATGTTCAAGTGATAAACTTTGAATGTTAAATCAAAACAGGGAGTTTTATTTGTTATATCTTTTATTATATGATTTAGGGAGAATGTTTAGAAAAGAGAGAACTTAATTGTTATATTTCTACATTTATGCAGATATGAAGGGGAAGCATATCCATACATCAAGAAAGATCCACAACATGTCAAGGGGGAGCTAGCAAAGAAAAGACAAACAGATGCATCATGAAAGAACAAAGTTATGACAAGAATCAGAAGAAACAGACATCAAGTCAAGGGGGGATCAACAGATCAAATCTAAAAGGGTTGTAAGTGTGAGGTGTGTGTAAAATGCTTTTGAAACTTAAAATTAAGTGAAAATGTCATTTTTGGAAATTTTCCATTTATAGAAAGTTTCCATTTTTGGCAAATTTTAAAAAAATATTCCAAAAATAGCATGTTTCTAAGTTTAGAATGTTTTTCAAAAGATAGAAACTTTGCTAAGGCCAGAATTCGCATAACACTGTCATGCGAAATCTTCAGAATTCGCATGTGTGTGTTACAGGAATTCCTGGAATTCGCATGTGTGTCTCATACGAATTCTAGCATTTCGCATAAGCCTTTATGCGAGAAGTGAAGAATTCGCATAAGACTGTCATATGAATTATTTTGTTTCACAGAGAATTCGCATCTTGTATCGTGTGAATTCTCACACACTCATTGTCTATCCTTCTAGACAATTCGTACATACGTGTCATCTGCGAAAAGTTGGAGGTCAAATTAAATCGTGCCACGTGTCTTAATCACACCTGAGTATAAATAGATGGTTTTCATACGAAATCCTCACTTTTCCAGATTTTCCTAAGTATACGAATTTCTTCAGAGCACGGTGTTCTTAAACCCTGACCTGCGACTTTCATCTGTTCTTCGATTTTCTCTTGTTTCTTTGATTCAAAGGTGTATATTCATTCTTTTTCATTTGTATTTTGTTTTTTTGTGTTGTTTGTATTGTTTGATCTGTTTGCAGGTTACCCTATACTGGATTAGATTTAGGGTTTGAATTGGTAGACTGTTCATCTTCAAGAACTCGTGGACTTTGAATTTATTTTGACAAATTTTGATTCTGATAAGTTTCTAAATGTTGATTTGAACTAAAAGGATATTAACATAATCAAATCGAACCCTGATAATCATAATTTTTGACCTAAAATCTATATTGTTGGGATTGGATTTATGAATATGACTTTTCATATTTTTGTATGTTCTTGGTGTCCTTGGTGAAAAATCAAGACTAAGGATTAATATGTTGTTCAATCTCAGATTTCTTCGATAAAAAGGATTTTTAATCATAAATCGATCTTAACAGAATAAAATCTAGGTTTAAAATTTAATATTAAATTTTTTACAATCTGGGTTTGGTTGATGATTTGAAAATGTGTATAAAATGTTCTTGAAGTTCATGAACACTTAGAATTTTTTCAAGAACTTCAAAGTTTATGTGAAATCTTGATTTTGAGGTCTATACGAATTATGTACTCAGTGTCAAATCATTCTAAGTGAACAATTCATATATTGTTCATACGAATTCTTGGGTTTGTTTTGTTAAAATTCCAAGTGAGGAATTCGTATAGTGCTTCATACGAATTCCAGGTCATACGTATTCATTTATACGAATTATATGGTTGTGTTTTAATTCCTAAGTGCAAAATTCGCGTACCCCTGTCATGCGAATTCTACACTTATATTTTTTCAAAAATGGATTTTCAAGTGTTAAAACCTTATTTTTCACTAACCATTTGGACCCTGTTCAACATTGCATATGTTGGGAATTAAAGATTTGCTTAAGTATGGTTAATGCTGCTAGCACAACAAAATTACTACGGATGAGCCAGATTAATACTGCTAAGTCAAAATTAATGCTGCTTGAAGAAGTTAATACTGCTGAGCACAGTTACTACTGCTGGTGAAGATTAATACTACTCAGATTGTTAATACTGCTACAACTTAATACTGCTTATGAGATGAAGACTCCGTATGGCAATTAATACAGTTGTTTTGATTGAAGATATTCAAGGAAGATTTGAAGATAATGATAGAAGAATATACTGAAGATCTTTTATTGTTTGTAATTATCTTTTATTTTCAGTATATGTATAGACTTATTGAGAATAGTTTAGAACATCAAGTTAGTCGATAATTTCTGAATTTTTGTTTTCATAGAGAGAATTAACCTCAAGGTTTAGAACCCTAGTTCTAGAGAAGTAGAATTCGTATTGGTGAGCCTGTTCATCAATATTGAGGTTTTGTTTGAAATCTTGTAACTTTAATCATTCAATAAAGTTTACAAGTTGTGATTTCTGATTCACTGTTACATTGAATTGTTGAATATTAAAGTGTTATTCCGCAACTTCTTTAATATTGTTTCTGAGTTCATTATTCTTGTTAAGAATTAGATCCTGACAAGTGGTATCAGAGCTCAGTTTTCTCAGAAACCTTCATTCATCATGGAAAACACAGTTGAATCAAACAGTACTCTTGTCTCAAAGGTTCCAATGCTCAGATCTAATGGGTTTGATATGTGGAAGATTAGGATCAAACAATACATTCTTCTCACATATTACTCCATGTGGGACATCATTGAGAATGGCCCATCTGATGAAGGAAAGATTGGTGCAGATGGAAAAAGAATCTCACCAAAGACGGATGCAGAAAGAAAGACAAGGCAGACAAAGATGAAAACCTTGAGCACACTGCTCTTGGCTATTCCCAATGAGTATCAACACCAATTCTGCAATTACACTGATGCACAGATCCTTTGGAATGCTCTAGAGAAGAGATTCTCTGGTACCAAAAGTACCAAGAGAAATCAGAAAGCAATATTGAAGCAACTGTATGAAAACTTTTTGTCAACTAAGAATGAGTCCATGACTCAAACATTTTACAGGTTTAACAAGCTGATTGGTGAACTAGCTACTATGGGAGTACAGATTGATCAAGATGATGTAAACAGAAAGTTCATAAGGTCCCTTGGAGATGAATGGACCATGTATATTGTTTCATTCAAACAGAATGAACAATTGGAAGAAAAGGAACTTGATGATCTGTACAATGATCTGAGAGTGTTTGAATCTGAGGTGGAAGCAAAGAAAAAGCCTACTGGATATGTTCATAATGCTGCACTCCTATCAGCATCAATTGATTCTACTGCTAACCCTGAATCAGTTAATGCTGCTAATGGAGTAAATCAAGAAAAAGGAACTGAATCTGTTTTTGAAGCCTTTCTTTCCAGCCTTGGAAACTCCCCCTTAATCAATGATGACTTGGAACAGCTTCATCCTGATGATCTTGAAGAGATGGATATTAAATGGCAGATGGCCATGCTTTCTATGAGGGTGAAGAAATTCATCAAAAGGACTGGTAGGAACAACTTCTCCTAAAGAAGAAAAGATGGTGCAGGCTTTGATAAGTCAAAGGTGGAGTGCTATAAGTGTCATCTGAAGGGACACTTTGCCAGGGAATGCAGAAGTGGAGTGTCTCAGAATCACCAACAAACTCAGACTGGAAGCTTCAACCAGAACAGAAACTCTGCTCAAGCTCTTGTTTCTCAACAAGGAATGGGCTATTCAAAATCAAGCTCTCATGGCAGAGGTATCTGATCTCCCAACTGAGGTACTTTCTAATCTCTGTTCTCAAACTTGCATAGATACTGTTAAAAGGTACAGGGATCACAACCAGAATATGAGTAATGACCTTAAGAGATTAGAAAAAGATATCAAAGACTATGTGAAAATTGTTGAGAGGTTTGAGGAACAAATTAAAAGATTCCAAGCCAATGAACTGCAACACACATGTGATACAAATTACTGGAAGTGGGAGAAAAATGATCTAGAAATCCAACTGACAAAGTCTAAAGAGTAGAATGAAAAGTTGAGAAGAGAGCTAGCCAAAGTTAAGCTAGATGTGGAAAAGTTTTCCAATGCTTCTAAAGCAATGGACTCTTTACTACAAACTCAGTTTCATGACAAAATGAGAAGAGGAATTGGGTACAATACCACACCACCACCATACAACAACAACTACATCCCTCCTATATCAGACTTGCTAGAGACCAAGGATAGGAAGGACTTGCCCGAGGGAGCCACTGAGATAGATCCCTTAGATGAAGTAGTTGTTGAGGACAAGACTGAGAAAGAAGCTGGTAAGAGTAAGGAGAACAATGTGAGTGGTGAGATTCCTCTGGAAAATCACATTATTACCAATGAGGATTGTGGAAAGATTTGGGTCAAATCTAAGTACATAGAGAAGACTGAGGGAAAGTCTAAGAAGGTCCATTACAAGCAGACTACAGTTGTGAATCCTGTTCCTTGTAAACAGTGTGCATGTAATAAGTCTGAGCCCCTAAAACATGATAAGAGGATGGGAAATCAAAGAAATTGGAATAATCAGTGGGCTCAGAAACAAGGAGTTGATCTGAGTAACATCATCAGACCAAAACCTTGTTTCATATGTGGCAAATTGAATCATCTTGCCAAGCACTGTTACTTTAATCCTATTAACCAAAGGATGAATTTTCAAAGATCTATGCAAAAACCCTTTGGTTATAGGAAGGATGAAAGGAACCATGTGACTAAGAAACCTGTTAAATCTAAAAGCCACATGAAGAAAAAGACTGTGAAAGACAGTGTCAAGATGTGGATTCCCAAAAGCACTAAAACTGTTAGTACTGCTATCACAAATAGTGCTGCTGACAATGATAGTGCTGCTAGAAGTAATACTACTGCTACCAATGTTAGTACTGCTAAAACTAACATTGTTAGTACTTCTTCTAATGTTAATACTGCTAACTTTGTTAGTACTTCTAACAAGGTTAGTACTGCTAAACCTGTTAGTGCTGCTAACTCTGATAGTACTTCTAAAGTTAGTATTGCTTCTAGTGTTTGTGCTGCTAGCCCAATCATCTTGACAAAGTACTCCAGTAAAGAGTGCTCTGATTTTAAAAATCTCATCAAAAAGGAATGTAAATACTTTGATGAGAAAGGGAGACCCAAGACAACTTTGGCTTGGGTTCCCAATCAATACTAATTGTTTTATTCTATGTGCAGGGCAACCAGCAGCTCAAAGGAAAGAGCATCTGGCATGTTGATAGGGGTTGCTCTAGGCACATGACAGGGAACATGGCTTGCCTCAAGAATTTCAAGAAAATTGGTGGAGGACATGTTGCCTTTGGTAATACTCCAGATGGAGGTAAGATCAGTGGTAAGGGAGATGTAACAAAAGGTAAAATGACCTTTGAAGATGTTTTCTATGTTGAGCAGTTAAGATACAACATGTTAAGTGTATCACAGGTTTGTGACAAAAAGCATAGTATATTATTCACTGACTCAGGATGCATTATCCTTGCTCCTGGATTCAAGGTAGTTGATGAAAAGATGATACTACTAAGAACTCCCAGAAAGGATAATGTCTATTGTTTGGATAGGGAAAATGTTTCAACTGATTCATCCCTAAACTGTCTAGTTTCAAAAGCATCTTTGGATGAATCATCACTTTGGCACAGAAGGATGTGTCACATGAACTTTAAAACAATGAATAAACTTGTTAAAGACAACCTTGTTAGAGGTTTGCCTTCAAAAGTTTTTTCATGTGATGATCATTGTGTTGCCTGTCTCAAAGGCAAACAACACAAAACTTCTCATAAGTCCAAAGAGTTGAACACTATTTCTAATTCTCTTCATTTGTTGCATATGGATCTGTTTGGTCCTACAAATGTTATGAGTATAGGTAAGAAATCATACTGCTTAGTTATTGTTGATGATTACTCTAGATTTACTTGGGTATATTTTCTAAGGACTAAGGATGAGACAAGTGGACTGATCAAATCCTTTATTCTAAGAATTGAAAACCAAACAAATCAAAAGGTAAAAGTCATTAGATCAGATAATGGTACCGAATTTAAAAATATTGACCTAAACACCTTTTGTGAGGAAAAAAGAATTGAGAGGCAATACAGTGCTCCTAGGACTCCACAACAAAATGGTGTTGCTGAGAGAAGGAATAGGACACTGATTGAGGCTGCTAGATCTCTGTTTGCTGATTCCAAACTTCCAATTACTTTCTGGGCTGAAGCAGTTAATACTGTTTGCTATGTCCAAAACAGAGTTCTAGTAGTCAAGCCTAAGAACAAGACACCATATGAGCTTTTAAATAAAAGGAAACCATTTATTGGATTTTTCAAACCTTTTGGGTGTCCTTGTACCATTCTCAATACCAAAACTCACTTAGGAAAGTTTGATAGCAAAGCAGATGATGGTTTTCTTGTTGGTTACTCATCTCAGAGTAAGGCTTACAGAGTATTTAATTCTTCTTCAATAATAATTGAGGAAATTGACAATGTCAAATGGAATGAGAACTCACCAAATCCTATTGGTTCTGGTCCTCAGTGGTTGTTTGACATTGATTCACTAACTAACTCTTTGGGTTTCAGTAGTGATAATCAGGCAGGTTCAGGAAGTGGAGGATCAGGGGATACTTAAGTACACGACATTATTCCTCAGTCTGTGATCTTTCCCATACCTACAATGGAACCTGTTGAAATTTGTGAAAATGAGACTGTTACTGAATCAAATCAGAGTGAAGAAGAAAGAAGAGATCAGGAGAATTCAGAGCATGAAGAACCAGAAGTAGCTGATGAGATCCCCTCAGCTGACTTAAATGATTCCAATCTAGAAGTGGGAATCAATTAAGAACCTAGTCATCAGACTATAACACAAAAGAACCATCCTCCAGAGCTGGTAATAGGAGACATCTCTTCTCCTATGATAAATAGAAATCAAAGCAGACTTCAAGAGTTGCAGGATCAGCAACATACTGTACTCTCTTGCTTTCTATCTCAGATTGAGCCTAAGAAGGTTTATGATGCAATGAAAGATTCCAGTTGGATAGAAGCCATGCAAGAAGAGTTACTACAGTTCAAATTGCAAGAAGTTTGGGACTTGGTGGACCTTCCAAAAGGTCATAGAGCTATTGGCACCAAGTGGATTTTCAGAAATAAAAAGAATGAGAGAGGAATTGTAGTCAGGAACAAATCAAGGCTAGTGGCACAAGGGTACACTCAGGAAGAAGGCATAGATTACGAAGAATTATTTGCTCCAGTTGCAAGGGTAGAGGCAATTAGGCTATTTCTAGCCTATGCCTCATACATGAAGTTCAAGGTATATCAAATGGATGTGAAGAGTTCTGTTGGTCCCGAAGGTGCTTAACAAGTTTGTAGAAGGGGGGGGGTTGAATACAAACACAGAAATTAAAGTTTAATAAATTGTTTATTGATAAATCAAAATACAATTTACAAGTTTGTTGCGGAATAAGATTAAGACAGACTCAATCTAAACAAACTTAAGAAACACTAAGATGGTTGCACAAGAAATTCAGAGAATGGGGGTTTTTTAGAGAGATAGAAAACAAGGGTTTCTATTTTGGAGTTCAAGGATTGAGCACACCTTCAGATGAAGGAGTGAGCTTCCTATTTATACCCTATGCATTAAATGCATGGCAGGGTACTTTACACGTGGCATTCATAGATTGGCTTTGGTAGTCTCACTTTTGGAGACATGCTTTTGGCCACTTTATGAACAGTGTAGTTGACAGAGTTGGTGTACGATTTGTGGCAGAGACTTGTCCGTTCTGACACATCGTACTGGTTGTGCAAGGTAAGACAAAAGAAAACTTGAGGCATAAGCTTTGTGATCGTTGATCGCTGAGTATCTCTTCTTCCAGAGATAAAGAAGTTCAGCTATCGCTGAAGCTTTTCCTCAGGCTTCTTCGCGTAAGTAGATTTGTCTGGTCTTCGCTGATATCCGCATCAGGTCACTAGTAGACTTATCTATTGTTCAGTGGCTTCGTCTTCGATTCAGCTATGAACTATGTTGACGCGAGACTTGTCTTCAGGGATTACGTTAACTGTGTTACATAGGAAACTATCAGTGATAACTGAACAGACTCAGTTTGATCGCTGAAAGTGAAACACTAATACATATTAAATGTTTACAGAAAGGTCATCAGCGATAACTGAACAGACTCAGTCTGATCGCTGATGATGAAACACTAATACATATAATAACGTAATTTTCACTAAGTATAAAAGAGGGTCGTTATCAAATCACTGAGAGAGTTTGGATCAACAATCTCCCCCTATTTGATAATGACAAAGTAACAAAAGAAAATTACTTTTTAATTCAAAATATAGGAATAACAAGGACTCATAGAATGCATGTCCCAATTACTATTTTGAGGGATCTTTTACAGTACTGATAGGGTTAAGTACATCACTGCAATTTTCATTTAATTCAGGGATAGAATTACAAGATATGAAAATCATAAGTACAAGTGACTAACTAACTACTGTAAGTATAACTAACAGATTACAGATAAGAAAACTAATCTATCAGCTATAAGAAGATTTGGGAGGATTGATCATATACTCAGGTATTTCTTCTCCTTTCTGTCTTCGTTCCAAAGATTCTTGACTGATAATTTCTTTAATTTTTTCAGCAGCAGGGAAGAAGTCACACCATAAGCATAAGAGATCCTTGAGATGATTCAGAGGACAGATAGGAATCTCAGAGATTCTTTGAAATCTGAGTTCCTCATCATCATCTCTGAAGAATATTCCATAAGGCTTGTCGATTACTTGACCAGCTTGGAAGGGACCACCAGGAGGCAGAGATAAGTCCAGAACTGAAAGATCAGGAGGAGGACCAAACAGTGCATCTCTTGAAAATTTGATAGAAGTTTCATTCCTGATGATGGCGACATCTTCAGAGGAGGAGGACCCAATTTTTCTCTTGAGTTTCAAAGATTTGGGAGGAAGAGGAGATGGCAGCTTTAGTACAGAAACGACTCTATTTATGAGGGCTTCAAGGAGTCCTTCAACGTAGCCTCTGTATGTAGATTTGGATTTCTTCAGCGCATCCCAGAACTCTAACCATTCCGTAAATCCGAAGCTTTCAAGTTTTGATACGTACATTGCTTTTTGGGTTCCATCCTCTCTGGTAATCTCCATGGTCACTGAGAGTTGATCTTTCTTCTTGCGACCAGAGATAGTCACGGCTGATATTTGAAGAAGATCAGAACGATAATCCATCTTTTGTTTGCACCATTCGATAGACTTATCGTTGATCTCTTGTTCTTTGAAGCGTTCCTCTTCAATTTCTTTCAGTAGTGCAGCTTGAACTTCCACAGGTTTGCTTTTCAGCTTTTTGTCCTTGACTTGAGAAGATTGAATCTTTAAAGCGAGTTGGGCATCTCGTTTGCATTCAGCGATCAGCTTCTCAGCTTTGGCAGATTCTTCTCTTTCAGCTTCAGTAAGGAAGTCGAGCTCTGTGGATATTTGAAGAGGGATTTTCAGCCGTTGACTTTCTAGTTGAGCGATCATTTCAACTCTTTTCTTCAGCACTTCCTCTGACCAATGAGATGGTCGAGAGGGCCTTCCTGGATGGACCAGGGAATCTTCTTCTTCTTCATCAATCTCAGCGATAGAGATTGGGATTATTTCTTCAGCGATAGCCGCTGGTATTATTTGTAGTTCAGAACCCTTAAGCAGGGGTGAGAACTGTCTGGTTAGAAAAAGAAGGAAAGAAGGGATAAGTGTATTTTTAGAACGAGAGAGATAAAGGCTAGAAAGACATAGGGGTTTGGAAAGAGTAGAAAAGTGGTACAATTGAAAGACATACCTGAGAAGGATGCTCCCCCTCAGATTGTGATCCAGTCCTCAAGCATTCTTCAGCGATTGGTTGCTTGTCTTTGCTTTGCGAAGGAACACTTGAAGATGTATCACCTCTCACCCCTGTTTTGACAACCTCTTGCGAAGTTGTCCCTGATACGACGTTCGGCTTAGAGAACCACATAGATTGGTCTTCATCGTCGTCGTCGTCATCGGAGGGCTGATCCTTTTCTTGATCAACAAGATCTAGATCATCTTCCTCTTCATCGTCTTCTTCCTCATCCTCTTCAAAGAGAATGGAGTGAATCGATGAGGATTCTTTTGCCTTCTCCCCCTCAGATTGAGAGGGAGGTTCCTTAGCTTCCCCAGCAGCAATAGAGGTTTCTTCAGTTTTCTCCCCCACTTTGTCATTATCAGCGGTAGGGGATTGTTCAGCTGCTGGAGTAGCTGTTGAAGCTTTTAGCACTTGAACGTCAGCCTCCAGACGCTTAACTCGGTCTTCAACCGCAGGTATGTCGCATGTGGCATCATGAATGAATTCCACAGCGATGTTGAGGTTGGTACGATCATCTTCAGTGAAGGAGGGAGGCAGCGCTGGAGCTGGTTCATTCACTTTCTGGAGAACTTGCTGAAGAAGGGACGTGCAGAGGTCAACCTTGGAAGAGAGACCCTGAACGTCAGCTGTAAGAGACTCAAATCGTCCTTGAAAGAGTCGAGAGGACTCTCTGAGTTGGACGACTTGTTCTTCAAGAGCTGAAAGTTGAGAGTTCTCAGCTTTAGATGAGCAAGTGGCGGTCAACTTCTTCAGCTCCTCACCAGCCTGATTGACGGCGTTGGTGGTTTCATTGATGGTGTTGGTGAGAGCATCCACCTTTTCTCCTAGACTGTTGACATGCGTGTCAACAGTCGCCAAGCTAGGACCTGAAAATAATGTTAGTTCAGATATGGGCTTATTTGGAGAGGGGGGGAGAGAAGTGTTTAGGAGTATAGGTGTACCTGACGTATCAAACATTTTGTAGAACTGCATAGATTCCTCAAAAGTTTGATGCTCAGGTCCTATAGGGAAAGAAGAGGTGGCAGGTTCAGAGACCAAATGAGGAGAGAAGGGAAGAGTTTTGGGGATAGAAGTAGGGATGGGGTTAATCTCAGGGAATGAGATAGTAGGTGGGGTTACTGATGATGTGACAGCGAGTGAGATCGCTGACACGGCAGTATGAGTGACTGCTGAAGTTGTGGAGGAAAGACCCACAAAAGCATCTAAGGTAGCTTGTTGAGAAGCTCCCTCAGGTATAGTACTAGAAGGTGTACTTTCCTTAGTCTTTTTGGCCTTTTTAGAAGGACCAATTGGACTAGCTGATGGTCTTTTAGAAGTAGTGGTAGCGACAGGGATAGCAGACGAAGGAACCGTCTGCGTGGTCGCTGAAGATGAAGAAGAATGGAGAGAGAGACGAGAGCGAAGGAGAGAGATACTTACCTCATCTGCGAGTGGCTTGACCTCCAGTGATCGTTGACCAACCCTGGCAAAGGTGCCATCATCTTTGGTGGGATAGGTGTTGGGATAGAGGAACTTGATGTACGTACATATGAAACGTACGTACGAGATCTTGGGATCTCGTTCAGGCTTCTCTAATCTCGACCTCAGATCTTCAAAGATGGCTGTGGCGTAGTCAAAGTTTTGACCAGCGATAACGGAGTATGCCATCTGCAGTTGTGTTTTGCTGGCTTGATCCAGCGAACCACTCTTCCCACTCATGCACTGAATTATGTGCGAGAAGATAAAGTTCAGTTGTGATGGCATCTGAGCTTTAAGAATCTTGGTGAGCTTCTTGTTAGGAATAGACGATCTTGGTTTGTTTTCCCAACAATAGCCCATTGCGTCCAGGAAGAATATCAGCTCATCATCAGTGGGGAGTGCGTCGAATCCACTCTTTGGTTTGTCAGGGAATCGTAAAGATTTCCTGAGGCTAAGAGCGGTCATGCTCCCTGGCCCTAATTCCGTGCTGAACGAGATAGCAGGGACTCGTTCGCCTTTCCTGTTTGTAAGTTCAGTTGCATCAGCAGTGAACCAGAACTGCTGAAGTAGAGTCTTGGAGGGCTTAGGATCCACAGTGATCGCGTAAGCTATGCATGACTGCTTGAGGAATTCAGCAGCTTCCACCAGATGTGGGTATTTGTCAGCTTTGAAGTCGAGTCTGGCCAAATGATTACATTTAGTAATCTCAACTTCAGTGAGAGCGAATCGTACATGCTTGGAAGCAACGATTGAAGACTGTGTCATTTCTGTTATGGAAAGAGGCATAATAGAAGAAATGATTTAGATTAAAAATAATATGATTACCAGTTTCCATAGAAGAAGGGAAACTGGAAAATTATCAAGTTATTTTTAAGAGAAAAAAAATAGTGTTCTGGGTAGAAAGAATGAAGAACACTTTAAAACCAAAAGGTTTTTATTTAAAAACAAAAAATCAGAAGGAATGATCTTTAGTTTTAAAAAACGTTTTATAAAATCCATAGAAAGCGAGTAGGATTTTAAAAGAATAAAAAGCATATGAACAAAGCATATAAACATGAAATAAACCTGTGTATCTTGAAGAAAAAGAGTTGCAGATTCAATATTCTGGGTTTACTTGCTTGAGTGTTCTTGAGAGAATGTTTCTTGCTTTGAAAGTTTTGAAAGCGTAAACCGTATAAAGGAGAGAAGAATTCCTTTTATACGAAGAGAGAGAAGAGAGATAAGAGAGAGAATGAAGCGGGAAAAGAAATCATCATGACATTGACACGTTCCACGAAGTTGATTGGATAGGAGGGCAACGGACGAACGTGTCAGAAAAGGCATGTCGTGGATTGTCGGTTCAAATGACGTCATAGAGAGAGACTGTTCATTTGTCCGTTCAAATGATCACTGAAGAAAAGTCAGTGATAGATTTTCCTTTTTAAAAGTATCCCTGATTGTAAAGATAGGGATAGATTTTCCTTTTAAAAGATCACTGATTGGAAATATCAGTGATTAATGTATTTTTCAAAAAAAAGCTTTTAATCATTTGAAGAAAATTCAGTGATTAAAGTTTATATTTTGAAGAAAAACATCTTTGAGGGAGAGAGAACATACCTGAGAGTCAGAATGTTTATCAGAGAGAATGATGAGGGGAACTTTTGATTACTGACACAATACATGAACGCTGAAGAATTATTCTTCGAGGTTCAGCATTCCAAGCTCACTGATGAGAAAGTTGAACCTTGTCTCATCAAGAGGTTTGGTGAAAATATCAGCAAGCTGAAAGTCAGTAGGGATAAAGTGAAGTTCAATATCACCATTCATCACATGATCTCTGATAAAATGATATCTGATCTCTATGTGTTTTGTCTTTGAATGTAGCACTGGATTATTTGCTATAGCGATAGCACTAGTGCTGTCGCAATAGATAGGAATCTTTGACAGCTGAAGATCATAATCTAATAGTTGATTTCTCATCCATAGGATTTGTGAACAACAGCTTCCAGCGGCTACGTATTCAGCTTCAGCTGTGGAAGTGGACACAGAATTTTGCTTCTTGCTTGTCCAGCTTACTAGCTTTCCTCCCAAGAGTTGACATCCACCAGTGGTACTTTTTCTGTCAAGTTTACAGCCTGCAAAATCACTATCAGAATAACCAGTTAGATCGAACCCTGAGTCTTTGGGATACCAAAGACCGAGGTTAGGAGTTCCTTTCAGATATCTGAAAATTCGCTTTACAGCGATCAGATGGGATTCCTTGGGTTCAGATTGATAGCGTGCACATAAACAAGTAGAGTACATGATGTCAGGTCGGCTTGCTGTAAGATACAACAATGAGCCTATCATTCCTCTATAGGCAGTGACATTAACAGGTTTTCCAGATGGATCCTTGTTAAGTGTCAGTGGTGGTGCCATAGGAGTTTTCATCGCTGAAGTTTGTGTTAAATCAAACTTCTTCAGCATGTCTTTAACATACTTACCTTGGTAGATAAAAGTACCTTTGTCAGATTGTTTAATCTGAAGACCAAGAAAATATGTCAGCTCACCCATCATACTCATTTTATATTCTTTCTTCATTCTTTCAGCGAAGCGAGTACATAGAGATGGGTTAGTAGAACCAAATATTATGTCATCGACATATATTTGTACAAGAATTATATGACCTTTTATCTTCCTGAAAAATAACGTATTATCAATCTTGCCACGTTCAAAATTTTCAGAGATAAGAAAAGATGAGAGAGTGTCATACCAAGCACGAGGGGCTTGTTTTAAACCATAGAGAGCCTTATCCAATTTATAAACATAATTTGGATGCTTAGGGTCATAGAACCCTGGTGGTTGTTCTACATAAACTTCTTCATTCAGTTTTCCATTCAGAAAAGCTGATTTTACGTCCATTTGATAAACGATGAAGTCTTTATAGACTGCATAAGCTAAGAATAGTCGAATTGCTTCGAGCCTGGCCACAGGGGCAAAGGTTTCATCATAGTCTATGCCTTCCTCTTGTCTGTATCCCTGAGCAACAAGTCGAGCCTTGTTGCGGGTTACAATTCCATGTTCATCTAACTTGTTTCTAAACACCCATTTGGTGCCTATTACAGTTTTATCAGATGGTCTAGGAACGAGATTCCAAACTTTGTTTCGAGAGAATTCAGTCAGCTCTTCTTGCATAGCGCTGACCCAGTTTGGATCTCTGAGGGCATCATCAGTCTTCTTTGGTTCAATTAAGGAGAGAAAGTTTACAAAGAGACAGATATTACCTGAGCTTCGTCGTGTCTGAATACCTGCATCTGGATTACCAAGAATTTGATCTAAGGGGTGATCTCTGGTCCATCGC
The DNA here is from genome assembly GCA_954870635.1 of Arctium minus. Lineage (NCBI taxonomy): Eukaryota > Viridiplantae > Streptophyta > Magnoliopsida > Asterales > Asteraceae > Arctium > Arctium minus. The sequence continues at coordinate 62,313,786 of OX941088.1, read as the reverse complement.
TGAGCAGGAGCAAGATTGCTTATTTCAGCGATAGGATCAACAATAGGAGCAGTCGCTGATGAAGATGCTTGAGGTTCATCAGCTAGTAATTGTTGAACATTAGATACACCAATGCTTTCAGAAGGGTTTTCAGACGTAGATGGATTTGATGGTAGAAGTGTGTTTAGAGGTTCAGCTGAAATCCATGAGTTGGATTCAGCGGTGGGAGGTATGATACTTGGTTCTTCATCAGCAGCTGGAGTTTCAGTGTGCTGTAGGTTTGAGAAGAAAGGTTCAGTTTCTCTATAGTGAGAGATCATCCAAGTATTCAGTTCTTCATTGTCAGCGATTGGTTTAGAGTTCGCTGAGCGCGTTTCATCAAACGTGACATGAATGGTTTCTTCTACGGTTTGTCTTCTTTTGTTGAAAACTCTGTAGGCTTTTGAGATGGAGGAATATCCTAAAAATATTCCATCATCGGCTTTTGGGTCGAACTTTCCAAGTTGATCTTTGTTGTTTAAGATAAAGCACTGACAACCAAAGATATGAAGAAAACTGATAGAAGGCTTCCTTCCAAGAAAGAGTTCATAAGCTGTCTTCCCAAATCGCTTTATTATCAGCGATCTGTTTTGAGTAAAACATGCAGTGTTTACAGCTTCTGCCCAAAATTGAGTAGGGAGGTGAGAATCGCTGAGCATTGATCTAGCAGCTTCTATGATCGTTCTGTTTCTTCTTTCAGCGACTCCATTTTGCTGAGGTGTTCTTACTGAAGAGAAGTTGTGAGAGATTCCCTTGTTCTCAAAGAAATTGTTCAGGGAACTATTTTTGAATTCAGTTCCATGATCACTCCTTATTGATCGAACAGTAAGATTATTCAGCACTTCCATCTTTTTGACAAAAGATATTAGTTCTTCTGGAGTATCATTCTTGCAGCGAAGAAAAATAACCCAGGTGTAGCGAGAATATTCATCTACAATGACAAGCGTATATTTCTTTCCAGCTATTGATTGGATATTGACAGGGCCAAATAGATCCATATGCAAGAGCTGAAGAGGACTTGTTACTGAGGAAACTTGTTTCGACTTGAAACTAGCTCTTGTTTGTTTTCCTTTTTCACATGCTGAGCAGAGAGATTCTTTAGCATATGAGTGCTGAGGAAGACCAGAAACCAGTTCCTTAGATGAGAGAGAATTCAGGGTTTTGAAGTTTAGATGAGAGAGCCTTTTATGCCATAGCCAGTTGACATCAGAAGAGGCCTTAGAGAGAAAACATAAGTTATCAGTGATAGTAGAGTCCATATCTATTACATAGACATTTTCTCTTCTATAACCACTGAGAGCAAGTTTTCCTTTTTCATCTACCACTGAACATGCTTTCTTAGAAAAGCGAACTTCGTAGTCTTTGTCACATAGCTGACTGATGCTTAGAAGATTGTGCTTCAGTCCATCTACATAAGCGACTCTTCGAAAGGTAGTTGTCCTATTGCTGAGGACACCAAACCCTCGGGTAAATCCTTTTCCATTTCCACCAAAGGTCACAGAGGGACCTTTCTCTTCCTTGTATTCAGTGAGCAGGTCTCTTTGTCCAGTCATATGACGAGAACATCCGCTATCGAGATACCAGATGCCCTTTGATCCCTGCATACATAAGGAAGATTAAGCTTTGTTTGGTACCCACTTTTCAATGGGTCCTTCAGAGTTAGTGGATAAGGAAGATTCAGCAGTCTTCACCGCTGATGAAGATTCAGCTTCAGTGGTAATCTTCACTTTGGTTAATTTCTTAACCTTAGTGGTATTTTTCACTTTGGTGACATTATTTGCCTTAGAGGCATTTTTCTTCACTTTGGCTGTTTTATCAGCTTCGGTGGTATTTGGACACTTGCTCGCAATATGGTCAGTGAATCCACAGTGATAACATTTTCTATATCTGATGGTGGATTTATAACCGAAAGGTTTTGAAAACTTAAGATGAGCAGGTCCAGCTCCAAGAATACCTTTAGCACGAGATCTGGGAGGAATTTTTATTTCTTCAGATTTCACGGGCTTTAGATCAACCTTCAGCTTTGGAGGACAGATATCAAAGATTTCTGTCACTGAGCTAAAAGGTTTATCCACTGAAGGTTTGGAGGGAACTTTCAGTTTGGTTTTCTTGGAAGCCTTCTGAGGGAGAATAGACTTTCCTTTATCTGCAGGCTTAGATCTTGCAGATATCTCCTCAGGGATGGGATTAGAAGAAGAACAGGGATAGAATTGATTATAAGAAGTGTCAAAGAAAGATGTGACAAAAGTTCCAAACTTAAGCGAGGAACTTTCTTCTTTAGGATCATCCTGTGGTGACCAAAAACCAAGACCAGTTTTATCACTTTCAGGAGTTTGAGCATTTATTATCTCAGAGATCTTTGTTGATGATTTGCACCATTTTTCAACATGAGCCTTTTCTGCTTTTAGAGCAGCGATGGCTTGTTCGCGTTCAATGCTGATGATTTCATTTATAATGACTTGATCTTTTAGCTTTTCTTCTAAAAGATTTAGTTCACTGATCTTTTCATGACATTTCTCTAGCTCTTGTGTTAAATAAACATTTTTATTTTCAGCTTGAGTTTTGTCGTTTAGAGCATTATAAAGGTCAATCGTCAGCACATCAACAGCGCGACTTCTCTCAGCTTCAGGCAGAGAGGGATTTGTAGAGATGGATACCTGAGATGATATGTAGCTCATAGAAGGTTCAGATGGTTCTTCTACTTCTTCTTTAATCTCAGCCATGAGGCAAAGATTAGCGACTTCTTCTTCATCAGAAGATGATTCTTCTGATTCAGCCCAGTCATGTTCTTCAGCGATGAGACCTTTACCTTTTTGCTGATAGCTTTTCAGCTTTTGATATTTGTTTTTCAGCTTATGGTATTTGTCATCACTGGATCTTCTTGAGGTAGAAGGTTTGAAGACCTTTTTAGACCTGCACTCACTAGCAAAATGTCCAATTTTTTCGCAGTTATAGCAAGTGGCTGTAGCCTTATCAACCGGAGTTGATTTTGGCTTTTCAGTAAGAGAGAGAGGTTTACTTCTTCGGAAGTTACTCTTTCTTGCAAATCTCTTAAAAGAGTTTGTCAAGAGTGCTAAGGACTCATTAAACTCTGAAAGATCAGGGTCTGATAAATCCTCAGATTCAGAATCTAACTCAGTGATGGTGAGAGTAGATCGCTGGGATGGAATTATCTCTGATGAGACTAAAGCAATAGCAGTGCTTTTGGAGTCTTTAGAATCTTTTACAAGATTCTTCTTCAGGAGATTAGATTGCTCATAGTTGAGCAATATTCCATACAGAGTGCTTAGAGAGAGAGTATGTAAGTCCTTTGTCAGCTTAAGACATATTGAATAACTGTCCCAGCTTTCAGGAAGACTTTCCAAGAATTTTGTTAGAACCTCAGAATTAGAATAGGTCCTTCCAACAGTTCTTAGGTCAATGATCAGGCAGTTAAACCGCTGATGAATGTCAGAAAGAGATTCATTCTTACCAGCGATAAAACTTTCATACTGTCTTACCAAGTTAATCTTTCGGGTCTCTTGGATTTCAGTGGTGCCCTCATATTGAACACATATGGTTTCCCACATTTCTTTAGAAGTTTTTAGATGCATGATGGAATGGAAAACTTCATCAGGCAGAGCCATTGATATAATGGTCTTTGCTCTTGCATCTATGCCTACCTTCTTTTTATCTTCATCACTCCACTGTCTTATTTCCTTAACGACATATCGTTCAGGGACAGCTTCAGTGGTGGCAGTAGCAGGAACAGCAGCTATAATTCTAACAGGTTCATAGGGTCCGTTTTCTATATATTCAGGTATAGTAGGATCCGCACCTTCAAGAAATAGCATCATTCGATTTTTCCATAGAGAAAAGTTATCTCTGCTAAATCGAGGAGGTTTAGAAAGTGAACCATTATCATAGTAATTTGTGTTTGTGTTTAGTGCCATTTTAGAATAGCAAGGAAGAGTATACAGCAAGATCTTGTTTATTAGATTAAACAAACTGCTCTGATACCACTTGTTGGTCCCGAAGGTGCTTAACAAGTTTGTAGAAGGGGGGGGGTTGAATACAAACACAGAAATTAAAGTTTAATAAATTGTTTATTGATAAATCAAAATACAATTTACAAGTTTGTTGCGGAATAAGATTAAGACAGACTCAATCTAAACAAACTTAAGAAACACTAAGATGGTTGCACAAGAAATTCAGAGAATGGGGGTTTTTTAGAGAGATAGAAAACAAGGGTTTCTATTTTGGAGTTCAAGGATTGAGCACACCTTCAGATGAAGGAGTGAGCTTCCTATTTATACCCTATGCATTAAATGCATGGCAGGGTACTTTACACGTGGCATTCATAGATTGGCTTTGGTAGTCTCACTTTTGGAGACATGCTTTTGGCCACTTTATGAACAGTGTAGTTGACAGAGTTGGTGTACGATTTGTGGCAGAGACTTGTCCGTTCTGACACATCGTACTGGTTGTGCAAGGTAAGACAAAAGAAAACTTGAGGCATAAGCTTTGTGATCGTTGATCGCTGAGTATCTCTTCTTCCAGAGATAAAGAAGTTCAGCTATCGCTGAAGCTTTTCCTCAGGCTTCTTCGCGTAAGTAGATTTGTCTGGTCTTCGCTGATATCCGCATCAGGTCACTAGTAGACTTATCTATTGTTCAGTGGCTTCGTCTTCGATTCAGCTATGAACTATGTTGACGCGAGACTTGTCTTCAGGGATTACGTTAACTGTGTTACATAGGAAACTATCAGTGATAACTGAACAGACTCAGTTTGATCGCTGAAAGTGAAACACTAATACATATTAAATGTTTACAGAAAGGTCATCAGCGATAACTGAACAGACTCAGTCTGATCGCTGATGATGAAACACTAATACATATAATAACGTAATTTTCACTAAGTATAAAAGAGGGTCGTTATCAAATCACTGAGAGAGTTTGGATCAACAAGTTCCTTTCTATATGGTACAATTGATGAAGAAGTATATATCTGTCAGCCCCCTGGATTTGAAAATCCATCATACCCTGACAGAGTATACAAACTGAAGAAAGCACTTTATGGTCTACATCAAGCCCCAAGAGCATGGTATGATACCTTGTCTACCTATCTCTTAGAAAATGGGTTTGAAAGGGTAATAATTGACAAGACCCTCTTCATTAAAAGAAGTAAGAAGGATATCCTACTTGTTCAGATCTATGTGGATGACATCATTTTTGGATCCACACAAGATCAGATGTGTAGAGACTTTGAAAAGTTGATGCATAAGAGCTTCAAAATGAGTTCAATGGGTGAACTCACCTTCTTCCTTGGGCTTCAAGTGAAACAGCAAAAAGATGGAATTTTTATAAGTCAATCAAAGTATGTAAAAGACATCCTAGATAAGTATGGTTTAACAGACTCAAAGCCAGCAAGCACACCAATGGAAACTCACAAACAGATTACTGCTGATCTTGAGGGGGAGGATGTTGATGTCCATCTATATAGATCAATGATTGGATCTCTCATGTATCTCATAGCCTCAAGACCAGACATCATGTTTCCAGTGTGTGTGTGTGCCAGATTCCAAGTCAAGCCAAAGCAATCACATCTTCAAGCTGTTAAGAGGATTTTCAGATACTTAAGAGGGCAACCTAGATTAGGTCTTTGGCATCCGTATGAATCTACTTTTGACTTCATTGCATATTCAGACAGTGACTTGGGTGGTGCTAATATGGATAGAAAGTCTACTTCAGGTGGATGTCAGCTTTTGGGTGCAAAACTAGTATCTTGGCAGTGTAAGAAGCAAACCACAGTGTCCTTATCTACAACAGAAGCTGAGTACATTGCTGCTGCAAGTTGCTGCTCTCAGGTTCTATGGATTCAGAATCAAATGTTGGACTATGGGGTAACCTTTCTTCACACTCCAATCTTCATTGACAATAGCAGTGCTATAAGCATTGTTAACAATCCAGTCAAGCACTCCAAAACAAAGCACATTGAGATCAGGTATCACTTTATTAGAGACTGTAATGAAAAGAAGCTTATTCAAGTTGCTAAAGTTCATACTGACAACCAGTTTGTTGATCTATTCACTAAAGCTTTTGATGTGGGTAGATTCACTTTCTTGGTCACAAGTGTGGGCATGATCAACTCTGAATGAGCTAATGTTTTAAAAAGTGTTTACATACCTGTTATTTGTTTATTCTTTGGTGCAACTAATCATATTTCTCAGGAAGTTATTGTCTTGCTCAGACTATCACAAGCATCAAACAGTGTAAGTGTAGTTAATGCTGCCAGTGCAGTTTTAATACTGCCAGTGCAAAGTTAATACTGCTAGTGGTTAATACTGCTAGTGGTTAATACTGCTCTCAGTTAATATTGCTAGTTAGTTAATACTGCTAGTGGTTAATACTGCTCTCAGTTAATACTGCTAGTTAGTTAATACTGCTAGTGGTTAATACTGCTCTCAGTTAATACTGCTAGTTAGTTAATACTGGTCTCAGTTAATACTGCTTCTTTCCTGAATCGTATAAATACCCTTTTTGCCCGCCTAAAAGATCATAACGACTCTTTGAATACTGTTCATCTTCTCTCTAACGTTTTTCTCTCAAGCACCTAGTGAGTTCCAGGCAAGAATACTCAAGCTTGATGGCATCCATGGCGTTTATTGATGAGCACAACGAAATCGCAATGCTTCAAAAGTCGAAGCAGGCTGATGGATTTCATCAAATGGTCGATTTTCTCAAGACCAGCCATATCGCGTATGCTCTTACAGTGTCACCATCCATCTACATTGAGCACCAGAAGCAATTTTGGGCCAATGCCACCACTATTACTGAAAAATGATGTGAAGGTTATCAAGACAAGGGTGTGTGACAAACCCTTGACAGTTTCTGAAGAGGTAATTCGCATCAGTCTACGTCTAGACGATGCCTCAGGTATCACATCTATCTCTAATGATGATTTGTTTTCCACTCTCACTAGAATGGGGTATGGAGGCCCATTGGGTGTTTTCAAGTTCTCAAAAGCCAAATTCTCACCCCCAATGGCGTTTCTTTGTCCATACCCTAATGCACTGTATTTCTAGAAAAACTACTGGAAGGAGTGAGTTCAGTAGTACCATTGCTTATGCTTTGGTCTGCTTAGCCACTGCCAGAAAGTATAATTTCTCCAAAATGATTTTCAATGACCTTGTGTCAAACTTGGACAACAAAAAGAGTTTTTATATGTATCCAAGATTTGTCCAGGTAGTTACTGCTGAATTGACGACTGCTGAATTGACGGATATACCTCAGTTTGATGAGGTATATGTACCTACAATCCCCAAAGGCAAGGTCTTTTCAAATATGAAGAGATCTGTCAAGGACTCGGAAGGAGTTGACACCCCATTGTTCTCTACAATGATGGTGGTGTCCCACAATCAAGAAGGTATGGCATCAGGGTCAAGGCCCTCACTAGACCATCCCACTGAGAGCCAATCCCAACCTTCCATCAGTATATCAATCCCTCAGTCCCTTCTTCAGAAACCAACTTCACCAATCACCAATACTTACATTAGGAAAAAGGTAAAGAAGGCTCCTTCCCTTCTTGTACCTTCACCCTCAAAGCCTTCAAGGCCTCTAATAGAGAATTCTTCATTAGAGAATATCTATAGGGAAACCACAAGGGTGTCTCCCAACCCCAAGGAGGTGATCACTGAGGACATGCATGAGCATATGGGTGCAAAGGTTGCCACTATTCCTGCTAGCACAGAGGAGGCCAGTGGTAACATCAATAAGACCTTCCCCATGGCAACTTTGGGTGAGCAATCATCCAAAGGTCCCAGGTGCTAAGAACCCAAGGGGGTAGCAGGTACTTCTGCTAGGCAGAAGACCTCTACTACTAAAAGATCCAATGATCCTCCAAATGTGGTAAACACACCCAAAGGAGGTGAGGACAGATATGACTATCAGGAATTGATGGACACACTTGGTACCATTAGCCTTGAAGTGCATAACCAAGATCTGGAAATCAAAGAGATGAAAAAGGTTATTATATTTCAACAAACCCAGATAGTAAAGTTGAAGAAGATGGTACTCAATCTGGTGCACAAGAAGAGGAGAAGGAAATTTGTGTTGAAGTAGAGGAAAAGTGCTAATGATGTTTTCAACAAGAGGGAGAATCAAGAGGCTGAAGCAGAGAAGGAAAGTACATCTGAGATGGGATTTGATTTTGAGGGGGAGAAAGCAGCAGAAACAGATAAGGTTTAAGCAGCAGTAGAAACAGAATTTGATCAAGCAGCAGAAACAGTTAATGCTGCTGAGATAAATGAAGCAGCAGTAACAGGGCTATCTGTTGAAGAGCTAGAGATTGCAGAAACTTTGGTAAAAGCCAAGAATGACACTCCTAAGGCTTCTCAAAAGGCCAAGGGAGTTGTCATTAAAGAAGGAGGTCTTGAACAGAAAACCAAAGAAATCAGTAAGACAGGTTTGAAGGATGCAAAGGGAAAGGCTAAGATGGTTGAACCTGAACAACTTTCAAAGAAGAAGAATCAGTTGGAGTTAGATAAAGAAGTGGCAAAACAGCTTCAAGCTGAGATGGAAAAGGAAGAACAACTCCAATCTGAAAAAGACAGGGAGCTTGCACTGGAGATGGCTAAAAATCTAAATGAAGAGTATCAGAAGAGCATGAAAACTGCAGCTGAGGCCAAGAAAATATCAGTGAAAGCATCCAAACAAAGAATTCCAGTCAAGAAGCAGAAAAGACAACCTTCCAAGACTTTTTTGGACAATCAAGAAAGGAGAAAAATGATCAACTTTCTGAAAGGCTCAATTGGAGTAAAGGGAGAGATGTTTACTAACATGGCATACAGCATGGTTGAGGAGCTATATAAGAAGGAAATGGCAAAGCTTCAAGGGGACTCCTCTCAAAGGGAAGAGGCTGAAAGAAGGATGAAAGAAAGGCATGATCTTAATATCCAACAACCTTTCCCTGAGGAAGCCACTCCTATAAAAGACAAGGCTGAAGACACTAAAGAAGAAAATGTTGCTGTGGAAGCCAAATCTGCAAAAAGAGTAAAGACCATAGCCTCCAAGAAACAATCCAAGAAGCCAAGGATTGAAGAAGCAGAAAAAGAGGCAGAATCTTCTGTTCCACCTTCAGCAGAACCAGAGCAGAATCCAGAACCATCCAATATGCAATCAAATGAGAAGGTTGATTTGTTCATGACTGTAATAGAACCAGTACAGGTTGTTTCAATTTCTGTGAAGGCACCAGAAATCATCTTCTGGGATATTCTGAGGGACAACAGAAAGGATTACTTCAGACTCAAAAGAGTTGGTGATGTATTAGAAATATATGTAACTTAGGGGAAAGTAATCAGAAGTTGTTCAAGGGCTGACCTAGAAGAAATGCATAAGGTGGGAATGAAGCTCTATGAGCCTGTTTTGAAAGGAACTGAAGAAAGTCTACTCAAGGTTGCAATGGAATACCTATGTATGATGTTTGAACCAGAAAAGGTGGTGTATAGGATCAAGGATCTGCATCATGAGTATGGGTTCAAAAAGATTGATCACTGGATACTATTTGAAAACTGTGGTGTATACATGATCACAATAGATAAATGTTATCATGAATACTACCTGGTGGACAAAGTATATGATCATAGCAAGGAGAAGCTGGAAGGGATGCTGAAAGCTAAGCTAGTGTGTGCATAGGAATCAGAAATGGCCAGAATTGTGGTAAGAAGGACAATCAATCAAAGTCTGGGTCTGAATCCAAATTTGGGAAACTAGGCTGAAGTGTTGAAAGCATCTTGAAGACCACATCTGAAGAACTTGACTTCTCTTCCTAAAAGTCAAGTTAGGGGGAGATTGTTGGGAATTAAAGATTTGCTTAAGTATGGTTAATGTTGCTAGCACAACAAAGTAACTACTGCTGAGCCAGATTAATACTGCTAAGTCAAAATTAATGTTGCTTGAAGAAGTTAATACTGCTGAGCACAATTACTACTGCTGGTGAAGATTAATACTGCTCAGAGTGTTAATACTGCTACAACTTAATACTGCTTATGAGATGAAGACTCCGTATGGCAATTAATACAGTTGTTTTGATTGAAGATATTCATGGAAGATTTGAAGATAATGATAGAAGAATTTACTGAAGATCTTTTATTGTTTGTAATTATCTTTTATTTTCAGTATATGTATAGACTTATTGAGAATAGTTTAGAACATCAAGTTAGTCGATAATTTCTGAATTTTTGTTTTCATAGAGAGAATTAACCTCAAGGTTTAGAACCCTAGTTCTAGAGAAGTAGAATTCGTATTGGTGAGCCTGTTCATCAATATTGAGGTTTTGTTTGAAATCTTGTAACTTTAATCATTCAATAAAGTTTACAAGTTGTGATTTCTGATTCACTGTTACATTGAATTGTTGAATATTAAAGTGTTATTCCGCAACTTCTTTAATATTGTTTCTGAGTTCATTATTCTTGTTAAGAATTAGATCCTGACAGCTTATCTTTTTCAGGTACCAATGGCAGAACCATCAGTAGACCAAAATGTTCAATCCGATGAGAATTCACCACATGAAGCACTTGAGCAGTGTCCAATGCCATCATCTAGATCAGACTTTCAAGTGCCACATGATGTTGATTCTGATCTTTTTCTGATATATCCATATGAGATGAAACCCCAGCAACCTAACAACCATCATCTCCAATTCAGCATCCGAATTGATCCTTTGGTACTGGATATCCTAAGGAACCATCCTCTCAGGAATTCTCTCACAGCTGTTGCAGTAGTTCCTGAATTGTATGTACAGCAAGCCTGGAAGACCATTCGGTTTAGTCACATAAAGGAGAACGGAGAGAGAATACCTGTTTTCAAGATGGAGATAGATCATTTCACATCTGTCTTGACCCTAGAAAGACTAAGATTCGTCCTGAGTCTACCAGCTGAGAATGCAGGAGAAGGCAGAACTTCCTATGATGAGCTGCCATAAGACAATGAAGTGTTCAAAGGAATCAGAGATATGGGGTATCTTGGCCAGATGACTCAAGTCAACCACTTTAAGAAGAACAATCCGGCGCCGTTTTACTATACCTTATTCTCGGTAATCAATAGATGTCTGACAGCAAAGATCTACGGAACAGACAATGCCAACATTCATATTCTCAAGTTATTCTACTCCATTATTCATGACTTGCATGTTGACTATGCCAGTATCTTCTGGATTGAGCTCTATGAAAAGGTGGTTTCAAAGAAGACTTCAAAAGCACCGAACTACATACCGTACCAGAGATTCATGACTCTTATTGTCAGAAGTATGCTGAGATCCAACTCACAGATACCAAAGAGGGGTAATTGTCCTCATGGTCCAATCAGTGAAATGAGGTATCTGATAAACAGAAAATAGAGTTTCCATACTCCATGTCTATGCCTGAATGTTAGTTAGACTATGCATATCCAGAGAGTGATAGTGTAATAGATTATAGAGAGTCTATGGGACGACCAGAACCGGTTATCCCTACCCAAGGCTCAATCCCTAGGAGAGCGGAGTCTGTAAGGGTTTCTGATACCACGGGGGTACAGAAACGGGGAGAGAAGAGAAAAAATACTGAGAGGGGCTCTGGAAGAGGTTAGAGACCACGACTAGAGGCATCAAGGTCACGGGTTGTTACCCCACGTTCAGTGACACTTCCTGCTGATGAAAGTCATGGTTCTGACAATGAACTGGATCTTGCAGAACAGGTAGGCAATGAATCTGAATCAATTGAAATTCCTTCAGCTTTAAGTTCAAAAGATGATGAGGAAACTGATATTGAGGAAGCTGGGAATGGTGGATTAGGTGATGATGATGATAATGATGATGATGGTGGTGCTGATGATGATGTTACACAAGTGAATGTTCAATCAAATGAACAAGATGATGTTCAAAATGGGGATGAAACAGATTTATTTGAACCATTCTATGGTACTGCTGCCATCGAAGTGGAAGAACAGACTCATGTAGACAACATTCTAACTGCTGTTGTTGGAAAAATAAGGAGTAACGAGGGAGAATTAGTTGAAAACTTGGAGAGAATGAGTGAGATTGAAGCAAAAGAATATAGTAAGCGTCTGATTACCTAAACCTACACTTCCAAAAGGGAAACCACAACAACCATTTCTCCGCATTTGTTGCGTGCAATGAAGACATAAGTAGCCCACTTATGCAATCGCACAATGAAGCCATAAACTATATTTCTTCTCAACAAGAAACATTTTCAACTTCTCATGGGGATAAAGCACAAAATCTACCGGGTTCTCATTCAGAGGATCAAGGTATTGAAACAAGAGAACAGCAGCCCCAGTTCTCGACTTCTTTGAATGCACAATTGAGTCTAGTGCCATATCAATTACCTGTTGTCATTCCTAGGACACTTATTGAATCGGCTACTATCGGTTGTCTAAGTGACCCGATCGGAACATCCCAAGTAGATCCGGAATCCGGACTACAAGGACCGGACGGAAGTCCTGTCATTGCCACGTCTATGCCAACAATGAGAACAGGCCATGCAGTTGATTCTTCAGTTGTCACATAAACGGTTAATCTAAGTGATACCGGAGTTACTCACCCAGACTTCGTGTCTAAGGAATTTCTCGACTGCGCCTTAAAGGTTGTTGAATCTCGTATGTTTGAGAAGATAGAGGAGGAGATAGGAGTTGTGAAACGTTTATTGAAAGGGAAAGACCAAGTATCTCAACTTGAGCCTACACCTTAAAGCCAGCAAACTCCAAACACTCAACCTGTTGACTTATCCATTGATGGGCTTAAGTCTTTGCTGCTTGCAAAACTCTTATCCCAAGCTTCGGATACTCAGCAAAATGCAGATCTTCTAACCCTTCTGCAATCCCACCATGATAATCAACTGCCATAATCTGTGAAACCAACAGATTTGGTTAGTGCCTCAGAGTTCAATTCTTTTAAATCTGACATGTTTTTTGCTCTATCTGATCTTAAACATGTAGTTCAAACTTCTTGTAAAGCTCCAAGCAGCTGTTTCTACTAAGGAGCATGATCATGATCCAGATAATGATCATGAGGGGGAGATAAGTGAGAAACAAGCAGCTGCTGGTGGTTCTGGTGAAATAGTGTTGATGAAAGAAAGAGCGGAAAATGTTGAAAGTGTGGGAAGGGGAGTTGATCAAGGTACTGAGCAAAATGATCAGATGGAGTTAGTACTGTATGCTAGAGAAAGTGTTGAATCAAGAGTTGAAAAGCCTAAGATTGCAACAAGGCTAGAATTTTGGAGATAACAGGTTTGCCTAATCCATTGCTCTTGAAGATGATACTTTTGTTGTAGTTAATGCAAAATATGAGATGTATTGGAAAATCAAGGAAGAAGGGCAAAAAAGTGATTTTGTTGAAATTGCCTCTGATGATGAAGTAGTGAAGGTAACTGAGAGTGTAAAGAGAGTTGAGGAGATACCAGCACATGAGGCTAGTGTTCTTGATGACCTGTTTGAGGATAGAGACACAAAAGCTTTAAATGTCATGTTTTCTCAGAGTACTCCTGAAGAACTTCATCTAAGTCCTATTCATGTACAACTGCCTGAACCAAGTGTTGTTCCAAATGTTCCTTCATTCAGTGAGTTTGTATTTCCTGATCCCAATGTTGTTCAACCTGATGATGTTGATCAAAATGTCAATCTAAATGTTGATGCAACTGCTGAAGAAGAGTTTCCATATCAGAAAAAGCTTGGAAGTCCTTAACATCAAACGGAGTTTGTCAGAGAACCACTACTTGTGCCAGAGTTTCCAGAAACTGAAGCATGTCCTTCAGGTACACCAGTAGTGGGTTCTACTTCTTATACTGGTTATGATGAGTTTGGTCCAACTATTGAAGAGATCAAGAGAATCAGAGAATCTCTACGTGTTCCATATCTTGAGGAGAGAGTCAAGATCTTTGTGAGCTATATCAGACAGATTGATCAAGCTCAACTCTTGGGAATTCAAGATAAGTCTTCAGAGTATCAGAAAGATCATATCAGAATGTTGCAAATTATGGGAAGAACATGCAAGGATGTTAGAAGCAAATCAGAAATTCTGGAAGTTATAAGGGTGACTATGAAGCAATACAAGAAAATTTGGTATCCTGAGTTCATTGTTCAAAGAAAGAATTTGAAGACTTCTACCTTCAATGAAGCTAATTTTGCCAATGTGAACTTCAGAGATATTGAATTCATGTACCATGATTTCAGAGATAGAACCATCAGACATCCTGAAATAGTGTTTGCTTTAGATACTATCATGAGATTTATCTAGAGGAATATCTACTCAACTTATCTTTATGAATTTTAGTTGGGCATAGAGACAAATCAGAAAAGAATTAATTTGCTTAAGCCTGATATGACTCATCCTCTGCTCGAAGAAACTCCACTCTACACAGTTCTAAGAGAACCAGAACTTGCGGTTGTGTATGAGAATATAGATAAGAAGGAGAAAAGATTTATGAAAGCTGCAGAGATTCCAAAGTATTATGATGGTACTTTAGAAGATGTTTTGGAAAAGATGCAAGCCAAGCATGAGGAGAGTGAAAAGAAGAGACTAACTGAAAATGACCATATGCCAAGATTGGAGAGAATTTGGACAGAACATGTTATTGATGATATCAAGGACAGGATCTGATTCAGACAAGCCATCAAAAGGTTTGAAGGATGTATGGGCATAAGGAGAACTTGCATGAAGAGATGGACAAGTTGAAGACTTTCAAATTGCTCAAAAAAGGGGAGATTGTTAGATCATAGTTTTGAGTCAATTTGTTAAGTATGTTTAGTTTGTTTAGTTGACTTTTATCTTGTATGCTTGTATAGAGGTCAAGGCTTGTTTGACCCTATATATAGCTTTGCTTTGTCTTGTTTTTGTAAGAATGTTAGTACTCTTGTCATTTGTAATTGTTCCATGTTAGACATATGAATACGACAAGACTTGTGACTATTTCGATCTAGATCTCATCTTTGATTTCATTGTGTTTGATTGTGATTGTCATAATAGCTTGAAACATGTGATCACAATACGACTTAACAATCTAAGTCATAAATTTCACTGTTTGGAATCATGAAAGTATCTTACGATCCCTATTCCGGACATAAAATCTAATCTTTAAACTTAAGATGTTTGTCCGCCTCCGTCGCGAGTTTCTTGAGTTTTATTTTGATCAAATTAAGTGACAATCATCACCGTTTTCTTATGTTCTATTTGATCGAACTCTCTCATGATCTTCGTCAGTACTTTTCGTCTATATGATTAACTATCTTACGACCATTGTAAGTAACCTAGAAACATTTCTCATAAATTTCTAAGGATTTATAAAATCGACAGTTTTGTCACTAGATACCATGTATCTATCACGACTATCGTAAATAACTTTGAAAATTTTCTTCTCTATGCAATCGCAAGACATCAGTTTATACATAGAACTTGCGACTAATATAGAATAAAGAGGCTATAATGACAAAAATTACTTGTATTGATTAAGATTGAAAAACTACAAGTAAAGGGCACGACCACCAACGGTCGCCTCGATTGAAATAACAAAAAGAAAAGAAAACTACAAGTAATGAGTCGTCTGCTCCTCTAGTGTGACCACATCATCGCCATCCTGAGAGTGTTAATGCATAGTTTAGATCAAGTTGGTTTGACTTTTGTAATGTCTTTGACTCTTTGGTATTTGTACTTTACTTGCTCTGACAGAAAGTGTAGTGAGGTATAAATATGTAATAGCCTTTGAGAGTTTCTTTGTAACATGTCATTTTAGAGAGTTGTGCGCTTATCTCAGATTGTACACATGTGACTAATGAAATACATTCGACTTTCTCTTTCTACTCTGTGATCTGATCTTGATTGTTTTTTATTGAATTGTTTAATCAAGGCTTGATTTGGACTAACAATTGGTATCAGAGCCTACCCAAATCATTCAGAGAAGGATTTCATCACTTGTTTGGATCGATTTCTTGATTTTTTCAAGAACACGCAGAAACGTATCATATTGTCACTGTTTGATCGAATTGACTTTAGTTAGTTAATTTTTGGGATTAAAACTGGTTCCATAGGATTCGTGTATTGAAATAGAATAGTTCTTATTCAATTTGTTTCACGAATTAATCACTAGAACAGATTCAATTTTGGATTTTAGAAATTCTCTTGAAAAACCATACGAACACTGTAATCTTGCGAATTGCACTGTATTCTGATGTTTTTCTAGTCATGTTTGTTGATTAGAATGTGTTAGATATCAATTTCGATCATTGTGGTACAATTCTTGAAAGATAATTGCAGGTTTATTGGTTTTTGGATCAAATTTGTGAAGATAAGTGAAAAACGCGCAAGATCCAGATTTCACGCAACATTCATCTGAAGAACACGCACATCTCAAGTCAAATTTTTATCTGAATATTTTGGGAACGATCATTTCAAGCATACATTCAATATCTCAGAAAAAAATATTTCTAGGGGCGCTGCCCCTTGACCCCAGCCGCTAACCGGGTAGCGGGACCCCCGTGCTAAGTCTGCGGAGGGGGACATATTTTTGATAGTGATCATAATTTTCTGATTTTTGACGATCATTTTGAAGTAAATTTTTTCAGATATCGAGATGTCTAATGTTTTATCAGGGAGAAATTGTTCTATCATGTATAAGCCTGAGATACCTGCCATAGAAGCTGAACGGGATAAACTGAAGATTCAAAATTCAAAGCTTCTTAATCAGATTCAGGAGTTTAAAGCTAAATTGTTAAGTTCTGATAAAACTTCTGAATGTGCAAAATGTACTAATGATTCTCAATCTGATTTTACAGGTATCATCAAGGCAAGAGAGAAGGAGATTAAAGAGAAAGAGCAAGAAATTGGAATGAAAGAAAAAAATTATAGAGGTTAAAGAGAAAATAATCATGCAAAAAGAGAGAAAGATAATAAATCTTCAAAGTCAACTGAAAACAACTGAACAAAAATCATCGGAACTGCAAGCTGAATCAGTTGATCTTCAACAAAAGTTTAAGGCTTTTGAAGAAAAGATATCTGCTTTGGAGACAAAGAATGTTGATCTGATAAAAAGCCTCCAAGCAGATAATGAAAAAGCAAATCTGGAGAAATATTCTACTCAAAAGTTGTCTGACTTTTCAAAGAAAGCTATCCAAGAGAAAAAGGATCTTGAGCTAAGACGTTTGAAACTCTCGAAGCAAGTATCAGAATTTGAAAAAATTGTTATCACTGAAAGAGATACTTTTGCTAAAAAGAGACAAGTTCTTGAAGACAAAACGATTGAACTTCCCAAACAAATCTCAGTTCTGCAAGACTTACTTGAAAAAGAAAGAAAATATTTTCAAGAAAAGAAAAAGTCTTATGATGTTGAAAAGAACATTGCTGAAAAGAGAAATGTTGGGATTTTCAAAGAAATTTATGAGAAAACCAAGAACATAGAAAAAGAATTTGAGCAAGAACGTCAAATATTTCAAAACGATATATCTAAGCTCACATCAAAGATCTATGTTCTATCTACAGACTTTTAAAAAGAACAGTTGGCAAGATCTGATTTGAAACAAAAGTTTGACACACTTATTGTTGAAAGAAATATTTTGACTGAAAAGATAAAACAACTTGAAGTTGTAAATGTTGAATTGTCAGAGAAGATTTCAGCTGATGTAATAAGTCAATCACCTTATGAGAATTCAACTGAATCAGTTTGTTCCTTTAAAACAGCTTCAAGTTCTATTCATGAAAATGTTTTTAAAAAGAACAGTGTCAAACCAAACATTGTCAAATCAAATCAGATTCATCCATCTAATCTGTTCTATGATAAAACTGTTGATAGTCCAGGAAGTTTTTATGTCAAATCTCTTGGAAAGAATTCAAAGAAAGGACAGATGGTGTGGAGAGTGAAAGTTTCTCCTGATGATGAAAGTAAGAAGGACAAATCATTCACATCCACAACAAATGTCAAGAAGAACAGAGCGCGTAAAGGTAAATCTTTTGGTACACCTGATATGTTTTATTCTACTAATCATTTGATCAGGTTGGCTCAAAAGAAAATATGTTGTTCTTACTGTGGAGAGAATGACTTCGTTCAAAAAGAATCTGCTCATAACTGGTACGGATCTTACAAAATAACTTCTCAGAAAAGTATTTTTAAAAGATTTAAATCTATTGAGAAGTGGATTCCTAAATCTAACTTACCAGGACCCAAATACCAGTGGGTACCAAAACCTGTCAAATCTGTTTTGCAGGTACCACAGGTGTAGGGGGAGCAAGATGATTGACTTCTGATCAAGTCAGATCAAGACTCGTACTTCAGTATGCTGATCATATTGCATACATGAAGGGGGAGAAAACAGATATGCACACTTCAAGGGGGAGCATAAATGTAAAAGTCTGTAAGTGGGTGTGTGAGTCTGTGTTTTAAAAAGGATTTTTGAAATCAGAAAGCTTTTTTCAGAGAAAAAGGTTAAATTTTTGGGCTTAAAAGTGTTTTGAGTAAACTTGCTATTTTTTGGAAAGTGGAACAAAATATTTTTGGAAAATTTCCATTTTTGGAAATTTCTCAAAAAAATTATAAGTATATAACGAGCAGCCTATGTCATGCGAGTTTACACTTCGCGCATAGCATAGGTTGCGCGAAGTACAAAACGTGCACCCTATGCTTTGCGAGTTTCCACTTCCCGCACATCAAAGTGTGCGAGTTCTTACTGTTCACACTATTTCACGTACGTAACGTCTTGCGCGTTTCATCTTCGCGCACGTTACAGCTTGCGAGTTTTACACTTCGCGCACATAGCTTCATGCGCGAACTGCACAGACTGACTTGCTATTCTTTGTGCGGCAAGTACTCTTTCTTCGTTCTGCGAGAAGTGTATCATCCACTCAATTCATGCCACGTGTCATTTCACGCTCTGAGTATAAATTTGCGAGTTTTCCATTTTTTCGATCACTTCTCTCAGACTATCCTTTGCGAGTTCTTCACATAGAAATTTTTTTCTCTCGACCTTTCTTGTGCGTCTTTCGATTTCAGAGCTATTTCATCGAAAATCGGTGTAGGTTATCTATTCTTATTGATTGTTTCATGTTTCTATTATGTTTTCGTATATGTGTTTGATGTTTTTCAGGTTCAATTTTTTTTCTAGGGTTTCTTCGTTCAAATTTTTTTTAAAACTTTTGTGTGTTGGTTCATCTTCTGGCCGAAATGCTTGATTTTTTATTTTGGATTCAAAATAGTTTTGTACATGTATTGTTCGAACTGTATTGCCTCTGGGTTTGCTACCTTGTTTGTTCTTGTGCAGGGATACCTTGACATGGATTTGGTGAACCCGACGTGAACTCTTCGAACTGAACTGAACTGAACTGAACTCTTCGAACTGAACTGAACTCTGTTACATTGATTAAATCTTTAAAAAGATGGAATATTTGAACTCCATTGATGTCTAGAAATAAACCCTAATCAAAATTTGAACATAAAATTTAAAAAAAAAATTGGGCTCAAAGTTCAAATTTTCAAATTCTTGATGAACACTGTTCTTTGCGTAATCTTCACTTAGAACACAGATCTATGAGAGTTCTTGGATAACATAAGTGTCATACGAGTTATGTGAACATATTCTTGTCTTGCGAGTTCTTTGTCCAGTTCCAGTTCTTTGCGAGTTCCTGGTTCAAACTCAGTATCATGCGAGTTTTCAGTCTTTCAATGCTTTGAGAGTTCTACATTTAGCATATTTTCTGTGTTTCAAATTTTTTTAAACTTTTCAGATGCTTATAAGTTCAAACACTTATACTGCATTTGTTTGAGAACAAAATCAAAACTTCAAGAGTTTTTGGTCAGAATTGAGTCATTTTTCTTTCTGTAATTTTGTTAAAAGTTACATTTTATTTCATGTAACTTTCTGTGCTTATCATTTTGAGCTTTAAAGTACAATCATTCTTACTTGATATTGTGTGTATCAAAATGTTTTCTGAAAACAAGTTTTGAGCTTATTGACTAACATATTGGATTTTATCCAATACTTTCTATCTTTTTCAGGAAAAGAATGGCGGAAGAAATCTCACATGATCCAAGTGTCCATATAGATGAACATGATCCCAATGGGTCAAAAGAGACTCTTATGCCATCCTCTAGATTTCACTTTCAGTCTGAAGTTGGTGTAGTCCTAATCTTGCCCTAATCAATCCGTCTGAGTATCTGTTGCTCTACCCCAACAATCATCATGTAGACTTTGACAATCTAAATATCAATCCACTTGTTGTGGAAATACTGAAGGGTCATCCACTTCATCAGGCTTTGACAGACACTGCTTCAATTCCCTTGATCTATCTACAACAAGCCTGGAATTCGATAGAATACGTGGTTGAGAGCAACAAAAATAAATACTTCTGGCTCAGAATTGATAACTTCACTTCTGTCCTCACATATCAAAGACTCAGATGGATATTGGACTTACCTGAAGCTAATTCACGAGAGGGCAGAACAAGCTTTGATTCATACCCAGTCGACTCAGAAGTATTTGAAGGCATCCGCGCCTTGGGTTATGCTTGTTCACTAACAAAGATCAGTGAGTTTAAGAAGAGCAATCTTCCATCATTTTACTACCAGATGTTCTCCGTGATCAACAGATGTTTAACTTCCAGAAATTCCGGTCTTGATAATACGAATATGCACACACTGAGGCTCTTTCATGATGTCGTGTACGATCAACACGTTGACTACTCAGTGGTTTTCTGGACGGAATTGTAAGAAAAAGTCATCAGTAAGAATACTTCCAAGAGACCAATCTACGTACCTTATCAAAGGTTTATTCAGTTGATAATCCGAAGCATGATCCGCTCCAACCGAGATATACCAAAGAGATCTCAACATGAGATTGCACAAGAATTTGAGATGAAGTATCTCCAGAAACAAAGAAAGCAATTTGCATACTCTATGCCAGTTCCAGTAGCTCTACTCTCTTACGCAAATCCGAACTCTGAGTGTGTAATAGATTATAGAGAGTCTATGGGTTTACCAGAACCGATTATCCCTACCCAGACTCCACCCTTAGGCGAGAGGAGTCGGTGAGGGTTCCTGAGACTACGGGGGTTCAGGAACGGGGAGAGCTGAAGGAAAATACCGAGAGGGGAACGGGCGAGGGTCAGCATTCTAGATCTGAAGTTGTGGAGACCTCGGCACAAGATGCCACACGACTAGAGGTCTTCACATGCCAACCTGAAAGGACTATTATTCGCCAAGCAAGTCCTCAGGAAGGGATAGCTGATGAAGGTCTGAATTCTGAAACAGAGTCGAATCGGCGTGCCAGCTCAACAGAGACAATTCCTTCGGCAACTTCGGATCATCAAGCTGAACAACTTATTCATGATGCTGATGTTGAAGATGAAAATATCCAACACAACTTTGGTTTCTTAGATGATGTCTCTCTTCAGTATGATGACATGGAGATAGATACTGCTGGTACTGAAATTGCAAATATTTTAGGAGACATAAGAAGATCTGAGGGAGTTATGATTGAAAATGCTGAAATTGTGAGGCAAAGAGAGAATGAAGAAAAATAATATGGCGAGAGAGAGTGTACCATAACCTACCATTCCAGAAGGGCAACCACATCAAGTGCTCTGTTGCATGTGTTGCATTCGGAAGCACAAGTCATAAGTAGCCCGCTTATGCAATTGCACACCTCTGTCTGCCATTCTATAGCATCTCAATAGGCCATAGTCTCAACTTCGCACGGGGTTTTAGCACAATCACTACCTAGCTTTCAATCGGAAAGTATAGGTATTTAAACTAGAGTTCAGCTGCCCCAGAGGTCAATTTATTTCAGTGCACCATTGAGTCTAGAGCTAGTTGATTTATCATTTTTTATTTCTAGGACACAAACTCATACTTCTGCTACCATTGAACGTCTTAGTGACCCGATTGGAACATCCGTAGTAGATCTGCAATCCGGACTACGAGGATCAGATGGAAGTCCTGTCATTACTATCGATATTCCAGCTTTGAACACAAGCTCCAAACCCTCTACGACCAAGATATCCCAAGTAGTTGGAACGTAACACATTTGAAAAGGTATTTTTTCTAAATCCTTTGATTATTTCCTTATGATTATTTGACACGATCGAGTATTGACTTAAGCATCGGAGGGTCGTTGGTTAGCCAACGGCCAACCTCTGATGTTGTTTCTTCGCAGGATTGCACGTCATGTGACTACAGGTCCTTTACACGACTTGGTCTTCTAGAGTTCAACTCTAAGTTTTTTAACTTAAATGTCGCATGATCACTTGGAATTGCCTCAGTCGCAATTATATTCTAAATACATTTCTCTGGAATGAATTTTTTGGGTTGTGCAATTAACTGTTTGGTCATGTACTGCTAAGCACTTTGCTTATGATGTCATGTATGGTTTTTCTATACGAAGTGTGTGATGTATAAAATACTCGACAAATGTGAAAACCATTTTGCATTAAGTACCAAAAATAATGGTCACACGTGGAGGGCTCGACCACCAACGGTAAACCTAAGGAAAAAACAAAGAAAAGACATAGAAATCAAAAATCTAGAGAACTCAGGACCTAAGCCTGAGGAGCATCTTCAGTAGGCAGCGACGTAGAAGCATCATCGGCTTGGGCCTCGTCCACCTTGGCCTCCTCTTTGTCGACCTCCACCTCTTCGACGTCCTTCTCATATTCGGAGTCTAGGTCCTGTCCCTTCCCGATCTCCGCAAGATAGGTTTCTAGGACTTCCTTCGTGTTGGCCATTGGGTTCTTCCCTGCCAAGTGACGGCTCATAATCGCCGCTTTGGTCGTCCATCGAGGGAAAGCCTCGACGGCCTTCAGCTCCTCCTCGAGCTCCTCAATCTTGGCCTTCTGCTTGGCCTCCCTCTCCTTCGCGTGCCTGGTCTCTTTTTCATTCACGACCAGGGACACTTGGGCCCGCTCTAGCTCCGATCGAGTCCCCTCCAAGATGGTGCACGACACGTGAAGACGTGATTGGAAGTCCGAGCCCTGGGCATTTGTGACCTCAGTGATCTTATGGGCCTCCCCGAGCCTCACGATGAGGGACTCCACCTAGGACCTGGCTTCCTTCTCTCGGGCCAGAGTAGCCTGCTCCCTCTCGTGTGCCGCCTTCACCTTGTCGAGGGCAGTAAGCAGAAGACACCTAATCCTCTCCATCTCCCCGTAGAGACAGAGAGAAGCCTGAACGTCTGAAAAGACATATAAGATAAGTTAGTACACGACAAGCAAAACGTATGTGTTAAGTCAGATTTTATAGTAATCATTGTATTTATAACCTTGTAGATAATACTGTGTACTTAGCGCTATTCTATCTTGTATTGGCCAAGGGTATTTAAGTTGCTTGTAGCCTTGTGTTTTGTAACTCTGCGCTACATTCTGATTGGAATACACATACTTTGCGTCTTATACTTTCTCTCTCTACTTTCTCTCACATAGATTAGATCGATCTTGGTTTATCAGTATGTATGAAATCTATAAAAAAATCCTTACCATGAAACCGAGGCCCGAGACGTGCGATCCCACGTCGTAGACAGACATTTCCTTGAACTTCCCCTTGAAGTGAGGAAGCAAGTACTTTCCCAGGTGGGGAAATATCCTCGCCCGATCGAGGACATCATCCGCCATGAAGTCTGACAGCAACGTGAAGTTGACTGTCTGGACATCTGCGGGTCCCTTCCCCTTATCGCTCGATGGGGGAGATAGACCCAGAGGCCTCTGTCGCCTGAACGCCCTCCGTAGAAGAACGCTCGACGCCCGACTCCTCCTGGGACTACATCATTAGAGGCGCGACGTTTATGGGGACCGCTGGAATGGGGTCGCACATCTTCTTCTTCTCAGGGCTTATGACGCTTAATGCGCCATCTCCCCTCGACGACAGTTCCCTCGGAACCATCTTCCTCAGTCGCTTCGGCTGACCCGAAGCTGCAGCAGCAACTGCTTTCCTCTTTTCCTTGTTCTTTCGGGCAACCTCCAGTTGTTCCTTTCACAACGAGTTGGTCGCAGAACCACCTAAAGATATAAACATAGTACACAATTAGAGGAAAAAACACGAAGAGAAAGGAAACTAAGGGAGTCGCGTAAATTACCTGCCATCTCCTCTCTTCTCTCTTCTTCCTCTTCCTCTCTCTCTCTCTCTCTTCCTCGACTTTCTCGACTTCAACTTCAAAAGGCTCAATGATGGTTACCTCATCGTCGTCGCCTGTCGAGGATAGTGGGGAGTAGAAACGACCCTCCAAAATTAGGGCATGAGTTGCCCTGGTGCGAGGTTGAACGTCAACATGAACAACCTCGACAACGTAGAATAGGGCCATGTGAACCCTATCTTGAAAGGGTATTCGTATATCACGAAAAACCCTTCCGGACACATGTCCGATCTAGCCTGACCCAAAGAATTTATGGCGATTTCCACCGGGATTTGCGCTAAGCGCCTAAGGCTATCCAGGTCGTCTTGACTCTGGATCATGCTAGCAGGCTCAGTTGACATTGCTAAACCTATTAGGTTAATCTTTAGGGCGATTAAACCTAATATATCCCAATTCTTCCTAGGTTTTCTAGCACAAGTCTTAAAACGCATATGAAAGAAGCTACAAGAGATCGTACCTTAAATAGTTGCTCTAAAACCTCGATTGAAAGCTAAAACGGGCAAGGATCTCGAAAGGTTTTTTGGCAAGGATTCTCTATAATATCTCTCTAAAATACACTAAAAGCGTAAAAGGAAATTGTCCTTGGATATCTCCTATTTATACGCGAAAACCGTATCAAGCACCATTGCTCGATGAGATCGACTCTTCGAGTGCATCACCGGATTGACGACACCTATCACGTGCACCTGACACGCGTGTTCCCCACGCCACCATGACATCATACATGACAGTTAGACCCTCAAGGGTCTAGTTAGAATCGAACTGATTCGGTTCCACTACAACGACAACCTCCCCTGGATTGACACGTGGCAATTTTCAAAATTTAAAACTTAAAATTTAATTCCCGCTTAAAAAAATTTAAATTTTGGGGGCAAACTATTTGGGTCAAAAATACACGACCTCGACGAAGGAGCATTTAATACACATTTCACACGACTTGCTTTGTATTAAGATAAAGTCCTGTCAACCGAGCATAACCCTGACACCCGTCGAGACTTTCTCGGAGGTCGGTCGAGTGTCGTACGACGAGCATAAGGATTTACTCTCGACTATACTAACGTACGACTCAACGTTTCTCTCTTGTTCATTTAATGCAGGTTTAACTCTCATAAATACCAACGGCTATAACCGATCAACGTCATCAAAACCATTATTGAGCAGCGACCATTACGACAGACACGTTTATGGGTATTTGTTAAGTCTGATTTTATAGTAATCATTGTATTTATAGGCTTGGTAAAATACTGTGTTTAGAGTCTAATACTGTGTCGTATTGACCAAGGGTATTTAAGTCCCTTTGGTCTTGGTTGTTTGTAACACTTTACGCATACATTGAATACACTTCTACTTTGCGCCTCATTGCTCTTTCTCTCTACTTTCTCTCTCTAGGATTTAGAGATCTTGGACTCACAATTGGTATCAGAGCCAATCTAGATCTTGAGAGAATTGAGAGATTGTGTTTTTCATTCCTGAATTTGTTGAATTAATCGAAAATTTGATCGATTTTCTTGAATTCTTCAAGAAAATCTCGCTTTCTTGATTTTTCATCAAATTGGGATGTGTTTGTGATCGAATTTCTTTGCTTATTGGTTTGTTGGATTCGTTTTTTATTGTAATTTTTTTTTTTATTTCACATCGATTTGCAAGAATAACATGCTTTGATTGTCAATTTTGGAAATTGTTGAGTTTTTGGAAAAACGAGTTTCACGTTCTGTTCATATACGAATTTTTGAGTTTGAGGTTTTTAATCGATTTTTTTGATTGAAATGTGTTAGAAACGTGTTTTCGATCATTTCTTTGTGATTTAGTTGCTTTAATTTCATGGTTATAATCGAATCTTGTGAGTTTTAATTGGTTTTCTTCGGTTTACGCTAGATCTCTACTTTGCGCCAGTTCATATGCGTTTGCGCGAGTTCATCTTAGTTTGCGCGATCTACTAATCTTGTCTTAGTGTATCAATTGGTTTTCTTTCAGGTTTTCACTTTCAGTTCATCACGCAAAGTGCAACTTTGCGTCTCCCGTGGATCAAGCAAAGCTAAGTTTACGTCTTTGGTTACTAACGCAAATCTACTTTGCATCACCTTCAGTTCAAGAAAAGCTTTATTTGCGCCTTAAGTGACTCACGCAAATCCAAGTTTGCGTTTTACTTAGCTCACGCAAATCCTAGTTTGCGTCTCCTGCTATTTACGCAAAGTTGGTTTGCGTCTCCAGCTACTCGCGAGAATCACAGTTTGCGCCTCGGTCTGCTCACGCAAAGTCAATTTGCGTCTTCTATTCATCACGCAAAGAATAGTTTGCGTCTTAAGTGCCTCACGCAAACCTAAGTTTGTGTCTTCTCTTGCTCGCGAGAATCTTGGTTTGCGTCACTAGCTTCTCACACAAACATCAACTTTGCGCCATCTCAACACTTGGCATTTTTCTGGATTATCTGAAACATGGATTCTACAAAGTTAGCCTTTCAAGCTCAGTTCTACAAGAATGACCTCATGATGTCTTTGGGTACAGACACTCGTCCTCCAGTACTGATAGATGAAAACGAATTCATTCAGTGGCAAGATTGGTTTCTCAACTTCATTGAACGTCAAGTTAATGGAGCCAACATGATGAAGTCTCTAAATGAAGAACCATTCATAAAGACTAACAAAGAGACTCCAGCAACACCTGAAGAGGTTTTGAGAATGAAAGTTGATCGAGAATTATCTGCTAATCTAATGCTAGCATTGCCTAATTCTGTATACAACCGTGTTGATCATTACAAGAATTATCCAAATCAGATGTGGACACAGTTCGAAAAGATTATGCTTGGCTCATCAGTTGCAACTCAACTTAGACATACACGCTTCATGAACAACTTTGAGGAGTTCAAGGCCAAAGATAGTGAGTCTTTAAAGAGTGTTTTCGACAGATTATGTGTCGTGATCAATGACCTGAGAAAAATAAAAGTGGAAAAGACTGAGCTTGAGACGAATCTGAAATTCCTCAATGCTCTTCAGCCTGAATGGAACAAATCTTGTCATAGACTGAGGAACGATGTCAGAATTTCCACAATACAGATTCAGGAATTATACGAGATTCTAATGACTAATGAGAGCTTGGTTCTAGAGAAGAAGGCCAAACTAGAGAAAAAAAAGAAGTCAGTGGACCCGGTTGGTCTCATCACGAAACAACTGGCAGAACAAGCATTGTCTGAAAATGCTTATGAAGGGTCAACTGATGATAATGGTGAGGCACTGCAGAAAGAAATGATCCTTCTCTCTCAGCATTATTAGAAAAAGTTCCAACCAAGGTCAGGTTCCAACAATCTTCGCTCCACTTATGGTTCAAAAATCAAAGTGCCCGAACCAAAGACTACTACCTGTTATAATTGTGGAAAGTCGGGTCACATATCAAAAGAGTGTCGAGTGAAGAAGGTTAGGGACTCAACATATTACCGAAAGAAACTGGAACTGGCTGAGAAAAGAGAGAACGGAACAGCTTTGCTAGCAGAAGAGGAATTCTGGCTGGATCATTCTGACGATGAAGTTGCAAATGTCGAGATCGCTCAAATGTGCTTAGTTGGTGATGATCAGTCAGATGATGATTCTGAAACTGATGAAGATGAGGTATATTCTGAGTTTGACTACACTTTTATTTCCTCACAGATGAATATTATAATTACTGCTTTATCTGATCTGCGCTCTAAGCTTTTATCTGAAAAGAATTTAAATTCTGAAAAGTCAGATTTGATTGACAAACTGAAAATTTCTTTGAAAGATGAAAAATCTATTTTAGAAAATACTAAAGAAATGTGATGATTTGGAAAATTCAAATAAGACTTATCTTGAGTCTTTCACTGTTATGACTACTTTAAAAGATGATTTTTCAGATAAAATAAATAAGTTAGAAGAAAAGTTATATCGTAGGAACCAATATGAGCAAACAATTTTTATAAACAAACCAAGGAGTGAAGAAGCTTTAAAACAAAAATGGGGACTTGGTTTTGAAAATCCACATTGTTTAAACAATGCGATTGAAAAATCCCCAACTTTATATAAATACGATTATCTAACACTTGCTAAATATGCTCCTCAATTTAAAATTGATTGGATGAATGAAAAGAAAGTGTTAGAAATCGAAAATGAGAAAAGAACAAATAACAAGAAAAAGGAAATTCATTTTGTTTATACGAGCGAAAATGAAAAATATTTTCCTGAAAAATCAAGGAGAGGCAGAAAAGGTTTAAATGATATATCTCCTATCAAATATTCAATGTCTGATGATTTTGTTGATCCTTATGCTTCTAATTCTGATAAGGAAAATATTTCTCCAATCATTTATGATTCTAAGAAATATACTCCTCCGTTAGTATTAGAAAGCAAAATCATCGATCTTGAAGATAATATAGAAGATCAAAATATTTTAAAATAAATTGAATCTGATATTATTCTTTCTTTCATGACTTCTAGTCTTGAAGAAAATCTATTTTTTCAAAAACAAGATTCAGTTTCTAACCTTTCTTCTGATTTTAAGGAATACAAAAAGGAAGTTTCCAATTTTAAAATATTTTCTCAAAATAATTCTGACTCCTAGGTAAATTCAGATTTATTAGTTGATCAGATTGGTTGCTTAGGTAAACTTATTTCTTCTGATTTAAATATTAAGTCTAAAATTCTTGATGATTCTTTTACGCTAAATGATCTGTATTATAAACCTAAGCGTAAAAGAAGAAGGTCAAAGAAGTCGAAGAAACAAGATAAAGTTCTTTCTGACAGTTCTAATTCTTCTGATTCTAATTTTTCAGATAGGACTTTGAGCAAGTCTTCAAAGCAGAAATGGAGGGTGAAGCTGCTATCGGATGAACCTCAGACTGATGAGGATAGATGTGTAGACAAAATTTATAAAAGTGATTCATTTGCTTCTTGTAATAAGATTTCAAAATACTCTATAAAGCAAATGATTCGAATTTCAAAACATGTCTCATGTTCTTCTTCTGATTCTAGTTCTGATGATTATGCTTTCTCTTCTTCTGATTCTTATGCTAATTCTTGTGATTATATTTCTCGTTCTTCTAATGTCAAATCTTATAATTTTTTCCCCATACGAACTACAACTAACAAACACGGGCCTAAATACAAGTGGGTTCCCAAATCTAAATATGATTCAAAGTTGCAGGCACCTCACGTTAAGGGGGAGTAAGATAAAGTTGGCTTCTGAGTACTTCAGCTCAGAACCCATACTTCAACAGACTACGACTTCTAGACATGTCAGTCTAGAACTCGTTCTTCAATAAGGGTAAGCGTCTGACTAATGAGAAACTGTGAGTACATCTACTTTATTTCCGCTGTATTTCATCTCTGATTATGATGTTATTCCAGTTTTCTCAAAATGTTTTTCATGAATCTGAGTGTTTTCAAACTATCTCCTGAATTTTGTTCAACCCAATTTTTCATTTGAGACACATTAAAAAAAATTCAATGTTTAAATCTTTACAAATTTTATTCTATAAAGTAATTTTTACAAGTTTTCTTTCTTTTGAATAAAATGTGTGTCTAGGATAAATCTTCAAGTTGCTTTGTTTATATTAAAGTTTTATATGTTCAAATTTCAATTCTATCAAATTTCGAAAAGTTAGCAATATGTTTGTAGCTTTTGTTTGTGCTTTAATGTTGTGTAATTCGGAATATTTATAGTTTACAATGCTTAGAAAACCTAAAAAGTCAGAATTATGGATTGTAATGAAAATATGGGCTAAGCATTTAGATATAAATCCGAGTAATTGAGATGATTAAATTCTTATAAATCATAAATCTCTAAGTTTAAAAGTTTGTACATGTGACCTTTCTGGTTTGGGAAAGTAAGTTCTGTGGGATGCTTGTCATCTGGTCCTATAAGGTCAATTGATCTGGGAGTGATCGAACCCAAATCCTTTTATAGAATCAGATCGAAAGTCATGTTCTACTGGAATGAATGGGTTTAGGATATGTCGATGTAGCCTTTCTGATCTGGGAGAGTAAGTTATAAGGGGTGCTTGACACCTAGTCCTCTAAGGCCAACTGGTCTGGGAGCGGCTGACCCAAATCCTGCAATAGGGTCAGATAGAAAGTTACGTTTACGACATGTTCTTTACTTACCGAACTTTTTGATTAAAAAGATGCCAAAGTGCACAAACTTAAAAGATGCCAAAGAGCACACTCATTTCAAGATGCCATAGAGCACAATGCTAAAAGATGCTAATGAGCACACATCTCATGATACTTGGTGATATTTCTGAGTTGCGATAAACCTGTAAATTTGTGAAAGTCTTAAATTCTTGATGGCTTAGTGTGATTACATGCAAAGTTCTCTATTATATTTTTAGAATTGTATTTACTTGAAGCTAATCAAAGTTCGCATGTTTGCACACTGAATAGATTGATGAAAGTTTTTGAAACTGAACATGTTTTAACTTGATATGCAATGAAACTTGTTTCTGTATCCAACAACATATATTTGATTTCAACTGATTGATAAATTTGTGATATTTTACTGATTAGAATTTTATTTGTTTAGTGTTTAAATTTTTACTTGTTTAGTTGTTTCAAATTCATTTTCAGTATATTTTTTCTTTTTACGTTGTTGTTTACATTCTTGTGTTCTCATATCTTTACAAATGGGTTTGAGCATTATTCAAGGGGGAGTGAAAAAGGAGAATTTTTTTTTGTTTGATCATATCTGTTTTTGAGGGGGAGTATCTGATTCTCCATATGAATGCTAACTTGAATTGTCAAATTTAGTGCATTTGTGTAGGGGGAGTCAAAGAGCTCAACAGGTAAAAAATTTCAGACTTCAAGTCAGCTTTGCGCCAATAGTTGGTAACGCAAACTTCAATTTGCTCCACCTTCGTGTAACGCAAATCTCACTTTGCGCCACCTTCTTGTCGCGCAAACCTTCCCTATTTTCTCTGTTTCTTTGATTTTGCAGATCTTACACTGTATCGTCTCCAACATTTGCATGACCAAGTTGATCCAGATCATCAAGGTCATGAGGGGGAGAAGTTAAGAGAAGTCAAGGAGATGATAAAGAGAAAAAGAGCTAAAAAGTTTATCTGCTGATCAAGATTCGCTTAAAGATTCAAAATTTCTTCAACTTTACTTGTCATTTGTTGTTCAAGCTCCGATCACCACAGTTGCTTCAAGTTTATTTGAAAGAGGTGAATCGTTTAGAGCACAAGCTGATGAACCGACTGTTCTTTCAAGTTTATATCAAACCGGTCCAGTCTTGTCAAGGCAGTAAAGGCAATAGAGCTTAAAAGATGATGAGAAGAAATTTCTTTAAAAGTCAGATTGCTTCACAAAGTCGCTTAATTGGTCCATGTTGTTTTAGAAGATGGATTTTGAAGACCAAAGCGCCAATGATTACTAAGGGGAGATTGTTAAGTCTGATTTTATAGTAATCATTGTATTTATAGGCTTGGTCAAATATTGTGTTTAGAGTCTAATACTGTGTCGTATTGACCAAGGGTATTTAAGTCCCTTTGGTCTTGGTTGTTTGTAACACTTTACGCATACATTGAATACACTTCTACTTTGCGCCTCATTGCTCTTTCTCTCTACTTTCTCTCTCTAGGATTTAGAGATCTTGGACTCACAGTATTCAAGACTATAAATACTGAAGATAGCCACTTCATTGGGGCATCTGACAACTGATATCTGAATCACGAGAATTTGCAAGCTACACGAAGAATACTTACAATTTTGCTCTAACAACACACGACAGCGATATTATACACACGACATCAGTGTTTTCACACACAATTTACACTTGTTATTAATTCATATACTTATTTATAGTATTCATCGTGTAAAACATTGTAACATCGAAGGATATCACCCCTGTTTGGTGATCATAGTGCACGACGACCCTTCCAGTCGTCCGCGGTTTTTTCCTCGTTAAGGTTTTTTCCGCGTCACCAACTCTTTTGTCTCTCTTTTTACTTATTATCGCACATGTTATCATCTGACTACTTTCTTTAGTTGGATAAAACTCCACAACAACCTTAAATTATTCTTTGGGTAATTTTTGGCATCAACATCGACCGACGTTGTTAGGAACATCTAAGGCGTGGGATTTTGGGAAATTTTTTAGAGAATAATTCTTTTGGAGACATAATGACACTCATATTAATGTAGTCATCTAGTAACTAGATTAATTAGGTTGTCATTCATATGTCTGATTTATACTAGTGATGTTTCATGCACAAACTTCCCCATCTTGAGTTAAAGTTGTCTTTAATGTTGAAAGTTTTATGTCGTTTACTTTAGTATCACCCTATTTTTGTTGCTTAACATTTTAGGGTGATACAATTATTACTTTTATTATTGCAGTTTTTAATTATTGTTTTTTAATTATTGTTTTTTAATTATAAAAAGTAATTTCCAATTATTATAATTTTTAGCATTGTAGCTTATCTATATCTATACTATATTATAAAGCACGGATAAAAACTATTAAAAACAATTGTTAAAACCTAATGTATCGTTATTTAATGTTAATTACTTAAAATCTCTTAAAAACAATCATTAAAGCTTTATGTACAACATTTAACGCTATTTATTAAATTTCAATTCATATCTCTAACCAATTTAACTCCCCTAAAATAATTTCCAATTTCAATCCCCTAAAGTCACTCCCCTACATAATTAAATACATGATAAAAATCAAATTTTATATATAAAAAATCTAAAATATAATTAAGAAAATCTAACAGAATATTTAATTTTTATCTTAAAAAAACATTATAGTATTAAATCTAAAATAAATTACATTATTATTAAAATATCGAAGAAAAATTTTTAAAAACAAACTTTTATTCATTAAGTACTGTTTATTGATACACATTAATTAAAATTCAAGATTACAAGTAATCATGCATAAGTACAAATTTCTAAAACTACTAGTTGAATACTCGTGCAATGCGGCGGTGATGCTAAAGTTCTATCAAGATACATTTAAGTATTGAACATCAAATTTTTCAAAATATTTGGTGGTTCGCATGTTGTATTAAGAGTTTTACACAATACAATTGGATATATCGTAAATTAGAAAATGGAAACTTAATGCAATTTCTTATCCAAAAAGTATAAAATACTACTTTCGTTTTTAACTAAAAATATACCAATTTACGTAAATCAAATCCAAAAGTATTCCAATTTACGTAAAACAATTCTAAAAATATCACAATTTACATAATGTTTTATAAAGCATTAAAGTAGTATCACAATCAAACTCTAAAACATTACTAAAAAACACAATATACATAAAACATTCTTAAAAAAATTCTAATCTCAAATTACATAAAACATTCTTGAGGATAAACGTGTAAAGAAATGCTCGGTAAATAGCTACTTGTTTTAAAAGTTATATTAGGAAAACTCATTCGACATTCCCGTTTGAAAGATACAAACGCTAACATTAAAGCAACAAACTTAGCTTTTCCGAGTGCACCATAAAACCTAAAATCTACTTTATACACTCCTGTTTCATTACAAGAACAAAAGTGCAAACTTAACCATTACTAAAGTGTGTTTACTATAATTAACAGATCTACATATCAAGCAACTTCTTAAACTATGAAAGTAACAAGTTAGGGCTTATAGATACTAACATCTTGATAGAACAATACATGCTTTTGACTTGAAAGTCATCTTAACTACCACACAAAGTCTACATAAACCTATTGAGGAATGAAGTAAAGGTAAATACATACAAATGTGACATTTACAAGACATGTTAAACATAGAAAAGTTATTTGTCTCTTCATAACACCTTTGAAACATATATGTGTAGTCCTTTCCCTAGTCTTTCCCAAAGTTTTATCGCCAAATCTGTAGAATGCAAGTTACCAAGCTATTCAGAACCACATCAAAAAAAAGCGAAATGGGATTGACAATATGCACACTAATGTCCAACTGTATCCAGAAATAAATGAAACCAAAAAAAAAGAACAAATAAATTTCATACCTTAATATGATTGGTTTCATACTGTGACCAGAGAACTTGGTAACAGATAAGCAATGCAATACAACCAAACACTCCAAAAACTTTTAAGAGCACCAAAATTAATGGATATGCAAAAGAAAAGGCTAATTGTTACGAACTTTTTAGCTTTCTTAGAAAAAACATACATTATTATGAGCATTACTTCTAGAAATTGGCAACAAAATAAGCTACCAGATAATGCTATTAAACATTTGCAATGGTGACAGTTAAAGCAAAAGTAGTAATTGAACCTATTGTTGAGGTGATCTGTTGAAAATTAGCATAATCTATATCTATATTATATTATAATTATAAAGCACGGATAAAAAACTCTTAAATACAAATTATTAGGCACAAGGTACCATCATTTTATGCAAGATTTTAAAAATCTCTTAATTTACAAGTATCAAAGCACAAAATACATATTACTACTGCAAACTTCTAACACCCACCAATTTGGTATGTGCACGACCTTCCTTTTTATGCAGACCTTTCCATTTATCACTATTAATTAATATATTATATTACTATAATTTTGTTTTAATTATATTATTAAATATGTAATTGGTTATTTTTCTAGATGTCATTAAAATATATAAGATAATCATTAAATTCTAAAAAAATAATTAATTTTTTTATATAAAAAATATTATATTATTAAGCCTAAATTAAACAAATTTATAAAAAAAAAACATTATCACTTTCTCAAAACCATCCAAAATCGTACTGTAAATCGACAAAAAAATAAAATGAAACATTAAAATCGTGATGTATCTCGCTGCATTGCGCGAGTACGCTTCTAGTAATAATATCAATTAAAAGAAAGTCGTCAAGTATGAGCGTAAAAGAACACCCTATAAAATGTATCAAGAGAGATGTTTTGATCTTACGACAAACATTATGAGGATCAGTGATCAACTGCTGCAAAGAGATCAATGATCAATCTCCATTTTGCTGCCCAAAAAACAGACCAGATGATCAACTGTTGCAAATAGATCAATGATCAATCTCCATTTTGGTGCACAAAAAACAGACCAAAGAGGGAGTGTGGACTAAGAAATACAGTTTACAGTTAAACTGCAAGGCTTTACAGGCATCACGTGTACCCGCAAGGCTTTGGAATCATTAAAGCTCTAATCAAGAACCTACAGATAAGGCACAATAATTGTGTACCTGCACTACACAGCGGGAAGCATTATTTAAAATAAGTATCAGTAAGAATACCGATTACAGTAGATAAACAAGTAAATTTTATTGATTGTCATGGCAAAACGAAGTTGAAAAACTGTTCCGTGCAAGCTGGCCCGGACACCCACAGTTAACAAATAAAAACATGTCAAATGTCTTTTTTTTTTTGGACAATCCACACTTAAAACTATGACATATGATTCTTGAGTTGTCTAATTTCTCAAAATAAGTTTTTGAACATATATAATATAAGACAAATGATTGTGTGAGAAGAAGCGTTAAAGTGAAAAAGGTAAGAAGAGATCTTAACCATTTTGATCACTTTTAATCTTAAACCCACCCCATGAATCTGCTCACTTTGTATCAAATGGAACAAATGAGAGGAAAATTCAAGACTTCATTAGAATCCGCACACTTTGTATCAGATGGAACAAAATGAAGGTAATTTTCAAGACTGTAACTGATGGAACAAACCGAATAAACATAGAGGTATGCGACCTATACAGTAACTAAACAAACTGTAAGTGATGAACAATCACTTTGTACTATTGAAACCGTTACAATCTTAAGTCATATGTATGGCTTCCTGAAAGGAAATTGTCATGATTTTGCTAACCTCTTAAGTTTGTAGGCGAGCATAGATAATCTATTTGTAACTAGCAAAGTTCCAATTTCTCAAGGCTGATAAAAATTAGCAACTGTAATTGATCATGTATAAGTTAGAAGAAAGGAAAGAAAAATAATTAAAAAGAGTAAGAATGATGGACCTTCACCTTCTTTCTGTTGGATGGCTTATCTTCTGCAAGGAGCTAAGAAGACTCCATATAAAATGTAATTAGTAGCAATCAAAAGATTTTATTTGGGAATTTAGCTACAAAGAAAAGAAAAAGAAAATCTCTTGTTGTATGAATTTGTTTCTAGATAAAGATGTGTTCCTTTATCTGTTCAATCAACATGTAAAGCATATATAAAAGAATTACCAAACCAGGAAAAAAAACAACCGTGAAACCAGGTATTTGAAGCATCAAGTGCGAAGAAAGGTATGATGATAAAAAAAAATACAACAGATAAACAACGCACATAAACCAATAGAACAAATAAAAAATGTTTTGCTTTCATTAGGTTTTATCTACTCAAATATTTTCCCAAATGTTTCATAAAAATCCATTACCTTAGCAAATAAAGTTGAAGAACACAAAACAGAAAGAATATGTAACAAAAAACTTGAGCAAAAATACATAGAAACAGGACATCGATTAGTAAATGAAATTAAAAAACAAACATTGCCCCCTGAAATTAGAGTAATTATTATACAAAACCTAAAACAAACTAAGCATAAACACAGAGGATGTAAAAGTGTAGAAGTCCTTTGGATGGAAATACCCTGTGAATAAGACACATGAAAGGGTATACAAACTACACAATTCAAAGGGAGAAATCAATAAAAGTTAATATAAATCAAGAAAGAATTTTGAGGAACAAACTCAAATTTAGGCAAAGATGATCAAAATTGAGATGGAGAAATCAATGAAACCTTAGGCAAAGATGATCAAATTTAGCACATTTTTTCATTGTGCTTCATCTTTGTTGAACAAATAAATTGCCATCTTTCTCTTGTGAACAAATAAATTGCCATATTTTTCTTGTGACAACTCCTTCTTGTGCTTCATCTTTGTAGAAGTGCATGATATGTTGTGATCAATCAATCACCTGCATTGCTTCTTCTTGAGCATTGCTTCTTCTAGAGCATTGCTTCTTCTTGAGACAATGGTTAGCATATCACATTTTCATCATAAATATTATCTCTAAATAAGAAAACAACCAAGG
Source organism: Arctium minus (assembly GCA_954870635.1). NCBI lineage: Eukaryota > Viridiplantae > Streptophyta > Magnoliopsida > Asterales > Asteraceae > Arctium > Arctium minus. The sequence continues at coordinate 62,276,629 of OX941088.1, read as the reverse complement.
GGTAGTAATCTAATAACTTTTGCGTTTCATCTTCTAACTAATACCTTTTATCTGGTAAGCGCTTACCAAGTAAGAATCACCCCTTTCACTTACCAGGTAAAACTCTTGGTCCTTGTCATTGCTCCTACCAAGTAAGATTCTCAATCATTGTAGTGAAGTTATTAAATGCATAACAATCACAATATAATGCATGTTCATAATGTTCAAATGACATCAAGACCAAACAGAAGACTGCAGAAAAATAGAAACAACTCATTGCAAATAAAATAGCAGGAACTCATTAAAGAAAAAGGAATGAATCTTGGTACAAATTAAATTCATAAATCATAGCAACATAACACATCCGAATATCCAAAAGCGAATCAGAGCATACCCCATCAAAAGCAAGATCATTGTCTGAAATGAAAGAAATTTCTGTCATAAATATAACCAAAAGGGAAACACCTAGCATTACAAAAAATAAAAGACATTTCATTTAAGTGCCCACAGAAGATGAGTTCAATTACCTTTTCTTTGTACATAGTTCAATATAGGAGACTGAGTTCAATCGACTTTTAAATAGAAGAGGGGAAAATCCATCAAGTATAAACACCTTTCAAACTGAAATTACCTTTTGTTTCTTGAAATGTGACCAACTGCTTCTAAACCCTACAAGTATAAACACAAATGAAGAACAAAGTTAGTCAAAACAAGAAAAGAAAACCCATTAGGTATAATTTTGTGCAAATCTTTGAATTTACAAGATGTTTTTGTCAAGATTGGAGACATATGAAATAATTTTGTACAAATCTTTGAATTTACCTAAATTCTAAAAAAATATGGGTGCAGATGAATCCAACAGTTAATGACTTTGATTTTGAAGGACTTGTGGTCAGATTGACATCAAGCTCCACAAGGAGGTAAAACTGCAAACCAGGTGATTCACCTTTCAAGTATTCTCATTACCAACCAATCCTGTTAGTGAAAAAATAAACAGAATAGGTGGATACATTAGTAATGGACCCATTTGCTTTTAAAAAACAGCATATCAATTTTGGAACTCGAAGTATTGAGTTAAGATCATTTATCCACATATTTAAACATAAGTTAGTGGCGGTCTACTATCTATTGTTCCTTGCCAAACGGATATCGATTTTGGAACTCGAAAGATTGAGTTTGGGTTCTTCTCCAGCCTACAAAATACATGTAGTTGCAACCTGCAATCAATTGAGTGGCCTCATGGAACTATAACTACATGTTTGTGTGTGTCTATGAGAGAGCGAGGGGGACCAAAATATGCAAACCAGGTGGTAGATTGCAAACAATCAGAAAAGACATAGATGATATAAATTACTGTGTTCCCGATGTGATAAAACAAAATTAAAACAAAGAAATATCAATCAACTTCAGGAAAACTAAAATCAGCAACATACCCAGTAAAACAACCAACATAACACAATGAACAAAAAGTGATTAACCTAAGGAAAATTAGGTCAATTCTTACCAGAAGAAAATCGAACTAGAAATGTTAAAGATGGAGAAAAATTAGGTTAATTCTTACCTAGAAATGTTGAAGATGGAGAAAGTCGAACTCCTGAGTTCAAACCCGGGCGATAAATCGGTGTTAAAGATGGAGAAAAATTAGGTTAATTCTTACCTAGAAATGTTGAAGATGGAGAAAGTCGAACTCCTGAGTTCAAACCCGGGCGATAAATCGGTGTGTTACTGAGACACAACCAGGGTTCTAGCTTGGTCTGTGTCATCGTTGAACGTGAGATGAAGAATCAAGAGACAAGCAATGAGATATGCAAAGAGAGACATGTATTGCAAGAAATTTGAAAGAAATCTTAAATCTTCACCTTCACGTGGGGAATATGAATGGCCTCGACAATTAAATCGCCAACTCAGTCTTGAAAAATTGAATCGCCATCTCAGTCTTGAGAGTGATGGAGAAACGATCAAGAAACCGAACTATTAGAGCGCGAAGGAGAGCGATGGAGATAATCCTCGAGAAAGGGAAGAGTTGCTCAAGAGAGATCATTGTCAGGGAGAACTATTGGAAGAGTAAATTCGGGAAAAAGAATTCAAATTTCAAACTCATTTGTATATCCCGCTTTGTGTTTTGGATAATAGAGAGTGGTTTTAAGTTTTTTTAAGACTTAATGCATAAAACAATTGTACCTTGTGCTTTATATATTGTTTTTAAGACTTGATGCATAAAATAGTTGTACCTTATGCTTTAGGTATTGTTTTTAAGACTTTTAGAGAATTTGATTTATAAGGGAGTATAGATATGTTTGAATTCATAATAACTAATAAACATAATCAAAACAGGATAAACATCTCAATTTAAATATAAAGAATTTAAAATATATAAGATAATCATTGAATTCTAACAAAATATTTAATTTTTTTATATAAAAAATATTATATTATTAAGTTTAAATTAAACAAATTTATAAAAAAAACTATTATCACTCTTTCAAAACAATCCAAAATTGTACCGTAAATTGAAAAAAAATAAAATGAAACATTAAAATCATGATGTATCTCGCTGCATTGAGCGAGTTCGCTTCTATTTATTATATAAACTAGGGATAGATCTATGATTAATGGTGAAAAGTTTATGTAATATGCAAGAAATAGGAAACTGATGTGATAGAGAGAGAAAAGTGATGTGACAAATTATAACCTATAGAGAGGTTACTTTAACTTTTCTATCAACTGTGCATTTAGACTATTCTACATCGGAAAAAAAATGGAGAAATAAAGACCTAACACAAATTAAATTTACAAATCATTGTAATTTACAAATCATTGTACATATGAAATAATCATTTCACATTATTCAAAGTTGATGTCATGCACACAAACAATTTCAACTAAACAATATAAAACAACGAATCAACCAAAACAAACATATCATGCATTAAATGACTTCTTTTACGTCAGTAATTTTAGACGTCGTAGCATCATCACTATCTTGACAATCCTTCAATAACCACGACATGTCGACTTGTTGAACCAAGCCCTTGGCCTTCTCAACCCACCACGAAGTTGGCACGTTATATTCATCCTTCAGTCCATCCGAATATTTGTTTACAAAAGCAATGTCACGATTAACCTCTAACTTGAACCCTCCTTTGCTACCTTGTGTACCGGCGACTCCATGTAAATAAGTCTCCATGTCATGCCATCTTTGTATGTCCCCCGGACTCTTCAAGTATGGGGACTTAGTTGTATCAATCGCCAACTCTTCCCCTACGTGCGAGTACCCTATCATCAATGGGTAGTGTGGAACCACATCATGCTCGTTTTGAATGCGTAAGACACGAATATCTGTGTGTGAAGAGACAAGATTCTTGAAGTCTGAGTCGCCCACTCGAGGGCTAGCAAAAACAAAAGCAGTCACAGGAAACACCTTGCTAGGTATACCTATTGGCTTGTTGAATCCGTTTGAAATGATATCAGCTGCATTTAACGTCGCAAGTGCTCCACCCATGCTATGCCCAACTATCGTTATACTTATTTCCTCGTTCTTGTATAGTTCAACTAGTCGCCTCACCTCTTCAAGAACCTATACAAATTAAAATATTATGTTGAACAAAGTTATCATGACTATGTATCTCACTCCATTCAATAGATGCTAATAACAACTATTACAAATTGTTATTTATACCTTTTTTTTTGTTATTTTGACATTAAAAAAATATATTATATTACACATTAGATTATTAGTTCATTAAAGCCACCAACAATATCACACATTATAAATTGATAGGAACTAGCGGATACAATCATGGAGCACTATATATGGGAAAGATAAACGGATATTGAAAAGAAGCTCCAACATAAACAGATATAACTTAAGGTCCGTTAGAGTTATGGACCCGTAAGATATGTACAAAAAACTTACTATATGCGGATTTGAAGACAAAATTGCAACCCGAAATTCATCCCTGGAGCCCCAAAATACGAGTTTAAAGATTCCTTTTGTGATTTTTGGTTACTATTCATTTCAGTTATAATAACTAGATGTGTGAAATCAATAATTTCTGATATTCACGATTCTATTTAGGGGGTGTTTGGGATTTCTTATTTAAAACAACTTATGCTTATTTTAAAAAGTGTTTATCAACTTATGAGGTGTTAAACCGGAGTTTTTAAAAAAGTGTTTGGATTAGCTTATTGTGGTACCAAAACGTAATAAGCTAATAAGTTGTTATTTGAAGGTGTTTGGGATTGCTTATACATATTAAATAACCAAAAAAGTCATAAGCACTTTTCAAAAAGTTGATAAGTTAAAACCAAATGAGTTATCAAAAAGGGCTTTTCAGTGGTTTGACACCACTATAAGCCATTTTAATTTTTACTCATCCAAACACTCAAAAGTGCCTATATCCGGTGTCAAATCGCAATAAGCTAAAAAAACCCTCAAATAATCAATCACAAACACCCCTTAATTAGGCAATAATCAATCGTATTTTCATTTTTCATTTCATGATTCTTGGTTTCCTGCCAATAATATACCCGCCTTTAAATGGCTGAATTTTGTAAGTTTGAAAACACCGATCGAATATCATTATCTTTTTTCTCAAATCGTATGTAAATACTGTGTTCGTGTCGCTTCCATTCTACATCAAGGAAAAAGATAGTACGAAATCCAACCAATTATCAACATTCAACAGAAAGAATTTGCAAGAGAAAACTCACTTGGTGTCTAACACTCGACTTATTGAATGGCGATCGAGGATCACCGGTCGTGTATATTGAATACCAGCCATCCTGAACCTTTATATCATCGTTCCCTCTAAATATTTCCGGAGCTGAAACAGACGCGAATTTGAGGTCGTTAATCCATTCCATGGTTTGAACCGTGCCTCTCCAAGCGATGACAATATCTCTCCTCCCTAACGCCACCTTCCCTTCTTCGGTAGCCACCGCGACATACCCTATCCAATTCGACTCCTTGCTCCAAGCCTCCCTCGATAACGACTCCACAAGGAACGAAGGAAGTGGGACCGAGGATGTGCCATAGAAATATTTTGTCACTTGGTATTTAAAAGGGTTTCCATCCTCAATTACAACGGCGGAAAGGAGCTTCCTCGGATGGAATAGGCTACTTCCGGCGAAGTTTGATGTGTTGTCAGAAATAAAAGCATCACGTGCAGCCTGTGCCATCTCGCCGTAGTGGATGATGTATCGCCGGAGATCGGAATCCAGTGGATCTAATAGGTCTACCCAATGGTCTTCTCCACCAAGTTTCTTCCATTTTCTTGATATGTTATCCATTTTTCTTTCTTTCTTTCTTTGGTGTGTTTCTTTGAAGCATTTCAGTCGTGTATATATAATGTGGTTATTTGTGATTTAATAATATTCTTCATGTTGCCAAGCAAGATCAACATACCTCATCAGCACAAGAAATAAAAAAACATTATTTAATTTCATAGTTTTCGTTTATCCAAGAAGCTAGGAATTGGATTGCTTATTTAAAACAACTTATGCTTATTTGCAAAAGTGCTTATTAACTTATGGTAATTTATAAAGTGCTTATTAACTTATAGGAAGAAGGGGCAAATATGTAATTTGGTTAAATAAGTTAATAAGGAGTTTCAAATAAGTCAGTTGATAATGACTCATCAAAAACTGCTTATTAGCGGAGTGGAGAAGTCATAAGTAGTTTCTAATCCAAACACTCAAAACAGTTTATTTGCTGTTTAAAAACGCAATAAGTTAACAAGCACCTCAAATAAGCAATCCCAAACACCCAAATATTTTACTGATTTTTAAGTATTTTAAGACAAAAAGAAAATACAAAGTAATACATAAAATATACACGCAATCATTTTTTTAAATTGACTCTTGAAACAGTAAAATATATATATCAAAATAAATTAATTATTGTATTACGTACAAAATTAAATGCAATAATATTTTTTTCTCTAACAAACGTTTTATTATTTATATTTGTTACTTATTTTTATTGGTAACCATGAAGATCTTGCAGTCCTTCATGTTGTTGCCCAGTGGTAAGGTAACATCCTGGGGGGGTCAGTGGATGGTATCCCTAACTACCCAGGTTCGAACCCCGTGGTGAGCATCCTGTGACATCCATGATCATGGGTCTGCCACATAGTGGTACCCTTAATTGGGTTGGGTCGTGATCGACGGGGATTAGTCGGGTAACACCCTTAAGTGGGAGCCCGGATACCCCGGGAACGTGTGCGTGTGTTAACTTGCCGTTCAAAAAAAAAACATGAAGATCTTGCAGAGTTGTTAAGATATAATGTAATTCTTGATTACCAGAAAAAAAATGTCACTTTAAAATCAAATGATGTAATGTATTTGCTCAATAGGTGATGAAGTCTTGGTATTGCTTCGTATTGGTCAGCGATTTGAGTCTATTCGCTCGAGTGTTAACTTCATGATCTCATGGGATTAATTGATTTGTGCTCAAACTACCCAATGCCCATACACCATGACTGTAAAAAAGAAAAAAAAACAACAACAACTGATGACATATTATAACAAAATCGGGTTTATAAGACGCAAATTTATATAAAAAAAAACAAATAATTGTGTATCCTATATAAAAGTATTATGATAAGTTTATAGAATATTTTTGAACCTAATAACAAAAATTTTATAATACATTTTTGTGAAGTGTAGTCCTATGAAGACATCTTTCGTTTACAAGACATTTATTTCCCAGATAATCACATAATAAAAATTAATAAAATGCGTTAATTCAAAAATGTTTTAAAAAACTTATTAAAATGTCAAAAAAAAATCTTATCAACTTATCGCAACGCTTTTAGATAAGACTTACAATCGTTTGGTATGTTTAATAAAAGAGTCTATTATAGCATTTAGACGTTTTTAATGTATTTAAAATTTAAATACATTAATGTCCTAAAATTTAAAACCCAATGTTTTTAAGAAGATAAAAACATTTTTTTATAAAAATCAAGGTAACCAACAATTTGAGAGGATTAAAATGTAGCATAAAATTTGAAGAAATTAAAAGATTTAAACGCATGTTAATGATCATGTCCAAGTTTTTATCCAGTTCTAAAACTATTAATCTAAATTAAAAAAAATCAGACTAATTAAGAACTGTCGGTCTTAGGGGGTGTTTACTTGGGGCTTATTGGGTTAATGGGGTGAGCGTGGCTTATTCGCGCAGACAAATGGAGTGTTACTTGTGGCTTAATGGCTTAATCGCGCAACTATATTTGACTTAATCGCTTAGTGGTAAAAAGAGTAGTTGTCCCCATTAAGCCAAAAACTTGACATTTTTACCCTTCACAAAAAACAAAAAAAAAATATCAGACCAACCCTTTTCACGCCTCCATGTAACCTAATCGTTTCTTCAACCCTTTCACGCCTCCATCAACATCCAGCGGCTCCATCACCAGCAACCACCAGCGGCTCCATCACCGGGCGACATTGAGAAGAAGCAGCTGCACACCAACCGATCGAGAGCCACTACCAGACGCCGTCGCCATCGAGAGCCCGTCACTCGGCGATCACCACCACGCCATCTCCACGACAGTCTCTCTCTATCTCTCGATCCCACCCTGTGATACCTCGATCCCACAACTGTGAGTTATTATTATTATTTTTATTTTTTGTGAAGGATGATGTCTTCATGTGAGTTGATATGAAATCCACCACCGTGAGTTAATTTTTTTGTGAATGTTGATGTCTTTAATAATGATACCTCCATTCCATCTCTGTGAACACTGTGGAAATTGTAATGAGATGGGTTTTTGATAGCAAACTTCAAAGAATGGATTTATTGGAACTGAAAATTTCTGGAAATTCATATTCGGGGTAAATTGGTCATTTCTGTTATTCAGACTGTCTATTCAGATAAAAAAGTAAACAATAACATCAATTTATCCAGACAGACAAATTTATCCATACATGATTTAATGAAAAATTTGATAAATGTTGTAGTAGTCTAGTTTGAAATTGGACCTCTCTTAATGCCACTGGGGATCTACGCTTTGTCAATGTGGTACAAATGATACCGCTAGTTGTTGTTTTTTTTTTTTTTATATCTTAATTTTTTTTATAAATATTTATCTTTTTTCGACCGAAATATTAAGTTTTAGGACCCACAAAATATTTACAATCAGGAAGATATTAATCAATCATTATTATAAAACCAATTCATCAATCATTATTTATTGTAAATGTTAATTTGTTTTTTTCTCTTTGAACAGGAAGATATTAATTGTTAATGTTAGAGTTTGTTAATTAGTTGAATATTTAAGTGTCGATTTTTTTTTTAATTTTTATATTTTTTTAGTTGAAGATTAAGTATTGAATTTTATTAACTATTAGGATTAGGGTTTCTCATTTGATGACTAATTATTAGTTTTTTTGTTAATCCTTGATGGTTAAATTCTAATTTTAACTATTTTACTATTTTTCTAGCAAATGTAATTGTTAACGAGGTTTTATTATTTTACCGTTCTGATTAATTAAGTTTTATTTTATTTTTAAATTTCTTTAACAATTTGACTAATAATTCTCATTTATTAAATCAGTGTAGGGGTGATTTTTATTAACAGGCCCGTTCCTTAGGGTGTTCCAAGTGGTGCTACCGTACAGGGCCCCCGATCTCCGAATATTTTTTAATTTTTACCTGTAACTAATTTACTATATAAATTTATTAAGAAAGCATTGAGACAAAACCTCTCTTGTTTGACCCTGGTTCGAATCCCGCAACTCATGATTTTAGATTTTTTTGTGTTTAAATTGATGTACAAGTCTTTTTAGGATTAATTAAGTATACGAAATGTTAACATTTTTTTTATTCTTTTAGGATGGTTTACAATTTTAATTATTTTTTCCTAACTTTTATTAATTGGATAATTATATAATAATTTTTTATTTGACTTTTTTCTTTTTTAAGAGTTCTAGCTATAAGGATTCAGACCATCTTCTACAATCATGCTTTAGTGTATATTAAAGTAGAAGAAGAAAATAGGAAAGGTAGAAATTCTGAAAACTTAATTTTTAGTAGAGAGAGTTTTTGTTTTAATTGTTTCCACCAATAAACGTGTTATGATTTTAATAATATAATTAATATCGACTTTGTTAAAATAAAGTAAATGTTGAAGTTGAATGCAAATTTTCTTACAGATTTTATATTCTCTATTTTAGAAATATTATGTAATAGTTGTTAGAGATGTTCTCAATAACTTTGGTTGCTTAATGTTTTTGTAATGATTTATTTTATACTTTTCTTTGAATATTTAATAGAATTTAGATTTTTTTTAATATTTATTGATTTCTCCTATATATGTTTTTTTCAAACATTTTTAATTTTTAATATAGTACTTTTTACTTGCTATAAATTAATGAAGGTTGATCAATTCTATATAAAGGGAGTTCCTATTTATATCCTTCTATACTCGTATACATGTTATTTATTACATATACCTCACTTACAGACTCTATATAAGAGGGTTTATGAAAGTTAAAAAAACATTAACATTAAAAATAAAATAAAAAAAAGCTATCAATTTTGAATCCACACTAATATAATAACATTAAAAATTAAAATTTAATGTTAAAAAAGAAAAAAAGATGAACAATTTGTTACAAGACAAAGATGAATTATTCGTTAATTTATTATCAAATAAACGTTGAAATGTAATAAAAATAATTTAATAAATAATATAAATTAAAAAAATATTAAGGGCACATCTAATTTTTCACACAGGGCCTCAAAAATTTCAGGAAACGACCATGTTTATTAATGTCTAATGTTTGTATCATATATATATATATATATGAGGAATATTCTGGTAGTCTTTCAACAGGACGGTATGCACGTGTACATGTAAGTAATTTGTAACATGCACACGTGCATATGCACAAATGCATAATGCACACGTTTCATAAAAATCAAAAAACAATTTAATTTACTTGTATGCATAAGTGCATCCCGTGCAGATGAAGGCTAACAAAATGTTCCTTAGTTTTCCATTTTTCTGAGGTTTTCCCTGAACCTCCTCTACAATCTACATACATACATATATATATATATATATATAGAGAGAGAGAGAGAGAGGGTCATTCATTTGTTAACCAATCTATTAGTGCTAACCATGCTAACCCATTTTCGGCCAATCAGAATGCTTCTAGAGATTAGATAATGATTTTGTTTATTTTAAACTTACAAGGGTAATAAATGAATTTATATAAAATCGGAATATTCAAATTAAGTAATCATTATTGCCTATTTAATGTGTACCGTAATTATAGCAATGTTTGTTATGATAATGATATACCATATTAAATATAAAAGTTTGAAATTTTAAATTATTCAAGATTATCTTAAATCTTAATATATCCTTTACATATATTTTTATTATATCACAATGAGCGATATATATGGATTTTATGTTATAAAGAGTTAAATCTAATATTTTTAAACGTAACTTTCATATTGTTCCAGATTTTATGTTATTAAGCTTGCACATATGCATATGTGCATATCTTAAACCATTTTTCATATGCATATACAAAAGGCTTATAGTGTACATAAAAACTTATTAATGTGAACAATGCACATATGCACTGAAAGAGCAAATAATTTAATCATTTTGATATGCATATTCAAATTGCACATATGCACATCAAGACTTATTAGTGTAGACAATGCACATATGTACAACACATAAATCATGCACATATGTATTTTTAAAAATGTACATTAAGAATTATTACTTTAAAAAATGCACATATTTACTTGACAATGAACAAATGTCCAAGTGAGCACATATGCATTTTCCGGATTTTATGCTATTAAGTTTGCACATATGCATATGTGCATATCTTAAACCATTTTCCGTATTCATATACAAAGGCTCATAGTGTACATCAAAACTTATTAACGTGAACAATGCACATATGCACTGAAAGAGCAAATAATCTAATCATTTTGATATGCATATTTAAAATTGTACGTATGCACATCAAGACTTATTAGTGTAGGCAATGCCCATATGCACAACACAAAAATCATGCATATATGTTTGTTTTGAAAATGTACATTAGGAATTATTAGTTTAAAAAATGTACATATTCACATAAATAGCAAACACTTTAAACTGTGTGGGCCTCTTTTTTTTCTTTTTTCTTTTTGGTTTAAAAACAAGAATTATTAGTTTAAAAAATCTCTACTTTTGCGCCTCTTTTTTTGGTAACGTGTTAATATGATTTTGGAAGACTATTTACATTTTTACATTTTTAACCCTATGCTCTTATGCACCGTAATTTCCTAGCCTTTTAGTTTAATGTTTCTAAAATTAAAATTCTAATTAATTGTGAACCATTGATCTAAATAACCAACGGTCCAGATTGGTTAGCACGGTTAACACCAATGTCGTGGTTAGCAAATGAAGGGGACCATATATATATATATATATATATATATATATCAAGGTTCTAAAAAACGCGCATTGGCGCCGCCATGGCGTGCCATGGCATCCAAGCGTGGCCTTGCCGCCACGTTTAACCCCTTGGCGTCGAGCTCGTTATGGTGCGCCATGTCGCGTTATGGCGTTACGCCTTGGCATTGAGATAAGGCGTCGAGCTCGTTATGGCGCATCGTGGCCCGCCATGGCGCGTTATGGCGTTACAACTTTGAATTTGTGTACTTCGAAATTCGATTAGAATTTACCCATTAGTATCGATTATAGCTTAGAAATTTTTTTCTTTATCGTTTTATATGAATTTAAATTGTTAATAACTCATTCATTATTGTTCAAGACACCGATAAAAACACACACATACACATACATACATATAAATTATTGTCGCTTTAAGCCATGAAACAACCCAACCAGAAACGACAATATGACAATTTAAATCTTAATAACAAAATAAAAATTCATGCCGAAACGGCCCCAAGCTTCCAATAAAACTTCATGGGTTTTCAAAGTCAACCTACACAACTGAGATAATAAAAAAATAAATATCTAAGATGACGGCCTTCCATCTCTTCCCGCTACATCTTCCCTTTGCCCTTAACTGCTCTCTCTAAGTCACGTTTGCCTGAAAAGATTTTTAGTTTTGAAAGAGCGAGGGTTAGACCGTAGGTCTAGTGAGTCCCTTCTAACCGAAAGCAACAAAATAACTTTCCAACAAATTTAAATCAACATATTTATAAGCACATAAAGATAAAACACGCTACTGACCACACGACCGTCAAAGACGATGTGTCTAACTCGCACTGCCTTAATTTTGGGACACACCCCCAATGGCATAAACGGGACACACTCCCCGATACGAGTAGGCTGGCCACACTCTCCGACTTAGGTCACCATCTCCACAAATAATGTATGCATACATTTAAACACCAACAACTTATAACACACTTAAATCATTTCATAATAAACATGATATCGTAACTAAATCAAAGTTTAAAATTCAACTTCACATGCTTTCGTTTACAAAAGATTTAGTTCAGAAAAACTCACCTGGCGTCCTTAGCTCGAAACTCGCATCTACTTCTATAATTCGGTCCGAAACCTATAAAGGAAACATTGACCGGTGAACACCCGATTTTTTCTATTTTAACATGGTTGACCTCAACACCATAATTCCCACGACACCTATTTCTTAAACATCCTCGGCCCACAAGTATAATAACTCGAGACCAAAATACCTTGAATCACCGGAAATGGGCCATTATCTCAAAACAAACAAGCCCAACACTTAGCTTTCCCCATTAAAATAAACATGGGCTTCGGCCCATCAACCAACCCGGGGACCGGGGCCTGTTTTGGCCGCCCGGTATGGATGCCGTGACCGGGGTCTCCCCCCCTTCGACCAGTGCCTCGCCCCACCCCGCTCTCCCACCTCCTGGGTCGACCGGGTCCTCTCTCTTGACCGGACTCCCCACAATCGACCGAGGTCTACTCGACCCAGGTCTCTGCGACCGGACTCTACATTCGCCCCGGGGCGATATTGGGTTTTCGAACAGCCAAAGTACCCAGGCATCGATACTTAAACTAATTCCCACAGTTGGCATTCTTTATTCGAATAATCGACTAAATCAATCCTTGACTCACCCAAAATTAACACATTCATGATTTACATTATTTGATTCGATTAGCAAATGATTAGAACATTAACCTCTACACCTCTAACCCAGCTTTCAATTTATCAGACTCCAACACAGATTAAGACGAAGCATCACTATAAAACTTAGGAGAAGAAGATGGATTCAGAAATGTTACCTTATGAGAACTTTCTAATCGAATCCGCAATGCTTCTCTTCAAATCGCCAATTTGCGTCTTCTTCCAATCCTCTCTAGCCGCCACAATCAGGTCAATAAACAAAACCCTAGGCTAGACCCCTTTTAATGAGTATTTTCATTTAACCCCTTCAATATTGGGTTTGACCACTTTCCACCCCAAACTTAAAATTATTAACTTTGGACCTGGCTATTACAAGCCATGCCTTGGAAAACGCATGGCCTCGCCATAACTCGTAAGGCTTAAGGCTTGACCTCGCCGCCACACCATGCCTCACGCCATTTAGAACCTTGATAAATATATATATATATATATATATATATATACACACACATATAATGGGTTGATTTAATAAGGTTGTAGTGATTGTGACAACACCTTGGGCTCATTTATAAAACGCTTATTGAGTAACCGATACCGGATGTCACTACCAACCAAGTGAGCATGACAAAAGCCAAAAATTTTATCTGGTAAGAGACATAGCAAGGACCAAAACTCTTACTTGATATGGTGAGGGTACCGTTAACTCTTGCGGGTAAGCACTTACCTCGTAAGCGTTTGGTAAACGACCCCTAAATTTGTTTCTCATATAACTTTTTACCACCCTTAATGATCCTATTGTGGTCTTTGTGGTCAACAAAATGAGAGACTGTTGTAGCATGTTGAAACTTAAGCTTGAACACACCATTTCGACTTGATCGTATCAACAAATTTCTTGAATCTACTGCTACTTATTGCTTATATTTTAATAACAGTTACTAATACAATATTCTGGAATAAAATTCGTTCGATAATTGAATTATATTTTATTACTTTGGAATGTCAACCGTGACCAGATAATATGTGTTCATCCCATTATTACGTCAACATGTGAATCGTGGGCAATATAAAATCAGAAGGTTTATTCCGATAAGTAATCAATGAAGATCACGTTTTTAATTTAGAAGTCAATGGTGCAACGTGCAAATTTAGGATTGACCATGACACACATAGACCTCCAATATGTCCCTTCCCCTTCTTATAGGGTAAGATCTAGGGTCATCATCTTTTAATTAAGAGTTAAACTATGGGGTTGTTTGTTTTTTTTAAAAATGCTCTTAATTCAGACTTTTTTACACACCAACTCTTATATTAATCATAACTAAAATAAGACTTCAGACTTAAACCTCTTAAAAAAGAAACGACACCTATGATTTTCATTTGTTAACGGTTTCTATTTTTATTCATCTAGTTTAGAAAGTACCTTTAAAATCAATGTGAATTTTATTTTATTTCAATTTTTATCCCCAAAATGACCGTCAAACCATGCACGACTAAAACTACAATAATGATCTTTACAGAAATGGTTATATAACAAAAAAAAAAAAAACTTTTCTATTATGTATTATAAAATGACCTTAAAATACTTGAACTATATATTGGTATGTTTCAAATATACAATTTATATCTTAATAAATTTTCACTTATTTTGTTTACTTCCCTACAATATTAATTAATTAATTAACTAGTTGTCTAACCGTGCAATGCGACAAGATGTGTGTTAAACCAAAAGGTGGACAAGATGATATAAAACAATAGCAGTAACTTATGAAGATGCTAACATTGAACATAAAACCCTAATAATACGCCTATAATCCGATAGCATTCAAACTTATAGGGGAGTACCAATTTCACTACCATAAATCAAAGATCATTGAAAGTATTCAAATTAAAAAGGCGACATAATATTTCTATTGCGTCTCTCGTCTTACATGAAAATCACCGATATGACAACGCGAGAAGTATGAAATCACCATAAATAAATATTCCTATGGGGAGTTTTACATTACTCTAGACAGAGGAAGTAAATAAATTATCTAATAGTTTTTTGAAGGCAAATAAATTATCTAAATACTTGATAAAGTACAAATCATACTATAGAACTTTTCTATATGATAATGTAACACCAAAAGAACTACTTTGTTTGATATTTGGTCGGATCCAAGTGATATTCTCGACACATACATGAAATTACAAATCTATCATCTCTATCGAAAGTAAATTAGATCCTCCTTAATTGCCCTAAAACTCCAAAAATTCCATCGAGATGGTATTTCAAGCATATATAGTATCCATTATATACTTGTTTCTTTTTTCTTTTGTTCATGTGCTCTCATCAGAGTTCCATCAATCTTTTCTATGCTGGTACCCAACCTCCTTTGCTCACCCAACAATCTCTAAAATCAGATCAATTGTCTGGTAATACCTTTTCACAATCCGTCTAGGTCCCATCTATAACATTGCAATACTCGTTTGTCTTGACAATAGAAGTCTGCAATGAAAAAGACAATTTTGTACATGTACAATTAATACACTTTTTAATTTAACTAAATTACAAGTTTACCCATAAAAATAAGAGTAATGAATTCCTCTCTTATAGTTAGGGGTTAGAATTGGAAAGAAGATGCAGAAAACATAATCATATAAATTACATAACAGAAATAACACCCGTGAGCAGCCAACAAAAAAATTAAGAAACATTACACAAAGAACAAAATACTCGTAGTTGTGATCCATTTATCGAAAGAAAATCATGAACCATAGAAATACATTATTAACTAAGAGCTATAAAATGACAAAGATAAACAAAGATCTCTATAAAAGTTTGGGAATACACTGATAGCTGTTATTTCTCCTATCCTGGAGGACTCTTTACCATTTGTCCTAAGAGGTGAAGAAATTACCTCGATCGAAGAAATAGTCTGAGCAATCGTAGTAGCAGTCTGAGCAACTATGTCTTAGAAGGGGAAGAAAGTTATTGTTAACAGCAAGAAAAGTAACACAAACGAGATCCAACATACAATAAGAAATTATAGGAGCACAGGTAATAACTATAAAATCCATTGTGTTACCTTAGTTTTAAAATCAACAGAATTACACATTATTGTTTTAAGGTGGCAAGATTTAAAGAGCAAGCTCAAATTGAATAAAGAGCTCACATAAGTACTCCAAACATAAGCTTTGAATTATCTTGGTGCCATCTAGTCATCTTGCGTCATCTTCCAGGATTTACATCCTTACCCAAACATAAATAATTTATTGAGCCTTTCATCCCAGAAGTGAAAAAGCCCGGGTAACTACAAGAAATGACTTGTCATAAAACATATCATGCATAAAGCATATGAGTTAACCATCAACCATAATAAAGCTCAAAATAGGAAAAGCAGGGTGAAGTTTATTGCAAATAACAAAATGAACTTATAAATTGAACATGAAAAGGCCTTTTAAAGTAGAGCACACCTATAGAAATCAGCAGCAGGAGATTAAACATATAGCAACAGCAGGTTGATTTTCAAAAGAAATATATGTAATTGGACCCTAAGCAGGTTGATTTTGGTGTATCCCGTATTAATTCTTATTAGAACCAACCTGTAATCACTATAGCTATCATAGCAGTTCACTTTTGCAACAAATACTAAGCCTTGGACAGAACCAAATAAACAACATCATTTGGAAATCAAGCCTCGAGATAAAAAAAACAGCGATAAAAAGATCAAATCAAGATTAAGAATGGAACAGGCGAGGGTGAAACCAGGGAGAGTGGAGAAATCCTAATCTTATGTATACAGGGTGAATACAGTCGAGAGAAGAGAATATTACCTTGAATCGATATTGGAACAGGCGTCGATACTGGACATTGAGCAAAAAGATGAAATTGAAACCCTAACCGTATGAAAAACAATGGAGAATCGAATAAGGAGATAGTAACAGAAGCAAGAACGAAAGACAACCCAAACCTTATGAACATGGGTAGGTCTAATGTCAAAAATCTAACTGCAGCTTCAGAAACGCCTCAAAAACATTACTAACATACTTGAAGTGCAACTTCAGAAATCAAATTGCAACAAAAAATTTCACTTGACCTGAAGCATCCTTCATTCAAGGACCTGCACACAAGTTTTCATCATTATTTATCGAAAATGGAAACACTAACAATCTTCGAGGCTCTCGATTATGATATATATGATATTCTAATTGATGGAATTTCGAAGTTCGCTAACCGAAAACGGACAACCAGAATAGATACACAATTCAAACAAACACACATCCATGAATTTAACCACAAATACCTAAACAAATAATCATATTCCCCAAAATCCACTGAATACTGAGATAAAAAAATCAAATTGATGCAAAATAAAACTCAAAATTCCCATGATTCAACAAAAGGAAACCGAGAGGAAACCCCACTTGAGAATCGAGAGGAAACATAAAACCCAGAGTGTGAAACAACAATGAAGCAGAAAAAATAAGGAAGAGGAAATCCCAAAACCTCGATCCTAAGAGACGATTACCCAATAAAACGATTACTAAATTAAGACCAAGAAATAAATCACTTATCTAGACTCCAACAAAATCAAAGATAATAGAAATAAACAAACTAGCAAGATAACTACATTAGAAACGATCTAATAGCGATTAACATTAACTAAAACAAAGAAGAACAATGAACAACTAGATGGATATATGCATAAAATTAAACCTAACCTAACGTGTAGAAAATAAAAAGGATGCAAAGAGGAATCAAGAGCGGTAATTAAAATAGAGGAGAGAGAGTAGAGATGCATAAAAATAGAGAGTTACGAAGTAAGGGATAAGAAAGATGCATAAAAATCAAAACTTGATATAAACTAATAAGGATTAAGAGAGATTCAAAGAAGAAAAATTAAGAACGATCAACTAAGATAATAATATTCAAACAAAACAAGAAATATTAATCAAATAAACAAAGGGGTAGGGAAGAAGATCCTAAAAAATGAATGAAAACCGAATGTAAACCGATCTCCAATGGCATAAGCTTCAAGTCCGACGATCTTCTTCCCCAAGAAATGTAGAAATCAACTAGAGAGAGCCTCCAATCGAAAGTAGGCGTATGTTATCTCTATTCTAAAAAAAATTAAACGGCCTCCGAAGAAACAAACCCTAAAAGGGTTTAAATAACCAAGCCCAAAAGTTTAAAAAGCCCAAAAAAAATTTGGCCTGTTCACGCCCGTGAAGGAATCCTTCACTGGCGTGAAACAAGGAAGAAAGTTTAGAAAAATATCTCAGACACTGTTCACTGGCATGAAGGATTTCTTCACGCCCGTGAAAGTGGACAAAATGTAAAAGTAGAGTTCTAGAGGCTTTTCTTCGCGTCGATAAAGCTATCTTTCGCGCCCGCGAAGTGTGCAAAATCTTTAAACTTCAAATTCTTGACTTTTTCTCCTATCTCTTCATCAACTCGTGTATCTATCTTCGCTTCCTTCACTTCTTTCTCGGCATCACTTTTCAATACTTCTGAGTCATCCACCATGCCGCCTCTAACATTTCGTATAATCTGCACAAAAGCATACCAAAAGCATAAGAACTATTCCAAAAACCATTCCAACCGTGATTAGAGAAAGAAATGGAAAAGAATAATAAAAAGGCATGAAAGTACTAAACTAATGACTAAAATACATAAAAGACGCAACTAATATAAACAAAGTTAGGTGCATAAAATGCACTTAACAAACCACCCACAAGCAAAACTTTCTTGTCCCCAAGAAAGAAATGAAACATATACGGGTGAAAAAGAAAGAAAGGAAAAAAAAAAGAAATAAGAAAAAAAAACGATTATCTCCGAAGATATCAAAAGGAGTTATCCCACAATATCACGAAGTATAATCAAGCATTAATATTACAAACACAGCTAAATGCCACGAGATGGATTAAAGCAAAGTAAGTAGGAATGTATGATTACCAAACAGTCAAACAAACACATACCAATCAAGCATATCGCAAAAAATAATCGCAACGTAGGAAGATTTTGTAGACATACCATAGCCACTAAGGGAAGACATAGTGAGCTATAAAGATGGATGCTCACGGTATCGCTCTAAGCTCTCAAGTGTGTATAGGGACGTATATACGCTCAAGTCCTTCCCAATCGAGACAAACGAATGCAGTCTTGATACAATTGAATTTATTCTCAAGTCCAAGAGTTTACCATAATAATGCATACAATGAGGGCTTTGGGGCACGATTTTGGGGTTAAAGGTGGGATTAGGCTCAATTATTGGTGTTGAGGATATCGGTTTATAAGATTTTTTTGTATGCACTTAAAGGTTCTTTTCCTAATGTTTTTGATGGATTGAAGGCCTATTTTACTTTTACTCTTTTTTTTCTTTTTTTTTGTATTATTTTTTTTTGCTTTTTTTTCAAGACTTTGTGAACCCACAAGCTATGCTTATTACGGGGGCTCAACAAACTATCCACAAGCTATGCTTGTGTTCATTTCTATGCTAAGTCCAAATCCATCTATCATTTCGAAGAATTCAACCTTAATGTGCATTTTTTATGGGTGTATAGGTGTACAAACAAAGGCTAGTGTTTAGGCTCAAATTGGGTTACAAAAGGGAAAAATATTTTTGAATTTTTCAGGATTAATTTTTAATGAAACGAAGGCCTCTATGCATATTCATAATAAACTTGGACGAGAAACCATTCAAAAGCTTAGAACTACATTTCGAATGGAGGTAACATACAAGAAACGAGAAAAATGATATTGATTATATGTGTGTCAATCCAAAAGACCCAAAATCTTACTAGGTAATTCAATCCATACTAGTTACTTTGTTGTAATGTAGGGGGACTATGGTACGCAAACTAGTCCTATAAGGCTACGTGAAACAACATGCTTAACGGTGTATGTAAGTGACAAATAAGATAACATCATTCCTAGAAAAAAATAATTTAACAACATGGCAAACAGTTAACGTGCGATTAGTGAATCAAAATACTCAAAAATGCAAAGTGAGATATGGTGTACTACCAGTCATGAACACAACAGAGAGTAATCAAAAATCTTTTTGGATTTTTTTTTGAAATGCAACCTAGAAATGCAATAAAAAAGAAACTATATGCAAAAATAAAAAGAAATGAAATGAAAAAGACCCACTCACAAGCAAATAGGAGCATTGTCCTCAATGCTCGGGATAGGGTTCTAGGGGGGAGAAAGAAATCACGGGGAAGGAGGGGGGAAATTGCGGTGCCAGTGTTTATTGTGGTGAGTGAGATGGTTGCATGGTGAAAACGAACGAGAGGGAAAAGGGGATGAAGGGACGGAGACTCGTTTAAAGTCACGACTTTGACTTCGAACCAAGAATTAAACAGTTAGGGAGAAGAGAGTGTACGAATCGGCAAAAGTCAAAGGATTGACTTAAATGGTCACCGATTCGTACGAGTAGCGTAAATACACAAATGACACATCCGATAGTCGGTGTGTTATCGTTATAGAACACATTACGCTACCCATAACCGAGAATTAAACAAAAGGTAGAGAAAGAAGGATCGGTGATGTTTGGCTTGACATTAGAAATACCGAACCAAGAAAATAGTAAAAATAACACACAAGAAACATTTAATGAGACAAAGATAATATCACTCATCATTTCTAAAGGTAACAATTATCTCGGTCTTACCAAACACACATCTCAATGGCCCGTCACTCACCGCCTTTTTCGTCAATTGTGGCTTTTCATTCCCGTCTGCAAATTGGCCGGACTCCACAAACAAAAACTTCAAGCACACGGTTAAACAAAATAAAAGATGAGAAGACAAAAATGAAAACATAAAAAAGAAATGGGGTAAAGACATAGACTAGTAAATCAAAAAGTAAGGTAGTGCTAGACTAGTCGCCTCCACGGCAACGGTGCCAAAAACTTGATGTTATTTAAAATTTATACTGCAAGCGTATAGGTATTGTAGCATACGGGTCGATCACAGGGAGGTGACGGTCTAACACTAACCACTCAATAATCATGGCCTACCTATGCGAATCAGATAATTGGTAGATTATTTAACTAAATGACTTAAAAATAAACGAGATTAAGGGAAGGAGAGACAATAAGGAGAAACTAAAAGTAAACTAAGCAAAATAAATGACAACTACAACTAAAAGGCACTAGGTAATGTTAACCTAGGATTTTGGTAATGGTGGGAATTTGTTTTACAAAACTACTTTAACCCTCTCTCGAGGTGGAAAAGCTTTTCTAGACCGAAACACTGTTGGTCCCGAAGGTGCTTAACACGTTTGTAGAAGGGGGGGGTTGAATACAAACAAAGAAATTACAGTTTAATAAATTGTTTATTGATAAATCAAAATACAATTTACAAGTTTGTTGTGGAATAAGATTAAGACAGACTCAATCTAAACAAACTTAAGAAACACTACGATGGTTGCACAAGAAATTCAGAGAATGGGGGATTTTAGAGAGATAGAAAACAAGGGTTTCTATTATGGAGTTCAAGGATTGAGCACACCTTCAGATGAAGGGGTGAGCTTCCTATTTATACCTTATGCATTAAATGCATGGCAGGGTACTTTACACGTGGCGTTCATAGATTGGCTTTGGGAGTCTTACTTTTGGAGACATGCTTTTGGCCGCTTTATGAACAGTGTAGTTGACAGAGTTGTTGTACGATTTGTAGCAGAGACTTGTCCGTTCTGACACATCGTACTGGTTGTGCAAGGTAAGACAAAAGAAAACTTGAGGCATAAGCTTTGTGATCGTTGATCGCTGAGTATCTCTTCTTCCAGAGATAAAGAAGTTCAGCTATCGCTGAAGCTTTTCCTCAGGCTTCTTCGCGTAAGTAGATTTGTCTGGTCTTCGCTGATATCCGCATCAGGTCACTAGTAGACTTATCTATTGTTCAGTGGCTTCGTCTTTGATTCAGCTATGAACTATGTTGACGCGAGACTTGTCTTCAGGGATTACGTTAACTGTGTTACATGGGAAACGATTAGCGATAACTGAACAGACTCAGTTTGATCGCTGAAAGTGAAACACATACATATTAAATGTTTACAGAAAGGTCATCAGCGATAACTGAACAGACTCAGTCTGATCGCTGATGATGAAACACTAATACATATATTAACGTAATTTTCACTAAGTATAAAAGAGGGTCATTATCAAATCACTAAGAGAGTTTGGATCAACAATCTCCCCCTATTTGATAATGACAAAGTAACAAAAGAAAATTACTTTATGATTCAAAATATAGGAATAAGAAGGACTCATAGAATGCATGTCCCAATTACTATTTTGAGGGATCTTTTACAGTACTGATAGGGTTAAGTACATCACTGCGGTTTTCATTTAATTCAGGGATGGAATTACAAGATATGAAAAACATAAGTACAAGTGAGTAACTAACTACTGTAAGTATAACTAACAGATTACAGAGAAGGAAACTAATCTATCAGCTATTAAAAGAAGATTTAGGAGGATTGATCATATACTCAGGTATTTCTTCTCCTTTCTGTCTTCGTTCCAAAGATTCTTGACTGATAATTTCTTTAATTTTTTCAGCAGCAGGGAAGAAGTCACACCATAAGCATAAGAGATCCTTGAGATGATTCAGAGGACAGATAGGAATCTCAGAGATTCTTTGAAATCTGAGTTCCTCATCATCATCTCTGAAGAATATTCCATAAGGATTGTCAATTACTTGACCAGCTTGGAAAGGACCACCAGGAGGCAGAGATAAGTCCAGAACTGAAAGATCGGGAGGAGGACCAAACAGTGCATCTCTTGAAAATTTGATAGAAGTTTCATTCCTGATGATGGCGACATCTTCAGAGGAGGAGGACCCAATTTTTCTCTTGAGTTTCAAAGATTTGGGAGGAAGAGGAGATGGCAGCTTTAGTACAGAAACGACTCTACTTATGAGGGCTTCAAGAAGTCCTTCAACGTAGCCTCTGTATGTAGATTTGGATTTCTTCAGCGCATCCCAGAACTCTAACCATTCCGTAAATCCGAAGCTCTCAAGTTTTGATACGTACATTGCTTTTTGGGTTCCATCCTCTCTGGTAATCTCCATGGTCACTGAGAGTTGATCTTTCTTCTTGCGACCAGAGATAGTCACGCCTGATATTGGAAGAAGATCAGAACGATAATCCATCTTTTGTTTGCACCATTCGATAGACCTATCGTTGATCTCTTGTTCTTTGGAGCGTTCCTCTTCAATTTCTTTCAGTAGTGCAGCTTGAACTTCCACAGGTTTGCTTTTCAGCTTTTTGTCCTTGACTTGAGAAGATTGAATCTTTAAAGCAAGTTGGGCATCTCGTTTGCATTCATCGATCAGCTTCTCAGCTTTGGCAGATTCTTCTCTTTCGGCTTCAGTGAGGAAGTCGAGCTCTGTGGATGTTTGAAGAGGGATTTTCAGCCGTTGACTTTCTAGTTGAGCGATCATTTCAACTCTTTTCTTCACCACTTCCTCTGACCAATGAGATGGTCGAGAGGGCCTTCCTGGATGGACCAGGGAATCTTCTTCTTCTTCTTCATCAATCTCAGCGATAGAGATTGGGATTATTTCTTCAGCGATAGTAGCTGGAATTATTTGTAGTTCAGAACCCTTAAGCAGGGGTGAGAACTGTCTGGATAGAAAAAGAAGGAAAGAAGGGATAAGTGTATTTTTGAAAGAGAGAGATAAAGGCTAGAAGTAAATAGGGGTTTGGAAAGAGTAGGAGAGTGGTACAATTGAAAGACATACCTGAGAAGGATGCTCCCCCTCAGATTGTGATCCAGTCCTCAAGCATTCTTCAGCGATCGGTTGCTTGTCTTTGCTTTGCGAAGGAACACTTGAAGATGTATCACCTCTCACCCCTGTTTTGACAACCTCTTGCGAAGTTGTCCCTGATGCGACGTTCGGCTTAGAGAACCACATAGATTGGTCTTCATCGTCGTCGTCGTCATCGGAGGGCTGATCCTTTTCTTGATCATCAAGATCTAGATCATCTTCCTTTTCATCGTCTTCTTCCTCATCCTCTTCAAAGAGAATAGAGTGAATAAATGAGGATTCTTTTGCCTTCTCCCCCTCAGATTGAGAGGGAGGTTCCTTTGGAGTCTTAGCTTCCCCAGCAGCAGCAATAGAAGTTTCTTCAGCTTTCTCCCCCACTTTGTCATTATCAATGGTAGGGGATTGTTCAGCTGCTGGAGTAGCTGTTGAAGCTTTTAGCACTTGGACGTCAGCCTCCAGACGCTTAATCCGGTCTTCAACCGCAGGGATGTCGCACGTGGCATCATGAATGAATTCCACAGCGATGTTGAGGTTGGTACGATCATCTTCAGTGAAGGAGGGAGGCAGCGCTGGAGCTGGTGCATTCACTTTCTGTAGAATTTGCTGAAGAAGGGACGTGCAGAGGTCAACCTTTGAAGAGAGACCCTGAATTTCAGCGTTAAGAGACTCAAATCGCCCTTGAAAGAGTCGAGAGGACTCTCTGAGTTGGACGACTTGTTCTTCAACAGCTGAAAGTTGGGAGTTCTCAGCTTTAGATGAGCAAGTGGCGGTCAACTTCTTCAGCTCCTCACCAGCCTGATTGACGGCGCTGGTGGTTTCATTGATGGTGTTGGTGAGTGCGTCCACCTTTTCTCCCAGACTGTTGACATGCGTGTCAACAGACGCCAAGCTAGGACCTGAAAATAATGTTAGTTCAGATATGGGCTTATTTGGAGAGGGGGGGAGAGAAGTGTTTAGGATTATAGGTGTACCTGACGTATCAAACATTTTGTAGAACTGCATAGATTCCTCAAAAGTTTGATGCTCAGGTCCTATAGGGAAAGAAGAGGTAGCGGGTTCAGAGACCAAGTGAGGAGAAAAAGGAAGAGTTTTGGGGATAGAAGTAGGGATGGGGTTAATCTCAGGGAATGAGATAGTAGGTGGGGTTACTGATGATGTGACAGCGAGCGAGATCGCTGACACGGCAGTATGAGTGACTGCTGAAGTTGTGGAGAAAAGACCCACAAATGCATCTAAGGTAGCTTGTTGAGAAGCTCCCTCAGGTATAGTACTAGAGGGTGTACTTTCCTTAGTCTTTTTGGCCTTTTTGGAAGGACCAATCAGACTAGCTGATGGTCGTTTAGAAGTAGTAGTAGCGACAGGGATAGCAGACGAAGGAACCGTCTGCGTGGTCGCTGAAGATGAAGAAGAATGGAGAGAGAGACGAGAGCGAAGGAGAGAGATACTTACCTCGTCGGCGAGTGGCTTGACCTCCAGTGATCGTTGACCTACCCTGGCAAAGGTGCCATCATCTTTGGTGGGATAGGTGTTGGGATAGAGGAACTTGATGTACGTACATATGAAACGTACGTACGAGATCTTGGGATCTCGTTCAGGCTTCTCTAATCTCGACCTCAGGTCTTCAAAGATTGCTGTGGCGTAGTCAAAGTTTTGACCAGCGATAACGGAGTAGGCCATCTGCAGTTGTGTTTTGCTGGCTTGATCCAGCGAACCACTCTTCCCGCTCATGCACTGAATTATGTGCGAGAAGATAAAGTTCAGTTGTGATGGCATCTGAGCTTTGAGGATCTTGGTGAGCTTCTTGTTGGGAATAGAAGATCGCGGTTTGTTTTCCCAACAATAGCCCATTGCGTCCAGGAATGATATCAGCTCATCATCAGTGGGGAGTGCGTCGAACCCACTCTTTGGTTTGTCAGGGAATCTTAAAGATTTCCTGAGGCTAAGAGCGGTCATGCTCCCTGGACCCAATTCCGTGCTGAAAGAGATAGCAGGGACTCATTCACCTTTTTTGTTGGTGAGTTCAGTTGCATCAGCAGTGAACCAGAACTGCTGGAGTAGAGTCTTGGAGGGATTAGGATCCACAGTGATCGCGTAAGCTATGCATGACTGCTTGAGGAATTCAGCAGCTTCCACCAGATGTGGGTATTTGTCAGCTTTGAACTCGAGTCTGGCCAAATGATTACATTTAGTAATCTCAACTTCAGTGAGAGCGAATCGTACATGCTTGGAAGCAACGATTGAAGACGGTGTCATTTCTGTTATGGAAAGAGGCATAATAGAAGAAATGATTTAGATTAAAAATAATATGATTACCAGTTTCCATAGAAGAAGGGAAACTGGAAAACTATCAAGTTATTTTTAGGAGTAAAAAAAATAGTGTTCTGGGTAGAAAGAATGAAGAACACTTTAAAACCAAAAGGTTTTTATTGAAAAACATAAAATCAGAAAGAATGATCTTTAGTTTTTGAAAAAAAAACGTTTTATAAAATCCATAGAAAACGAGCAGGATTTTAAAGAGAATAAAAAGCATACGAACAAAGCATATAAACATGAAATAAACCTGTGTATCTTGAAGAAAAAGAGTTGCAGATTCAATATTCTGGGTTTACTTGCTTGAGTGTTCTTGAGAGAATGTTTCTTGCTTTGAAAGTTTTGAAAGCGTAAACCGTATAAAGGAGAGAAGAATTCCTTTTATACGAAGAGAGAGGAGAGAGAGAATGAAGCGGGAAAAGAAAGGATCATCATGACATTGACACGTTCCATGAAGTTGATTGGATAGAAGGGCAACGGACGAACGTGTCAGAAAAGGCATGTCGTGGATTGTCGGTTCAAATGACGTCATAGAAGAGAGAGACTGTACATTTGTCCGTTTTGAAATGATCACTGAAGAAAAGTCAGCGATAGATTTTCCTTTTTAAAAGTATCCCTGATTGTAAAGATAGGGATAGATTTTCCTTTTAAAGGATCACTGACTAGAAATATCAGTGATTAATGTATTTTTCAAAAAGCTTTTAATCATTTGAAGAAAGTTCAGTGATTAAAGTTTATATTTTGAAGAAAAACATCTTTGAGGGAAAGGAGAAAACATACCTGAGAGTCAGAATGTTTATCAGAGAGAATGATGAGGGGAACTTTTGATTACTGACACAATACATGAACGCTGAAGAATTATTCTTCGAGGTTCAGCATTCCAAGCTCACTGATGAGAAAGTTGAACCTTGTCTCATCAAGAGGTTTGGTGAATATATCAGCAAGCTGAAAGTCAGTAGGGATAAAGTGAAGTTCAATATCACCATTCATCACATGATCTCTGATAAAGTGATATCTGATCTCTATGTGTTTTGTCTTTGAATGTAGCACTGGATTATTTGCTATAGAGATAGCATTAGTGCTGTCGCAATAGATAGGAATCTTTGACAGCTGAAGGTCATAATCTAATAGTTGATTTCTCATCCACAAGATTTGAGAACAACAACTTCCAGCGGCTACGAATTCAGCTTCAGCTGTGGAAGTGGACACAGAATTTTGCTTCTTGCTTGTCCAGCTTACCAGCTTTCCTCCCAAGAGTTGACATCCACCAGTGGTACTCTTTCTGTCGAGTTTACAGCCTGCAAAATCACTATCAGAATAACCAGTTAGATCGAACCCTGAGTCTTTGGGATACCAAAGACCGAGGTTAGGAGTTCCTTTCAGATATCTGAAAATTCGCTTTACAGCGATCAGATGGGATTCCTTGGGTTCAGATTGATAGCGTGCACATAAACAAGTAGAGTACATGATGTCAGGTCGGCTCGCTGTAAGATACAGCAATGAGCCTATCATTCCTCTATAGGCAGTGACATTAACAGGTTTTCAGATGGATCCTTGTTAAGTGTCAGCGGTGGTGCCATAGGAGTTTTCATCGCTGAAGTTTGTGTGAGATCAAACTTCTTTAGCATATCTTTAACATACTTACCTTGGCAGATAAAAGTACCTTTGTCAGATTGTTTAATCTGAAGACCAAGAAAATATGTCAGCTCACCCATCATACTCATTTTATATTCTTTCTTCATTCTTTCAGTGAAGCGAGTACATAGAGATGGGTTAGTAGAACCAAATATTATGTCATCGACATATATTTGTACAAGAATTATATGACCTTTTATCTTCCTGAAAAATAACGTATTATCAATCTTGCCACGTTCAAAATTTTCAGAGATAAGAAAAGAAGAGAGAGTGTCATACCAAGCACGAGGGGCTTGTTTTAGACCATAGAGAGCCTTATCCAATTTATAAACATAATTTGGATGCATAGGGTCATAGAACCCTGGTGGTTGTTCTACATAAACTTCTTCATTCAGCTTTCCATTCAGAAAAGCTGATTTTACGTCCATTTGATAAACGATGAAGTCTTTATAGACTGCATAAGCTAAGAATAGTCGAATTGCTTCGAGCCTGGCCACAGGGGCAAAGGTTTCATCATAGTCTATGCCTTCCTCTTGTCTGTATCCCTGAGCAACAAGTCGAGCCTTGTTGCGGGTTACAGTTCCATGTTCATCTAACTTGTTTCTAAACACCCATTTGGTGTCTATTACAGTTTTATCAGATGGTCTAGGAACGAGATTCCAAACTTTGTTTGGAGAAAATTCAGTCAGCTCTTCTTGCATAGCGCTGACCCAGTTTGGATCTCTGAGGGCATCATCAGTCTTCTTTGGTTCTATTAAGGAGAGAAAGTTTACAAAGAGACAGATATTACCTGAGCTTCGTCGTGTCTGAATACCTGCATCTGGATCACCGAGAATTTGATCTATTGGGTGATCTCTTGTCCATCGCTGAGCAGGAGCATGATCGCTTAACTCAGAGGTTGGATCAACAATTGGGATGTTTACTGATGAGGACGTTTGAGGTTCATCAGCAATTAACTGTTGAGTAGGTTCACTAGAGAGGTTTCCAGACGAAGACAGATTTGATGGTGGTAATGTGTTTAGAGGTTCAGCTGAAACCCATGAGGTGGATTCAGCGGTGGGAGGTATGATACTTGGTTCTTCATCAGCAGCTGGAGTTTCAGTGTGCTGATGGTTTGAGAAGAAAGGTTCAGTTTCTCTATAGTGAGAGAGCATCCAAGTATTCAGTTCTTCATTGTCAGCGATTGGTTTAGAGTTCGCTGAGCGCGTTTCATCAAACGTGACATGAATGGTTTCTTCTACGGTTTGTCTTCTCTTGTTGAAAACTCTGTAGGCTTTGGAGATGGAGGAATATCCTAAAAATATTCCATCATCGGCTTTTGGGTCGAACTTTCCAAGTTGATCTTTGTTGTTTAAGATAAAGCACTGACAACCAAAGATATGAAGAAAGCTGATAGAAGGCTTCCTTCCAAGAAAAAGTTCATAAGCTGTCTTCGCAAATCGCTTTATTATCAGCGATCTGTTTTGAGTAAAACATGCAGTGTTTACAGCTTCTGCCCAAAATTGAGTAGGGAGGTGAGAATCGCTGAGCATTGATCTAGCAGCTTCTATGATCGTTCTGTTTCTTCTTTCAGCGACTCCATTTTGCTGAGGTGTTCTTACTGAAGAGAAGTTGTGAGAGATTCCCTTGTTCTCAAAGAAATTGTCCAGGGAACTATTTTTGAATTCAGTTCCATGATCACTTCTTATTGATCGAACAGTAAGATTATTCAGCACTTCCATCTTTTTGACGAAAGATATTAGTTCTTCTGGAGTATCACTCTTACAGCGAAGAAAAATAACCCAGGTGTAGCGAGAATATTCATCTACAATGACAAGCGTATATTTCTTTCCAGCTATTGATTGGATGTTGACAGGGCCAAATAGATCCATATGCAGGAGCTGAAGAGGACTTGTCACTGAGGAAACTTGTTTCGACTTGAAACTAGCTTTTGTTTGTTTTCCTTTTTCACATGCTGAGCAGAGAGATTCTTTAGCATATGAGTGCTGAGGAAGACCAGAAACCAGTTCCTTAGATGAGAGAGAATTCAGGGTTTTGAAGTTTAGATGAGAGAGCCTTTTATGCCATAGCCAGTTGACATCAAAAGAGGCCTTAGAGAGAAAACATAAGTTTTCAATGATAGTAGAGTCCATATCTATTACATAGACATTTTCTCTTCTATAACCAATGAGAGCAAGTTTTCCTTTTTCATCTACCACTGAACATGCTTTCTTAGAAAAGCGAACTTCGTAGTCTTTGTCACATAGCTGACTGATGCTTAGAAGATTGTGCTTCAGTCCATCTACATAAGCGACTCTTCGAAAGGTAGTTGTCCCATTGCTGAGGACACCAAACCCTCGGGTAAATCCTTTTCCATTTCCACCAAAGGTAACAGAGGGGCCTTTCTCTTCCTTGTATTCAGTGAGCAGGTCTCTTTGTCCAGTCATATGACGAGAACATCCACTATCGAGATACCAGATGCCCTTTGATCCCTGCATACATAAGGAAGATTAAGCGTTGTTTGGTACCCACTTTTCAATGGGTCCTTCAGAGTTAGTGGATAAGGAAGATTCAGCAGTCTTCACAGCTGATGAAGATTCAGCTTCAGTGGTAATCTTCACTTTGGTTAATTTCTTAACCTTAGTGGTATTTTTCACTTTGGTTGATTTTTCAACTTTGGTGACTTTATTTGCCTTAGAGGCATTTTTCTTCACTTCAGCTGTTTTATCAGCTTCGGTGGTATTTGGACATTTGCTCGCAATATGGTCAGTAAATCCACAGTGATAACATTTTCTATATCTGATAGTGGTTTTATAACCAAAAGGTTTTGAAAACTTAAGATGAGCAGGTCCAGCTCCAAGAATGCCTTTAGCACGAGATCTGGGAGGAATTTTTATTTCTTCAGGTCTCATGGGCTTTAGATCAACCTTCAGCTTTGGAGGACAGATATCAAAGATTTCTGTCACTGAGCTAGAAGGTTTATCCACTGAAGGTTTGGAAGGAACTTTCAGTTTGGTTTTCTTGGAAGCCTTCTGAGGAGGGAGAATAGACTTTCCTTTATCTGCAAACTTAGATCTTGCAGATATCTCCTCAGGGATGGGATTTGAAGAAGAACAGGGATAGAATTGATTATAAGAAGTGTCAAAGAAAGATGTGACAAAAGTTCCAAACTTAAGCGAGGAACTTTCTTCTTTAGGATCATCCTGTGGTGTCCAAAAACCAAGACCAGTTCTATCACTTTCAGGAGTTTGAGCATTTATTATCTCAGAGATCTTTGTTGATGATTTGCACCATTTTTTAACATGAGCCTTTTCTGCTTTTAGAGCAGCGATGGCTTGTTCGCGTTCAATGCTGATGATTTCATTTATAATGACTTGATCTTTCAGCTTTTCTTCTAAAAGATTTAGTTCACTGATTTTTTCATGACATTTCTCTAGCTCTTGTGTTAAATAAACATTTTTATTTTCAGCTTGAGTTTTGTCGTTTAGAGCATTATAAAGGTCAATCGTTAGCACATCAACAGCGCGACTTCTCTCAGCTTCAGGCAGAGAGGGATTTGTTGAGATAGATACCTGAGATGATATGTAGCTCATAGAAGGTTCAGATGGTTCTTCTACTTCTTCTTTAATCTCAGCCATGAGGCAAAGATTAGCGACTTCTTCTTCATCAGAAGATGATTCTTCTGATTCAGCCCAGTCGTGTTCTTCATCGATGAGACCTTTACCTTTTCGCTAATAGCTTTTCAGCTTTTGATATTTGTTCTTCAGCTTATGGTATTTGTCATCACTGGATCTTCTTGAGGTAGAAGGTTTGAAGACCTTTTTCGACCTGCACTCACTAGCAAAATGTCCAATTTTTTCGCAGTTATAGCAAGTGGCTGTAGCCTTATCAACTGGAGTTGATTTTGGCTTTTCAGTAAGAGAGAGAGGTTTACTTCTTCGGAAGTTACTCTTTCTTGCAAATCTCTTAAAAGAGTTTGTCAAGAGTGCTAAGGACTCATTAAACTCTGAAAGATCAGGGTCTGATAAATCCTCAGATTCAGAATCTAACTCAGTGATGGTGAGAGTAGATCGCTGGGATGGAATTATCTCTGACGAGACTAAAGCAACAGCAGTGCTTTTGGAGTCTTTAGAATCTTTTACAAGATTCTTCTTCAGGAGATTAGATTGCTCATAGTTGAGCAATATTCCATACAGAGTGCTTAGAGAGAGAGAGTTTGTAAGTCTTTTGTCAGCTTAAGACATATTGAATAACTGTCCCAGCTTTCAGGAAGACTTTCCAAGAATTTTGTTAGGACCTCAGAATTAGAATAGGTCCTTCCAACAGTTCTTAGGTCAATGATCAGGCAGTTAAACCGCTGATGAATGTCAGAAAGAGATTCATTCTTACCAGCGATAAAACTTTCATACTGTCTTACCAAGTTAATCTTTCGGGTCTCTTGGATTTCAGTGGTGCCCTCATATTGAACACATATGGTTTCCCACATTTCTTTAGAAGTTTTTAGATGCATGATGGAATGGAAAACTTCATCAGGCAGAGCCATTGATATAATGGTCTTTGCTCTTGCATCTATGCCTACCTTCTTTTTATCTTCATCACTCCACTGTCTTATTTCCTTAACGACCTATCGTTCAGGGACAGCTTCAGTGGTGGCAGTAGCGGGAACCGCATCTATAATTCTAACAGGTTCATAGGGTCCGTTTTCTATATATTCAGGTATAGTAGGATCCGCACCTTCAAGAAATAGCATCATTCGACTTTTCCATAGAGAAAAGTTATCTCTGCTAAATCGAGGAGGTTTAGAAAGTGAACCATTATCATAGTAGTTTGTGTTTGTGTTTAGTGCCATTTTAGAATAGCAAGGAAGAGTATACAACAAGATCTTGTTTATTAGATTAAACAAACTGCTCTGATACCACTTGTTGGTCCCGAAGGTGCTTAACAAGTTTGTAGAAGGGGGGGGGGGTTGAATACAAACACAGAAATTACAGTTTAATAAATTGTCTATTGATAAATCAAAATACAATTTACAAGTTTGTTGCGGAATAAGATTAAGACAGACTCAATCTAAACAAACTTAAGAAACACTACGATGGTTGCACAAGAAATTCAGAGAATGGGGGATTTTAGATAGATAGAAAACAAGGGTTTCTATTATGGAGTTCAAGGATTGAGCACACCTTCAGATGAAGGGGTGAGCTTCCTATTTATACCCTATGCATTAAATGCATGGCAGGGTACTTTACATGTGGCGTTCATAGATTGGCTTTGGGAGTCTTACTTATGGAGACATGCTTTTGGCCGCTTTATGAACAGTGTAGTTGACAGAGTTGTTGTACGATTTGTAGCAGAGACTTGTCCGTTCTGACACATCGTACTGGTTGTGCAAGGTAAGACAAAAGAAAACTTGAGGCATAAGCTTTGTGATCGTTGATCGCTGAGTATCTCTTCTTCCAGAGATAAAGAAGTTCAGCTATCGCTGAAGCTTTTCCTCAGGCTTCTTCGCGTAAGTAGATTTGTCTGGTCTTCGCTGATATCCGCATCAGGTCACTAGTAGACTTATCTATTGTTCAGTGGCTTCGTCTTTGATTCAGCTATGAACTATGTTGACGCGAGACTTGTCTTCAGGGATTACGTTAACTGTGTTACATGGGAAACGATTAGCGATAACTGAACAGACTCGGTTTGATCGCTGAAAGTGAAACACATACATATTAAATGTTTACAGAAAGGTCATCAGCGATAACTGAACAGACTCAGTCTGATCGCTGATGATGAAACACTAATACATATAATAACGTAATTTTCACTAAGTATAAAAGAGGGTCATTATCAAATCACTGAGAGAGTTTGGATCAACAAACACATATTTACTTTCGCAATATATGTACATCGGAAACAAGCATTAAGATTTAAAACAAATAATTTTCCCAATCAATGTCCCAACTATTTATCATGTTAATTAGGACCGTTGTCATTGATCAATTTAATCCAAGTAAAAGATCAAACTTTCGTTTACATCAAAAACTAATTGAATTGACTACATGTTTTGTTAAAAACAATTAAATTAACTCCAACTTTTGTTAGAATCAAAATGGATTAAAACTCAATATTCGTTTTAAGAACAATTGGTAAAATACCCAAACCTTGATCCTAAGAGACGATTACCCAATAAAACGATTACTAAATTAAGACCAAGAAACAAATCACATATGTAGAGTCTAGACTCCAACAAACTAGCAAGACAACTACAATAGACACGATCTACTAGCGATTAACATTAACTAAAACAATGAAGAACAATGAACAATTAGATGGACATATACTGAAAATTAAACTTAACCTAATGTGTAGAAAATAAAAAGGATGCAAAGAGGAACCAAGAGCGGTAATTAAAATAGAGTAGAGATAGTAGAGATGCAAGAAAATAGAGAGTTACAAAGTAAGGGATAAGAAAGATGCATAAAAATCAAAACTTGATATAAACTAATAAGGATTAAGAGAGATTCAAAGAAGAAAAATTAAGAACAATCAACTAAGATAATAATATTCAAACAAAACAAGAAATATTAATTAAATTAACTAAGGGGTAGGGAAGAAGATACTAAAAAATGTATGAAAACCGAATGTAAACCATCTCCATTGGCATAAGTTTCAAGTCCGATGATCTTCTTCCCCAAGAAATGTAGAAATCAACTAGAGAGAACCTCCAATAGAAAGTAGCAGTATGTTATCTCTATTCTAAAACAATGAAACGGCCTCCCAAGAAACAAACCCTAAAAGGGTTTAAATAAATAAGCCCAAAAGTTCAAAAAGCCCAAAATTTTTTTTGGCCCTTTCACGCCCGTGAAGGAATCCTTCACTGACTGAAATCACAAATAGAGAATCAATGAATTGATTGTTCGAAAAACATACAATTAAAATTACATAGACCATTCTCGAAAAATCCTACTAACTTGCAAACTGATTAAAAGCAAATGTGAAACAAACAAAACCAATATTGAGAATATTGACAAGTTAGGGTTTATGAACACAACGATGGAAATAACAACTCTATATAGATGGAGCGATTGAGCGACTGAATCGGGGGAAGATGGAGAAGAGATGAGCCTGGTAGAGAAATCAAAATAGATGGAAGCATACCTGGAGAGATAGATAGAGAGAAATATATCATCCAGGAGTTTGAATCACCACTTTGGAATGAGAGATTCTTGGGAGGTTGAAGAGTCGTCTCGGAGAAGGAAGTAGGCGTGCGATGCCTGGGGTGGATCTCTGTTAGCTCCAACTCATTGTAATAGAAGTATGGAAAAATAGGCTAAGTATAGAAACCACAGAAGACTGCCCAAAACACCAAGTACACCATAGAAGTTACAATGCTCAGAAGACTCTCTCGACCTTCTACCGAGAGGATCACAACCTGAAGATAAGACTCAGACCACAGAGCCTCTGTGATTTGTCACAGAGCCTCTATGATGGATAACCTCTTGAGATGGAAGACTTGAAGATTACATGGCAATGGTTCAAGACAAGACCACGTGCAGAACATGTGAGCCTGCTGTATGAAGATTTTGAGGATCATTTATGCGGCTCCACGATGTATTAATTTCCAGGTGGCATTTCTTATATGGAATATTAGCCCTTGTCTAGTACTATTGTTTTCTCCCCTTTCTATATGAAGGGAGCACCTCCTGCATTGTAAAAAAAGATTGAGCACACACTAATCTGAGAGCAAGTATTGTATTTCTTTGAGCATATTAGCACACACTTGTGCATGTTCTTGGTGTAAAAGCAAGTTTATTCAAGCAGATTCTTCGGCTATCATTCCTCACCTGTTTGTGATTCTGTTTGTTACTGGTTGGTGTGTTTACTGTCATTCTATAACTATTTTACTACATTATAAACCGCTTTCGCACTCTAAATCATTTGTTTAGTGTAGTTAATAGTGAATCTTGTTTAGAACACTAAAACTGGGAACAACAATTGGTATCAGAGCAGACTTTGATCTTTAATATCAAAGGATCCTATTCTATACTTGATTCTAGTGTTCTTGGTAGTAGTTTGAGTCTGTTCTTTATCTTGTTCATCATTCAAAAGAATATACTTTGTTTTCTGGGTTTGTTTCAACTAGTTTAATATAGATTCAAAAATAGGCGTGTTCTAATTTCTAGAACAATTTTAAAGCTTGATTGTTGGTTATTAATACTTTTCAAACCATATACTAATTACTTTGAGTTCATCTTCATCCCTATATACATTTCATTTCATACTCTGTTTCTGCAACCATCTTTGTCACACTGAAAATGGCAAATGCAATTAACTTCTTCAATTTAGGTTCTCAATCAAAACCACCTACTCTACTAAGGGATGAATATCCTCAGTGGAAAATCAGTATGGTGCACTTTCTTGAAGGTATGGATCTTGGTTTGGTTGAGTTTCTTCATAACCCTCCATACATTCCAATGACAACATTTCCTCGTGTCCCTGCTACCGCAAATACTCCTAAAATCCCTGAACTTTCCAAAAGGGCCAAAAGGCTACTAATCATGGCCATTCCAAATGAAATCTTTCAATCTTTCGACTCTTGTGAAACATCAAAAGATCTATGGATGGAGCTTGAAAAAGAGCTTGAGGGTGGTACTAAAACCCTAAAGAACAACAGAGCTTTATGCATAAATGAATATTTTGCTTTCAAAGCTCTGTTGGGTGAATCCATTCGGAGCACCTATAACAGATACAATTCCCTAATCAACAAATGCAAAAGATATGGGATCAACATAACCTCTAAAGAAAACAATGTTAGGTTTCTCTAGAGCCTCAATGATGAATGGATTCATTTGACCATGTCTATGCAGACAACTCTGGATCTTGATGTTTGGTCCATATCTGACGTTTTTGGGACATTGATAAGCCAAGAAAACCAAATCTCGAAGTTGATGGCTCTAGTTAGTGGACCTCTGGCATTGGTTGGTAATGCCACAGAGGTCCAAGATAAAGGGAAAAAGGAGAGATCTACAGAGGATGTCAAGAAGATGAAGGTGCTTGTAGCAGAGAGTGATAGTGAGGAAAGTTCTAAGGAGGAGATGGATATGACTTCGATGACAAAAACTCTTGCCCTTATGACCCGAGAATACAACAGGGGTCTTAAGAAGAAGTCTACATACAGAGGAAGAAATGAGAGATATGAAAGAGGAAGAGGATATGGTGAACCAAGAAAGTTTGTGAGAGAAGAGCATGGTGAACAGAGACAGGAAGAGAGAAAAGTAGATGAGAGAATAGGTGGACAATAGATGGACAGTAGAGGTGGAGAGAAGGCTCCACAACAAACTAAAGGTTGATTTAAGTGTGGGAAGCCAGGGCACTACGCGGCAGAGTGCAGATCAAACGCCAACAAGGGAAAACCTATTGGAGATGTTGCTTTCTTTAAAAAGAAGGCAGGGTACTACACCCAAAGGACCTTGATGGCTGGACAAGAAAATCTTGTTACTGACGAGTCCTCTGATGAGGGGGACAACAATGCACTCTTCTGTGGCATGGCAGAAGTCAACACCTCTGACGGTGACAGTGAGGTATCCACTTCTAACTCATCTTCAAATGACTCTGAAAACAAATTCTTTGAACTTCAAAATGATTTTATTTCTTGTAAAAACACTTGCTCAGAGCATGAGAAAAAGTTTGCCTTCTTTGAGCGAGAAGCCAGACTTCTTACTCAAGAAAAGGATAAGACTTATCTTGAGAAGAAATCACTTGTTTCTGAGCATACTTCTGAGAAAAATGTGTTAAAAGAAAAGGTCTCTAAACTTGATCAAGCCCTAAAAGAAAAAATTAAAGAGCTAAGGAATAATGAGAGTGATAGATTAAATGCCATATCTTTAAACAATTTTTTCCAAAGAGAGAGAGAGAGAAGTCCTTCACCAAGACTTGTTCGACAGAGATCTGATTATTATATATATCAGGATGCACAGAAGGTGCATGAAAAGGTAAATACCCAAATTGGCAGAAGGGGTATAGGGTTCGATGATACTGACCCCTATACTAGGAATAAAAGAAACAAATCTTTGGCAAACATCTGCTGCCCTGGGCAATTTTTAAAACCAAGTCTTCCAAATTTGATGTCCAAATTTAAGAGGCGCAAAACCTATGAAGGACCACATATGAGGAAGCCTCTGCAGATGACAAATGTATGGTATGAAAACAATGATTTGTCATCATCAACCTTTGAAAAGAGAAAATCCATTCCAAGGAAATATTTGTCTCCAAAACAGATAGGGCTCTTCAGATTTGGTCATCTAGAGACACAAACTCAAATGGCTTTTGTGTGCATGATGATTCCTGAAAAGGAACTATCCTCTAAGGCACCAGAGTTTATGCCAACCTCTGTGGAAGAAAATCTTTTCAAAAGATTTTTGGAAAATGACTTAAGAAAAACATATGAGAACCACTTTCTAAACCATCCTGATATATCCTCTGAAGTGAAAGAAATCTTTGAACAAGACTTGTTGAAATGTGTAAGTGTTCCTGAAGTGGTCCCTTGCACACAAAAAAATCTAAACATTTCTGAGGACACTAATGATGGATAAGGTAACATGTTTGGAAAATTATGCCTCCATCCATAGAGATTTTCTTGATTCAGATTCTCAGTCAGAGTCATCCACTGCCGATAAAGAAACTAGTTTTGTGGAACAAAAAATAGTTCCCTGTACTCTGGAGGAATATAAGTTACCCTCTGGCATTCCTAACAGAATGATTACTCCCAAAAGGAGAACTAAAGGTGTACCTATTTGCCCTGATTTTCTGGATATGTGTTAGAGCATATATTTTTTGGATACAAGATCATGAAGTCTAAAGACTGAAATTCAATCAAGTCAAGGCTCAAGTCAACTCTCAAGCAGAAAGTCAAAGTCTATTTGTAATAAATTCAAAGTCAAAGTCTTGTATTTTGTGTTTAGTTGTGTGCGCGTTTTGTATTGTGCGAGTTTTTGTGTTGTGAGTATTTTGTCCCTGTGTATAAATAGGGATATAGCTAGTTGTGTGCGTGTAAGTTTTGTAAGTGTGTCATGAGCGTATCAGTGTTAGAGAGAGAAAGTTGAGAGAACATATTTGTAAGAATTCTAATTGTGAAATAAAAATAAAATTAGTTGAATAGGTAATTGTCATCTTTGATTTTCTCCCGTAGTAGCTTCACGTCCAGGTTTGGAACCCTAACTCAGACCAGGAAGGGAACTATCTGGGATAACAATTGGTATCAGAGCAGATCAAAATTTAGAAACATGGATTAAAATTCAAGATTTGGTCGTTTTTCTTTTGAGGAACTCGCAAGTCGGTCTGTGGTGATTTGAATTTCAAATCTAGTGGTGTTTTAGATTAGATTTTGATTTGATTGTATTTGTTTTAACATATAGAACACATCTTGTTTAATTCACTTAGCCAAATTCACTTTGTTTAGGTGTGAATTTTGAATTGTGTTTGGATTTGAGTTCGTGTCTGAAAACGAACTAAGTCTTGATCAAATTGTATCCTGTTTATGTTTTTGATTGAAATTTCTCTATTTTAACCTGTTCGAAAGTTGTTGAAGACAA
Organism: Arctium minus; assembly: GCA_954870635.1. Classification (NCBI taxonomy): domain Eukaryota; kingdom Viridiplantae; phylum Streptophyta; class Magnoliopsida; order Asterales; family Asteraceae; genus Arctium; species Arctium minus. The sequence goes on along the minus strand of OX941088.1, from coordinate 62,237,282 downwards.
ATCCAACACAATATCAGATCATTTGGTGGAGTATTGAATCAAATTCAGTGTGAAATTTCGAGTTTTTGTTCGACAAGTCAAGAACACGCAAGATCTGAGAAACGCGCAGAGGAAGAACACGCACAAGGCAAGAACTCGCAAAACATAAGAATTCGAAAATCATGAAGAACTCGCAAGCTTTGTCGTGCGAGAAGTAGAAACACGCATATCCTGTCGTGCGAGTCTTTACTGTTCATTATCTGTTTTGTGCGCGAAGTTGAGTTTTGCGAGAAGTGAATCGTGTGTGAAGTGATCATCTGCGAGTTTCTATTTAGCGTGAAGTTAAAAGTCTAAAATTTTTCTAAGTGCCAAACTCGCAAAAGGTCTGCGAGAAGTGGTTGCTTTGCGAGTTTTCTTTTAGCACGAAGTGGAAAAGTGAAAAATTTTCTAAGTGCTAAACTCACAAAAGCTTGCGTGAAGTATCAAGAACTCGTACAAGGTTGTTTGTGCGAACCCGAGTTCTCGCATCCTTCATCGTGCACGAAACTCAAACTCGCACAACCCTGTGTACGAGAAGTTGAGTTCAAGTAGCCTTCTTTGTGCGCGAAGTACAAATGCACAAAAAGAGCTTTGCGCGAAGTTTTACTTTCTTTGTTATGCGTGTTCTATACTTAGAATTTTTCTGAGTTTTCTGAAATTTAACAAAGTTTGATTTTTGTAGATCCAGTTTATTTCTGAATTTTGACGATCATTCAAAGCAGTGTAAAGGCAACGATGACTTCAAAAGATTCTCTCGCGATCGGCACAGACGTCAAACCACCTGTTCTATTCAAGGGAGAATACGAATAGTGGAAAGACCGGTTCCTCGTTTTCATTGACAGACGTGCCAACGGGGAAAATATTCTGCTGTCAATTATAGAAGGTCCTATGATACCCCTCACTATGGAAATACCGGATGACGAGTCTTCTGATAGCGAAGATGGAAACATGGACAGATCTCAAAAGACAATGACTGTTCCGAAATACCTATCTCAAAAGAAGTTTTACAAGAAGCCGGGTTCAAACACTCAAAGGTACTCATCAGGATCTAAGATTCATGAACACAGAGAAAGAGTGGAAGGAAGAAGATTTGAGGAGAAGAAGTATGGAGATAGAAAGCCTTAGGAGAAGAAAATGTTTATCAATGATTATGGCAGTGAGAAGAAGTCAGATGAGCTGATTAAATGTTATAACTGCGGGAAAGTAGGTCATTTCGCCAAAGACTGTCAGAAGCCTTCCGTGCGAAACTCAGATTACTACAAGCAGAAGATGCTAATGGCTAAGCAGAAAGAAGCAGGAAAAGCTTTAATGACCGAAGACGAGTTTTGGCTTGATCACTCCGATGAGGAAGAAAGAGGAAGAAACAACACACATGTGTCTGATAGGAAAAGAGGTCAAGTATGATAAGGCTGATGAATAAACATCTGATGAGGTACTAAACTTTTTTGAATCTGATTTTGTAAACAAAATGGAAGCCATCATGATCGAGCTTCAAGACCTTCAAGAGAAATTGAAAAAGGAAAAGTGCAGAGTTGCAAAGAAACTATTTTGCTTGCAAGCTAAGACTTCTCTTGAGCTTGAAAAATTAAACAAGGAAAAGATCTTGATCTCTCAAAAGACCAAAGCTCTAAAACTATAAAACCATTCCAAGAAAAACTCACTTGGCAACATAAGGGAAAATGGCCCAAATTTGACAAGTTTGATGCTTCTGTGGCAGTGAATGCAAGGAAGGAAAGTCACAAAGGGAGAGTACAGCCAAAGAGCTATCCAAGAGGAGAATTTTCTAAAACTCAAACTAGATTAGATAAAGATTTCTGTAAAAAGAAACCCAAGTATAAAAAGGGTTGTTGTAAACAAAGCTCTGTACCATCCTTTGATCAATTTAATGAAAAGTTTAAGAGGTTTGTTTCTAGAGTCTCTTATTGTAAATGCTTTGATATTATGCATGCTCTTAACCAACATTTTTCAAGGCCAACCTGTCTTATTTCTCACCCCAAGCCCAAGCATGTCAAATTCAAGGGTGAGAAAGGACAATCTGGTACCTCTGTGAAGGAGGATAAAACCAAAACCAAGGATGCTAAGGTATCTTTGAAGACTCCTAACAAAAATGGACTTATCTAGAACTGGGTACCTAAATCCTCTTGATCTGTCCACAGAAGAAACACCATGTGCCCATTTGGTACCTAGACTCCAAGTGTTCAAGGCACATGACTGGCGACAGAGGGTTGCTCACCTCATACAAAGAAAAAGTTGGAGGTGGCTCTATGACGTTTGGAGACAACAAGAAGGGGAAGATTAAAGGCTATGGAGTCATTGCTAAAGGGGGCATTGATGTCAACAGAGTGGCTTATGTGGATGGCCTTAAGAACAACCTACTAAGTGTTATCCAACTCTGTGATAATGGACTCGATGTGATGTTTAAAAGACAATATTGTTCTCTGTTGAAAGAAGACACAACCACAGAGCTTCTGCGAGCCAAAAGAAGGGGTGATCTATACCTCATGGACTTCAAGTCAACCAACAAAGAAGAAAAGCTTTGTTTGGTATCAAGTAAGAATGAGGAGGATTGGCTCTAGCATAACAGGTTCTGTCACTTAAACTTTCACACACTTGACAAACTTGTAAAGTTAGAATTGGTGAGTGGTCTACCAAGTATCAATTTTGACAGAGATCATCTATGCTCTGCTTGTGAAATGGGAAAACTCAAAAGAGCTGCCGATAAGAGCAAGTCAGACACCTTGCACTAAACCTCTACAGATGATTCATGTAGACCTCTGTGGTCCTATATCTGTCCAGAGCCTAGGTGGCAAGAAGTACGTTCTTGTGCTCATAGATGAATTCTCTAGATACACATGGGTGGATTTTGTTCGAAAGAAACCTCTGCAGATGAGTTCTTTATGATTGCAGGGTGCATAGGATTTGAAATGACAATGGTACTGATTTTAAGAACTCAACCATTGAGGCCTATCTTACAATAGAGGGCATTTCACAGAACTTCTCAGCTACGAGGACTCCACAACAAAATGGTGTTGTTGAACGCAAAAACAGAACACTAGTGGAAGCCGCAAGAACTATGCTCACTGCCTCAGGACTACCTATTTAATTTTGGGCAGAGGCCATTTCAACTGCATGCTTCACTCAAAATAGATCACTAATAGTGAAGAGGCATGCAAAGACCCCATACCATTTACTTCATCAGAGGAAGCCAAACACCAAGTACTTTCATGTTTTTGGCTGCAGGTGTTTTGTGTTAAACGACAGAGATCAACTTGGGAAGTTTGGCCTAAAAGCCAATGAGGCTAAATTTGTTGGATTCTCATCTACCTCTAAAGCATATAGAGTCCTCGTACTAAATTCGAAACATATACTTGAGAGTATTAATGTTTCTTTTGATGACTCTTTTCATACGACTTCTAAGCAAATCAACTCAGGACTCAAGCTTCAGGATGAAGACTCTGTTAATTCATCAAGAACAAATGAACTTCATCATCTGTTTGAAGAGATGTTCAATGATGATGGACCCTCTGAAGATTATAGCAGAGCCTCTGAACCCGAGGCCTCTGAGGACCAAACAGGTACTTTTTTATCTGGTCCTAGCAATACTTCACCCTCCTCCACTACTTTTGTAGGTGCTAATGTAGAGGTGGAGCATTCAGAGGCTAACACTGAACAAGGCTCCATGCTTAACCAAGATCAAGATCATCTTCCCACTATCTCTAAAGGGTCAACACCAGAGGAGACACATAACTCTGAACAAGGCACCACAGAGATCTCTATATCAACTCAAAGTGCTCAATCGAGCCCTGTGGCAAGTACAAATGATCAACCTATTCCGACAGAGGTTGATCAACATCAAGAACAAGAACATGCTTCTGAAATAAAACTAGAAGGTTCAAATGATCACCTACCACACATGACCAAGTGGACTAAGAGTCAACCACAAAGTAAATCATTGATGACCCTTCTGATAGAGTGAAGACTCGCTCTACTATTGCAAATTTTTGTTTCTATACAAATTTTGTAAGTATCATTGTTAATGCATATATTTATTGGATACAAGATCATAGAAGACAGAAGACTGAAGTCAAGATAAGTCAAAGCTCAAGTCAAACTCTCATGCTAAAGTCAAAGTCAATTGTAATAAATGTCAAAGTCAAAGTGTTTAGTGTTTTTGTGTAGTGTAAGTGTTCCTAGTATAAATAGTGTTTTGTTTTTCAAATTGGGATACGACTAATTGTAATTGGTGTGCGCAGACAGGTTCTAGAGAGAGAAACATTCACATAATCTTGTATACGAATTCTTGATTTGAATTGGAAAACAGGTTTATTGTTTGTTTGAGTCTCATATTGTCATTGCTAATAAAACTGTGATTAGAACTTGAAATCTTGGGAATAATAATTGGTATCAGAGCAGAGTTCAAACCGAAATCATTCATGAAAATGGAAGTTTGCACCGTCGTCTGAGATTTGATCGAGTCTTGGTCTTTCGAGTGTAATTGTGATTGTATTTGTTTAAATTGAGTTAGTATCATGTATTAGTCAAATCTTGTATTGGTTTGTAGTAGATTTTCATTGTAATTCTTTGTTAATTTTGAGATTTTTTTAGTTTCGAAGTTCACGAGTTCATATACACTGTATCAGATCAATTTGTATGATTGATTGAATTTTGTTAAAATTCATTGGTTGTATTCGATTCTAGATGTATTAGTGATCGAATTGATGAAGTTTCAAACTGTAATTTGAAGATTGTATGGATTTTTGAGAAGATCAGAGTGTGTTTAAGTCGAGATCTGAACAACTCGCATCGAACCTCAAGAACTCACATCAAGAACTCTCAGATCAAAAGATTTCACATATTTTGTATCTGAAAATTTCACAAGTATAGAATTCGCATGATAGTGATATGCGAAATATGCTGAATTCGCATGTGTGTGTTAAAATAAATCCTCAGAATTCGTACAAGCTTATATGCGAAAAGTCAGAATTCGCATAGATCCTTTATACGAAAAGCTTTTTGAAAATTTTCTAAGTTCAGATTTCGTATATGCCTGTGTGCGAGAAGTGAAGAACTCGCATACTGTGATATACAAATTCATAGAATTCGCATAAGGATAATATACGAATTCCTCAGAATTCGCATAGGAAGTGTTAAAATTTTCTAAGTACATAATTTGTATGATTCTGTTATGCGAAAAGTTAGTTTTTCAAAAATTTTCTAAGTCTAGTTTTTGCATAGTTTGTGTGCGAATTTCTAGAACTCGCATAAAACTACGTGCGAATTCTGTAGTGTGCGAATTCTATATTGTATTTGTCTGCGAATTCTGAAGTTAGTGTGTGTGCGAATTGTGGCTTGCGAATTCTATTTGTGCGAATTGTTTGGTTATTTGTGGTGTGCGAATTCCATACTTAGGAGATTTTTGGAAATTTTATTTTCTGAAAATTCTTTCTAAGATTTTCTATATTCTGATTTCAATTGAACTAACGATCTTTTTAAGTTCTTATTGTACAGTTTTATTGATAGGATGACTTCAAGAGAACCATTAGCTATTGGAACTGATGTGAAGCCACCAATGCTTTTCAAAGGCGAGTACGAACAGTGGAAGGATCGTTTCCTGGACTTTATTGATCACAACGATTTGGGTGACTATATCCGGTTATCTCTGAAGGAAGGTGTTATGAAACCTGCCACCAAGATTTTGTTTACTGAAGGAGAAAATGGTGAGGAAGAAGTCAACAAGCAATACTCATTGCCACTTGAGGAATATTCTGATGAGCAAAGAAAAAGAGTTAAAGCTGACAGACTGGCTAGATCATTCATCTTAAAAGGGATTCCGAACGAGATCTACGTCAAGATTGACAGTTATAATGCCACGGGTAAATAGATGTGGGATCAGCTCGAAAAGATGATGCTAGGATCCAAGGGAAAGGAGGGTGAGTCTCTTGAGGCTACGTATGATAGATTCGTGACTTTGCTGAATGAAATTAGTAAGAACAAAGTCAGGAAATCACAGATTGAGCTCAGTGTTAAATTCCTGAGCATACTACAACCAGAGTGGAAAATATTCACAAGGCAGATGAAACAAATGAAGGATTTGAATGAGATACCACTCCACGAGGTGTATGAGACTTTAAGATAGAATGAAGAAGAGGTAGAGGAGATTAAAGATGAAAAGAAGAAGGTTGAGAAAGTGGTTATTGATCCTGTTGCCCTGGTGGTAAAGAAGAAAGAAAGGAAATCTGTGAGCCTAAAGAAGAAGAAGAAGATTATAGTTTCTGAATCTGAGGAAGCTGATAGTGAAGAGGATTCTGACTCAGATGACTGCGAGAATCTGAAACAGGCTATGCTGTTGTTGACAGGAGCTTTTCAAAATAAATTCTACAAGAAGCTTGGTTCGAACAGTCAGAGATACTCTTCAGGTTCAAGAAACTACGAGCATAAAGAAAGGATTGAAGGAAAGAGGTTTGATGAGAAGAAACCAGAAGAGAAGAAGTATAGAACTGAAGAGAAGAAGAAAGAGCCAGAGCCAGTTAAATGCTACAACTGCGGAAAACTCGGATACTTTGCAAAGGATTGCCGGAAGCCTAAGGTCTGCAATTCCGAGTATTACAAGAACAAGATGCTTTTGACCAAGCAAAAAGAGGCTGGCAAAGCACTTATGGCTGAGGATGAATACTGGATTGATCATTCTGATGAAGAGGATACAGAAGAAAAGGCTCATATATGTTTTATGGGTAAGGGTGAGAATGAAGCTGAACCAGATTCTGACTGTGAAGACAACGAAGAGGTATGTGATATGTCTGAATCAGATTTTCTTAATCAAATGCAAGCCATGATGGTTCAACTCCAGGAATTAGAGTCTAAGCTTAAACGTGAGAAAGATATCATTAAAGAGAAAACAGTCAATACTGAAACTTAGCAAGGATATTGCTGAGAAGAACGTACTGATTGAGGCTTTGCACAAAAACATTGATACCAGCACGAAAGAAAAGACTATAATTCATAATGAACTATCTGAAACTACTTCAAAATATAAACTGTGTGATTTTGAGGCTAAAGAAATTGGGAAAAAGTATTCATCATTAAAGAAAGAAAACAAATTGTTATCTGAAAAGATGAATGTTTTGGAAGAAAAACTTTAAACTTTGGGTCAAACTGAGCAAACCATTCACCTAAACAAACCTAAAGAAAGTAGTGAATGTTGGGGTCTTGGTTACGAGAACCCACACTATCTCAAAAAGAGTATTTCTAAAGTGCCTGCCTTATATGATTTTGGATTTTTAAAACTGGCACCACAATACCCTGAACTTAAAGTTAAATGGACTAAACATTCAGAAGAGGATGAAGCTAAGGAAATGAAGAAAAGAAAGAACAAAACTAAAATGCAACTTCCATTTAGATATGAGAAGTTGAATTATAGTTACAGTTCTGATAAGTCAAAATTTCTTTCAAATGACTATTTCCAAAGTTATTCTACAGAGGAGTTGGATGTTAAACCTGTTGAAGGTAAAATTTATGTACCTCCTCTCGTGTTAGAAAGCAAAATTTCTGAACTCGAGAACACTCTGGAAAAAGAAAGGATTTTGACTAATCTAGAACAAATTGTGTTTTCAACTGTGTTTATCAATTCTGATTTTTCAAAGACTTCCAAAGCTTCAAAATCTGATGATGTTAAAAGTCTGGTTGATTTCTAAATTCTGATGGTGATTTAGATGATTGTGTTGCTCAATTTGATTTCAATGCAAAACTTCCTGATCATTTACAGTTTATTATCAATTCTTTTGGATTACCAAATGTGTTCGAGAAAGGTGAAACATCAACGAAAGTTGAGAAACCAATTTCTGTGAATACCAAGAATGACAAAGGTAAAAAGAAAACAACTCGGCATTCACAGAAACGGACAACCACTGGTAAGCCAAAGAACAAGCAATCCTTCAAATCTCACAGTTCTAACTTTAATAGTTCAAATGTTTCAGATGTGAGAAAGAAAAAGAATTGAGTAAGATCAGAATGGCGACCAAAGAAGAAGATTGATGAGACAGCAAAATCATCTTCTGATATTTCTTGTAATAGAAAAACTGATAGTAAACATGATGTAATTGAGAATGTTGCTTTTAATAAACAAAAACTTGTAACTTCTTACAAGAAATATTCAATAAAGCAATTATTCCAATTATCTCCGTCTGCTAGAAAGTCTTCTACTTATCATAGAAATGATTTTGCTTCTCGGCAATATTCTGATGTTTGGTTTGAATCATATCATGTTTATTCATATCATTCTCATGCTTAAAGTGATTTTCAAAAGAAAAGAGGACCTAATTTCAAATGGGTGCCAAGATCTTGTGTTAACGTGCTAGGATCCATTTATCAATGCGTTCCTAAACCCCTTTCTGATAATTACTGGTATGGTTCTTATTCTATTACTCCTAATAGAACCACAACTAACAAACAAGGACCAAAATACCAGTGGGTTCCAAAGCCAAAAGATTCATCTGTGTTGCAGGCATCTCAAGTCAAGGTGGAGTAAAAGAACCTAGGCTTCTGAATACAACGATTCAGAACCCAGACTTCAATGTCAAAGAGTTTGACTTCTAAACACAACAGTTTAGGACTCGTACTTCAACGATCGAAAGAGATGATACTCTTGTGCATGAATGAAACTGTACTCCGATACATAAATGAGATGATAAACCTTCTAGGGGGAGTACATATTTTTCATGTTGATTAAATATTGTGAATGCAATATTTCAGGGGGAGTATATAACTTCTGATTACATCTGATCAGAACTCGTTCTTAACATGTTTTATTGCTTTATGTCTTTACTTTTCAATAAAGTTTTGTGAACAAAGCTTTGTACTTTGACAAATTTTTGATTGTTGCAGATTTGAGAGGAAGCTTAAACGATCATATCTAATATGACTTGGAGATGACTTCGTGAGATTTAAAATAAGCGTAAGGAAATATTCTACTCCTAATCTCATATATGGTTGAAAGAAGGAAGACTTTCAATCATAGAAAACATGTTCTTAAATGTTCAAACCACTTCTTATTCTTAAAACGATTTCATGAATTTAGAAGTGTGATTTTCAATGTTTTCATTTACATGTGCTTAAACGTTCATAAACCGTGTGTTTCCAAAGATAAATACTTGTGTATTATCTTTTCTATATACTGTCAAGTATTCACACACACCGGTTTAATATTCTGTTGGAAATGTTCTTATCATGTCTCATATAGAAACCAATTTTCGATGGTAAGACACCCCGATTGAAATTCAAAGTTTGAATGTGATTTCATTTGAAACGTTTCTTTCAAGACTTGTCTATATTTTGATTCCTATAGACTATTTCCTATTTTCCATAACCCAAGCTTTTCATGATAAATCATTCATATTTGATCTTTTCATACAATGTCAGATTTTCAAACAAGTTTCTTGTATTCATTTCATTCATTCAATATACTTGTTTTGAAAGATCTTCCATGATAAACATGCTCAAATCTTCATGATTACATTCAAGAGCATACATTTATCTGACATGTATTTCATTATGTGATTTAACTGCAAAGTTAAACCGTTTCAGCAACATAATGCTTATAGGAATACATGGGTTCATTGTGTGAGAACTTAATAGAACTTCTATGGATTCACGTTAACCAGTGTTTCCTACCCAAGAAGTTAATCCTTGAGTGATCGAGGGGCGAGGAGTCAATATATGAGTGTGGGTGTGATGAGGTAAAATAAAAAAGAGAGTTTGGTTAGAAGCGAGCTCAATGTTAAAAAGAAAGAGGGTGAGAGATCAGAGTAAAAGAATATCAAACTCTGCACCAACTTTTTCTGAGTCGGGCAGCCACATTACTGATTGTTTCACAATTCTTCGTTAACATCATTGAAAAAGGCAACTAGCCCTTGCCAACTCTTGATTTAAAACCTCACCAGCTACTCATCTTTTTCTTAAAAAGAAGATGTTTCATATTTTCTTGGAGATGCAATACATAATCTATCTGGTTTTCATTTGGAAAATCTGGATATTGAAACAGAAGGAAGCCTGCCCCACCTTCGCACTTCGATCATGCATAATTGAGTCCGTGTATAACTGTTGTTGTCTCAATGGTTTACACATTTTGAGCCTATTATTAAAATCAATCATCATGTGCTTAATTCTTTCAAACAAAAGCACGAACACACAGGAAATTTGATTTTCTGTCTAAACGTTCATAGAATAAACTTGTATTATTCGATGATTGAATGGAAGACCTGGGGGAGTGAACATAAAAAAGCTCCTTCCCAATGTGTATTCGTTACACACAGTGACTTCGTGTTACTAACAGGCATTCAAACTGATTCATTTGTCGATTCAAGTGTTACACTCATAATTTGTCTGAATTTGAAAAGATTCAGATGAATATCTTATGAATTGACGGATAATCAGAGGCTCTACGATGAAAGATCAATGGTCTGAGACGAGATTTAAGGACATTTCTTGAGGAAGTTTTGATGATTTCTGTGCTACAATCATCAAAAAGGGGGAGATGATCAAGAAATATGGGAATTGATAAAAGAATGTTGGAGCTTAAAGGAGAAATTTGTGTCAAGAAAGTCAATTTGAAGAAAAGATTCTGTAAAAGAATGCAATTTGTGAAAAGACTGTACAAGTTTGGAAGAGCAAGTTCAAAGAATTCTGAAAACAAGCAGAATTTACTGAAATTTTCTTTGAAGATAATTTGTTGAAGCAAAACGAGCTGAATCTGAAGATAATTTCTTTCTGAAGTCTAAAAGAGGTTTCTATAACCTTTGGGGGAGATTGTTAAAGCTTATTGCAAATGTTGTTGAAAGACTTTGGGGAGAATACAGAATTGTTTTTGAAAATAAGAGGAGGTTGTGCTTCAATGCTTATTTGCTAAAGATAAATCAAAGGGGGAGTTTGTTTTGTAATCTATGTTAAAAAGGGGGAGATTAAATGTCAAATTTTTTTGAAGATGACCTTGAATCCAAAGGGGGAGATTGTTAATGCATATATTTGTTGGATACAAGATCATAGATGACAGAACACTGAAGTCAAGATAAGTCAAAGCTCAAGTCAAACTCTCATGCTAAAGTCAAAGTCAACTGTAATAAATGTCAAAGTTAAAGTGTTTAGTGTTTTTGTGTAGTGTAAGTGTTCCTAGTATAAATAGTGTTTTGTTTTTCAAATAGGAATACGACTAATTGTAATTGGTGTGTGCAGACAGGTTCTAGAGAGAGAAACATTCACAGAATCTTATATACAAATTCTTGATTTGAATTGGAAAACAGGTTAATTGTTTGTTTGATTCTCATATTGTCATTGCTATTAAAACTGTGATTAGAACTTGAAATCTTGGGAATAATAATCATCGAGCCCAAGAAAATCTGAAGCTCTTGAAGACCCTAACTGGGTAGAAACTATGCAAGAGGAGCTTCTGCAGTTTGAAAGAAATGAAGTATAGACCCTAGTGCCTCTGCCGAAAGGCAAAACTGTAATAGGGACCAAATGGGTCGTCAGGAACAAGAAGGATGAAGATGGTGTGGTAATCAAGAACAAGGAAAAACTAGTGGCAAAAGGATATTGTCAAGAAGAGGGCATTGACTATGAAGAAACTTTTGCCCCTATGGCAAAGCTCAAAGCAATAAGGATATTCCTTGCCTTTGCAGCCCACAGAGGTTTTAAGGTATACCAAATGGATGTAAAGTCAACCTTCTTAAATGGACAAATTCAAGAAGAAGTATACGTCTAGAAACCACCAGGATTTGAAAGCTCTAAGTCCCCAAATCATGTGTACTTCTGAGACAAGGCTCGGTATGGACTGAAGCAAGCCACTAGAGCCTGGTATGATAGACTTTCAAACTTCCTTCTTGACAATGGTTTCGAAAGAGGTACAACTGCTACTACACTATTTTATAAGAATAGAAAAGGTGAGATTCTACTTATACAGATTTATGTTGATAACAGTATTTTTGGGTCCACTAATGATTCTTATTGGAAAAAGTTTGAGACATTGATGAAGAGTGAGTTTGAGATGAGCAAGATGGGAGAACTCACATTCTTCCTAGGATTGTGTTGGGAACTGAAGAATTCATCAAGTATGGTTAATGCTGCTGGTTCAATGTTACTACTGCTAGTACTATTAATACTGCTAGTCAAAGTTAGTGCTGCTTGAACAAAGTTAGTACTGCTTAGCTAGTTAATACTGCTAGTAGTTAGTACTGCTTAGTAGTTAATGCTGCTGAAGATTAATACTGCTTACATGATGAAGATTCGTATGAAAGGATATACATGGAAGCTTAGAGATATACATGGAAGATATACTGAAGATATTTTATTGTATTTATCTTTTGTATTCAGTATATATATTGTATAGTTTAGAATAGTTTAAAAGACGGAACTTAATTCATTCTTAAGTAACCTCAAGGCATAGATCCTAATTCTAGAGAAGTAGAATTCGTATTGGTGAGCCTGTTCATCAATATTGAGGTTGAGTGTGTAATCTTGTAATTTCAAAGCATTCAATACAAGCTTACAGTTTGTTCTTCATATTTTCTGTATTGATTTATTGTTTCATTGAATATCAAAGTGTTATTCCGCAAACTTCTTTGATATTGTTTCTGAGAATTAATTCTTGTTGAGAATTCGATCCTGACAAGTGGTATCAGAGCAAAACTCTCTCAGAAACAGTTATTCATCATGGAAAGTCTTACAGAATCAAGCAGTACTTTGGTCTCAAAAGTTCCAATGCTCAGATCCAATGAATTTGACATGTGGAAGATCAGAATCAAGCAATATATTCTCCTCACAGATTACTCTATGTGGGACATCATTGAGAATGGCCCATCTGATGAAGGAAAGATTGGTGAAGATGGCAAAAGAACCCCTCCAAAGACAGATGCAGGCAGGAAGACAAGGCAGACAGAGATGAAAGCCTTGAGCACACTGCTCTTGGCCATTCCAAATGAGTATCAACACCAATTCTGCAATTGCACTGATGCACAGATGCTCTGGAATTCTCTAGAGAAGAGATTCTCAGGTACCAAAAGTACCAAGAGAAATCAAAAGGCAATCTTAAAGCAACAGTATGAAAACTTCATCTCAACTAAGAATGAGTCCATGACTCAAACTTTTGACAGGTTTAATAAACTAATTGGTGAACTAGCTACTATGGGAGTACAGATTGATCAAGATGATGTGAACAGAAAGTTCTTAAGGTCTCTTGGAGATGAATGGACCATGTACACTGTGTCATTCAGACAGAATGATCAGTTGGAAGAAAAAGAACTTGATGATCTGTACAATGATCTTAGAGTATTTGAAGCTGAGGTGGAGGCAAAGAAGAAGCCTTCTGGATATATTCATAATGCTGCACTCCTATCAGCATCAATTGATTCTACTGCTAACCCTGAATCAGTTAATGCTGCTAATGGAACAAATCAAGATAAAGGCACTGATTCTGTGTTTGAAGCTTTTCTTTCTAATCATGGAAATTCCTCTTTGATTAATGATGACTTAGAACAACTCCATCCCGATGATCTGGAAGAGATGGATATTAAATGGCAGATGGCCATGCTCTCCATGAGAGTTAAGAAGTTTATAAAGAGGACTGGGAGAAACAACTTCTCCCAAAGAAGAGAAGATGGAGCAGGGTTTGATAAATCAAAGGTAGAATGCTACAAATGCCATCTGAAGGGACATTTTGCTAGAGAATGCTGAAGTGGAATGTCTCACAACAACAACCATCAACAAGCTCAATCTAGAAGCTTCAATAACAACAGAAACTCTGCTCAAGCCCTTGTTTCTCAACAAGGAATGGGGTTTGATTGGAGTGATCAAGCAGAAGAAACTATTCAGAATCAAGCTCTTATGGCTAAAGTATCTGATCTCCCATCTGAGGTAAGCTCTAATCTCTGTTCTAAAACTTGCATAGACACTGTTAAAAGGTACAGGGATCACAATCAGAAGATGAGTGATGACCTTAAGAGATTAGAAAAAGATATAAAAGACTATGTAAGGATTGTAGAGAGATTTGAAGATCAGATCAAAGGTTTTCAAGCCAATGAACTCCAACACTCATATGACACCAATTACTGGCAGTGGGAGAAAAAGGATTTAGAACTTAAACTGACCAAATCTAAAGAGGAGAGTGAAAAACTGAAAGAGGAGCTAACCAAGGTTAAGCTTGATGTAGAAAAGTTTTCCAATGCTTCTAAAGCAATGGACTCTTTACTACAAAATCAGATTCATGATAAGCTGAGAAGAGGAATTGGGTACAATGCCACACCTCCACCATATAACAACAATTACATTCCTCCTACTTTAGACCTGTTAGACACCAAAGATAGGAAGGACTTGCCTGAGGGAGCCACTGAAATAGATCCCTTAGATGAGGTAGTTGTTGAGGATAAGACTGAGAAAGAGGTTGGCAAGAGTAAGGAGAACAAGGTGAGTGGTGAGATTCCTATAGAGAATAACATTATCACCAATGATGATTGTGAAAGGGCTTGGATCAAATCCAAGGACATAGAGAAGACAGAGGGAAAGTCTGGTAAGGTCCATTACAAACAGACCACAGTTGTGAATCCAGGTCCTTGCAAACAGTGTGCATGTAAAAAGAATGAGCCCCAAAAACAGGACAAAAAGAGGGGAAATCAAAGAAACTGGAATAATCAGTGGGCACAAAAACAAGGGGTTGATCTGAGTAAAATCAATAGACCAAAACCTTGTTTTATCTGTGGCAAGTTGAATCATCTTGCAAAATTCTGTTATTTCAATCCTATGAAACAAAGGATGAATTTCCAAAGATCCATGCAAAAACCCTTTAGTTATAAGAAAATTGAAAAGAACCATGTGGCTAAGAAAACAGTTAAAACTAAAAGCCACATGAAGAAAAAGTCTGTTAAAGAAAGTGTCAATATGTGGATTCCTAAAAGCACTAAAACTGTTAGTACTGCTACCACAAATAGTGTTGCTGACAGTGACAGTGCTGCTAGAAGTAATACTACTGCTAACAATGTTAATGCTGCTAACAAGGTTAGTACTGCTAAACCTGTTAGTACTGCTAACTCTGTTAGTACTTCTAAGGTTAGTACTGCTTCTAGTGTTGGTTCTGCTAAGCCAATCATATTGACAAAGTACTCTAATAAAGAGTGCTCTGAGTTTAAAAACCTCATTAAAAAGGAATGTAAATACTTTGATGAGAAAGGGAGACCCAAGACCACTTTTGCTTGGGTCCCCAATCATACTAATTGATTTATTTAATGTGCAGGGCAACCAACAGCTCAAGGGAAAGAGCATTTGGCATGTTGATAGTGGTTGCTCTAGGCACATGACTGGCAACATGTCATGCCTTCAGGATTTCAAGCATATTAATGGAGGACATGTTGCATTTGGAGACAATCTTACTGGTGGTAAGATAAGTGGAAAAGGTAATGTCACCAAAGGTAAGATGACATTTGAGGATGTCTACTATGTTGATCAATTAAAGTACAACCTGTTAAGTGTATCACAGGTTTGTGACAAACAACATAGTATATTATTTACTAATACTGAGTGTATGATTCTTGCTCCAGGGTTCAAGGTAGTTAATGAAAGCATGATACTACTTAGAACTCCAAGAAAGGACAATGTTTACTGTCTTGATTTGGACAATGTTGATAGTGATTCATCTCTAAATTGTCTTGTTTCAAAAGCTTCTGTAGATGAATCCTCCCTTTGGCACAGAAAGATGTGTCACATGAATTTCAAGACTATGAACAATCTGGTTAAAAATAACCTTGTAAGAGGTTTACCTTCAAAAGTCTTTTCATGTGATGATCATTGTGTTGCTTGTCTTAAAGGCAAACAACACAAAACTTCTCATAAGACCAAAGAGTTAAATTCTGTTTCTTCTTGTCTCCAGTTACTGCATATGGATCTGTTTGGTCCTACAAATGTTATCAGTATAGGCAAGAAATCTTACTGCTTGGTTATTGTTGGTATTAGCAAGTTTAAAAGGAGTAAAGTAGTTAATACTGCTAGTGGTTAATACTGCTAGTAGTTAATACTGCTTTCCGTTAATACTGCTAGTGGTTAATACTGCTTTCAGTTAATACTGCTAGTAGTTAATACTGCTTTCAGTTAATACTGCTAGTAGTTAATACTGCTTTCAGTTAATACTGCTAGTGGTTAATACTGCTAGTGGTTAATACTGCTTTCAGTTAATACTGCTAGTGGTTAATACTGCTTTCAGTTAATACTGCTAGTGGTTAATACTGCTTTCAGTTAATACTGCTAGTAGTTAATACTGCTTTCAGTTAATACTGCTAGTGGTTAATACTGCTCGTAGTTATTACTGCTAGTTAGTTAATACTGCTCGTAGTTAATACTGCTAGTTAGTTAATACTGCTCTAGGTTAATACTGCTTATGTTCCAAATACTATAAATACTCTTTGCCCGCCTAAAAGTTCATAACGACTCTTTGCATACTAATCTCTTGAACTCAAAACCTTTTCTCTCTCAAGTTCGAAGTTTTCAGGCAAGCTTTTCACTAAGACCAATGGCATCCATGACTTTCATCGACGAGCACAATGAGATTGCGATGCTACAAAAGCCAAAGCAAGCTGCAGGATTTCCTCAGATTGTGGATTTCCTCAAGTCAAGCCACATTGCTCATGCTCTTAGTGTATCCCCTACAATCTATATCGAGCATCAAAGGCAGTTCTGGGCCAATGCAACCATTGTTGTTGAGAATGGTGTGCAGATGATCAAGACAAGAATCTGTGATCAATCACTCACGGTTACTGAAGAGGTTATTCGCATCTGTCTACGTCTAGACGATGCCTCTGGTATAACCTCTATCCCAAATGATGAACTCTTTTCAAACCTTACAAGAATGGGGTATGGAGGCCCATTGGGAGTTTTCAAATTTTCTAAAGCAAAATTCTCACCCCAATGGCGTTTCTTTGTCCATACTCTTATGCACTGTATCTCCAAAAAGACTACTGGATGGAGTGAGTTCAGCAGCACTATTGCTTATGCTTTGGTGTGCTTGTCCACTGCCAGAAAGTATAATTTTTCTAAAATGATTTTCAGTGATCTTGTCTCAAACATGGGCAACAAAAAGAGCTTCTTTATGTACCCCAGGTTTGTCCAAGAAGTCATTACTCATGAATTGACGGATATACCTCAACTTTTTGGGGTATATGTACCTAAACCCCCCAAAGGCAAGGTTTTCTCAAATATGAGAAGATCTGCTGGGGACTCTGAAGGAGTTGACACCCCATTGTTCTCTACAATGATGGTGGTGTCCCAAACCACTGAAGGTATGGCAGCAGGGTCAAGGCCCCCATTAGACCAATCCACTGCTAGCCAAGCCCAACCTTCCCTCTCAAAATCTATTCCCCAGTCCCTTCTTGAAAAACCAACATCTCCCATCACCCAAACTTACAAGAGAAAACAGGTCAAGAAGGCTCCTTCCCTTCATGTACCATTACCCACTAAGCCTATAAGCCCTCTAAGGGAGAATTCTCCCCTAGAGAATATCCAAAGGGAAACCACAAGGGTGTCTCCCAACCCAAAGGAGGTGCTCTCTGAGGAGGAGGTAGAGCATATGGGTGATGAGGCTGCCACTACTCCTGCTAGTACAGAGGAGGAAAGTGGTAACATTAATAAGACCTCCCCCATGGCAACTTTGAATGAGCAATCATTTGAAGGTCCCTGGTGCCAAGAAACCACAGGGGTGGATAGTGCCTCTGCAAGGCAGAAGACTTCCACAAATAAAAGATCCAATGATCCTTCAAAGGAGGGTAACACTTCTGGAGAGGGTGAGGACAGATATACGTACGATGAATTGATGGAAACAATGGGGAACATCAATCAAGATGTTCTCAAACAAGGCAAAGAAATTGAAGAAATGAAGCTAGTAATTCTGTCTCAACAAGAACAGATTGCTAAGCTGAAAAGGATGGTGGTTAGTCTGGTACAAAGGAAGAAGAGAAAGCAATTCCAATTAAGGAGAAGGACCACTGAGGATGATGCTCCCAAAAAGGGGGAGATCAACATGGAAGAAGCCACAAGAAAGGGGGAGCTTGATGGAGAGAAAGTTGATGTTGAGGGGGAGAAGCAAGCAGAAACAGTTACTACTGCTGACATTAATAAAGCAGCAGAAACTGTGAAAGAAGTGTTAACAGATCTTGAGATTGCAGAAACCTTACTAAAAGCCAAGAATGATACTCCCAAGGTCACTTCAAAGATCAAAGGTGTAATCATAAAAGAACAAGGTAAAGTGATCAAGAAAGATAACAGTAAGAAGGATATGAGCAAAGACAAAGGAAAAGCAAAGATGGTAGAATCTGATCAACCAATCAAAAAGCAAAGGTTGGTTGAATCAGATGAAGCCCTAGCTAAAAAGATGCAGGAGGATATTGAAAAAGAAGAAAGAGTTCAGATGGAAAAGGACAGGGAAATAGCAAAAGCTCTAGCTGCTGAACTGAATGAAGCTTATCAACAGAGTATGGCAACTGAAATTGCACAGAAGAAAGCTGCAAGTATGAAGAAAGCTGTGGTTAAAACAGTTGCAAAGAAGAGAAGACCCTCAAAGACATTCCTAGGTACCCAAGAGAGAAACAAGATGATTATATTTCTCAAAGGTGCTGTAGGAGTCAAAAAGGAGATGTTCTCCAAAATGTCTTTTGAGAAGATCAAAGAGCTCTATGATTCAGAGATGTTAAAGCTTCAGGGAAGTGAAACTGCTAGGGTGGAGATGGAGAAGAGAATGAAAGAAAGTAATGACTTTGACTGTCAAAAGCCATTTCCAGATGAGCAAGAAACACCTCCTAAGAAAGAGTCCACCTTGGGAGAAAGTCTAAGGACTTTAAAGAGAACAAAAATGATGGCAAGGAGAAAGCCAATTAAAAAGCCTAGAGTATCTGAAGAAGAAGCTGATAAGGTTGCTGAAGAAGAAGGGGCACCTGAGTTATCTAAACAGACAGAGCCATCTAACACTGATGATGTTAATTTGTATATGGTAGTGATGGACAAAGTGCCTGAACCAATTTCAGCAGAGCCTGTAGGAGTTAAGCCTCCTGAGGTGATTCTCTGGGATACATTGACAGTGGATGAAAAGGAATACATAAGGCTGAAAAGAAAGGATGAAAAGTATGAAGTGTTTAACACATGGGCTAAAATTGTCAGAACATGCTCTAGATCAGATATTGAAGAGATGTTTGAGATAGGAATGAAGTTGTATGCAGATCTTCTAAAGGCTCCAGGGATTTCAATTACAAAACTGGTAATGGAGTATCTGTGTATGATGTTCAAACCTGAAGAAGTAAAGCACTTGATCAAGGATGTCTTCAAATCAGTAAACAGTTGGACTCTATATGAAATTAGTGGAGTATATACAGTGACTTTGGATTTAAATCACACTGAATACTTCCTAGTGGATAGAGTGTATAATCATAGCAGATTGAAGCTACATGCCATGCTGAAGAAAAAGTTAAGGTGTGTTCCAGATTCAGAAATGGCTAAATACTTGATTCAAAGAACCATCAATCAGAGTTTGGGATTGGATGCAAACACGGGAATTTAGACCATAATAGAGTTTTGGGAGCATCTTGAAGAAAATTTGAAGAACTTGACTTCTCTTCCTAAAAGTCAAGTTAGGGGGAGATTGTTGGGAACTGAAGAATTCATCAAGTATGGTTAATGCTGCTGGTTCAATGTTACTACTGCTAGTACTATTAATACTGCTAGTCAAAGTTAGTGCTGCTTGAACAAAGTTAGTACTGCTTAGCTAGTTAATACTGCTAGTAGTTAGTACTGCTTAGTAGTTAATGCTGCTGAATGCTGCTGAAGATTAATACTGCTTACATGATGAAGATTCGTATGAAAGGATATACATGGAAGCTTAGAGATATACATGGAAGATATACTGAAGATATTTTATTGTATTTATCTTTTGTATTCAGTATATATATTGTATAGTTTAGAATAGTTTAAAAGACGGAACTTAATTCATTTTTAAGTAACCTCAAGGCATAGATCCTAATTCTAGAGAAGTAGAATTCGTATTGGTGAGCCTGTTCATCAATATTGAGGTTGAGTGTGTAATCTTGTAATTTCAAAGCATTCAATACAAGCTTACAGTTTGTTCTTCATATTTTCTGTATTGATTTATTGTTTCATTGAATATCAAAGTGTTATTCCGCAAACTTCTTTGATATTGTTTCTGAGAATTAATTCTTGTTGAGAATTCGATCCTGACAGATTGCAAGTCAAACAAACCATAGAGGGCATTTTCTTAAATCAATCAAAATATGTCTCTGACATACTTGAAAAATACAAGCTCTCTAACTCTTCACCAATGAAGACCCCTGTGGCCACTTAATCTAAGGTCTATGCAGATCCAGAGGGCAAATATGTGGAGTGTAAGCTCTATAGAGGGATGATTGGCTCTCTTTTGTACCTAACTGCAAATAGACCTGATATAATGTTTGCAACATGCCTCTGTGCAAGATATCAAGCTAACCCCAAAGACTCTCATCTTTATGCTATTAATAGGATCTTTACATACCTAAAGGGTACCAAGAATCTTGGCCTTTGGTATCCAAAGAACTCTGGCTTTGATCTTGTGGCTTATACAGATTCAGACTATGGAGGATGCAAACTCGACAGAAAGAGTACCTCTGGGAGTTGTCAATTTCTTGGAGGTAAGTTAGTAAGTTGGACTTCTAAGAAGCAAAATTGTGTGTCATCATCCACTGCAGAAGCAGAATATGTGGCTGCTGCTAGTTGTTGTTCACAAGTTCTGTGGATGAGAACCTAACTAAGAGACTATGGATTTGACATTGACAAAATACCCATCCTCTGTGATTCCAAGAGTGCCATTGCAATCTCTGCCAATACTGTTTAGCACTCTAAAACCAAACACATTGATATCAGGTAGATGTACTTTGTATCCACAGATTACCAGCTTGCTGACCTCTTCACAAAGGCATTAGATTAGAATAGATTCACTTTTCTTGTTGGCAAACTTGGTATGTTTAACTTGAGTTGATCCACAGAGCCTCTGTACCTTGGCAAAAAGCTTCTGTCGTATGTAATTTCATTTATGCTTGTATAGTTCTTTTATGTTAGTAAAGTTGTCTTTCAAATTCATTTGTTTTGTTTTGAGTTCACTTGATTCTATGACTTGCACAAAGCTTATCATTCATGATCCAAGCATAGATCAAGAGGGAGCAAAAGGAAGCTGTCAAGAAGGACATTGATGATTCAAAGGGGAGCAGAAAATATATATGCTTTTCGAGTAATTCTTACAGAATAAGGTAAGTTCCTTGCACACATCAAAGGACATAACACTTTTCTCGGACAAAAATTTCCAGATATGTCTGAATTTGTCCTTCAAAACTTGTCAAAACTTTGGGTGATCAAACCTTTCAAATGTCTTTCCTCATTTAGAAATTCTTGGTCTAAGAGCCTCTGAGGTCCTTCACAGAGCCTTTGTGACCATTCACAGAGCCTCTGTACCTCAAAAGGACATCTCTTGACCTCTGAGTTCTAATTTGAATGACAAACTCGATCACCTCTTTGTACCCAAACGTTTTTGGTTAGTAAATATGTTATCTCTTGAGCAAGCAACCATCCCCTAACCACAAAAGCTCTTACCCATAGAGCCTCTATCATTTGATCATCCCTTTATAAGTTCTAACATCGACAGATTTTCCTGAAGGATCCATGCCGATCTTAGTTCCCGGTGCCATGGGGGTTCCAATTGTTATACAATTTTTCATTTTGATTTTTCTTAGAATATCAAAAATGTACTTGGATTGATTAATAAAAATACCCGTTGAAAATTTCTTTACTTGTAATACGAGAAAGAAGTTCATCTCTCCCATCATACTCATCTGAAAACGTGACACCATGAGGTTTGAAAAATTCTTACAGTATTTAGAATTAGTTGAGCCAAATATAATGTCATCCACATATATTTGAATAAGGATTATATCGGCTTTTTCCTTTTTCATGAACAAAGTAGTATCGATTTTACCTTTTGAGAAGCCCGACTTGACCAAAAACGTTGATAATACCTCGTACCAGGCTCGAGGCGCTTGTTTAAGACCATAAAGTGCTTTATCCAAGATGTAGACATGATCCGGTTTAGCTGGATTCACAAAGCCTTTAGGTTGTGAGACATAGACTTCCTCCTTAAGAATGCCATTCAGAAAGGTAGTCTTCACGTCCATCTGATAGACTGTGAAGTTTTTGTGAGCAACATACGCAAGAAACATTCTGATCGCTTCAATGCGTGCTACTGGAGCATAAGTCTCGTCGTAATCAATGCCTTCGTCTTTCCGATAACCTTTTGCAACAAGTCTTGCTTTGTTTCTAATTACAATACCATCTTCGTCCTTCTTGTTTTTGAATACCCATTTTGTACCAATTACAGATTTACCTTCAGGTCTTGGTACAAGTCTCCAGACTTTCAAAGGTTCGAACTGGTTCAGCTCCTCTTGCATTGCAGTAACCTAGTACGAGTCAGCTAGAGCTTCTTATACACGAGTAGGCTCTATCTTACTCAGGAATGAATCATGCATACACATATTCAAAGTTGCAGACCTTGTTTGCACCGGTAAATTTGGATCACCAATTATCTGGCTTATCGGGTGCTCTGATACCACTTGTTAGGTCCATTGAGATCAGTGATTGGATTGATTTAATGATAAACAAGGAATCAAAGGGATAGAAATCTGCATATTATTCAATACAGGAAATGTAAACTACACTACTAGTGAGCAACAGTAGCCGAATGTCTACTTTGTAAATGAAATGCTTAACCTAAACTAGAATACAAGATTCCTATTTATACCCCAAGCCCTTGTATACAATTTAAGCCCAAACCCATCTACAAGGCCCAATACAATATATTTTGATTACTTTACTAAACTTCTAACGTGAACATATTTATGTTCTAACAATTTTCAATACTTATGAAACTTATCAAGGTTATGGGGTGCAGGTTATTTATGAAAGTCACAGTCAAATGGGTATAACATATGCCACGCATGTGAGGATAATGGGAGGCGCACGTACTCGATCGTGCACCGCCCTTACTGACGTGGCAAAATCTGATTGGGCCGTATCTATACGGTCGTTTTTTAAACGACTCACTATGCGTAGGTCTAATTACGGATTTCAAATTTCTTTATTTATCGCTTATATTTCTTACCCCCCCCCCTTCTCAGTATAAATACTCCTTTTTCATTTTACCCATTCTTTACCTGCAATTTTACTCTCAAGAACTCAAAAGCAAGAAAAAGCAAGAACTTCCCTTCCCTACTCCTTCTTTCTGCAATGGCATCACACTCTGCTTCTTCCAAGAACTCCCAAGGTCAAATGCCTCGAACCACTATGTGGTCTTGGACCCCAAAGGATTCCCTGAGGACACTGAACCATTGATCTGAATCCTGAAAAATCATTTCTTTTACAAATCCCTAACCCTAAAAAGAACATATATTCCTGAATCCTACATCCAACAATTTTGGTTAAGTGCAAGACATGAAAAAGTGGACAAGTATGGATACTGTGTCATGTGATATGCAACCCATCCCTCAACTGCCAAGATTTTGGACCTTGGCATCAACCACAGAAGGGTCTCAGAAGTTTTCGGTCTCCCAACCAAGGACCAACTAAACCTTGTGAAATTCTCAGAGGAACCAACAGACTCTGGGATTCTAGAATTCCTTTGATTCATAGGTTATGTAGAGCCAATTTCCAAGAGGACTGACTTCAGACGTCAGAACCTTCCACCTCTGTGTAATGTCCTTTTTTCGATCTTGAACAGAACCTTAACCTACAAAGTTGGGAGCCCCTACCAATCGAGTCACACCATACTTGCTATTATGTATGTCATATACTATGACCTTCCACTAGACTATGTCGGGCTTATTTTCAAAGAGATCCGGAATGTTGTAATTGCAAAGCAAGAGGACCAAGCACGGGGTACAGAGCCTAAGAACCTCGTGTTCAATAGATTCTTTGCAGTTTTACTCGGGGATGAACTGATTGGGGAAGGCAAACTACCCACAGAGGGTAAGTTAATTAAGGTATATGAAATGAAGTCGCACAGGCCAACCACACTAAAGACAGAGTACCCAGAGGCAAGACCTCTTCCAGCTTGTATGCTTGTATATTTGGGTAGTGAAGAGGGTACTAGGACTTACATTCGTAGGCACAAAATTCCTGCACCGAGTCCTGTAACCCCCCCACGTGTAGGATTCCAGATAGGTGAGATAGTTGTGTACCATAGGGAAGAAATCACAAAGGGATCTAAAGAGGATGTAGCCGTAAAGGCACACTTTGTGAGTAATGTGAGAGTAGAGCCCGAAAGTGGGGTGGGGAGTGATCAACTTCAGAAGAAAAAGAAAACCCAAAAGAGGGTCGCAGAGGAAGAGGCCCCAAAGACTGTGGTAGAGGTGACAAAGACCTCTAAGCCAAAGAAGACGATGGCCAAGAAAGGTAAGGCCAAAATGGTCTTAGAGGTTGCGGTGGTGAAAGTCGCAGAGGTAGCTAAACTCTGAAAATGAAGAAGGAAAAGAAAGCCAAGAGGTCTAGAACTGAAACTATGGTAACTTAAGAAAAGGCTATGGAGAACGCCACTAAAGAACCTCAAATGAGAACCAAGAAGAAGAGGTTGGTCAAGATGACAAACAAAGAAGAACATGAAGCCTTGACCAAGGCTCGAGAGGATACACTAAGGGACGAACCAGCAGAGGTAGAGGAGGAACCTCTGCAAAGGAGAGGAAGGAGGGTATAAATTTTTGTAAGCCCTGAGGAAAAACCAAATAGTCCGCTGAAGATAGCCACAGAGATATCCATAGAAGTGGCTAAACACTACTCTGTGGATATTGGGGAGACTGTGGAAATGGAGATAGAGGACGCCACAGAGCTCCCCAGTACTGATGAAGAAAGAGAGGAGAGAGTAAAATAAAAATCGTTGGAGGAGAAAGGAGAAAAATATGCCTATGGCACACCACCTAGCCCACCTCCCAGTGCAACCCACGTTTCTACCCCTCTAGTTCTAGTACAGAGGGGTATTGAACAAGGACAACATAGTCCGATCTTTAACCAACTTAGCTGGACAGAGGATATTCCTTCACTCTCTATGCCAATGAAAGTTGGGGAAGCTAAATTCAGTCCATCCTCTCAAAAGGATGTTAGTGCAAATATAAGTGTCCAGTTGCCCCAGGACACGCTACTTATCCCCACAGAGGCATTTGTTGCCTCTACTCCACCTTAGAGCACTTCCAAAACCATTTTAGAGATGGTAGTGAGGACACATGACAACTCTGTGGATCTAGAACATTTACAGGGTTCACTCAATAGGTATCTTGGGAGAGACTCTGAATCCTCCATGAAGAGACTTATTGACATAACCTTCATAGATGATTCCTCTAAGGGACATCAAGGATTGAAGAGAAATCCTGCAGAGCTCAACATCACAATAGGCTCTGAAGGTGCCAAATACTCGTTGGCTAAATATGGACCATGTGTTGTTCCACAGGTTACCCCGGAAACCTATGTCACAAAGGCCGAGTTTAAAGCCTTTGTTGACTATGTGATCCAGAAACTGGATGAGTTGAAAAGCTCTATCCCTACTGCTCCCTAACTAACAAATGATGTCGCAGAGGCTCTGCGAGCTAACACAGAAGCTCTGCAAGCACTACAATGCCTCTCAGACTAAAACTGTGCTGATATCAAGAAGTTACTGGATGCCTCAGCCTCAATGCATGTGCCACATCCTTAAACATCCAGACTGATGCCATCAAAGATCTTGGTCAGATTGCTATGGAGGAAATGGGGAAGTTCGCTGCAGAAGTTACAGCCTCTGGGGTGGACGATCTTGAAAAACTAAAAAAGAAATCAAGGACATGACTCGCAATGTGATGGTCCCAGTGCAAGCCCCAAATTTATCTTCTGTAGCACAACCACCATCCTTTGTAACAAATCTCGACAATCTGGCCACCAAGACAAACTTGAAACCTTGGGCCGTATGCTTCTAAGAAACATGAACCTACTCGGCTTAGACATTGCCAAAGAGGGAAACTCAGTTGCAATAGAGTTCAGATCTGATTACGAGGTCAACAAGTTCTCCTTAGCCGTAGAGGATGTGATAAAGAAAATCAATAGTCATGTAGAGACCAATCTCTGCAAGAGAGAGAAAAGGATGGAACCTGCTTCTTGCCAAACAGAGGCAGAGCAGAAGAGGGCTAACCATGACGACTAGGATCCTGATGCCTCTGGCCCTTGCCATCATGAGGGGGAGAAGGCTACAACAACCACAACTTTTGCACCTATAGTCGCTACTCCTCTTCAAGCCATTCCCTTACAGACTGATAGAGGCACAAAACAAAGATACAAATCTTGTCCCTCTAAGGTAAAAGCCAAAGAATCTGTTGCTGCATCAATAGCAACAACCTCTGCAGGGTCCACACCAAAGAAAGCAAAGGTCAATGTTGGCACCAACATATTGGTAGAAGATCTTGAGAAGTTCGTAGAACCATCAAATCCTGAACTAATACCCACTGCATCCTTCCCAAATGTACATTTCTTAAGTCTTGATCCTGTAAACGCCAAAGAAAATGATTCAAAGGTTCCTCTACAGAGCACACCAAAGAAACCCTCTAAATCCAAAGAACTGATCAAGACACTCTCTGTGACCAACATATCTGAAGAGGATCAGGCCAAAGTGGACCGAGTAAAATAAATTGTTCAATCGATGGATACCATGAGGATTCCAATCCCAAGACCTCCACCGAGAGAACTGAAGTTCGATGAAAACATCCACACATACCTATACTCTTCCAAACCTGAAAACGTGTTCATTGCACCCATCATGCACCCTCTAATAAGGGAGGACGTCAGAAGAAGGTTCGACCAAACGACTCAAGATAGATCACAGGTGTTTTCCACATAAGACATCAAACAGGTTCTGAGCATGACTATGCACTCCTTCTCTCACAAGACCATCATGTATGTCAAGTACAAGGTCGAAAGAAAGAATGGGAAACAATGTGAGTTTTCTGATGCTGACTTAAAGAACCTCTGCGCCTATGATCTACCACAATTACATGCCTACACGGAGCAACGCTTGGAGAAAAGGAAGGAGTATATGATCGCAAATGGAAAAATCAAAGAAGTGATGCGAGAACTTGTCAAGTATCATAGCAAGATGGACTTCGAGATAGCTCTGCTGCTTAGAGTCGAAAAGCTATCGATTACAAGACCGGATGATCACTTCCCAGACATAGAAGATATACCTTCCATCTTCGTGATCACAGAGCCTGTCTTTGGTTTTATCTATAGAGATGATCATGACAAAAAGAAGATCTTCAAGCCCGACCAATGCCACAAATACTCCAACAACACTCTGAAGAGGATCAAATACACAATCATAAAGGGAATTGCCAGAGAAACTGTACAGAGGGGACCCCCAGAGAGGATAATCAAAGACATTGATGCACAGATAAGATACAGAGAGCTCATTCTGTCAATGAGAAAAACACTTGCAGAGAGTTTCACTAATAAAATCAATGATTTTCCTCAGTGAACTTTTATAATAGTTTAGACTTTTTCATTAATGTAGTTTCTTTAATGTAATTTCCTTCTGACATTTTCTTTTTGAATGAAAAATCACTTCAGAGGTTGAGTTCCTTTCACCTCCTCTTTTTGTTTCTAACTTAGCCAAACACTCTACATTCCAAATTTTTATTTATCAATACTTAGGGGGAGATTTTTAGCTCTAACTCATTGTAATAGAAGTATTGAAAAATAGGCTAAGTATAGGAACCACATAAGATTGCCCAAAACACCAAGTACACCACAGAAGTAACAATGCTCAGTAGACTCTGTCGACCATCTACCGAGAAGATCACAACCCGAAGATAAGAATCAGACCACAGAGCCTCTATGATCTCTCATAGAGCCTTTGTGATGGCTAACCTCTGTAAATGGAAGACTTAAAGATTACATGACAATGGTTCAAGACAAGACCACGTGCAGAACACATGAGCCTGCTGTATGAAGATTTTGAGGATCATTTATGCAGCTCCACGATGTATTACTTTCCAGGTGGCATTTCTTATATGGAATGTCAGCCCTTGTCTAGTACTATTGTGTGCTCTCCTTTCTATATGAAGAGAGTACTTCCTGCATTGTAAAAAAAAGAGCGAGCACACACTAATCTGAGAGCAAGTACTGTATTTCTTTGAGCATATTAGCATACACTTGTGCATGTTCTTGGTGTAAAAGCAAGTTTATTCAAGCAGATTCTTCGACTATCATTCCTTACCTGTTTGTGATTTTGTTTGTTACTTGTTGGTGTGTTTACTACCATTCTATAACTATTTTACTACACTTTAAACCGCTTCCGCACTCTAAATCATCTGTTTAGTGTAGTTAATAGTGAATCTTGTTTAGAACACTAAAACTGGGAACAACAATCTCAAAAATAAAAGGCTTACTAACTTGTACACGATGCAATAAAAGTAGTATCTAAGAGATTTAAGACTTCATGTTTAGTAGAGTTGTTCATCATGTTTAAAATATTGTTTTTAAGACTTTTATCAAATCTCATTTATAAGGTAGTATAGATATAGATAACGTTTTAACTAAAAGTACATATTGTATTTTAAAAATTAAACAATTATATACAAAAGTTTCTCGATATCTTTAAAATAAGTCTAACAATTAATATATTTTTTTTAGTTAAGGCATTTATTGTTTTTAAAGTTAATACGTTTAATAAAATAGAAAAAAGGTACAAAAATTTATTTTTATTTACATTAAAATTAAGATAGTTTTACACAAGGGTTGTGGCGTACTGGTTAAGGTCCTGGGGGATGTGGTGGAATAGCCTATCTGCCCAGGGTTTGAATCTAGGCATACACAACAATTGTGGCCACTGAGGTTTAATCAGGGATGATGTCTTACAATCATAATTTGCCAAGGGATTACTCCAGGCATAGTCTAGGACACCTTTTCCAAAAAAAAATTATGATAGTTTTAATGGACATTTCTTAACATACTTTATTTTTCTTGTCTTTCATTATTTAAAACTTTAATCCAGTAATTTTGATCATAAAATGAGATTTCTAAACTTACTAGCAAGTTAGCTGCTTTATCTACAGATGTTTTAAAAGGACAAAAGAGTAGATCTGATCTGCAAAGTAAGTTTGATAAACTTTGCAATGAAAAATCCATGTTGACTGACAAGATCAAACAACTTGAAATAGCTAATGCTGATTTGTCAAACAAAATAACAGCTGATATAACTGACTTATCTTCTTATAATGATGATTCAGAATCCGTTTGTTCTTTTCAATAAATTTCAAGTCTATTTCAGAAAATGGTTTTCAAGAAAAAGAATGTCAAATCAAAAGTCTTGAAACCAGATCAGATTAAAACTCCATGTTCATTTTATGTCAAATCTGCTGATAAAGAAGCTGCTTATTATTCAAAATCTGGATATAAAATATATGAGAAAGATAAGATGATCTAGGTTGTTAAGGGATCTCTAGAAGCAGTCAAATACCATAAATCATCTGCGAAAGCTTCAAAGGTAAACAAGAACAAAACATCAAAAGGTAAATCTTTTACTACTCCTGATTACATCAAGTCTACAAAACATTTAATCAGGATAGCTAAAAGAAAACTTTGTTGTTCTTATTATTGTACTGATGATTTTGTTCACAAAGCACACATCTATAACTGGTATAATTCTTATAAGTATTCCTATAATACTTCATCTCATAGTGGTGATAATGAAAGTCTCACACAAACAGATTTCAATGACAAATCTGGCATTTTATTGATGAATCTTTAACTTTCTCACTCTACAAGTTCTCTCTCTCTCTGTACGTATGACAATATCAAAGAATCCTTACAAACTACAACAAAACAAAACCTATTTATACCCCTAAGATTACAAGAACAAACTAACTACACTTTGACTAACAAGACTTTGACACTTTGACTATTCTTGAATTTTGACTTTTACCACTTTGACTTTACAACCAATTACAACAAATACAAATATGACCTTTTAATCTTGAATACAATTTATGTCTAACAATCTCCCCCTTTGGATTCAAGATTAAATTTTTTTTTGACAGTTATCTTCAGGTCTTGTTATCTTCAAAACAATCTTTAGTATAAATATTTTTCAGCTTTAAACCTTGAAAACTTTGAGGCTTTGTTTAAACTTTTATAGCGCTTGAAATAAATTTACTCCTTTGAATTTTCCAACAGCTTTGACATATTCTTCACAAAAATTGAAGTCTTCAAACTTTGACTAACTTCAAAACTTTCAAACTTTGTCATTCTTCAAATTCTCTTTATTTTTTCAGCTTTTTCAATCAACTTGTTACTGACTTGAACTTTGAACAACTGAAACTTTGTATCAGACTTTGAAAATTTGAAATTCTCCCCCTTCTTGATAATATCAACTTTAGTCTGACTTTGAAAACTTGATATATCTCCCCCTTTTTGATGAATTGTGATAATCAGAATCATCAAAACTTTTTCAAGGTTAGCTTAGTCTGTGAATGTGCGGGTTCTATTCTATCTTGAGTTATGAACTGCTATGTTCAGAAGTTAGAATTCGTATCCAGTGCATGCGAATTTCTGTTTCGGCACAGAATTCGCATATCGTGTCATGCGAATTTCTCACACACTATTGTCTTATCCTTCTAAAGACAATCCACTTAATATGCCTTGCGAAAAGTTGACTGCAAATCGATTCGTGCCACGTGTCTATTTTAATCCTGAGTATAAATATTCGAGTTTTTCTCAGATTAATGACTTTTCGAAGTTCTTGGTTTTTCGTATCTTCTCTGCACTTAGAACCCTTTAAACCCTCTCTTGTGACTTTCGATTTTTCAAGACTTATTCTTCGTGTTTCTTCGATTCGAAGGTGTTTATTTGTTTTCATTTTGATTTGTTATTGTTTAATCGTGTTTGAGTTTGATTCTTGCTGGTTTACCCCAACTGGATTTTAGGATTTTAGGGTTTGATTGTTCGATATTGGACTGTTCATCTTCAAACTTATCGACTGGAACTTGAAAATTTCAAAGACAAATCTTGATTAGGTTCTTTGTGGTTACACTTGAAAATCTAAGAAGCATTTAAGATGACTGAATCGAAGCCTAAACAAGTAATCATTTGATCTTAATCGAACTAAGTCTGAATTTTTGATGATTTTGGGTTTTCAAACTTTCGACTGAATGTTTATGATGTTCATATTGTTCTTGAACAAAAATCATAAATTGGTGACTAAAATGGACTTTAAATACAATCAAAATGGTTAATCTTGTTTTAATACCATAATCGAACCATAGTGTTAACAAATTTTGGGTTTAAAACCAAAATTATAGTTTTTGAAATATGGGCTCATATGAATTTATGATGATGTTCATATAAATGTTCTTAGTGTTTTTGAGTAAACACTTAAAAAAATTCAAAATTCAAAATTTTGAATTTTCATTGTTCCAGGCGAAAAGTTGTTATGAATAAGTTCCATGCGAATTGTGTTGTGTATTAATGTCAAATTCTTTCAAGTTAAGAATTCGCATATTATTTCATACGAATTTTGAGTTGGTTTTTAATTCATTTCAGATAAGGAATCCGCATCCTTGTTCATATGGATTCTATACTTAGTGAATTTTTGGGCAAAATTTTTCAAAGCCAAATTTTTGGTTTTAACTGACATATTGGACATCTGTCCATACTGTTCATCTTCTACATGTACAAAATGGCTAACAATCAATCTGTTGATCAACATTATCAGATGGGTGAAAACTCACCACTTGAGGTATCTAGAGATTATCCTATGCCTTCTTCAAGCTCTGACTACCAAGCACATAATTCGATGAAAATCAACAAAAATACGACTTCGCACTTTGTATTCTGTTTCTAGATTGGATTTTGAATTTTGTACTGTAATTGTGTGATCAATTGATTGTATGGTGATCGATTGATGTTCTAGAAACTGTTGTATAGGTTTTATACACATTTGCACTGTAATCTTTGTTTAATTTGATGTTTTGTGATTTTTTGAATGCACGAGTCATACGCACTGTATTGTGATAAAAATGTATCTTTGAGTCATTTTGTTTGCAATTCATTGTTTGTAATCGGTTCTAGTACTGTTCGTGGACTAATTGGTATCAGAGCATGACAAAGAAATTCAGAAATCGATTTTCACTCAGAGAATGAAGAACTCGCAGACTTACTGTTCTTAGATTGATGTTGTAATTTTTTGGTTTAATTGTCAAGATTTTAATTGTACTGTATGCGTATGGTGTTTTAGAACATTTTTAATTCAATTTGTAATAAAAAGTTAACTGTAATTCACATTCAATTTCACGAATTTGTAAATTTTTGGTCCAACACAACTTCACATTGTATCTTGAGTTCAATTTGTAATTTTGTTGTTTTTAGACAAAATCATGTATTGAGTTTATGTCCAGACTGGTTCGAGAGTGCTTTGACAAAGTTTCAAGGTAGAATTCAAAGATTTAGATCAAATTTTGATTGATTTTGTGCTTTTTGGGTCGAACATAGGAAGAAATCGCAAGATCCATGAAATTCGCAAGATCTTGAACAGATTTCGCATAGCTCTTGAAAGTTGAAAAAGTTAAGGAAGGATTTCACATCATGTTGTGTACGAAAATATAGCATTTCACATCGGTCTTTACGCGAAAAGGAGAAATTCGCATCGTGTTGTGTACGAAAAGCTAGAATTTGCACGTGTCTTGACACGAAAAGTTGAAATCCGCATATCACTGCATGCGAAATTTGAAGAATTCGCATCTCATATCATACGAATTCTGAGGATTTCGCATAGAAAAGTCGAAATTTTTCTAAGTGTAGAATCCGTATCGATACGGAAAGTTGGAAATTGAGAATTTAATTAAACATTAAATTCGCATCTCAAGTCGTGCGGAAAGTGAGAAACTCGCATCTCACAATGTGCAAATTCTGAGAATCCGCATATAAAGACATGCTGAAGGTTACTTCACGCATCCAGTTGCATGCGAAAAGTAGATAATTTTCATACATGGTTTGTGAATTCTAGTGTGTGTGCGAAAGTTCTTCAGCCTGAGAATTCACACTTAGTCAAATTTTTATAAGAAGCCTTACACTGACAAGATTTCTGAGTGTGATCAATATTTCTGAGTGTGATCAAAGTTTCTGATTTTTATGAACGATCATTTCAAACTTATATTTTACAGATATCAAGATGCCAT
Organism: Arctium minus; assembly: GCA_954870635.1. Classification (NCBI taxonomy): domain Eukaryota; kingdom Viridiplantae; phylum Streptophyta; class Magnoliopsida; order Asterales; family Asteraceae; genus Arctium; species Arctium minus. The sequence continues at coordinate 62,203,977 of OX941088.1, read as the reverse complement.
ACACTGACGAGAAGGGAAATACTGTCTTAACAAAAAGAGACTGTGTTGTTACATATATGCCTGAGATACCAGCTCTTGAAGCTGAAAATGAGAAGCTGAAAAGTCAAAATATATTTCTTGAAGATCAGATTGAGAAACTAAAAAGGAAATCTATTTCTTTAGAGAAAAATTTTATTTTCTCATATTGTATTTCTAATTCTAAAATTAATTTCACAAGAATAATTGCTTCAAAAGAGAAAGAGATTTCTAATCTTCAAATCAAATTGAAGAAATCTGAAGAAGAATCAGCAAGATGGAAAGCAAATAGTTCAAACACTACATGGTCAAAGAAAGAGTTAATTCAAAGAGAGATTGATGATCTTAGGAAAAGAGCAAACATTGTTGGAGAAACATGTGATAGACTGAGAAAGATAAACTCACAAATCTTCTCTGAAAGAGGTCAATTGAGAGACAAAGAGTTTAGTATTGAGGTTGAGATAAACATGTTGAAAGAGAGTGACACACGAGATAGACAACTCAAGAGCTCAAGAGGAGATAAAGAAGATTGAAAAGAAAAGAAATGATTTGGAAAGAGATAATGCTGAGCTTCAAAAGAAGATTGCTGAAATGGAAGAACAAATTTCTCAAGATGGAAAGAAGTTTGAGAAACAAAGAGAAGAGTTTGAAAGAGAAAGAAAATCTTTTACACAAAAGTTTTCTGATTTTTCAAGAAAATAATTTGATGAAAAGAAAAAAGTTGTGCTAAGAAGTCTAAAGCTTTCAAAATAAGTCTTTGAGTTTGAGAAGATCTTAATTTCTGAAAGAGATGTTTTTGCAAAAGAAAAGAAAGTTCTTGAAGAAAAGTCTTTTGATCTTCCCAAGCAAATTTGCATTTGCAAGATTTATTAGAAAAAGAAAGGAAAATTTTTCAGGAAAAGAAAATTTCTTCTGAGACTGAAAAGAAAACTTTTGAGAAGAAAAATGTTGGGATTTTCAAAGAGATTTCTTCTAAAAACAAGAACTTGGAGAAAGATTTTGAACAATAGAGAAATGTTTTTGAAAATGAAATTAGTAAGCTTACAAAGAAATTATTTGTGTTATCTACAGAGATTATGAAAGAACAAAAGGTAAAGTCTGATTTGCAAAGAAAATATGATTTGTTGTTTGAAGAAAAAGATGTTTTGCTTAACAAGGTAAAAGAACTTGAAGAAATAAACTTCAAGGTTGAGTTGGCTGAACTAACTAGTCCTGATACTATTGTTCAGACTCCATATGATATCTCAACTGATTCTGTGCATTCATTTAAAACAACTTTAAGTTCACTTTATCCAAACATTTCTTTAGAATCAAAAAGATTATTGACAAATCAGCTTTGTCCTTCTAATCTTTTCAATAATCCTCTGTTCCATAACTCAGATAATCATGCTTTTAAACATAAAGATCATATTCGTTCTACTAATCTTTTCTGTAACAAATCTATTGATAGTTCAGGTAACATCAGAAAGAATAAGTCTCAACAGAAAATGGTTTGGAGAAGGAAAGATGAGAAAGACAATTTAAAGTCATTTGTTCCTACGCCTAAAGTGAAAAAAGGACAATGCTCAGAAATGTAAATCTTTTTGTAAGTCTGAGTCTTCATATTCTGTAGATCATTTAATCAAACTTGCACAAAAGAAAATTTGTTGTTCTTACTATGGAACTGATGATTTTGTTAATAAGTATTATGCTCATAATTGGTATGGAACTTACAGAATCACTTCTCAACAAAATGAACTTAAAAGATTTGAATCTAATGAGAAGTGGATTCCAAAATTTAACCCATCTGGACCCAAATACAAGTGGGTACCAAAACCTGTCAAATCTGTTTTACAGGTACCACAGGTTTAGGGGGAGTAAGAGCATTGGATTTTGAACAAAGAAGTTCAAGACCCGGTCTTCAATGATAAAGATGTTTGACTTCTAAACACAATAGTTTAGAACTCACACTTCAAAGATCAAAAGAGGTGTACTCCGATGCATAAGAGATGATCAATCTTCAAGGGGGAGTATACATTTTTATTACTTCTGATAAACTTGTGAATGAAAATTTTCAGGGGGAGTTTGACTTCTGAATTTACTTTAATCCTAGTAATTAAGAACTCGGTTTATTGATTAAGGATTATGCAAATGTTAAGGGGAGCTCATATGTTTTATATTTTCTATTGATATATTTTCTGATTTTTCAAGAGGAGATTAAATGATAAATTCATTATTACTTTTAAGGGGAGTTACTATATGTTTGGGCGAGCAAGCACAGAATGTTGAAAATATTGGTAAAGATAATGCTGATAATGTTGGTGATGATGGTACTGAGCAGAATGATCAAGCTGAAGGAGTTACAGGAATGGAGTTAGTCTTGTGTGTTAATCCTGATATTGAACCAAGGGTTGAAAAGCCTAAGGTTGTATCTAGAAGTGAGATTTTGGAAATGATAGAGTTGGAAGAAATGAATGTCATTGTTTTGTCTGATGAAGATGATATAGATGAAAAATATGTATTGTTTGGAAAGTCAAAGAGGAGGAAAAGGAGAACTTCATGGAGAATGCGTCTGATGATGATGTTGAGATAATAGAAGATGTAGAAAAAGCTGAAGTTGTTCCAGAAAATGCAGAAAGTGTACTTGATGGACTTTTTGAAGATAAAGATTATGATGCACTGAATAAGTTGTTTGATCAGAATTCTGTAGAAGAGTTTCATATCAGTCCAGTGCATAATGACATACCTAAACCAAGTACTTCTACTATTCCATCTGTCCATATCTTCAGATAATTTTATTTTCCTCAGTCAAATGAGATTCCAACTGATACTTTTGTGGAGCACAATGTTGATCAAAGCACTAAAGTGAATATAGAGGAGGAGTTGCCTTATATTCCAAAGACAAATAGTCTAGAAAAGCAACCATAAGTTCCTAAAGAGCCACCTCAGGCACCTATTGTTACTAATTAAGCAGGTCCTTCAGGTACTGCTACTGGAGTTGGTCTAAATACTTACTTTACTAGTTATGATGAATTTGGTCTGTTAAGACACAGTCTCATTGGATTCAAGATCATCCAATCTGATGATCGCAATCTGAAGCTAAAGCCGGAACGTCGACTCTCGATATTAAAGTCTATGTCTATTTGTAATAAATGTCAAAGTAATCAATGTATTTGTTTATTATTGTAAAAGTTAACTTAATATCTAGTTTGTTAGATATTAGTTAACTTAGGTAACTTAGTTAGTTAAGTTAGTTTCTAGTTTGTTTGATATTATCTAGGATAATATCTAGATATTAAAGTATCTAGATATTAAGTTAGGTAGTGTGTAAAACACACCAAGTTAGATTAGTTGTGTATCTCAATCTCTCAAAAGATCATATCATATTTCACACATACAAACACACACTTAAAGGTGTAAAAGAGAGAAAACAGAGAACACACATTTCATGCTTGAATCAGATCAACCTTTTAACCATTTGTTATAATCAATACAGGTTGGTAATCTTTATGTGTTGTTAAATCTAAGAACTTGATATTAGTATTGTTGGACCCACAATTGGTATCAGAGCCTGATTAAGATCAAATCAAGTTTTTCAAGAAAAACGTCTCTGTGTTCTGGGTTCAAAATCGATTTCGAGATTTAAACTGATTTAGGTGTTAAAATCGATCAGGTAGTGATCGAAATACATGCTAGATCGAGTTGTGTGTGATTAATTTCAGTATTAAGCTTAAATCGAGTTCCATTTTGGTGATTAAGTGGTCTGAAAGTCGAAGAACAAATAGGTATTGTGCGATCAATTTTTATTCAAAAAGTGTGTTTTATTGCGATCGAGTGCTTACATTCAGTTCTAGAAGTGTTTCTAGACATAAGGGTAGTGTTTGGTATTGCTAATCGAAACACGAACAAATTTTAGACAAATTTTCGAAGTACAGGACGAATAAAGCGCAAAGCAGAGGAAGAACATACGCAAAGTCCAACTTTGCGCCTCCCACATCAAACGCAAAGTCCTACTTTGCGCTTCTCAAAGGAAACGCAAACCTTACTTTACGGTTCCAACATCAATCGCAAACCTTACTTCTCGGGTCCTCAAGCATACGCAAAGTCCACTTCTCGGTTCCAAAAGAAACGCAAAGCTCAACTTTGCGCATCTCAAGACAAAAGAAAACCTCAGTTCACGTGTACCTCTTCTAGACCCGCAAACCTCAGTTTGCGCTTCCCACTAGACCCGTAAACCTCAGTTTGCGCTTCCCACTAGACCCGCAAACCTCAGTTTGCGCTCCTCACTAGTGTGATCACTAGTCTGCCTAGGGGGACAAAATTTCTTGTGTGATCAAATTTTATCTGGACTTATAATCAATACAGGATGACATCCAGAGAAGCCCTTGCAATAGGAACTGACACCAAGCCACCAGTTCCACTTCACGAGGTGTATGAAACCCTCCGTCAGAATGAAGAAGAGGTGGATGAAATTCTAGCTGAGAATAGACAGAGAGGAAAGACAGTTGATGACACAGTCGCTCTTGTTGTTAGGAAGAAGAAGAATAAGACGATTGTGTACGAATCAGATGAAGATGAAGCTTATGCAAACTCTGACACAGATGAAAATGATCAGCTGAAGCAAGCAATGATGATGCTGACAAATGCTTTTCAGAAAAGATTCTACAAAAAGCCAACATCAAACAGTCAGAGGTACTCATCTGGTCCGAACAACTACATCCACAAGGAAAGGGTTGAAGGAAGCAGATATGAAGGAAAGAGATTTGAAGGGAAGAGAACAGAGGAAAGGAAGCCTGAAGAGAGAAAGTATCAGCCTGAAGGGAAGAGATTAGAGGAGAGAAATCCGGAAGAGAGAAAGTTCAAAGCTGAAGGATCCAGTCAGACAGAGCCACCAACGTGCTACAACTGTGGCAAAACAGGTCATTATGCCAGAGACTGCCGAAGGCCAAAAGTCAGAAACTCCGACTACTACAAGAACAAGATGCTTCTTGCAAAGCAACAGGAGGCTGACAAGGCACTGATGGCTGAGGATGAATACTGGCTCGATCACTCAGATGATGAAGAAGAGGATGAAGAAAAAGATGAAGACGTCAACATGTGCTTGATGGGCCAAATAGAATCAGATGCTGAAGCTGATTCAGACAATGAAGAAGAGGAGGTATGTAATCTATCAGATTTAGATTTCATGAATAAAATGCAGGCCATGAGTTTAAAACAAAAAGAGTTAGAATCTAATCTTAAGCAAGAAAATGGTGTCATAACTAACAAAAACCAATTGATACAGAAACTTAGCAATGAAATTGTTGAGCATAAAGTATTAGTTGAGATTCTTCATAGAAATAATGACACCAACGCTAAGGAAAAGACAATAATTCTTAAAGAGAATTCTGATCTTAAGTCTAAACTGCTAAAAAGTGAGATAGATATTTATGAGCTTACAAAATTGCATGCTTCTTGTACCAAAGAAAACTTTTCTTTACTGGGAAAATTAAAAAGTTTGGAAGAGAAGTTATATAAAATGGGTCAAACTGAACAGAATATTTTTCTAAACAAACCCAAAGAGAAAATAGAGAGATGGGGAATCGGTTATAAGAATCCTCACTGTCTACAAAAAGGGATGTCTGAAGTGCCAGGACTTTATGATCATCTTTCAATGCAATTAGCTCGCAGAATCCCTGAGTTTAAAACATTTTGGACTAAACTATCGGAAAAGGATGAAGCCAATGAAACGGAAAAACGATTGAAATCAGCTAAAGTTCATCTTCCATTTAATTATGCAAAGACGAATAATAGTTATAATTAAAATCCTATATATCAAAAGAAGAAAACTCTTTCAAGTGATTTCTTTCCAAGTTATTCTGAAAAGGAAATGGAGGCGAAGCCTATTCAAGGTAAACTATATGTCCCTCCTCTCGTTTTAGAACGTAAAATTTCTGAACTCGAGAATTCTTTGTCAGATGAAAGACTTTTGATAAATATTGAGCAAAACGTTTTTTCAACCGTGTTTTCAAATTCTGTTCTTTCAAAGACTTCAAATTCTAAGGATATGTTTGGTTCATCAAATAAAGGATTTGATTTTCTGAACTCTAATGGTGGTTTAGATGATTGTTCTAAACAATTTGACTTTAATGCAAAACTTCCTAACCATTCATCTTTTGTTAAGAAAACTTTGAGAAAAACCAGTATGCCTGTTAACAGTGCAAAATCAACGAAAGTTGATAACTCAGTCTCTGTGAAAGCTAAAAATGCTAAAGGTAAGAATATATCTCAGCATTCACAGAAACCGAACATTACTGATAATTCTAAGAAGAAGCATTCTCTTGTTGCTCAAAGGTCTAACTCCCCGGTTTCACATGTTTCAGATCTGAGCAAGCAAAGGCCAGAAGTAAATTCTCAATGGCAACCCAAACGGAAGCTTGACAAGACCGTTTTATCGTTTAATAGTGTTAATTGTAGTAAGACTTCGCTTAGTAAAGATGTCTTAATTGCTGATGTTGCTCTTTTGAACTCAAAACTTGTTGTTTCTCGTAAACAATATACAATGAAGCAATTATTTCAGTTATCTTTATCTGCTAGAAAGTCTTCTATTTATGATAAACATGTTTCTATCTCTTGTCAAGATTCTGGAGACTGGTTTGAAAATTACCATGTGCATTCATCTCATACTAATCCTTCTCATACATTTCAAAAGAAAAGAGGACCCAATTTGAAATGGGTACCAAAATCTTATGCTAACACAGCATGACCCAAATTCCAGTGGGTACCTAAGGCTAAATCTGTGTTGCAGGCACACAAAGCTTAAAGAGAAAGCGACTACTGATTATGTACAGATCATGACTCGTTCTTCAATGACAAAATAGGTTTTTGGATAATGCAGTTCAAAACCCGAACATCAAAGTCAAAACATGCTTTTGAACAAATCAGTTCAAGACCCGCACTTCGATAATCAAAGTGAATATTCCAAAGTTGTCGTATGAATATCTAAATTTGTAATTTCTCTTATGCAGACTAGTCATACATGGTTCTTGGATAGCGGATGTTCCAAGCACATGACAGGACAAAAAGAGATACTGTCCAATTTTAAAGACAAATATTGCGGAACAGTCAGATTCGGCAACGACCAGTTTTCATCAATCATGGGATATGGTGATGTACAACATGACAATGTCACGATCAAGAAGGTGAGCTATGTTGAAGGCTTACGACACAACTTGTTCAGTATAGGCCAGTTCTGTGACAAAGACTTAGAGGTCAACTTCAAAGCCAAGAGATGTTCAGTTCGCAATGAAGAAGGCGAAGAACTCTTGGTCGGTACTCGAGAATCAGACCTCTACACAATCAATTTATCAAATGTCCAGACTGACAAGCAAGTTTTTCTACTGACGAAAGCATCGATGCCACAAAGTTGGTTATGGCATCGAAGGCTCTCTCACCTCAACTTCCGGTACATTAACAATCTGGTCAGTGGAAAGCTCGTCAAAGGACTTCCAAAACTCAAGTATGAAAGAGAACATCTTTGTGCAGCTTGTGAAAAGGGCAAGATGAAGAGGGCACCTCATAAACCAAAGCCTGAACCAAGTACAAGCGCTCCGTTATAGTTATTGCATATGGATCTATGCGGTCCGATGCGAACTCAGAGTCTAGGCGGCAAGAAGTACATACTCGTGATCGTGGACGATTACTCACGATACACATGGGTCAAGTTTCTACGTTCAAAGGATGAGACACCAGATGTACTCATCACTTTCCTAAAGACGACCCAGGTGAATCTGCAGAAACCGGTCAAGTTTCTACGAACAGACAACGGCACAGAGTTCAAAAACAACAAAGTTGAAGAATATCTCGAATCTGTCGGGATTTCACATCAATACTCTGCTGCTCGAACGCCTCAACAAAATGGAGTGGTTGAAAGAAGAAATCGGACGCTAGTCGAGGCTGCTCGTACTATGCTAAGTCAATCAGACTTACCTCTATTTTTGTGGTCAGAAGCTGTATCGACCGCGTGCTACACACAGAATCGCTCCATGGTACATCGAAGATTCAAGAAGACTCCTTATGCGTTAATCAACAACTGAACACCGACAATCAAATATTTCCATATATTTGGGTGTAAGTGTTTCGTTCTAAACGATAGGGAGAGTCTAAATAAGTTCAATGCTAAAGCGGATGAAGGAATCTTCATTGGCTATTCCTCGACATCAACTGCATTCCGTGTTTATCTAAAGAAGTCAAAGACGGTGATTGAAAGCATCAACGTCTCGTTTGATGAAGAAATGGCTTCCAAACAACAACGTTCAGAACCCGTTATAACAGGAATACTAGCTTCTGGGCAACTCAGTTCAGGACCTACGTCTCAACAGAATAAATCAGATGAAGCATCAACTTCTACTAACCATTTATCTGATTTAGATTTATTATTTGAATTATTTTATGATGAGTTTCTTGGATCTAATATAAAGAAATCTGTTGTGGTTGACAGGATGGAAGACTTAACGACTACTCATCCAACCAGTTCAGATATTCCTATTGAATCACATGCCCCGATTCAACAAGAGATTACAATTCAAATGCCGACTCCAACAGTTGAAGAAGTGACAACTGATAAAGAGACAGAAGTAGCTGAAACAGTAGGAGATACTATACAGATCAATCTACGACCAGAACAAGTTGTACCTGCTGAGCCTTCTGAACCTGCCACTTCAACTAAAACCATCAATCCTCCTGAACAATCAGAAGAAGGTACAAGTGGATTTGTAGATGATACAGCCGACATACAATCATCTAATCCACTACCTCGTGAACATAAATGGACCAAAGAGCATCCGCTAAGCCAGATCATTGGCGATCCATCAAAACCGGTGCAAACTAGGTCAGCATCAATGAACATGTGCATGCATGACTCCTTTCTGAGCAAGTTCGAGCCAACAAGAGTATCAGAGGCACTTGCTGATCCAGAATAGGTGGTCTCAATGCAAGAAGAGCTAAATCAGTTCGATGCACTTCAACTGGATACTCGTACCAAAGCCTAAAGGTAAAACCATTATAGGTACGAAGTGGATTTTCAAGATAAAGAAAGACGAAGGTGGTACCGTTATCCGAAACAAGGCAAGACTAGTAGCCAAAGGATATAGACAAGAGGAAGGAATCGACTACGACGAAACATATGCTCATGTGGCAAGATTATAGGCAATCAGAATGTTTCTAGCCAACACAGCCCACAAGAACTTCACTGTCTTTCAAATGGACGTGAAGACAACATTCCTAAATGGAATTCTGAAGGAGGGAGTCTACGTCTCTCAGCCAGAGGGTTTTGTCAATCAAGAGAAGCCAGATCACGTTTACATTCTCGACAAAGCACTCTACGGTCTGAAACAAGCACCTCGAGCCTGGTATGATGTCCTTTCCACTTTTCTAGTCAAGTCTGGGTTTTCAAAAGGAACGGTAGATACCACTTTGTTTATCAAAAAGGAAAAAGGCGATATCATTTTAATTCAAATCTATGTAGATGATATTATCTTTGGTTCTACAAATACTAAGTATTGTAAGAATTTCGCAAACCTTATGGTGTCTAGATTTCAGATGAACTTGATGGGAGAGATGAATTTCTTCCTCGGTTTACAAGTAAAACAATTTTCATCGGGTATTTTTATCAATCAATCAAAATACATTAGGGATATTCTTCGGAAGTTCCAAATGGAAAATTCAAAATCGATTGGTACCCCAATGGCACCAGCTACTAAAATTGGCACCGATCCTTCGGGAAAGGCTGTTGATGTTAGGACTTATCGAGGGATGATAGGTTCTTTAATGTATCTTACTTCTAGTAGGCCAGATATAATGTTTTCAACATGCTTATGTGCACGATATCAGGCCAATCCTAAAGAAATCCATATGTCTTCTGTAAAGCGCATATTTAGGTATCTAAAGGGCACTGCAGATCTTGGTCTGTGGTATCCTAAAGATACTAGTTTTGAACTAACAGCCTACACAGATGCAGATCATGCAGGTTGTATGTTAGACAGGAAGAGCACGTCGGGACATGTACAGTTCCTCGGTGACAAACTAGTAAGTTGGGCATCGAAGAAGCAACTTTGTGTTTCAACCTCCACGGCCGAAGCAGAATATGTAGCTGTTGCTAGCTGCTGTTCTCAAGTCTTATGGATGAGAACTCAATTGCGCGACTACGGTTTCCACTTCAATAAAATCCCGATATACTGTGACTCCAAGAGCGCCATCGCAATATCAGCGAATCCTGTTCAACACACCAAGACTAAGCACATAGACGTCAGGTATCACTTTATTAAAGATCATGTTGAAAAGGGAACAATTGAACTTTTCTTTGTAACAACTGATTATCAACTTGCTGATTTGTTCACCAAACCCTTAGACGAAAAGAGGTTCAACTTTCTTATCTCTAAGCTTGGTATGCTAAATCTTAAAATCTAATCAGTAGTTACCTATAAAAGTTTTCTAAATTCTTAACTCTGATTGATATCTGCACTTCTAGGGGGAGCTCATAAAATTTTGTATGTACCTTTTAATGCCAATTTTTTTTTTGTAATGCAAGAATTTAGGGGGAGCTCTTCAAGTCAAGGAGTTCGGATATGACTTCTGATTATTTCTGATCAGAACTCGTACTTTAAAAAGTTTTACTGCTTTTTGTCTTTTCATTCTAAGTGAATAAATTTTACTTTGACTTGACATAAGACTTTTGCAGAATTTTTGAGAAATGCTTACAACTTCATATGTTTATGACTTAAAGCTTAGCTTCATGAGATTGAAGATCGTACGTCAAGGTATAATTCTAAATCTTCATCTCATATATGATTGAAAGAAGGACAACTTTCAATCATTGGAAAACATTGTTTTTAATGTTCAAACCACTTCCCGATTTTTCAACAGATTTTATATTTTGGGAGTGTAATTTTAAATGTTTTCATGATCTAAATTGTCCTTTAACTGAAATAGTTAAACCAATCTGAGCATCACGTGCATCATAGGAAAACAAGAATCATTGTACTAGGAATTAACACAACTTCTATGGAATCACCTTAACCAGTGATTTCTACCCAAGAAGTTAATCCTTAGTGATTGAGTGTGCAAAGAGAAAAGAAATGAGTGTGATTAGAGAAAGCAAAACGTTTAAAAGAAAGAGCGTGTGAGAACAGAGTTCAAAGAATATCACAACTCTGCACCAACTTTTTCTGAGCCGGGTAGCCACATTACTAGTGTTTCACAATTCTGTGGTGAACATTATTGAAACAGGCAACTAACCCATGCCAACTCTTGATCAAACCTCACTATCTACTCATTTTATTCTCAACAAGAAAGTGTTTCACATTTTCAATGGGGACGCAGCACATATGCTATCTGATTTTCATTTGGAAAATCTGGATATTGAAAAGAAGGAAGTCTGCCCCACCTTCGCACTTCAATCATGCACATTGAGTCTATGTTTAACTTACTGTTGTCTCAGTGGTTTACACAATTTTGAGCCTATAAGCAATCATCAAGTGCTTAATTCTTTCTAACACAAGCACGAACACAGAAGGAATTAGTTTCTTTGTCATAACGTTTATAGAAATAACCTTTGTGGTGTTTCGATGATTAAATGGAAGCCCTGGGGGAGTCAACATCAAACAGATCCTTTCCCATGTGTATATGTTACACACAGTGACTTAGTGTTACTGACAGGCATGTTAACTGATTCATTAGTTGATTCAGGTGTTACACGACTATTTTGTCTAGATTTGAAAAGATCTGGATGGATATCTTTTGAATTGATGGATCAGGGGCTCTAACTGCAAGATAGACATTTCTTACAAATAATTTTGATGAAGTCGTTGCACTTAACATCAAAAAGGGGGAGAATGACTACACAAGAAATGCCAAAGATCACATGTTTCAAGAATCACGTCCACTCTTCAAAGGGGGAGATTGTTAGAAAAAGACATGTTGATTTCAGAGCTAGAGAAAGAGGTTGCATCTTCTGAGCTGAAGAAGAAGACTGAATTGCTAAAATCATTTTTATAATGATCTTGATCCAAAGGGGGAGATTGTTAAGACACAGTCTCATTGGATTCAAGATCATCCAATCTGAAGATCGCAATCTGAAGCTAAAGCCGGAACGTCGACTCTCGATATTAAAGTCTATGTCTATTTGTAATAAATGTCAAAGTAATCAATGTATTTGTTTATTATTGTAAAAGTTAACTTAATATCTAGTTTGTTAGATATTAGTTAACTTAGGTAACTTAGTTAGTTAAGTTAGTTTCTAGTTTGTTTGATATTATCTAGGATAATATCTAGATATTAAAGTATCTAGATATTAAGTTAGGTAGTGTGTAAAACACACCAAGTTAGATTAGTTGTGTATCTCAATCTCTCAAAAGATCATATCATATTTCACACATACAAACACACACTTAAAGGTGTAAAAGAGAGAAAATAGAGAACACACATTTCATGCTTGAATCAGATCAACCTTTTAACCATTTGTTATAATCAATACAGGTTGGTAATCTTTATGTGTTGTTAAATCTAAGAACTTGATATTAGTATTGTTGGACCCACATGGTCCTACTCTTGAAGAGATCAAAAGAATTCGTCATGCTTTGAGAGCTCCACATCTTTAAGAAAATGTAAAGATCTTTGAGAGCTACATCAGGCAACTTGAACAATATCAAATCTTGAGGATTCAAGATAACTCTCCAGAATATAAGCATCAATATGTCAGGATGCTTGTTGCTGTTTGTAGATGTTAGATCTCAGATTTATTGGATTCAAGATCATCCAATCTAAAGATTGAAATCTGAAGCTAAAGCTGAAAAGTCACTCTCAATATTAGTCTAATGTTAGTTTGTAATAAAATGTCAAAGTTTGTTTTTAGTATTTTATTATTATTCCTAAATATCTATTTATTAGATATTTTAGGATATTTAGTTTTAGATATTATCATTAGATATTATGTTAGAAGTTATTAGGTAGAGATGAGATATTATCTCATAAGATTATTATCAAGAACACTGTTCATTCTAGAGAGAAAAACAGAAAGAGCTTCAAAGAGATAATCGCAAACATCAATATGTAATCCGTGGTTTGTATTCTAAAAGGTTGGTTAATCATATTTGTTTGTGATTGTGTTTGTTTGATAACAACTTGATCTTAAATCAAGGACTGACATTTGGTATCAGAGCTTAAATCAGATTCAAATCAAGTTTAAAAAAAAAACTCGACTCTGTGTTCTTCATCTTTAAAATCATTTTTGAGTTTTAGAGTGTTTTTGGTGTTGAAATCGATCAGGTTGTGATCGAAAAGTGTTCAAGATCGTTTGGGTATTGTTTAATTTCAGTTTAGCACTTTAATCGATTCCAATTTAGTGATTTTAGTGTCTAACAATTCACGAGTTCATCTCACTGTTCCATCGATCAAATTTTCAAAAAGTGCTTGTTTTAGAGATCAAAAGCTTGTAATCTGTTCTAGAAGTGTTAGTGGTGAATTTGTCAAATTTTGGGACTGCTAATCGAAGTCTAGATAGGTTTATTTGAGAATTACAGTCGTTTTTCGAAGCTGCAGGGAAGAACTCACGAAATCCTGTTTTACGCCAGTTCATAGTGAGTTTTGCGCCAGCTTCGTCTCGCACAAACCTTCTTTTGCACCACATTCAGTTCGCGCAAAACTCCTTTTGCGCCATACAAGACACCGGTCAAGGCTTGACACCGGTCGACACCGGTCCATACCGGTTGCAGGACCCCGGTCGAAGGACCCCGGTCGAAAGTTCACACCGGTCACCACAACGCCCCGGTCGGAAACACACCGGTTGAGCATACCGGTCAGAGGGAAAAATCACAACTCCACTTTGCACCATCAACTACTCGCGCAAACCTCCACTTTGCGCCATCAACGTCTCGCGCAAACCTCCAGTTCGCGCGACCCATTTTTCGCGCAAAGTTTACTTGAAGTGACTTTTGTGCCAACCACTATTAGCGCAAAGTCTGTTTTCGCGCCAACCACTTTTAGCGCAAACTGTGCTTTTTGCGCCAGTTCCTGACTTGGTCTTTCTAAAAGGATGACATCAAGAGAAGCCCTAGCTATCGGAACTGACACAAAGCCACCAGTAATCTTCAGGGGAGAATATGAGCAGTGGAAAGATCGGTTTATGGACTTCATAGAAAGACATGATTTGGGTGAATATATCAGGAAATCTTTAGAGGAAGGAGTTATGCCACCTGTTATGAAGACTCATACGGTTGGGACTGAGGAGATACCATATCAACTTAAGTTTGATGAACTCGGTGGTGAAGACCTAAAGAGAGCAAGAGCTGATAGATTAGCAAAGTCTTTCATTCTTCAAGGCATTACTAACGAAATATATGTGAAGATTGACAGCTACAAAGCTGCAGGCAAACAGATGTGGGATCAACTAGAGAAAATGATGCTTGGTTCAAAAGTTGAGAACCAGCTCAAGATATCCAACTGCCTTAACAACTATGAAGAATTCAAAGGCAGAGTTGGAGAATCTCTAGCAGAAACATATGACAGATTTGTGACCTTGCTGAATGAGTTAAGCAAGAACAAGGTCAATAAATCACAGATAGAGCTGAATGTCAAATTCCTCAGCATCCTTCAGCCTGAATGGAAAATGTTTACAAGACAGATGAAGCAAATAAAAGATCTGAACGATATTCCACTTCAAGAGGTATATGAAACCCTCAAGCAGAATGAGGAAGAGGTGGATGAGATCATGGATGAAAAGAGACAGTCTGAGAAGACAGTTGCTGATTCAGTTGCTCTTGTTGTGAAGAAGAAGATGATTGTGTCTGAATCAGAAGAGGTTGAAAGTGAAGCGAACTCTGACTCTGACGACTGTGAAAAACTAAAACAGGCTATGCTTATGTTGACTAAGGCTTTTCAAAAGAAGTTCTACAAAAAGCCTAGCTCGAACAGTCAGATGTATTCATCTGGTCCTAGTAACTATGTTCACAAGCAGAGATTTGAAGGAAAGAGGTTAGAGGAAAGGAAGCCAGAAGAGAAAAGGTATAAAGCTGAAGAGACCAATCAAGAAGAACCTCCAAAATGCTACAACTGTAACAGACTTGGAAACTTTGCCAAAGACTGCCGAAGACCTAAAGTCCGGAACTCCGACTACTACAAGAACAAAATGCTTCTAGCCAAGCAACAGGAAGCTGGAAAGGCATTGATGGCAGAAGATGAGTTCTGGCTAGATCTTTCAGACCAAGAAGATGAAAATGAAGAGAAGGACGAGACAACACACCTATGCTTCATCGGCAAGCTGGAAATAGAAGCTGAAGCTGATTCCGATGACGAGGACAACGAAGAGGTATGTGATTTAACAAAATCAAATTTCCTAAATCAAATGCATGCCATGATGACAAAACTCCAAGAATTAGAGTCTAAACTTAAACGTGAAAAGGGTGTTATTAATGACAAAAACCAATCAATACAGAAACTTAGCGAGGATATTGCTGAGAAGAAAGTATTGATTGAGACTTTACATAAAAACATTGACACCAGCGCAAAAGAAAAGACCATAATTCTTAAAGAGATTGCTGAAACAAATTCTAAATTGAGAATGTCTGAGATTGATTTCAAAGAGCTTACGAGAATGTATTCTTCGCGTTCCGAAGAAAACAAATCTTTACTTGCAAAATTAAAAGCTTTGGAAGGGAAGTTATACTCATTGGGTCAAACTGAACAAACCATTTATCTAAACAAACCCAAAGAGAATAAAGAGAGTTGGGGACTTGGTTATGAGAATCCTCATTACCTTAAAAAGGGTATATCTGAAGTGCCATCACTTTATGATTTTACATTCTTAAGACTTTCTCAACGATACCCTGACCTTAAAGTTTTTTGGACTGGACTATCTAAAGAGGATGAAGCCAAGGAAACCAAAAAACAAAAGAACACATCCAAATTTCAACTTCCATTTTGTTATGGGAAGTTGAATCATAGTTATAGTTCTGTTCAATCAAAATCTATTTCAAATGATTTTTTTGAAATTTATTCTGTAAAAGAAATGGAGGCTAAGCATATTGAAGGTAAACTTTACGTCCCTCCTCTCATTTTGGAAAGTAAAATTTTTGAACTTGAGAAATCTTTAGCAGATGAAAGACTTTTGATTGATATTGAACAAAAAGTGTTTTCAACTGTACTTAAGAATACTGTTCTTTCTAAATCAACTAAGGCTTCAAAATCTGATGATTTGTTTGGTCTAACTTATGGAGGGTTTGATTTTCTAAACTCTGATGGTGTTTTAGATGATTGTTTTGATCAATTTGATTTTAGTGCCAAACTTCCTAATCATTCGTCTTTTGTTGTAAAGAAGCCAAAGAAGAAGCTGTTGGATCATAAAATGTATTCAAGATTAAAGTTAAGGGTTTAAATTGCAATCATGTTAAAGTTAATTAGAGGGTTTGTTTTTTAATAAGTTAATAGTTATTAGTTGTTGGGCCCAAGCCCATTAGGCATTAGGCCCATATGGCTTAATGTATAAATAGTTTTTATTTATTAGGTCTTAGGAAGAACCTCTTATAATTCTCATAATCCTAATTATCAAAGAGAGGCCGTACGTATACTCTGTAATCTGTACGCATCAAGAGGTACCAAGAACACACAAGGTTTTCATTGTTTAATCAAGGGATCGTGGTATGTTATTCTGATTTATTATCTCTTGATCTATATTGTGGTGTGTTTTGTTATCAACTAGTAATCTGGGTTTAACAAGTGGTATTAGAGCCTAAAGAATCAAGATTTTTTGGTTTTAAAACTGTTTATCGACTTCCTACTGTGTGAAAATCAATTTCCTTGATTTAATGAGTTTTTATGCATGAAATTGATTTGAATAGGTAAGTTTTATGCTATTGAATGTTATCTGAGTGTTTAATTGCATTTAAATTCATCAATTGATTAGCTTTTTGATATTTTTGGTTTCTGGTTTCAAGAACTGTCGATATCTGTGTTGTTGAAATTGAAGCATAAAGGTTGTTATTTGATCATTAATTCTATTTGGATATTGGTCGATATTGGTTTATAGTTACAATAGTCCGTTTTTTGAATTAAGTTTCTATGTTCTTTGTGTTTTCTGGGTTTTCTATCGTCGTTCTGGGTCGAAAGCTTTAAGAACATATCGGTCGTCATTCATCGAGTCCAGTACCGGTCGTAGTAGCACACCGGTCAGCACAATCCCGGTCGACATCGGTTCACTCCCGGTCGACATCGGTTCACTCTGGTCGCCCGGTCAACATACAGTCCATCCCGGTCACAGCATCCCGGCCAATATCGGTCGCTGCAGTTCGGTCATAGCAACATACCGGTCCATATATTTGTCCGGTCAACATCTTACCGGTCAAAACACCTTACCGGTCAACCTCTCAGGTCGCATCATACCGGTCGTATTAGATTAGTCTATACCGGTCGAAGAAGTTTATCGGTCGACTCTCTGTCCGGTCGACTCATTACCGGTCAAAGCACATTATCGGTCGAATTCCCAATACCGGTCCACATCTATCCGGTCCCGGTTGCATCATATTACCGGTCGAAGCCTCCAGTCAAACACCTCTTCGGTCGTGCAAGAACCCAGTTGAGTAAGACCCCGGTCAAGCAAGACCCCGATTACTCGTTCGCGCCATCCACTGTTCGCGCAATCCTCACTTTGCGCCACTGCCTTCTCACGCGAACCTATGTTTTGCGCCACCCGCGGCTAGCGCAAACCTCACTTTGCGCGACCCACCTCTCGCGCGAACCTCTCCTTTGCGCCATCCACTTGTCACGCAAAAACCTCTTTTTGCGCGACCTGCCTCTCGCGCAAACCGTCCTTTTTGCGCCATATTCTCTGATTATTTTATCTGTGAATTATACTGTGCGAGTACTGCATTTATTTATTTTTGGGAAATTTAATTTTCTGAAAATTTTTGAGTGTAGTTTTTATCCAATACTTGATTCTAACGATTTCATCTAGTTGATTGTCTTTGTACATATTAGTTTGATTTCTAACCATACAGCTAAGATGTCAAATCAACTTCTCTCAATGGGCTCTCAGTCCAAACCTCCTGTCCTCATGGCTGATGAATATCAGCAATGGAAGAAGAGAATGATCCAGTTTCTGAATCACAAGAACAGAGAATACATGGAATCAATCATCAATGGTCCAATAAATCCAATGATCAGAGTACCTGGTCAAGCAGAAACTGAAACCTCTCCAAAGATTCCTGATAGATTTGTCCCGAAACCGTACCAGTACTTCAGTGAAAAGGAGAAAGAGTTGTACAAGATAGATGAAGAGGCTCTCATTTATCTGACAATGGATATTCCAAATGACATCTACAACCGTGTAGACAGTCGGAGCTCAGCTAAAGAAGTTTGGGATGAATTATCAAGACAGTTTGAAGGAAGTGAAGCCTCAATACAAGCAAAGCAGAACCTATGCATAAATGCATATGAGGGATTTCACGCAAAAGAAGGAGAGACGCTGCTAGAGACCTACAACAGATACAACATCATTCTCAATGACTTGCGGAGGAACAATATCTCTAAATCAGCTTCTGAGATAAATTACAAGTTCATCAAGAACCTGAATCCAGAGTGGAAGAACTTTGCCATCAACCTCGAGATGTCAAAGAACATGGCTCAAGAAAACGTCACTGATATCTTCTCTACTCTTTCTCAGCATGAGGATGAGGTGAGATCAATTAATAATGAGTCCAATAATCTGAAGGAATCCGTGGCTCTCATAGCTGGCAAAGGAAAGAGTTCCATTCCTATATCCTCTGCAAGGTCAAAGAAAAATGTGTCTAAAGCTCTGGTTACTGAGGTTACTGAGTCCGAATCTGATTCAAGTGATGAAGAACTGGAGATTGATTCTGATCCGGATATACAGAAGTTCTCTGAGGACTTGGCTCTAATTACTCAATGATTCAAGAAGAGCTTTGGCAAGAAAAAGTACTACTCAAAGCCAAAGTATGATGGTTACAAGAAAGAGAAGTCTGAGATGCGATACAAGCAAAGGCATGGAAAAAGAGAGGAAGGACGAGAAGACAGGAAGGAAGATAGAAGAGAAGGAAAGAGAGAGGAGAAGAAAGAAGAAAGGAAGGATGAACCAAGCAGATGCTACAACTGTGGCAAATTTGGGCACTTCTCCAGAGATTGCAGATTCAAGAAAGTCAAGAACTCAGAATATTATGCAAGGAAGTCACTCATTGCCAAGAAAGCCGAAGAAGGAAAAGTGCTGATGGCTGAAGAATAAAACTGGTCGTTCCAAAGTTCTGATGACGAGGAACAGGCACACTTCACCCAAGTTTCCTACATGGCAAAACTGGATGGTGACGATGAAGCTTCTGAGGCACATTCCGAAGATGCAAACTCTGAGGTAAGTGATAATTCTAACCTTATTGAATCTCTAATGGCCCAAATACATAGTATGAAAGATGAATTTTATTTATTAAAAGGTAAACTTAGCTCTGCACATCAATCAGTTTTAAGTTTTCGTGATGAAAACACATTGTTAAAAGTTGTTGTGGAAGACAAAGAAAAAGAAAAGGATGGTTTAAAAGTTGAAAAAGAATCTTTAAAAAGAAAAATATATGGCTTAGAAAAGGATCTTGTAAATCTTAATGCTGAAAAGGGTGAGTTTAAAATTAAATTCGAAGTCTGTTTTCAAGAAAGAAATGAAGCTTACACCAAAATCAAGCAATTGGAGGATATTAACATGAAACGAGGTCAGACTGAGCAGACATTAAATTTGTTGACCAATAAACTCCAAGATGAAAGGTTTTATAAACTTAAACCAGGTTTGGGTGTGCCAACTAACGAAATTTTGAAAAAGGCACCGGAGCACTT